>JAUIMM010000389.1:9392500-10002500 GCA_031769625.1 Taudactylus pleione | reverse complement strand
TCTGGAACACTTTTCTGCCTGGCTCCCTCACTTTCTATCCTCAGACATCTCCACCATCATTATGGGTGATTTCAATATCCCCATTGACAGTCCACAATCTCCTCATGCCTCCAAACTACTCTTTTTAACATCCTCTCTTGGCCTCTCCCAATGGACTGACTCCTCTACTCATCAGGAGGGCCACTGTCTTGATCTTGTATTCACCAGACTATGGCCCTCATTCAGAGCCGTACGCTCTGAGCAGAGCGCACGCTCTGCATGAGGGCCGGGCTCCTTTTTCATGGAGCGTCCTCCTGGACGCTCGTATAGCTGTGGGTCACCACCCACAGGCTATACGAGCGTGCATTTTGATGGCCGCGATGGTCGTGACCATCGCGACCATCGAAATTGCGAGCCGGAGCCTGCGGTTGAGGTTTTCAACCGCAAGCTCCGGAGTGATTTTGGCTCTATCAGAGCCAAAATCACTCCCACTGACATCACTAGTGATGTCAGTGGGCCGGCTTCTGACGGGAGGCGTTCCCGTGGGAACGCCCCCGTCAGGGAGGCACGCCCCCGGCACGCCCACCAAAGGGGGCGTGCTGTCAATCAACATTGACAGCACGCCCCCTTTGATCGGACACAACGAGCGAAGGAAAGTCCTTCGCTCGTCGTGTCTGGCGCATGCGCACGACGGAGCTCCCTCCGTCGTGCGCATGCTCAGTGCAGACCATCGACCCACTTGCGAGCGTACAGCCGCTCGCGAGTGGGTCTGAATCAGGCCCTATGCTCAGTTTCTGATTTCACTAATGCTCCTTTCCCTCTCTCAGATTACAACCTTATCACCTGCACACTCCTCCATTACATCAACATCTTTGAAATCAACCAAACCTAAAACCTGTAGAAATATTAATGCCATTAACCTTCAACAACTATCTACCTCTCTACAACAACAACTTTCACCAATTTCTACATTCACTTCTCCTGAGACTGCTGCATCACACCTAAACCAGATTCTAGAAAAAGCCCTCGATGAAGTAGCTCCAGCTACCCATCACACACCACGTAGAGTTAGACGTCAACCATGGCATTCTAGCTTAACAAGGCATCTACAAAAACTCTCGCGTAAAGTTTAACGTCAGTGGCGAAAGTCTCATACTCCAAGTGACTTCTTCACATATAAGACTATCTACAACTCTTATCGTACTGCTCTGGACACTGCCAAACAAACATATTTCCAATCTCTAATCTCTGCTCAAGCTTCTAACCCCAAGCGACTTTTTAATACATTTTAAACTGCTTCTTACCCCTCCATCACCCAAACCACCTGCTACTATCTGTGCACAAGATCTTGCTTCCTATTTTAGGGACAAGATTGATAAGATCCGAAATGAAATGGTAGGCTCTCCCTCAGCTAGTGACCTGCTCAATTCCCTACCTGAACCCTCTGGCACATTCTCTTCATTTGATCTCACAAACGAAGATGAAGTATCTACACTTTTCTCATCCTCCTACTCTATTACCTCTCCTCTAGATCCTATACCCTCACAAATCAGTAAAGCTCTGTCACCAGTGCTTATCCCAACTCTAACTAAAATCTGTAATCTCTCTCTCTCTACTGGCAACTTTCCATCACTGTTCAAGCACGCAGTGATTACTCCCATTCTGAAAAAACTAAATTCTGACCCTAATAGTCTCTCAAATTACCGTCCTATCTCCCAGCTCCCGTGCCCCTCCAAGCTACTTGAGAGACTTGTCTACACCCGCCTCACACACATTCGTAACTCACACAACTTATTGGACCCACTTCAGTCCGGCTTTCATTCTGAACACTCCACAGAGACAGCACTGACTAAGGTAGTAAATGATCTTGTCACTGCCAAGGCTAAAGGCCATTACTCACTCCTAATTCTTCTAGATCTCTCTGCTGCTTTTGACACTGTTGACCACTCTCTTCTCATACAAACACTGCAATCCCTAGGTCTTAAGGACACAGCTCTTTCTTGGTTTTCTTCCTACCTATCTGATCACTCTTTTACTGTTCGTTTTTCTGATTCTGCATCCTCTTCGCTATCAGTTGGAGTACCGCAAGGCTCTATCCTAGGTCCTTTACTATTCTCAATCTATACCACCTCTCTTGGCAAACGAATCCGCTCTTTTGGATTTCAGTACCATCTGTATGCGGATGATACTCAAATCTACCTATCCTCTCCAGATTTATCTAAATCTGTATTGGTACGTGTCACTGAATGTCTCTCTGCCATTTCGTCTTGGATGTCATCTCGCCACCTGAAACTTAATATTTCTAAAACAGAATTAATTATATTTCCACCGGCCAATAACAGTTACCAACCTGATCTCTCTATCACTGTTCATACCTCGACCATCCACCCCGCCCCACAAGCTCGTTGCCTTGGTGTCATCCTTGACTCTGAACTGTCATTTGTTCCCCATATTCAATCTGTCTCAAAATCATGTTATATGCATTTAAAAAACATATCCAAAATTCGACCATATCTCACACAAGACACTGCAAAAACTCTAATCCATGCACTTATTATTTCCCGCATTGACTATTGCAATAGCCTCCTTACTGGTCTTCCCAAAAACAGGCTATCACCATTACAATCCATTATGAATGCAGCTGCAAGGCTTATCTTCCTTGCAAAATGTTCTTCTTCTGCTGCCCCGCTCTGTCAGCCCCTCCATTGGTTGCCGGTTTTCTACCGTATTCAATACAAAATACTTTCACTTACACATAAGGCTATTAATCAAACCACACCAACATACATCTCTTCACTCATCTCAAAATATCTATCAACCCGACCTCTCCAAGACCTGCGTCTCTCATCCCCATGCATTACTTGCTCTCATTCACGGTTACAGGACTTTCTTCGCGCTGCACCCACTCTATGGAATAACCTACCTCGCACAATAAGACTTTCCTCTAGTCTCCAATTCTTCAAGCGTTTCCTGGAAACTCACCTCTTCAGGCAAGCTTATCAGATTCCAGAACCTCCCACATAACCTTCATAGCTTCCATATCTAATTACATCCCCTTTTACAGTCCACACACAATCTCACACATCGTCTTTCTCTCACATCCTCATGACATTTGGTCGACATTCCTGTGTGACTGGATCATGCAGCCAACCAAGAAACTGTGCATTCTGGCTGGACCAAAATGCAATATATAGCACCTATCCTTGTATATCAATGCCTATTTCCCTATAGATTGTAAGCTTGCGAGCAGGGCCTTCCTACCTATATATCTGTCTGTTATTATCCAGTTTTGTTCTATTAATGCTTACAATTGTAAAGCGCAACGGAATATGCTGCGCTATATAACAAACTGTTAATAAATAAAATAGTAGTGGTGCGCTTTGGGGCAATCTTAGTGTGTGCTGACTAAGGGATGTGACCATATAATTATGAAAAACCTATATGTTCCTAATGTTCCAAATGGGTAAAAAACATCCCGACTTTGAATCTGTAGGTTGGGTGTTCTTAAATGTCCAATGTCCACAAACGCATACGTTTCTTGTTTGTAAAGAATCGTGTTAATGGTCCCAAAAGTTTTTATAGTCTTAACGGGTTATACCCCGTATTATCTGTAGGATGGGTGTTCTTTATGGCGTTACTTGACCATAATACGCACCTCCTTGCTCTTCTCTCCACCTCAAATACAACACATGGGCACAGTATCAGGGACTTGGTGAAGACTATGTTGCAGGTAGGTAAGGAAAACTGTTACTTACCCCATGCGGTGTGTAGATCCTGCTGGTTCTCCCAGTCCCGGTGCTTGTACAGATGGTGAGAAAGGTTTGGTGATGAATGTGTGGCAAGGTGGTGCTGCGGTTTCATAAATGGAATATACTCTAACTGAAGTCTAATAAGCTTTTATTGCTGCAATGCACTGACCACTATGACTCAAAAGAGTCTGGGTAGTTTAAAACAACATCCTATTACAGGATATAGATAGTGTAAAAACGTTCCAAATTGTGCTGCTAGCACATATAATCTCCTACTGGTTCCTATCACTGAGGGGGCGTGGCCCAACGCATTTCATCCAATAGCTGGACTTTGTCATAATGCTGAGTGCACTATCCCAGGAGGACTGTCGTGCGGCGTCGGTGGGGGTGGTGTCCAGAGCCGGAGCGTGGATTCAAGCAAGTGTATTTTTTTCTTTTTAACGTGTCTGCACTACTGGGGGCACAACGGGGGAGTGGGTTGCTACTACTGGCGGCACCATTACTGGGGGGGACCTCTACTGGGGTGGGGCACTACTAGTGCATTGCACTGGGGGAATAATAGGAAGGACCACTACAGGGGGCACTGTATAAGGGGCACTGGATAGGGGGGATCACTACTGGGGGCATGCATAAGGGGGACCACTACTGGGGGCACTACATAGGGGGGACTACTATTGGGGGCACTATATAAAGGGCACTGCATAAGGGGGTACCACTACTGGGGGCACTGCATTGTGGGGAATGCTACTGGGGGCGCTATATAAGGGACACTGCATAAGGGGGTCACTACATGGGGCACTACATTGGGGGGGTACCACTACTGTGAGAACTTCATAGGGGGGACCACTACGTGGGGCACTGGCATTGGGGGGACCACTACTGGAGGCACTAAATAGGGAGGACCACTACAGGGTGCACTGGAAATGGGGGATCACTACTGGGGGCCAGCATAAGGGGGGACTACTACTGGGGCCACTATATAAAGGGCACTGCATAAGGGGGGTACCACTACTGGGGGTACTGCATTGTGGGGACTGCTACTGGGGGCACTATATAAGGGGTACTGCATAAGGAGGAATACTACTGGGGGCACTTCATAGGGGGGACCACTACATGGGGCACTGCATTGGGGGGCACTACTGGGGGCACTGAATAAGGGGAACTAATGGGGGGCAGTATAAGGGGCACTACTATGGGCCTGCATAAGAGGGACCACAACTGGGGACATTGCATACTGGGGGTACTGTATAAGGGGCGCTACTGGGGTTAAGGTGCATATGGATAGGAATGTTCTGAGTGACGTTAAAGGGGTGTGTGTCATGTTGACATGCCCCATTTTTAAGTGACCATGCCCATTTTTTGGGGGGGGAGGGGCTCCATTTTCAAATTTGGCCTAGGCTCCAAATACCCTATTTACGCCACTGTATTTATATATACATAGACAACTTTTATCGATGGGGGCCCCAACATGTTTGTTGCCCAGGGGCCCCCACAGTCCTTAATCCAGCCCTGAGTGAGGAAGCATGTAAGTGACGTGGTAACTGCAACGGTTTGTGACAGTAATGTAGTAATTATATTAAACTTCTGGGGACCTCTCACCCTCCTCCCTCAAGCTACAGAAATCACGACCAAAGCCTCTTTTCTCTCTTTGTATCCCTAAAGTCAGCTGGTTGGTGATGACAATATGTATCCTGATGTTCAGTGATGATTAGTAATCCTGAAAAATGTAGTATGCAGCTAACTTTAATGTAATAGAGATGTAAACAATATTTATAATACTGTCTCCAATTTATGAAACTTGAATGATGTCGGATATTTTGTCGGAGAACATAAGAGAGGCCGTTACCTGCTTTGCTTTCTCTGCTTTTAATAAAAATGTATTGTGGAATGGGAACAGGATGTTATAGTAGATAGTAATAATGCTGTTATTATAGAGGCTGATAAGTATTATAATGATTGGGCTCCTATTTATTTATATTAGAGATGAGCGGGTTCGGTTCTCAGAGAACTGCACCCACCCGAACCTCCAGATCCGAGGCGAGAACCGAGGTGGGCTCAGGTTTTCCCACATGACTCGGATATCAAAACGAGGCAAAACATCATCCTCCCACTGTTGGATTCTCGCAGGTTTTGGATTCTATAAAGGTCCCGGTGATCGGCGCCATTTTCACTCTAGGTGTGGAAGGTGAACTGAACAGACATGTTGCTGTCACCCACCCGAACCACCAGATCCGAGGCGAGAACCGAGGTGGGCTCAGGTTTTCCCACATGACTCGGATATCAAAACGAGGCAAAACATCATCCTCCCATTGTTGGATTCTCGCAGGTTTTGGATTCTATAAAGGTCCCGGTGATCGGCGCCATTTTCACTCTAGGTGTGGAAGGTGAACTGAACAGACATGTTGCTGTCACAGTCTGTGTCAGTGTATTGACCAACCTGCCCTGTCGGGGTCTGGGGCTGAAGGCTGCTGCTGTGTTGTCCATAAAGGGGCTGGGGCTGCAGTATATAAAGGGGGGCTTCAGTGGGCGCTGCAGCTACTGTGTCACTTGTCCTGTCAATCAAGGGGCTGCTGCTGTGTTATTATATTATACATAAGGGCTGCTGTTGTTATCCTGTCCATTAAGGGGCTAGGGCTGCAGTCCATTAAAAGGTGCTGCATTGTCCAGGGGGCGTGCTCTGTCAATCCAGGGGTGCTCTTACCCAGTGTAAGAAAAATAAAAGTTTTTTTTATTGTACAGTTACACTGCTGCAGTTTATCGTTCATGTATTTGTGACTCTGCAGGTGGTCTGTCCGCACTTGGCAGGAGTGCTTTGTTGTCCATCAAAAAGGGGTGCTGTCTGTGTTGTTCATCAAGGGGCTGCTGCCTCATTCAGGAGTGCTCTTCCCCAGTGTCAAAAAAAATATTGTTCAGCGACACCGCCGATCAGACTGCAGTGTAAGTTTGTTGAAATGGCGGACAATCAAATGAGAGGAGAGCAGGAACCAAAAACCAGTATTGCAGCTGCTGCCAGCAGTCATGATGACGATGCAAGGCCGTCAACGTCATCTATGAATGCCGATACCCAAGGGTTTAAGTTAAAATCAAAAAAGCAATGTTTTACGGTGTTAAAGAAAAAAAATTAAAAGCTAGGTTAGCTGCAGAGAAACAAAAAATTGGCAATATGTCATTTACTACACGAAGTGGCAAGAAAAGGATAAGACTGGTGGTTCTGCATTGTGGAAGACTAATTTACAAGAAACTTATTTACATAATTCCATATTTACATATGCTGTATGCTGTATAATGAATATGGCTTTTGCACAGCCATTTAAATGGAGAAATTAGGTAAGGTGTCTTTAAGGCCACTCTCGAGGGAAACTGTGTATCTGAAAGTGTGTACAAGAGCTTGTCCATTTATGTATAATTGTGTCCGAGAGAAATTTAGTGAAAGACTCTCACCAAATATAGAAATGCCGAACACCATGATCATCTCAGAAAGGAATCTTTTTCTCTTTAACTGCCAAGCACAGAAAGAAACCATAAGAGCAAACTTTGTCTATCTGATAATGTCAGTGGGTGTACAGGTGGAGTATTACCTGAAGATTGTAATAAAGTATAAATACTCTGTAACAATTTCAATGGGGCTTGATTGCTACATTAACCCTGAGAGACATGTTCTCCCAGTTAAAAGGGCTAGATCTATTTATTTAATTAATAAATAAAATGACAAATTCTTAAGTATACTGTATTGGACTGTATTACTATATGCAACAATGGAACACCTGATAAAAGGGAGACTTCAACAGCATCTTATGATGATGTAAGCCCTTCTCCCTGTAGAAGTGTAAAAAAAAATTGCTAAGGCACATGAACCATCTGTGTGCTCAGAAAAGTCACAGATCCCCTAGGACAGTCCAAGTATGTCCCTGGATGAGCCTGACCTTTCTAATACTGTACTTGAGGAGGATCCTCCTTCCACCATTTGTGTGCTTCCTGCAATGTGGGGATGAGCAGCACAATTCAACATGCCGATGTAGAAATTGAGGAATCTTCTGTGGAATTGCACCATGAGGATGAGAAAGATATTTCTGTAGTTGGCGCTAACAAGGATGATGATGATGATGTTGATGCAGAGGATGTTGGTTGTGTAAATCAGGCAACAGTTGACCATGGTATGAAAAAGTCCATTGTTGTCATGCCGGGGCAAAAGACAAAAAAAGCCACTTCTCATGTGTGGAATTATTTCCACCCAAATCCGAACAACAGTTGTCAAGCCATCTGTAATCTTTGCCAAGTGAGAGTGAGCAGAGGTAAGAACCTTAACCATTTAGGAACCTCCTCCCTGTTACGTCACTTTCAGTGCATTCATCAAGTTCAAAAGTGTTTTTCTACTTCAGAAACTTTGGCTAAAAACCTAACAATCAATCCAGTGTCACCTAGCTGCTCCCTTCTCTCTGTTAGATCCAAGCATCTGCAATCTCCACCACCAACACCGGCATCATCATTAACATCCTCAATTGTGATCGAAAGTAGTCCTGCATCCAATTTCATAAGAATGAATGACTCCTCTCCTATCCGTGATTCCTCAGAAGGATCCTTTAGTGCTACGCCTGTTGCTGCTGCTGCTGTTGTGAGTGGATCTTCATCCCAGAAGGGGACTGGGAAGAAGACTACGTTTAGTAGTTTAACAAAACAATTGACTGTCAAACAATCCTTTGTATGGGGGAACAAGTATGACAGCAGTCACCCAGTTGCACAACGGATTACTGACGCCATAACAGCAATGCTGGTATTAGATGTGTGTCCATTATCTGCCATTAATGCAGTGGATTTTAGACAGTTAATTGAGGTCTTGTGTCTCTGCTTCCATGTCCCTTCTAGATTCCACTTCACTAAAACAGCAATTTCCAGTCTGTACAAGGACATTAAAAAAACCTTATTAGTGTCCTCTGAAATGCCGTTGTGCCCACTGTCCACTAACCAGTGGGACAGGGCAAACTAAAGATTACATGACTGTGACAGCCTACTGGGTAGGTGTGTTGACTCCAACAGTGCAAACAGCAACAGCAGCAGCATCTAACAAAAGCCAGCTCAGAGTAGAGTATCACTGGTTTCACTAAGAGGCATACCGCTGAGGACCTCTTACAAAAACTCAGGGAAATCATTGCAAAATGGCTTACTCCACTTGGACTCTCCTCGAGATTTGTGATTTCTGACAATGCCAGCAATATTGTGCGAGCATGACATCTGGGTAAATTTGAACATGTCCCATGTTTTGCTCACACAATTAATTTGGTGGTACAACATTTAAAAAAAAATTACAGGGGCGTGCAGGAGATGCTCTCAGTGGGCCAAAAGATTTTGGGACATTTTTGACATTCAGCAACTGTGTGTCGAAGATTGCAGCACAAGCAAGTACTGTTTAATTTAGCCATGCCATCAGCTAAAGTAAGAGATAGTAACTAGATGGAATTCTACCCTCTATATGCTTCAGCGGATGGAGGAGCAGCAAAAGGCCATCCAAGGCTACATAACAGCCTATGACAAAATGAAGGAGCGGGAATGCACCTTAGTCAAGCACAGTGGAGAATCATTTCCATTTTATGCAAGGTTCTCAAACCCTTTGAACTGGCCACAAGTGAAGTTAGTTCAGACACTGCCAACTTGAGTCAGGTCATTCCCCTAATCAGACTTTTGCAAAAGCAGCTGGAGAAACTGAAACGGAGTGATTCCTCTAAATATGTGGGACTGGTAGATCATGCCCTTCATTTGCTTCGCCAGGATCCAAGGGTCGTTAATCTCTTGAAATCAGATCACTATATTTTGGTGACCATATTTGATCCTAGGTTTAAATCATACCTTGTGTCTTTCTTTCCGACAGACATAAATATGAAAAGATGCAAAGAGCGGTGGGTGAAAAAATTGTCAGCTCAAGTGACACGTGACACGACAGCATCTCCTCCTTCAGTTTCTGCGGTTGCCAAGAAAAACTAAATTTTCCTAAGAGACCCACTGCTGTTGGTGATGCAGGCAGGAAAACCTAATGACATCTGGTTGGGTCTGAAAGAACTGCCTACAAATAGTGACATGTCTACCGTGACTTTGGCCCTGATTCAGACCCGCTCGCAGGTCTGAAGGGTGTTTTTTGTTTTTTTTAGAATTCAGCCTCCAGGCCGCTTGCTAAGCTGTGGGTGACCACTCACAGCTTTAACTAGCGGCCAGGTGATGGTTGTGATGGTCGCGACCATCGGGGCTTGCGATGAGACCCTTGTGGTAGGGTCTCGTCTGCCGCAAGCCCCAGTGAGCTTCCGGCTCTAATAGAGCCGGAAGCTCACCACTGACACCACTCGTGATGTCAGTGTCACCGCCCCCAAATGGCAGGCATTCCTTCGGGAACACCTCCGTTTGGCCAGCCACCACCCCAGACCCGCCTACCAAATGGAGCGAGCTGTCGATCAACATCAACAGCCACCTCTTTTGGATACGAGCACTGGAGCAAGTGATTTCTCGCTCGTCTGAGGCTCACGCATGCCGCGCATGTGCACTGCCCGGCCATCGACCCACTTGCGAGTGCTATGCGCTTGTGAGCGGGTCTGAATCAGGCCCTTTGTCTGATACGGTCACCATTCAGAGAATGGTGGATGATTATTTTATTGAAATCATCCAAATAGGCATGTCAGACAGTCCATTTCACTACTGGCAGGAAAAAGAGGCAATTTGGAGTCCCTTACACAAACTGGCTTTGCTGTACTTAAGTTGCCCACCCAGTTCCCCAAAATGTGGAAAAGATGATGTTCATCAAAATGAATTACAAATTCCATGAGGAAGACCTTTACTGGCAATTAAGTTAAAAAAAATACAGAGGTACCTGTAATAGTGGATTCCAGCGGGGGCGAATTAATATTGTGTGAAGAAGAGAATGTACACGATGGGGATGATGATGACGATGACGACATCTGACCTATGTTGTAAAAGCCAGTTTGTGTATGGGATCATTGCCACCAATCTTCACTGTGCATTGGCAGCTTGTACAAACATACCAATCATTGCAGCCACAAGTGGCAGTCCCTGTCACTGAAGTGATTGGTTTGTTAAACTGTGAATGTCCTGTTTCATATATACAACATAAGGGTGGATGGGAGGGTCCAATGTCAATTTTTGTACCTCTTTTCTTTGCATTATGTGCTGTTTGGGGCACTGCTGCCTGACATTTTTAATTTTATGGTTTATGAATGTCCAGAAATTGTAATGGCCACAGAGAGCATCTTCTGTATGCCCCTTTCATTTAAAAAAAAAATTCTGAACCACCAAGTTGATGAGGTGGGCAATATAAGCAGCAGCACAGAGCATCTTCTTGCCAAGATGTGTGAAATAAAGTGCAAATACGTTTAATACAAAAATTAGTTGTGTATATTGGTCACATGCATACATATTTACATGGTACATACAGTGCGTAAAGCAGGCTGAAGTAACCTGAAGCACGCCAACTATTGTTGACAAATAACTTCCAGTAGGCCCAGCAAACATCACAGATGTTGGGAGTTCTGGTTCAGCTAGAGAACTACAGGCTGCTTTCCTCTGATGTAAACAACAATTCTTGGTCCCATTATCTTTACAAACATCTGTTTACAGTACATCTGTTTACAGTAAGTTATAGTAGCACCTCCACAAGCAAGGCCACCTAATTTCTATTAGATGTATAAAAAATTTTAAAAAACTCCTCCAGATCAAAGATGTATTTTAAGAAGTTTATCCTAGATTGATCTTCCCTCATATTTATTTTTAACAATCAAAACATTAAAATAAATAAATTAAAAACTAATCAATCCTTCCATCCTTTCCCTGTCTTTAATCCATAAACATAATCCAACTCCGTTGGGCATCTGACCTACTGTAGTTAAGGAAAACATTCTTGGTTTTTAAAATTCCTAGGGGTTGTATAGTTGATTAAACTGCCACCCTGTCTACCACTGCAATGCCACTCTGTGCCATGTTGGGAGCTGAACTGCCGCATGTTAGTGCCGCCCACTGTTGTCGCTTCGCTTAGTCAGCCAGCTAGCTGGATGCAAACTTTTAGCCCTCAACTACATGAAAAAAATCAATATTGTGAGCTGTGAGGTGGTCAAAATTGACTGGAAATGACTGGAAATAAATGTGATTGAGGTTAATAATACTGTAGGAACAAAAACAGGCCCACATTATGTGATTTTAGCTGTTTTTATGATTTTTTTTTTTAGAAAACATACAGATCCAAAACCAAAATCCAAAACACGCAAGGGGCGGTTTTGGCAAAACCAAATCCAGATCAAAAACACAAGGAGATACAGATCCAAAACCAAAACAAGGGGGTCGGCACACATCCCTAATTTATATGAGGTTCTAATCTCAGTGAAACAAATTATGGGTCTCATTTATCAACAAGTTTTATCAGTCACAATGAGTGATAAAACTCATTGCGTTTGATAAATGGTGCTCTAGCCAATCAGCTCCCAACTATCATTTTTCAAACAAATGACAGTTGGGAGCTGATTGGCTGGAACACCATTATCATACGCAACAAGTTTTATCACTCGTTGTGAATGATAAAACTAATTGATAAATGAGGCCCTATGTGTCTATATACTAAGCCTTGAAGATTTTTTGGAAGATGAAAGTATGTCATTTTCAAAAAGATACAAGAGGATGGGTATGGGATGCTGGTTCTTAGGATCCCAGCGATCAAAACCCCGACAGGGTTAGGATACCGACACCTGTCAGTAGGTATCCTAACCCTCCCCCTTTCCCTACCCTAACCCTCACTCCACGGTGCATGAACCTAACCTCCACCCAGTACCTAAACCTAACCTCCTCCTCACAGCACCCAAAACTTTACCTTCCCCCCCTAGTGCCTAACTCTAACCCTCCCCCTAGTGCCTAAACCTAACTCCTAACCCTCCCTCCAACAGCACTACTTACCTTTGGGATGCCGGCACCAGGATTCTGACAGGTGTCGGGATTCTGGTGCCAGTATTCTAAGCGCCGGTATTTCCTGTGTTGGGATATTAAACGTATCCATATACAAGTACTGTACCTATGATGTAACACAATTTTTCAAGCATTTATGTCAGTTATTATTTCATTGACATGACCTTTGTGCACTCCTTGAAATCAATTGGAGGCCACGAATTTTCAAGTTTCTAAGGCCTTATTCAGAGATGTACTGTACGTTAACCCAATGGTTAATGCACATCTCCAATGTTCGAGAGTGCGCTTGTGTAGAACCCGTTCTACCATGTGCAGAACGGGTCCTGCGATCTCACAGACAGTTCCCAGAAGCCTCTGTCTGATTGACAAGCAGAAGCATTCGGGGGCAGTGCATATATATATTATACTCAGGGGCGAGGATGACCTGTGTTCCCAGAAACAGGGGTTAGTCGCCCCCATTTTCTAGGAGTGCTGAGGCCAGGGTCCAAGTCAATGAACATAGACTTCCTGGCCTCACAAGCAGCCAGGAGCCAGCCAGCCTGTGTAAGCTGAGGCTTACCCAGCTGCACAATACCAGGGAACATCACGACCATTGGTTGCGATGGTCATTCCAAGTTGTGACCTCGGTTGTAGTGCTGGTATCGCAGTTGCTGACAGGAGGCGTCTCTTCTCTTTAGACACCACTGGCAGCATTCGCATATTAGATGTGCTGCTCTGCAATTCTATCCATCTTTGAATCAGGCCCTAAGTCTAAAGATGCACCAATCGGTATTTCAGCATCTACCTACGGATGCTGACACTGGGCATTTCAGTATTTGCACATTCTGACGCACTGATTTACACCAGGGAAGGACTTACTAGTGGGATTAGCATAAAGACACTGACATGACTGCGGCAAAAGACGCTGCCACGTCCAACTCAGAATCAGCCAATTGTGTGCTCAGACATAATGTAACCAATGCAGAATTGAGCACAAATTGATTTAGTGGACATATTTTGCATGTTTTCGCATTGCACTTGCTCCGGACTCAAACAGGCAATACAGTTTTATGCAACTACAGTATTGTACACTTGCTCTTGCTGAACTCTGCCTATGTCTAGACCTGGGCTCTTGCTTGAAGGGGAATGTGAAAATTCCTCTTGCAATTCCTGTGGGGTGGGTGACTATGGGAGAGATGGAGTGTATGAGCGGTGAGACGCCCACTTTCGAGATGCGTGGCCTGTGCATATATGATGGAGATTGTAAACACACCAACATTGACACAACTTCGGTTGCACCGTCAACATTTCCGGTAGTCTAAAGTCTACTCTATCTACTCTCCGCTAATCCAACTAAAAATGGCCTCTGAAGCAGTGCATTTGTGATTGAGAATGCAGTAGTGTTCCCAGACACGCCCATGACACTCCCATAACATGCCCATTTAACTGCCCCTTTTTATGATCACTTTAGGTCACCTCCTAATCTCCACCCTGATAAGCCCAGGGATCACAAACTCCTCCACAACTGTGAATGGCATCACACACACTGGTTTGCATGTGTGAAATAAGGGTTTTCTAGACTATTTGCACATATACACTTATACACATACACAGTCACACACACCGCATGCACATACATAAAACATATATTCAGTGACAAACACATATATATACACTATATATTATACTCTCGGCAGATAAAGGGGGAACTATAGTAATCCAAAATTTACAAGATTATCAAGATGAGATTGGCAAACAATTGGCGGATCACAATACATAAGAACGACTCAGTTGTGATCTAATGGAAAAATATAAAAATGAACTGGATAGTATCCTATTACAAGCTCAAGAAAACAAAACCCTTAAACCAAAAATCATAAAATTTTTAAACACAAACACATCCGGTTGTTCCACTGTTATATATGATGCCAAAGATCCATAAAGACCAGTCTAAACCCCCTGGCAGACCCATCATATCTGCCAGGGGGTCTCTCTATCAACCCATTTCCCAATTCCTGGATAGTCTTATACAGCCGTTTGTTATGGCACAAAAAACGTTCTTAAAAAGGACACAAATTCTCTTTTACAGAAACTTTCATGCTTTGAATATATACCGGAGAACACCCTATTATGTACCCTCAACGTCAAGAACCTATATACGGTCATACCCACAAGGAGGGCATTGAAGTCACTAGAACATTTTTGCACAAGGTGAACTTTGATGCACTGGACATAGACCTCTTTTGAAACTATTAGAACTCACTCTGATTAGAAATTATTTTTTATTCAATGGGGAATACTATCTACAATGCACTGGATGTGCTATGGGCTCTGATGTGGCCCCTGCCTTCGCCAATATACTTATGTTTGCCCAAGAGGATATTTTTTTCTTTACAGATCCAGCCATCTTTGAGAATATTTGTCTATATTTCAGATATATAGACGATTTATTATTGATTTGGCAAGGAGATGAATTAACGTTCAGAACTTTGGTTACAAACATCAATCACCAAAACACCCCTATAAAATTCACCTATGAAATGAGCTCCTCATTTATCAATTACTTAGATGTCACTATCAAGATAGTTGACAACAAAATAGAGACATCGTTATTCTCTAAGGTAACAGACAGCAACACATTATTGATGGCAAGCAGCTTTCATCCCCCAGCCCTGAAAAAATGTCTGGCGAGGTCTGATACAGGCAGCGCGCATTACCAGCAACAACCCCAAAGTGGAGAAGGAGATTGATAATATTGTAGCGAAGTTCGAGCAAAGAGGCTACAACAAACAGACACTCATCACAAAAACAGGAAGTACTATACCAAGGTTGGCATTAATAAATAACCCGACCATATGGAGCATTCAGAACAAAATCCCCTTGGTCACTGAATTTACTCTAGCTAGTTCAGTGATCCCTAGGGCGTCAAAAGCACTTTGGCCCATCATTCGTAGTGATAAAGAACTACCCGGCCTGTTTAACAAATCTCCTTTAGTGAGTTACAGAAGAGGTAGAAACATCAAGGATAAGCATATCCTGATAAAGAGCGACATTACTCCCCTTAAACAAAAGAACAATCCAGTGTCCATTAAACGACCCGGGTGCTATAGGTGCATTGCTTGCACTACTTGCAAATACCTTGAGATGGGACATACATTAAAACATCCACATAATAGAAAGGAATTTAAAATTAGACTTGTGGTTACATGTACAATGCGTTTTGTTGTATACATGATAACCTGCCCGTGCGGTCTTTGCTACATTGGACAGACCACCAGAATGTTCAAGGACAGGATGGCCCTCCACCGCTCAGCCATCAAAGCAGCTATTGGAGGCAAGACAAGTGAACAACCAGTGGCCCAACACTTTAAGGAAGCAAAGCATCAACTTAAAGACCTGAGCTATAAAATTATAGACCATATACTCCCATTGAGTAGGGGGGGTGACAGGGCCAAAATGCTTCTTAAAAGAGAATCACGTTGGATTTTCTCACTTAATGCAGTATCCCCGGGGGGTTTGAACGAAAATCTTTCCTGGAGTGTATGCTTATAATTGTGTGAACTCTAGTACAGTGTCCGTGGACGCATTATGTACAATATCTGGTAACTTAATATAGATTGGTGTCGGTCCATGTTTTCTAGAAGTATGCAAGGTCTTTATTGTATATGTATATGAATAAGCATATTAACAATACATTGCTTATTACTTCCTGTTTTTTTCCTCCCTCCCTTTTTCTTATATTTTATTTAGTGCACTTTTCACTTTATCCGCTTATATTTATTGTTTACAGCTGGCCTCTCTTGGAATGGCAGGAGTCCGCGGCCGATGCTTGTATTTTTCCTCAGTTGAGGATGTTTGTTTACCATTTCCTAGCAACGGTTCCCTAGATGATGGTCTGAGAGCCCTCTGCTAGCTCTAACGCACAGTGATGAGGTCATGGACCCTGTGCTCCACGAGACGACGCCGGCAATTGAACACAGTAGACGCCAGACCTTCTCATGATTCACTTGGGTATTTAGGTAAGCACGCTTTTGTTTTATTGTTTAATGTATATCCTGATGAAAAGACTTGTGTTGTCTTGAAATGTCGCTTTATCAAATAAACTACACTTGATGTTTTTTTTAAGTCCGCTGAGTGCCGCCAGATCCTTGGTCCACAGGGGTTCATTTGTCTGTATATATATTTATATATTTTGTAAGACGGAGTATTGAAATGAGGACTCCAGACAGGCAGGTACTTGGTAAAGCAGTGTCTTTTAATGGTAGCAGACACTGAACCTTAGCATACGTGAGGTTAGGCCTGAATACACACAGGCACATAACAGAAATAAGCAAATAAACATAAAAGTAAATGTCCCAGCACTCCTTGTGTTAATGTCTGTGGACCTTCCAGGTCCTGGCACCCTAATGCTAACCATCACCCCTGGCCTATCGCTTGGCCAGTTTGTCCAGCATCAGGAGCAAGGAGCATCAGGTGTGTGGGAGTTTTAAACTGTGTAAATGTGAAAACCTGGAATTCCACACCTCCACTGCTAATGCAGAACATACAGGTTTCACATCACCAGAATGTGTGTAATTCAGGTGAGAGACAACCCCAATATATATATATATATATATATATATATATATATATATAATTACTAGCGACCCACCCCAGCTTTGCACGGGAGCAGCTTCATCTTGCCAAAGCCCCCTGCATCTCATAGCAACCTATTCCATGTCACCACAGTACCCTGCATCTCATTACAACCCCCTGCTTCTCACTCCTACCCCCTGCATCTCGCCAGTGTCACCACAACCCCCACTGCTGCTGACCTGCAGCTGGCTGGGGCACGGCCACTGGGATGTGCTGTGAAGGTCAAGAGGATCATTGATGAGACATTTGTATTGCAGCTACCGTAAGCATTCACAGCAGCATGTCCCCGGGCCGGGTGTGCCTGTGCATATTTCCGCAGCCTCCATGCGCATCCCTCCCAGATGCCGAACATTGTGATGAGCAATTTCATCTTTGCACAATGTACCCTGTATTTCTTGGGCTTCCTGTTGAGCTTCCTTGCCATGGTGCTCCTGTCCGAGAACAGCGCTGAGGAGGTGTCGTGGCCAGAGTTCGCCTACAGGTTCAGCATAAGGATGTTTTTGTTCCGATTATGTTTTTACCATTTGGTTTTGGCGGTCTGATGTTTGCCACCATCAAATGGAAATCATTCGATAGTGTTCCAATGTTTGTTTGTTTTTTAATTCCTGATAGCTATGCCACCCTTTGCTCCTTCCTAGCTACAGTGTCTTCATGAGTTCATTGGAGGCTGACTCTTGCTGTTTCAGCACCCTGGCCAGCAGCTTGGTGCAAGATTTGTTTCTGTGACTTTGCTTCACTAAAATCGTCACTGCTCGGCTCCCTTTTGTCACAGATGAATGGTTCATACACCTAAACCTTTCATGACCAATTCTGTATAGAATAGTGAAAAACCCATCAAAATCCATCCAGAGATTAGCCCGAACAAACAGGCAGACCCCTAAACTGGGGAATTTATTAAACACACATACTGTACATGTAAAGCCACACACACATATTTACTTAGTCAAACACATACATACATACGGAATCGGTATGAGATGCCGGCGCTCGGGATCCTGGCTGTTAGAATCCCGACGCCGGCATCTCGAAAGGGTTAACATACTGACACTTGCTGGTTGGTATGCTAACCCTTCCCTCTCTCTACCCTAAGCCCCCCCTCTTTAGTGCCTAACCCTAACCTCCCCCACTAGTGCCTGACCTTAACCTTCCCCTCCCCGGTGCCTAACCCTCCCCCCTTAGTGCCTAACCCAAACCCCGCACCCTAAACCCCCCATCACCCCGATACTTCCCTTCTGTATCCCGGCGGTGAGAAGCCTGGCGCCGGTAATAGGTGCGTCGGCATCCAGACCTCCGGGGTGCCGAACGCATACCATACATACATAGTGTCCCCGCCCTGATTTCCTCTTACCTTATAGTCTGGCCTCTGGATAGTCTCTATCACTCTGGTAACTGGGTCTACAGCAGCTCATCCCCCTCCTCTCTCCCATGATGCTGCCAGTACAGTGTAATGTAGCCCCTGCCCTCCACCTCCCTCTTTTCTTGTCCAGCTTGCAGTGCAGTACCTGCTCTGCACTGCAGCTGTGATTAAAGTATGAGGGGGGCAGGGGGATGAGTCCCCATCCCTTAATCCAGCTCTGTGACTGATTGTGCGTTGGCAGCAGCTTTCTCTGGCTGCCTCTCAGTCCGCTGCCTAATGCATGGAGCATGCGGTTGCACACTCCATGTAGATGCCCCCTGGCCCAGCCCGCCCCTACTCAAAGACCCCTAGAAACAATTTGATTGTAATATTTGTATTTGTGCTTTGGATCATTCACTGTAATGCATTGTATTTGTGTACTTTATTGTTTTTTTTTGTATTAACTCTTGTACAGTACTCTATACACCATATATCAAGCTGTTTTTACATAAAATTATGTAGTAACTGCAGTTTCTCCATAATTTTATGTATTGTACCTATGTACTAATGGCACAATGCAGGAGATTTCACAGAAATCTCTGGTAAAGTACTATTTAGCACTGCAGATCGCAGTCCCCATTATTATCAATGAGGACTACGATCTGACCCCTATTTACCAAACTCCAAAAAGCTAAGCTTTTCATAGTTTGGCCACAGTAGTTTATACTATCTTCAGGTGATGTAAGCTGCTTTAAGCCTATAGAGGCTCCAGCAACAGGAGAAAGATCTTTCGATCTGTATCTCGCAGCCACCGGCCGGCTCCGGAAGCTGACGATGTGCGCATACGCAGTGTCAGTTTCCACAAGAAAAGTCTTTCACTTCTGTTAAAGGCTTCCAGAATTTGCTGGGGCTATAACTCACAGGGACAGAGGTTACCGCAACTGCTGTCCCTGTGAGTTCCCCTTTGTACATAGCAGGGATATTTTAATTAAACTATCCCCTGTGATATGGTTAATCGTGGCAGGGATATTTTAATTAAACTATCCCCTGTGATATGGTTAATCGTGGCAGTTCCACAAGTATTAGTGCATAAACCCCTAACAAATAAAAGATAATACCCCAACACACACTACTTATTTGTAATGGTACTCCACTGAACCTTTTATTTGGCATGATTTTAAATTATTATACCTACTGTAGTTCTGGAAATGGAGTAATCAGTCAATACATTTCAAAAATGAATAAAGTAAACATAAAAAAGCTACTGCACATCCTACATCAAATTGCTATTTTAGGTGACTGCTGCTACCTTTTTCTGAGTACTGCTGTTTTCTTAGGAAAAAAAGCAATGTATATATATCTGTGTATATAATCTATGCATACATTACACACAAAGACATAGGCGGACATAAAAAGAACCTCTATGTGGACAGTGGAAATAGCTACGAATAGAGGGATTACATTGCGTCGCTTGTCAATTTGATTTAATCTAGGGTGTCAACCACCTGCTGTATGTCCGCACGGGACACACGGGTCCAGCAAGGTGGCGGCTGTGCAGAGATCCCCGTGAGGTGGAGGCGCGCCCCCGGCCGTGTCCCCGCAGCAGCCCCCCTCTCTCTCTTCTCGCTGCTGACGTGAGCCCGGCTGTTTTCTGGCTGCACACCCGGAGCTCCGGACTCCTGTAAGTCATTGTGCAGTAGCAGCAGCAGTGCCGGAGACAGGAGGAGGTAACAGGGACGAGCGGGGTCGCTCTGCTCATCCTCTGCTTCCCCAGCACGTCCTGCCCTCTCCCTCACCCCAGTCACACCGTCTGCAGGCGCCTGTGCTATAAGCACGGTACTCCTCGGTGACTGTGTTACCCCTCTTCATCCAGCACTGGCTGCATTTACCGGGGCACAGGAGAGGTGCACGGGGGACTATAGCTCCTCTCGCCGCAGGTAATTGACAGGAGCTCGGCTATACTGTACTAATCTTGGAGCTGTGAGGACTGAGCAGCCAGGAGGGGACCGGAGTGCTGCCTTCTCCAGCAGATGCCCGCAGGTTGCTATTACAGCTCTCAGTCAAACTTGGGAATTACACAGTCAACTCCTTGTAGCGAAGCCCTGTGCCGGGAAGACGCTGCTCCTGTGCGGGGGACATTGGGATTACAGCTGCTCGCCTTGAACATCGCGGAGGTACAAAGTACGTGCCCTGAGAGCCAAGTTCCTTCACCGGATTGCTCCTCTGACTCTTGTCAGGAACTGAGAGTCAGCGCTGCCTGCTGTCAGGTGCTGGCTGGATTACATGGAAGCGTCAGGAGCCAGAAAAGGAATACATAACTCACAGTGATTCCTATCCAACTCTATAAAACCCTTCCCTTTCCACTTCCTGTGTGCGGTCCGCAGTAGCTCCCCACAGGCGGCAATCTGGAAAGGTTCGGGCGATAAATTGTCGTTTTTGCTTGTTTTTCGGGTTCTAACTTTGAGGATTATCTCATACTCCAACAGCACCCCCTGCGGTGCAGGAGATACAGGTAGTGCCACACATGTACCGCCCCCGCGGAGTTTAGAGTATGGTCATGTGATTGTGCACTGTGTTATGCGGAGCGCAAATCAGTGCTAAGGAAGCAATCTTCATGAAACAAAATATGACCTTATTTGCAATATGAATTATTACAAATGCTTTAAAATGACCCTGTGACATGTAATCTGATCAGTAACTCAATTAGGTATGTCACTTATTGAGCAATGAGTGACTCGAATTGTTTGTGAATGTAGCCTAGTGTTAAGGATTGCTCAGCTATAGTAGTTGCTGCAGCTGAGCTACAAGAAAGCCTGCCAGTGGAGCTGGACACTGTTTTTGTGGTTCCTGAGACCAAGGTGCCAGATTATCACTATGGCTGCCAGAAGAAGATGCTCTGGGCTGTTGTGGAGCCTCACTCACTACCATAACTACTATGCCAACTGCTACATCTACTGCTGCCTTCTGATTCTCATTACTGCCAGGGGTGAGTGACATCTAACAGAAAGCAGACAGTAACAGTCTTCACAGCAGTATGCATGACATGGGACTGTACAAGGTTTATGAATTACATGTTGACTAGGGGTTCACATTGATTCATCTAGAACCTAGTATTTTAGAATAATTTCTTATTTTAAAAGCAAACATGTATATCATGTGTAAATGGTATTTGTGTTTTGCTTTTTGCATAGGTTATGATGCTTTAATTTTCCTGGATCTATGCAAGGAAAATTATTAGTTACCCAATACAGCCTCATGTGACAATGAGTGTAAAACGGGGTATTTATTGTTGCAAATCTGAATATTTATTTTTCTACGCATTCTCTATTACAGTATACAGTATATCTTCTGTCACACTGGTCCAACTTGCAACTGGTTGTGTTCAAATGGAACAATAAAGCGGTTGTGATTATGGAACGTGTGATAGTACAGTTGGGATGTCATTATCTCCTTGAAGTAGCACATGTTCTTTTGTAAATTTGCTAGTTGCCATTTAGCCTTTCCGGTAAAGGTGTGACATGCTTTGCCTGGTCCCAAGAAAACATTGAGCTCAATCTACAGACACTGACGTGCATTATGAGATGTGACATACATGCTGTTCTCTGTAATTGTTGCCCCCTGTGGGTCCATCTTAGCTCATGTATATATTAAATAGGCAAATAATAAACAAAATCATAGCAACATCATGGGATATAATGTGAAGATGCAAATGTTAATTAAATATAAATTCAGTAGATGTGTCTCAACATAGGGATTTGTGCCCTGTTGAGCTTTGTCTGTTCACATTCCCACTGCCTGCTAATGTTATTTAAAGATGTGAGGCAAGCGTAGCATTGCATACTAATAGAAAGGTAAAGAGTTAATGTGATTACAAGGTCCATTTGTTGCATGATTGAAATGCAAAATGCCATACAGCTGGAAGAGTAGGGCAAACAGTTGGAGGGATGCAGAAATGTAAAATGTATCTATTTTACAGATACAGACCCACTTATACTTAAGCCCCTCAAGCAATGATAATTTTGTTTGAATTTTGGTTACTAAAATTATTCTGGGCATTGTTTACCAGCAAGAAGAAGAAAGCATAGTAAAGATTATTCTCAAGTTCACCGAGCAACCCCGTTCCACACTAATAGTTTTGTGCTAAATTTTTGCAATTTTTCTTTTTCCAAGTGTACAGACAATTTTCCCTAAATGAAACAAGGTAAACACTATCTTTAATTGTACTGTATTATATAACACAATGGATCTGTTTTCCTGATGATTATCTGTAACATCAGAGATATTACTGGGGTGTCTAAAGTGTCATTTTTGTGAGTGCAAATGACTGTTGAATGTGTGTGCCTCTTGACACACGGAAATCTCTTTGCAGTGTGTAATTTGGCCCTTTTTGCACATGGTAATTGATTTTTAAAATGATAAGGCTTTAGCATGATGCGAGAAATGCATTTATGACATACGTATATGTTGAGATAAGGTATTGGCTCTCAGAGGAAATGCATGAGTAATGTATGTGATGAAGATTAAAGACACGATCTGTTGTCATTTTTGATGATGAAATAAAAAGTGCAATCATAAGGTCAGGTTATAAGCCGTCCTCTGGCTTTTTAGAATGAAGATGCTTTAATATTTGTGCTGCCAGCAGCTACATTCCCATAAATTGATTAATCTTTTCTGCATCCTATTGTTAATGTGTTATATATAAATAATTGCTTTAGTGTTATTTTACCCACTGAAGTTGCCCTTTTTATACCAGTATGAATCATTACCTGTGAGGCATACATGACTTATACAAAGTTAAAGGCAAATGCACCATATCAAGTAGGCAGATTCTTTTCCTGCAATTAGCCAATTTGTGTACAGTTTCAATTTGCAAGTGTTTTAAATATTATTAAGTGTAATAACTCACATGATGTGGCAACAAAGCACAATGACTACATACACCTAACATGTCACATTATCATTTGGCTGAAACCAATGCCCACACTACCCTAGTGCTTTATCTACAACATTAATGGAGGATGTGCATGTTTGAAGACAAAATTATGAATAGGGTGCTAGAACCTGCTGATAAAATTCATGGAAAATTATGCTACAAAGTCCCCCTGAAACACTGATTATGTGAATAAAAGTTATGGATTCATAGTTCATGTAAAGGGTTCTGTTTATCACTGGTGGCTAAGTTACTGCATATTGCAGCGATACATAACGGCGTACCACCGCCATTTACTGTTAGGGCTGCTACGTAAGTCGTTGCAAAATCCTCCACTAGGTAACTGGGCTTAAGCTATTCACATGTGCATACTACTCTTACCTGGTGAGGGATCCACCTAAGCCTCGCTGGAGGAGTTGCACCCGATGTTAAAGGTAAGATAACGCCATATTTTGTACGACCTTGATGATGCCTGTGTCTATGGGGACAGCGGTGAGGGTATGATAAATAGTTTAAGACCGAAATTCAGATATCTGAAATTTATGGGGTTATGCTGGCCATGCATGGGACGATTGATTACACGATTTGGGCAGTTTGTACAGATTGGTCAGACCAATCGTTTGCAAATAGTTGTATTTTGAGTCTTCTGCGACCCCGATGTGCGTCCCCGCCGTCGTCTAGTTGGATCGCAGATCAGATGGTTTTGCATAGAGATCTCAACTGATTGTGTACGATGTGATGCACTTCTATGCATCTTATCCTATGATCGTAATCATCAATCGTACACCATTTGACCACATCTTATGAAGAATTTCAAGGGAAATCGTACAACTGATATTACCAACTTTGAATCTCACCGTGTATGGCCACCTTAACACTTTAATAAATTGCATGAAGATCTGTGATAGTCATTTCCAGAGGAAACTGGCATTTTCTCAAGAGTTTTGGCTTACTGCAGCTTAGTAAATAGATCCCTGTGCTTTCTGTGAGATTTCAAACATGACTTACGAATAATCTATACTACTTTGTTAGTCACCTGTTTAATGATCATGATTGATGATCCAGGCAATTTTATGTAATTGAGTAGTGCCCTTATATAATTGAATGCCTTTATTTTAAGTTTATTTTCAAAAATATATAGTGTTTCTGTGGTTTTTAATAGTGCTCTCATTTTTTAAGAAAAACAATGTTACATTTTAGGTTACTAATTGTATTGCATACTTTTTAAAAGTTTTGCCTTATAAATCAGAAAATAACTACTTTATTCTTACTATGCCAGAGGTTCCCAATCTCCGCCATTACATTCCATGTTTTAAGGATATTCATGCTTGAGTACTGTTGACTTAATTAGTACCTCATGCAATTTGATTTAACTATCTAGACTCAAGCATAGATATCCTTAAAACCTGGACTGTATTGTCAGCATTTGGGAACCTTTGCTATATGACTGTGGCTTTTCCTTAAACATATAGCAGGTTTAGATACAAATCTTATTCAGTTTGTGGACTGCAGTAATAAAAAAACAAAAAACTTTTCAGTGCTCAGATCCTTCGGTAGAACACAAGAAGCTGGGGCAATAATGTGCATTTTAGATATATCTGTTATACCGAAGTAATTTACATTTTAGGTAGTGAGGTAGAAGCAAAAATAAAAGACGTTATTTGACAGCCAAATGTTCAGGATTATTACTTATAACAGGTGCAAGCACTCAGCACTTAACTTTGAATGGTCTTGTGCAATATAGAGTAAAGGAGGTGTAGGTTAATGCACACTGTAATAGCATTTCAATTTGTTGAGTAGGATATCTGCCCACAAATTTCCAAGCATTATGGAAGTTACCTGTTGGCTAGCACTGACATTTGAGAGTTGTTGAATCTGCCCACTGTGTTTGAGACTAGATTGCTGATTTATGTCACTGAAGATATCTGGTCTCTAGATTGCAGTAAAATATATTCAGATTCTTCACTCTATACAGTCCTGCAGTTCATGAGCAGGCACTGTAATGGGTTGTAACTCCAACTACGTGGCTATTCTTTCATTGTACAGATGAATGTTAAGGTCACTTACACTTTATTTCAGCCCTCACATCCCATCCCTCATTGCTTAGGAATTAGAAGCCATTTTCTGAAATATGTTGTTGATTGAAATGATCCAGTATCTGTAAATATATTTTGCTTGGTTTTAGAGGAAGCCAACTTATTGGAGTTGGTGTCTGCACTATTTACTTGTCTTGCTCCCTATATCACATATTTTGGCTATATTACTAAAGTGCAGGTTTTTTAGAAGTGGAGTTGTTGCCCATAGCAACCAATCCAATACTAGCTATTATGTTCTATAAGGTGCTAGATAAATAAGTAGAACCTGACTGGTTGCTATGGGCAACATCTACACTTCTATAAGCCCGTACTTACAGAATGTGAGACTTTTCTATGTCTGTATAGTGCAATGAGGTAAGAAACTAGACTAAAGACCATAAATACGAAGCAACAGAGAACAAATGACATTAGATGATATACTGTATGAGAATAGATTATATAAACCGAAAGAGATGGTAAATCCTTAACAATTTTGGATGGTAAAGTATATGACAAACAATGTTGTTGTCTAACCTTTATATTAAGCACCCAGTGGTGCCCTGTTCATGTTTGAAATGAGTGAAAGGTGGCATTCTAAGGCATAGGTGTTGTAATGTACATTTATCAACTTCATTAGCAATGTACCTGTCTGTTTCAGCAGATTCACTTTTTAAAGTTCTTCCTGACCCTTTCCACTTACAAGCAGTTGCTTTAAATGAACTTTGGTATACATAAACAGGAGACACACAAACGTTTTGAGCAACAGTGCAAGGTTTAACTAATTAAAAGAAAAGATAGCAATGTCTGGCATGTATACAGTGTATATAGGGCCACATTCAGCTTGAATCACACGTCTGCGTTCGCACGCACCCAGTCGATGTCTGTGGTCTGCGCATGCGTAAGCACGACAGTGCGCGTGCGTGAATCGGTTGCTGCGATTGCGAGTGATTGACAGGAAGCGCACCGTTTGGGGGTGGAGAGGGGAGGTGGTCGGAGGAACACAGGCTGTGCATTTGAATGCTTTTACAGGGGCATGCATAATTAATCCCCTGCGACGGCAAGCTCAGGGAGGACAGAAACCTCCCGTGGAGCAGAAGGGCAAAAGCCATCTAGACTTCTGGATGGCGACCAGAAGTCTAGATGGCGACAGAAAGTTTTGCAGTTGTGAGTCAGGTCCAGCTCAACCACAAATGTGAGTATGAGTCCGATGTTACCGATGTTCTCGCTGACTTGCGGATGTATGTAATGGCAAGTGGGTGGCTTTATAAGCTGGTGGGCGTCTTGAAATAGTGCTGCAATTGCAATGCTATCGCATTCATTTGCATAATTTTGAAACGTGTGGGTACGTGCGAACACAGACGTGCGATCCTAGCTGAGTGATGCCCATAGGCCACACATAGGATCCACATTTTGTCATCTTGTTATATTGGGGGAGATGCATCAAAGCTTGGGGGAAATAAAGTAGAGAAAGATAAAATATCGACCAATCAGCTCCTAACTGTCATTTTTCAAACACAGCCTGTAACATGACGGTTAGGAACTGATTGGTCAGTACGTTATCTCTCTCCACTTCTTCTCTCTCCAAGCTTTGATAAATTTCCCCCATTATTCATTGACGTTGTTTAATAAAACATTTTCAGTTTGCCGATGTCTGAGGAAAACCAAAGTTCTTTTTTGGTCTCATTTGTAACCTCGCCTTGCATAGCGTATCTCATTGGAAAATTAGATTATGCTGTGTAAGGCTCTGCCTCGTTTATAAACAATTTTTCAATGTCGAAGCTCAATTTCATGCCCCAAGCCCCTATTTTTATTTTCTGCCCATAAACAGAAAATGTCTAGTAAGGGAGAAATCTGTGCCTGCATTGAGCATTTAAACATTTAGTAACAGCAGTTTTCTAAGAAAAAAAAATAATAGTAATGTCTCTTACCGCTGTAGACTATGTAAAGTTGACAAGCTGACTATATATATATATATATATATATAAAACCTGAAAGTCCCAAGTGGTACTCGCAAATAATATCCATCCAATTTTGCTGGGTGTCATAGACTCAAGCTATGTTGCAGAAACAGTCCACAGCATGCTGAAATATATAAAGAGAGAGCACTCACCAGCCTTCTTGATGTAGTAAAAAGAAAACTTAATAACTCACATTGTGTCACAAGTACATTAGTCAACGTTTCTGGCCACACTGGATCTTTGGCAAGACACAGGGACCACAAACATATCCCTGTGTCTTAACAAAGGGTCCAGTGTGGCCCGAAATGTCGACTAATAGACCTGTGACACAATGTGAGTTATTAAGTTTTCATTTTACTACATCAAGAAGGCTGATGAGTGCTCTCTCTTTATCACAATATATATAACATATGTATATACTGTATATATACACATACATACATACATACATACATACATACTGAGGGACTTGGTATTCAAGTAAATAAACTTGACTTCAAAAGGAGTCTAGTTTATTTCCTTGACCTTGTGTGCCACCTCTGCTGTTTACTACATTTGTTCTCTTAATATAGGCTTTTATGACTGGTTGCAGGATTGTCTATCTATCTATCTATCTATCTATCTATCTATCTATCTATCTATCTATCTATCTATCTATCTATCTATCTATCTGTTAAATAAGTGCAATGCTGAACATCAATTCCTAATTATCGGGAATCTGAACGTGCACAGGACTCATTCTGCGCATGTGCAGAGCAGATCCTGCGTGATCGCACGCAGCCTCTGCAAGGCCACTGCCTGATTGACAGGCAGAGACAATTATGGGGCGGTGCGGGTGTGGGTGCGTGTTGCAAGGCCATGATCTGTGTCTCCGGATGCAATTTCCTGGCCTTGCAACCTGGCCAATCTGCATAAGCAACTCAACTCAACTGGCCGGCACTGTCCACCATCACGACTATTGGTCGCGATGGTTATCCCAGCCTGCAAGGTTGGTCACAGTGCTGGAATCACAAATGCAGCAAGGGGTTCCATCCTCTGCTGAATCAGCCTCTTTATCTTTACACGTTCAGCCAGGGCCACATTTAGGAAGGCGGCACAGGGGGCATGTGTCCCGGTCCCCCCTCTCTCAGGGGCCACCCTTTCACATTAAATACTACTGCTGTGCTGGAGAACTGTCTGGGCTGTAAGCAGAGGAGTGGGAAGGGGCGTGTTCCAAAGAGGGGGTGGGGCTAGACAGCATATTGTACAATCCTTTTGCTCCTGTCTGCACATATCACGGGAATTAGGAAGACAGAGCTGATTCACTCCCAACTTATTGGTGGGTTAACCACTGATGTTCACCATTGATGGTACCATCAGTGGTTAACATGGATGGTATGAAACCATCCATGGTGAACCATGGATGGTTACACACACCGGTGGTCATCCATGCTCTATTACTCACAGGGCAGCAGGTAAATCAAAGGCATGGGCGGGGGTGGAGCTAAACTCTGCGTAAAAATAAACAAAAAAACATTGTGGGGCTCTGTACCATCGATGGTGGAGAACCATCAGATCTCCACCATCGATGGCAAAACCATTTACCAACGATGGTTTTTAACCATCGATGGTCATGGACATCCCAATGTTGGATTACATGCCTGCAAGGTAAGAGAGAGCGAAACTGTAATTATGTGTGTGTGTATGTGTATGTATATGTGTTTCTAAATCTCTGTGTACATGTTTGATTGTATGTGTGACCCACTACATGTGTGACCTGCTGCATATGTGACTAAACAGTATGTGTGACCCGCTGCATGCTTATCTGAACTGTTGCATGTGTAACTCTGCATATGTGACACTCTGTTGTTTAATGTGTTGGATACATTTCTCTTTTACGATGGAATTGGTCTGAAAGGCTCTTTAATATTTACCAAGTAATTCTCTCACTGGACCTGATGTCAGTGCTACATCTTTGATTGCTGCAGATCTGAGAACACATACATATGCTTTGTGCGCCATCTGCTGTAATGAGGCACCCACAGCCAGCTTCTGAGATCTGCTGCATGCGTCTGAAGACACAGCATCTGATTGATTTTGCGAACATCGCTTGGACCATCAGACATCTGGGTTACCATAAGGCTGCTCAGAATATCTGCCATAACAAAGCTGCCAAGGCCGGTGAATTTACGTTCGAAGACGCAGTTGCTGGGTTTGGCACACCCCCAAAATGCTGACAACACACTTGCATTATGTATGCACTTACCTCCCCATCACATCTGCAGTCAGACAATCAAACTGCATCTAAATCTGCGCTGAAGCCTATGTCTCAAGGCCATTGCAACATATGCGCAGTGCGACCACAAAACATCGTCCACCGAATGCGACTCTGTGTCCACCTCTGAATCAGGCCCACTATCTTTATCTTGTGAATTATGACTATGCTGATAATTTTAGACCATAGGAACCTCTCAGTTAAGTGCCCCGGGGGCCCCCAAACTTTTAATCTAGCTCTGCATTCTGCTCTGAACAATACTTAAGTCAGGGGATTTCAACAGTAGCATGATGGCACAGTGGATAGTATTGCTGCCTAACAACACTGGGATCATGGGTCCAATTCCCACCAGGATTTTGTATGTTCTGCCCGTGTTTGCAAAGGTGTTCCTCATGTTCTAAGGTTTCCTCTAACAATCCAAAAAACAAATGTATCGTTTCATTTTCCTGACAAAAAGAATCCTAGTTTGTGTCTGTGTCCTCGTATATGTGTGTAGGGAATATAGATTGTAATCTCTACTGTGGCAGGGACTGAAATGAATTACTAAATATTCTGTGTAAAGTGCTGAATAATATGTGAGCGTAGTATAAAAAAACGAAATAAACAGTACGATATTTCACAATTGATCATCAAAGTGGCAAGCCTTTTTTATTGTAAATGTATTAATAGTAACATTGTATTAATTAATACCTGCAAAGTACAGAATGTATCAATTCTGTTACCGAGAATCCTGGAAGTTTGCAACAATAGTATGCAACTTTTTGCCTAAATAATAATATGATGATTTCGACATTTACAGTCAATGTAACAAAATTCCATTCCTGACATTCCAGAAACTAAATGCTGATTATGATAATAATTTGCTTTTAACAACTGCAAATTGTTTAATGAAACTATACTGAAATTTCAGTTGTGTTTTGTGCTATTCTAACTTTACTTGCAGATGCTCATTGCGGTGTGTTCTTCAGGAAGTCGGATTGATGCATTTTACTAATGAGAATGGATGTAGGTACAGTGGTGTATCTCTAATGGGTGCTGTGTGTGCGGGGCACACTGGCCCCCAGGTCCATAAGGGCCCCGCAGCGCACACCCTGCACCCATATCTTTTGTTAAACTTACCTGTCCGTGATCCCGTGTCGGGTGTCAGCGCTGCTCAGAACACCAGAAAATGCCCACTGCGGTCATTTTACCGGTGTTCTGCACATGCGCAGTAGATTCCGGGCACACTCTAGTGCCCAGAGTTTACTTCACATGCACAGAACACAGGAAAATGGCCACGGACATTTTTCCGGCGTTCTGCACATGCGCAGTAGATTCCGGGCACAATCTAGTGCCCGGAGTCTACTAAGGCTCCAGTGGCTGGCCAGCCATGTCAGTCGACTGCCAGCCGCCGGGGAGAGAGGAGGGGGCCCAGCACGGGGAGTGCACACGGGCCCCCTCCTCTCTTAAGATGCCCCTGTGTATGTATGTAGGCATATTTATTTTTATTTTACCCATTTAAACTACTGGGTAAGTGCAAGAGGAAATCTTAAACATTGTGAAGCACTAAAAACTTCAATTGTGTTTAAAATGCTGCCTGCATGGAATAGGCTGTCTGTCAGTATTGATGAATGCTCTATTCGATCACAACAGACACTGGATGATTGATCTCATATATGTAATTTTTTGGATTAATTAACTTTTAGAATTCTGTTTGAAATTGGATGGTCAATTTTGTGTGAAATTAGCCCTTAATGTCTTATGCACATAGTTATTCTGCTCCCATATGAACTTTGACCACCTCCAGTATATGTGTATTGAGATAGGGCTCATTTCGGCTTGTGAAGTTGTTCAAATAACTTTCTCCACATTATTTTAATTATCTATTTGTTTTCTATTGTTTTGCTGATGATGTGTAATTTTGCAAACCTAAATCAGACAGTTGCTGTCTGTACATTCCCACTTGTGTCTACATACACTGTGGCATTAATCCATGCATCTACTCTATGTTGCTGTGCATTCCATTCACCGTACTGTGCACACAGCTTAACCTGGTGTAAAAATAGAGATCACTAAGTTTTATAGTAATAGCCGCATTAGTAAACACAGACAAGGCTTGACTCACCAAAAATAGAAGAAAAAGCATTTATGGTGCACCAAGCATTCCAAAGTGTATGGTTGGTAGGTTGTGTTGTTGGCAGGTTTTATTTACTATAGCGATCAGCAATTTGTATTTTTATAGCTACATATGTGCTAAATGCCAGTGTGCACACACACAGTACCTACAGATGATTTTGTGTGAGAAAATATATTGTAATGTAAGAGGAATGTAAATGTAAATGAGAGTTTTAGATTTTTGATTAATTAAAACTACCATATTGCATTTGTAAGAGTTCTCAGGCAGTGCTTATAGTGATTAAAGGCTAGCAGCTGATACCGCTACATGCTGGTTAGATGGAATAGTAGGTTTTACATATGAATCTGTTAGTCAGTTAATGCAGTTACTGGAGGGAAAGGATCAGACTGCTAGCGTAGACTAAAAAAAGGAAATCGTGTTTCAACAGTCACTAAGCGCACTTCACTTGTGTCATGTTTTCATATCACCTTTGACAGCTTATTGCTTACTTAGTAAATACGACTAAAATAAAGTCAAACATGACTGTGAGCTGGGCATAATCCTGTTTGTTTTCTTTATAGCTTCACTTTATTTGGTTTAAAGTTGATCTTTTTATTTGATATCGCCCCAGGGTTTTAGAGCAGAGCTGTGACACGAGCATATTGGGAATGTTATTTATTAGCATTTTACAATTTATTTAGCTAGAACCCTGACATTGTGTAGAAGGCTGTTTATAATTTACATAGTAAAGGCTATAAATTGCTAGAATGATGAATAACTCAAGTCAGGTGGGAACGCTGGTTGAATAGGAGAAAGCTTGCAGTGTAGGGAATATTGTACAGTTCATGTTAATGGAACACACTTGGTGCCATTGAGAGTAAATGCATGCCTAGTGATAAAATGTAACAGCAACTCAGTGTACTTTTAACTATAGTAGCAGAAGCATAATTTACAGCGGTCAAGGCATGGATGCACTGTTAATTAAATCTTATTATTATTACATTTTATTTATAGGGCGCCACAAGTGGTCCGCAGCACCGTACATACAGTAAATCTTATCTTTTTTTATTTAGTTTGTTTTTGTTTTCCATCTCCCAGCGTGGTAGTTGTGTACACATGCATGTCTGTAATGAAAGTGTTGTGAGATTGTCACCTAAAAACCAAAGAACTGTTTTGTGAGTGTGGATCTGTGTGCATTTTTTTGTGGCTAGTGAAATGTGGAATAAAACTCCCTGTCTGCTAATATGTTGTATTTAGCACAAGACAGCAGATGAATGTGCATAATATCATGATTAGTTCTGTAGTAATGCTTCATTTATGCAACATCTTTGTACTAGTTGATGAAAGTAAAATAACATAGGAAGTACCATGTTATAAAACAAAGAAATCACCACCAAAGACTTAAATGTATTTGTTTAGAAACATCGTCCCTCTTCTAGTCTTCCTCCAACCCTTAAATTCCTCCTACACATATGGGCTCAATACTCTATTACATTTTCCATCACCTCCCCCATTTCACCCCTTACTCCAATTTGGAATAATCCCAATTTTCCACCAGGCTCACAATCAACTTGCATGAGGCCGTGGACAACAGTGTCCCTTAAATTTCCTACTGAAGTTAGCTCACGCAGACTTTGACTCCCCCTCTCAACTCTAAAATTCCAATCTCCTGCCCACCCCCTTAGCCCCTATGAATATTACCAAATAAGGCACTTTCTAAGCTCCATGCCACAGGCTGTACTTAACTGTGACCTCATTCCTTTTGAACGTTTCTGCAGGCACCACCCCATGTCCAATGGAATGATTCTCATTGATTCTGTTCTTCCTGATCGAAGCCCTCACGAATCCTCCTGGGAGGCAGACCTCAGCCCCCCACCTGATGAGGAGGCCTGGGATGACATGAGCCTGGCAATTGCTAAATCCTCCATTTCCATCTGCCTTAAAGAAACTTCTTATAAATGATATTACTGCTGGTACTATACTCCAGTATGGCTCGCTCTTAAATGTTTCCCTCTGCTTCGCCCCCCTGCTGGAGAAACTGTGGCCTTCGGGGTGCCCTCGCTTATATTTGGTGGACCTGTCCAGTCCTTGAGCCATTTTAAACTTTGGTGCATACTCTTTTGAGATCTGTGGTTTCTTCCTCCTAATTTACCCCCTCCTGATCTTTGTAAACATTCTGTTAAATTGCTGTCCCAAATTCTAGTGGCCACTGAAAGTTTGATAGCTTGCAACTGGAAGAACCCTCTTCAATTGCCCTTATTTACCTGAAATCCCAAATTTGGCATATAGCGGCAATGGAAAATGTTACCTATTATCTCCATGGCAGAGGCCATACGTTCACTCCGGTGTGGGCTCCATGACTTTCTTAAGAGGGCACTTCATCATCTCTGATTCCTGAACTCACTATCTCTGTTAGACCGATGCACAATGAGAGGGTTCCTTGCCCTGATTCTTCCTTGCTAAATATCTTTGGAAAGGTACTACTTCTCGTTTTTCTTATCTTCAACCTTCTACCTCACGTGGAACGTCCTTCCTCACTCTAATGTTTCTGCTCCAATAATTAGTGCTTCGATAGGAATGAATGGTGTGATCGCAGTATGCACCATAGCGTATGGAGTCACGGGGAATCGCATGGCTCGTGCGTGTTTGTGGCGTGATCAGCCACAAGGTAAGTGGACGCATCTGTTGGAGGATAGAAAAAATAATGTAAGTAATAGTTGTCTTGTTTGTAATAAAAGATATGCCAAGATGGAAGAAAATAATGCTTTATTAAATCTCCCCTTGCGGTTATTTGCATATTCCAAAAGTTTACATGGTGAGCAATAGTAGTAACACAGTAATCGAACATATTGCATGGAACACGTTGGAGTCCGTGTCTCACAAATCAAAGCAGAAAATTGATTCATATGTCAAAACAAGTGTTATATACTTTGTTTACAGTATGTTGATACATCACTCTCAAACTGTTACAACAATCACAGTCTGATAAAAACATATGTTTATTTATATACTGTAAATGCATGACTGGCAGCCAGAGAAAAGGTGGTTAAAACTTGTAGCATTATCATTATTTGCTTTTTCATTTGTATGTGAAAAGAAATTATAATTGGTGTGACACTGCATAATTTGTGCTTGCTAGGCACGTATATGCATGGTTTAATTTGATATGCTTTTTATTATAGGTAATGATTTGATCTGATCTTAATGCAGACTTATTTATGTATTGAATCCAAAACAAGCTAGTACATTTTCCTGCAGAGCAGTGTTTCTCAACACTGCAGAAACCAGGATCCTAGATGTTGCTACCTGCATGACTTCGCTGCACACAGTATAAACAACTGGCAGGAAAGAGAGGGAGGGGGTTAAGGTATATCAAACATATACAAGGGGAATGACAACATGTTACACTTATCATTTCAGTTTCCTGTGTTAGTAAAACTAGAATGTTTGTTTTTTAAAAAGGAAGAGTTAAGTGGTTTACAAAACATTTACAGGTATGTACAAACCTTCAAAAGCCATAGAGGGGCTAGAGTCATAACTCATATGAAGTTGTTACCACCCAGAAACACCCATAACATGGATAGTGTGCTCCATCTACAGCTGGATAAATGCATACGCATTAGCGTTCTTTGTTTGTGTGTATATATTTCTGATCCGGCACATGCACAGTCGCCACTTCCTTGTGTGCATACGTAGAATATCCGTCCACATTTCTACTTGTGTCTGACTCTAGATCTTACTTTCAAGAGTTTATTTACACATGCATTTGGCTTGAATAAGGTTCCAGTTTTGTCACAGAGAATAGTAGAAAGGGAGGAAATAATAAATAATGAAAAGTTGGCAAACAAGATGCCAAATACCAAATGTATCTTATTCCTCAACCCCCCCCCCCCCTCCATTATGACAGTTACAGGAGGGATGACAGCTGGAAGACCAATGGTAGAGCCATAGTGGCTGAGTTAGGAGCAAAGAAACGGAGCAGCTTTGTGTCTGCACAAGCCATGTTGCAATGCAAGGGGTACAAATACATTTCTTTTTTTTTTGCATGTAGGTCACATACTGGTTACATTTGCATGTAGCACAGAAATACCAAGTCCTCAGCCAGGACTTGCCCCTCACAATGCTAAGGCCGAGGGCAAATAAATGACACCTGAGAAGCCGCTGCACTGATCTCTGCTCACACCTATGTAGACTGCAAACATAAGTCGGCATCTAACGACACATCCTGCAAAGCATGGCTTATTTGGCTAAATTAATTGGCACCTAAAGCACAGGGCTGATTCTGAGTTGCATGCTGCTTGACCTCTTTAGCCTATTCTGCCATAGTAATGTATGTGTCATTATGCTAATGCCAGTATTAGCCCTTGTCCTGGTGTGTAAGGGTACATCCGGGTGTGCAAGAACTGAGATACCCACTTTGAGCATCTTCAGATGCTGTACTGTAATATTACCACCAGCGGTCACTCCATCAAAACCTGCTCTATGATAGGTGCCCTGGGACTGATTCTGAGTAACACACAATGCTGATATTCACAGATTTAAGCAATTTTTTTTATATTATTATAAAACCAAAATTTTCAATTTATTAATTCTAGTTCCAGAAACATTAAAGATGAAGATCAATTTGCATAACGGTGTGTTTCGTTCTGATCGAAATGAAATAGTAAACACGTGACCAATATGAGTGAGTACAAATGAACACACTTTATTTACAAGTAACAAACAAACAATAAACAAACAACATACAAAGTATACAGTATACTCAACTTTTGTCTATGTATTCTGATGACACCGGTAATTCATCATCTCCAACATAAGTTGTACTTCATCTTATCTTCTGGGGAGCCCTCGTTTCACAATGCCCAGGTAGTTCAATTTACATTGCAGGGATCCTATCTGCAGACTTAGATCCATGCATGAGCTAAAGGGTCCTTTGTGTACCTTTTGATTATATACCCTAGTCTGGGGTGTTGGCTTTCCGGATATTAAGCCCATATTAATTACAAACTAGGTAAGCACTGATTGGTCCAGCATAGCATTGACCAAACTTATCTCTCTTGCACATGCTCCGTAAGCGCTAAGATATATTCAAAGAGATACAGTAATGCCATATCCTAGTAACTCTAGAGATAAACTGTTTCAAAGCTCCTTTGTGTGTAGAGTATGGACATCACTAACAGTTACCCATAATGCATAGCTTCTCTACACATCTTACGATGGTCATTCCAATGGAATGTAGCTAACTACTAATAAGAACAAGTAAGGCATGAATGGCTCATTATACTTCTAGTAGTGGAAATGGCAGGTTGAGCTAGGCCCCTCAAATTATGGCTTATTTGACCCCAAAAGGTTATATCTGACAATTCTGTCCATAGACTGCAACTATAGTACAATCTCTTTTCAAACCTCAAAGAGGCCTAGAAAGGGGTATATGTGTCTGTTACTTCTATGCCTATGTAGAAATTAACTATTTAATCCACTGATTACACAATTAAATAATTTTTAAATATTTTCTGCAATGAATAAAGTATCTGCACACTTAAGGCGGGTATTCACTTGCCGATTAAAATGAGCGATTGAACAATATCATTATCATTCAATCGCTCATTAATCATGCACAAATCAGGCATGAAAATGTCGGAAACAAACAGAGATGCATGCTCCTGCTGGTCGTTTCTGACATCAATCATCGCCTGAACATGCCGGTCAATCTGCCAATAACGACAGATAGACCATGTTCAGGGATGAGGGAGAGTGCCTACACTGAATGACATATAGTTCAGTGTAGGCACTGCACAGTACAATGAACGACTGAATGATAATGATATCATTATCGTTCAGTCTTTTCATCGTTCAGTCTTTTCATTGTACGCACCTTTATCCAGGGTGTGCAAGCTGCTATAAATCTTGTATCAACTTGGGTTATGGCACCTATCTTTCTGAGTACCGACACCTTCCTTACTGAGTACCAACCCCTTCGTTTCTGAGTACCTACCCCTTCCTTAATGAGTACCGGCACTTTTTTTTCATAGTAAGAAAGCACTTCTAAGGGGTATCTCAAAATGTATGATGACAAATGAGCACTACCCAGCATTCATATACTTTTAGAAATGGTTAAAATGGGGTGTACTCAATACTACTCCTGGCCAAAACTCCAAAAGACTCCTGGCCAAAAGACTAAGCAGACAGACTGAAGCTGGCAAGTGAGAAATTATCTTGTAGTCACAAAAGCGATACTCACTCTAAACAATTGCTGTAGCAGTGAAAGACAGTGACCAAATAAAAGTGTACCCTGGCATATGTCAGGAGTCCAACATTCCTTGGAGGAGACATGATAGGGTGTTGTAGATACCTTTTATATTGTTGATCAGAAATAACCATTTAATTTCTAATTTAGGGCCTGATTCAGCAGATTTGGGAATAGGGGGCTTGATTCAGCAATCCCAATTATAAGGAATCTGTGCATGTGCAGAACGGGTCCTGCGTGATCACAAGCAGGCCACTGTATGCCTCTGTCTGACTGACAGGCAGAGGCGTATACAGGGAGGTGCAGGGACAGCTGGCATTTCCGGAAAAGGGGTCATGCTGTACCCGTATTCCAGAAGTGGCAAGGCCAGGATCTCAGTCCATGGACGAAGATTTCTGGCCTCGCACGATGGTGATCCCGGTCTGCCACCTCGGTTGCAGCGCTAGGTTCGCAGATGCAGCAGACACCTCCTGCTGCATTACCATATTAGCAAAGATGGAATTGCAAAGCTGCTTGTGTGCTGCTTTGCAATTCCGTCCTCTGCTGATTCAGGCTCAGAGTACGATAGAGCACGTAACTATGTACCTGGGCAAACCACGTTGCAATGCAAGGGGTGCAAATACATACATTATTTTGCATGCAGGGTAAATACTGGCTGCTTTTGCATGTAGCCCACAAATGCTGGACAGCTTTATTCTTACACTGCAATTTAGATTTCAGCTTGGACACATCTCTCTCAAATCTAATGTTGTGTACACTCTAGACAATATTTTTATTGATTTGGCTGATTCCGACACATCGGTACGACAAATCGTGTATTGTGTACCCACTATCACGATTCCGATGCGCGCTCCCATGGGTCGTCTGTCGCATCCTGAGATCTTTTATACAGAAAGATATGAGGATGTCGCTAGCGATGCCATGCTGCCGAATGCAGCATGGCCCCTGCTACTCCCCCGCCATCGCTCTGTTGTATGCACTTGCCAGGACACCTGCCGAAAATGGTCACCACCCACCGTTGCCGCTCACAAACAGTTCCTGCCTGTCAATCAGGAATAAACCTTCACTGTGAGCAGCAATGTTAAAATAACAGTGAAACGGCATGCACAGTGCGGCTCAGACGCATGTGATAATTGCCGAACTGCGTAAACATCAGCATTGCATCCATCTTTAAATCAGGCCCTTAATGTGGCTGGTATTAGGTGAACAAATGCACATTCCACATGTCATTACAAGGGAAGTTCTATTGTTTTGATCCATCATTTGAATGTTTGATAAGAAAACATCTCCATAGCAACAAAAATGTACTAGAAAAGATTCATGACTTCATCTGGAGGATCCTCCTAATGAAGTCCTGAACCTATTTAACGGACAACATGCGTTGAGTGAGACCTCCTGTAGGACTGTTCTAGTTATACTGCTTTACCACTCCTGATGTTCAGATAAGCTCTACTACTCTAATTTAGATGTACGTTTTGTATGTGTGTGTAATAATTTGTTTTAAACGTGTTACACCATACTTTATTTCTACTCTACATATTGTTGATATCCCTGAGACTATGGAACCCTAGGATTGGTTTGGTCCTCTTGCTATAAAAATAGACCTGAAGATGTTAAAAAGGCTCATATAGGCAAAAAAGTTTTTTTTTTCCCCTATACATGGTACATTGGCACTTTCGGATTTTTTGGATCACGTTGATAGTTTCACCAATAAGTTACACTAGGAGGCGCTTGTTATCTAATTTTTCCACATATTGTGTGTGTGTGCGACTGTGCGTGTATAGTAAATGTATATTTTATATATATATATATATATATATATATATATATAAATCCATTGGTGACTCTTCAATCAAAAAGAGGGCACTCACCATAATATAGTGAAAAAAGGTAAAACTTTTAATATAGTTACTTCATCTCAGTAAAGCAATACGGTCATCATAATTCACTTTTCGCCGGCAATTGAATACGGCCCTAAAAATGAAGTGGCTGAGACTAAGGGCTAAATGTAATAGGGTGAGAGTTTAGATAATGTGAGAGTTTAGCAGTAAACTGACTTTGGAAGAATTTTATCTTCAAAATGGGAAAACATCTGGATGAGATTTTAAATCGTGAGAGATTTTGAGTCTGAAAAACATGAGCATTTGCTCTGTTGCTTTGTTCTCGGACTCTATTACATTGGCTGAGTTTAAAAAGTGTGAGAAAACGCTCACATTTTCTAAACTCTCACCCTATTACATTTTGCCCCAAGAGTGAAGCTGTAGTATTGGTCACTGTAGTATTTGTCTTCCTTTTACATGCATAATTGTTAACCTAATATCTATTTCAGAACCACATTTCAAATAGGGGGTCTGTTTTATTGAACATTGGAGGAGCTAGAGACACAATCCAGAAGAAGCTATAAGTGGAGGAGTATGTTATAAATTATATTTCAGTGGGGTAAAAAGCAAGATATTTAGGTGTCTATTTATTATAGGCCAAAGCCTTATTGCTAGGTTTTGCCAGCTGTAGCTTCCGCAAGTAAAGGGGCCTATCCATTAGCAGATCTTTCTCTAACGATGAAAGACAAAAGATTATCCCTTGAAAAATCCTGGGGCTGCGGTGACAGATATCTGCAATGTACATGACAGATTTTTGAGAATGACGAACGATATTGCATGACCTCATTCAGGGAGTGGATTTTTTTAATGTGTCTATGAATTTTCATTAAAAATATAGTTCGTCGTTTACCGCTTATAAACTGCCAGATATTTCTAATATCTGGCAGCGATAAGCAATAATTGACCAACATGTTGGAGAGACGAAAGACACAATTTATCGGCTACGGGAGTGCGCATCTGTCATCGTTCAGGGCCTATCAATTAGCAGATAAATTAGCATTCAATTTATCTGCTAATGGATAGGCCCCTTAACAAGTATCACTGAAGTACACTACAAACACAACTGCAAACCTTTTTCTGAAATCTACATCTATTCAAAATAGAAGAAAAAAAATACTTCATTCTTTAAATAAATAAAAAAATCTGTATTTTTGAACTATTTCATTTATTTTTTACACAGAAATATATTTATTTTTTTAACAAATATATATATTTTTCTTTAAACCATTTGGAACTGTGTAAGTACAAACTAGCTAAACCGGTCAGCGTGGCCCTGTGAAGTAAACTTTTACTGCTCTGGGCCAGTACCGCTGAGTATTGCTCAGTTTTTAAAGGTCTATTGCAGTGATGGTTCATTTTTTTGTCGATAGAAACTCAGCCTTAACACCGCATTTTAATACATTGTCATGATAATCTTTTTGGCAGACTCTAAAAACTGCATATGAAATTATTAATTCATCTTCGCCTTTGTCTTGTAATATCATGCAGACCAGCACTTGCTTTTTTCCTTTAGCCTTCCTGAATTGATTTCCTCTTTGTCAACTGTACGTGTGTGTGTGTGTGTATGCTGGATAGAGCAAGTATTCAATATGAGCACTGCATGCAAAGTTGGCAGCAAGGCTGCTATGTGAGAGGAGGAGGAATTAGAGCCGTTGCGTTTTGGCACTTTATGATTTCTGGAATATATGATTGGAATTCATCAGACTCTTCGTAAAATTATAGATTGGAGCAATGGATAATGACTGGCTAGCAAAAGAGTGAAATATATAACTCAAAATATATTCTATTAACATACTGTACTTATTACAGTTATAGAAACATGTACCATTGTATTGGAATCACAGGAGTAAGAGTGGATTAGGAGACTGTACTATTTTAGCCTTCTACATGTGGGGTTATCTAATTCTTGTATAGATAACAAATGATGTGACCAAAATTTATGGGGTTTACAATTCAAAGCAGCAGGATGTCAATCTAATAAGAGTCATCATACTTGAATAACATTATGCAAAACAGTGGAATTACAAAATTTGCGCTATAAAATATCTTGAAATCATGGCAAAGTCAATCCTCAAATGCAACTTGGTGGGAGATTTATCAAAGCTTGGAGAGAGATAAAGTGGAGAGAGAAGTTTCTTAAGGTTACTTATTACCATGTATCATCAGGAAACAAATAAAATAAAAAAGGGGAATATAAAATAAAAAAGGGGAATAAGTAAATTAGCACCCCTGTTTCAAATATCCAAATCCTTAAAATGATTTGGAACAAGGGCAACAGAATAAACAGAATAAATGCAGATTTGATAATGAACACATCTTTTGCTGTCACAAGGCATTCAAAGAAGTTGTATTTTTCCTGTACATCATAAAAATGCCTAGTAGCATGTTCATTTTTCATTAAATTGAACAAAATGCCCACCGAATCTTTCCCTAAGCTGAGGCTTATGGAGCAGATTGTATGTCATGTGCATGTGTATTAGAGTGGCACAAAAGACGGTTGTTAGGATGTGGTAGATGATGAACGTCCCAGTAGGCCTCGAACATCAAAAACAAATGAAAATGTGGAAAAATTTAGAAAATTGATCGAATTGACTGAATCCGAATGATAGCAATGGTAAACATCAACAAAAAACTGTTAGGCAAATTTTGCATCAAGATCTTAACATGACAAAAGGTTTTGCTAAGATGGTTCCAAGACTTCTCTTGAAAGTGAATTTGTATTTGTACAGACATTTTGGAACAAATTCAAGCAGATTCACATTTTTTAGATAAAGTTATTACCTGTGATAAAACATGGATCTTCCAGTAAGATCCTGAGACAAAACGCCTGTCCATACACTGGAAAACACCATCATCACCATCATCAAAGCAAATCCAAATTCAAAGCCATGTTAATTGTTTTCTTTGATACCAAGGGTGTTATTTTGGAAGACTGGGCACCAGAAGGTGCAACAGTGAATCAGCATTACAACAAAAATGTTCTAGCAACTTTGCGGGAAAAAATCTGAACAAAGACTCCAGAATTGTGGATAAATGGTTTCATCCTCCATCAGGACAATGCACCAGCCCACACAACTCTCTCTGTGAAGTAGTTTTTGCAGTCCAAGAACACCCTCTATACTCGCCAGACCTAGCACCATGTGACTTCTTTCTTCTCCCTAATATCAAATCTGTACTCAAGGGAACCCGTTTTGCATCAGTTACTGAGGTAAAGAACAAAACAACTGAGCTGTTTAGACAGCTGACAGATAATGAGCAACAGCATGGCATTGACCAATGGAAAATAAGAATGCAGCGGTGTGTGGATGCAGAAGGGGAGTACATAGAATGGAGTTAAAATGTTCTTCATATAATTAAACATAAATTAGAACATCGGTCTTGTTATTTAATAGACACACCTTGTACATTCTATAAAGAACACTGGGCCTGATCAGAGATGGACGGTATTGCACAGCCACACACAAGCGGCTGTGCAATACCGTCCATCTAAAATGTTAATGCTGTAGGAGGCTTCTGAAGAGAAGAGACGCCTCCTGTCAGCAACTAACTGTGATCCCAGCGCTGCATCCAAGGTCCCGATGTTTCCCACCATCGGCCAGCAGAGTAAGCCTCAGCTCACGCAGACTGCTAATGCCTGGCTGCTAGTGAGGCAAGGAAGTCTGCATCCATGGACCCAGATTCTGGCCTCAGCACTCCCAGAAAACGAGAGTGACACGCCCCCGTTTTGAGGATATGCAGTCCGTCCACACACCGCCCCCCCAGACGCTTCTGACTGTCAATCAGGCAGAGGCTTGGGGGAACTGTGTGCGAGATTGCAGGACCCGTTCTGTACATGTGCAGAGCGGGTCCTGTGCAAACTCAGACTCTGAAACATTGGAGACGTGCGCTAACCATCAGGTTAGCCTACATCTCTGAATCAGGGCCTCTGTGCGCCAAATCAGCACCTGTGGTATTGTAGAGGCTACTTTACTTTTTCAAATCATGTTTAGGAATGTATTTACTTGATGTGCAAAATCCCATGTGCCAAGTATGATGTTAGTGTACTGCCGTGCCAGTATCTAGTCTGTGGCGAGATGAACAGCTCTGCCTGTTATGCAGGGCATGGGCCAATGCTCTGAAAAGCTCAGCCAAGTGTACTTTTTATAGACCTTCTGGTGTTACAAAATAATGGCTAATGCAATGACAGTGAGAACTAGAGAAAGCAGAGTAGCAATTAATCTACCTTGAAAATTCCATTTGAAATTCAAGTCTTCATTTTAATGCAGTCTTATTTCCTTAAAACATCAGCGGCTTGAAGTTGATTGACTTTGGAGTATTACTCTGGGAAACTGCCACTTTTTTTTCTACTGCTGCCTTTCAATTATAACCTTGATTCTTGCTTTGAAATAATTTTTTACTCTTTTTAATGTTTTCATTTTGCAAATAAGTGTACCATTTTTCTTTGTTATTTTCTTAAACATATGGGATATGCAAATTCAATATATATTTGTATTTATGAAAAACTAGTTTATGCAGACTCCCTGTGTAAAGAAGTTACAGAAGTATACAAATAAATTACATTAATGTATCTTGTATTCTAAAATCTTTAAATAAAGATTGTGTTAAAAACAGAATTATACCATCAGTTAGGAGAACTGACAAGGGATTGAGGCAGAATAGAAGGGATGTAGTTTAAATCCTGGTGGTTGGGATGTCGGCGCTCAGAATGCCGGCACTGGAATCCCGACACCAGTCAGAATCCCGGCATTGTCATCCTGACCGCTGGCATCCTTGGACTCTTCTTTCCCAATTTAAAACATTGATAGGCTAGGTTAGACTGGATAACTTGAGTTGGAAAAACAACAGTTGTATATAAATAGGAAGTAATTATAAATAAATGTGTGGTAGGAGGATAAATCCATAATAGCAGCCAAAAGTTAGTTCACCACTATTTGGAAAAAGCATACTAAGGGGTATGTTTACTAAGGTGCAGGTCTTTAGAATTGGAGATGTTGCCCACAACAATCAGATTCTACTTATCATTTATCTAGCACCGTCTAGAAGATAATAATAGCTGACTATTGACATTCACAATTTTGACAGCCTGACAATGTCAACATTGTGAATGTCTACATTTGACATATCGACCTTCTGTTCATGTCTACATTTAGATGTTGACATTTTGAATGTCGACATCCTAAACGTCGGCATGTGTACCACATCAGATGTTACAGCTTTGTACCAATAGTATATTTACCAGATTTATCAGGCTTACATTAGAATTTGTTTTGAAAGCAAAATATACTTTTGATCTTAAAATTTGAATGCAATCATATTATAATAATAAAAATACTCATGAATGTAATAGGCATAACTCTCCCTTAAGGCCCCCATACATCAGAGATGGATTGCAGCAATCGTGCAATTTGCAATCGATTGTGTATAAAAATGTGCAATGTATGGGCTTCACAGATCGCAGATTGCAACCAAAAAGTGATTGGAATTGTTTAATCAGATTGTCCAACATGTTGGATTTCACAGATCGATTGGGGCTGTAGATTGCTAGTGTATGGACATGATCAGCAGATTTGCAGACCGTTTCTAGCAAAATGATGGGCCTTTCAAGATTGCCAGATCTGTGATTCTCTGCAATCGATCTGCAAATCACTGAAAAAGATCTGTAGTGTATGGGCGCAGATTGCTCGATTGGGAAATCCTAAGATCGGGCAATAAATCTTCAAATTGTTCAGCTGTGGCTTTCAGATTGCTGATGTATGGGGGCCTTTACTCATTTATCCAATCAGTAGTGATTAGCTAGAGCTGGCAACCATTATCAACAGCAGTATTAGAACCTACCCTCAGGTGCTAACTAATACATATATATGGGGTTAATATAGTTTTTCTAAGATGTTGGTTTATTAAATTAGGCCACAAATGGAACACTCAAGAGTCTAATGGTTTAGAGGGATGAATAATGAAATGGTTTCTCAAATATGTTAATTTTTCTATCTACTCATATATTTACCTCTTGGCCTGTAATGTAATGTATCTGTTTCATCAGTTTACTGATTTATACTTAATGGTCAGCTTTAAAAACTTGACTTCTTAACGCTTCTGCTCTTTCAACTAATGTTGGACGCAATTAGTTCTAATAACATAGTCGAGTGCAATTAATGGAATCTTTTGTTAATGGCTTTTTGTTACAGCTTTTCATGTGGAAAGCTATATAAATTCTTTATACTTTGTATTATTTATGATACTTTATTACCAAATTAAAACTGCAGTTACTATGCCTTCTGCTACACTCCAAGTCGCTAAAGACAGCAGAATCAAAACTAGTCTAGCAAGCAGAGTAATGTTATTGATTAGAGTTGAAATTTCGACATCATTTTTAAAATAATAACTTTTATATGTTGTGACATGGTTTTCATATTAATTTAAGCATTTATATTTTGTAAGTGACTGAGGGCCTGATTCAGACCTGGACGCTAAGCCGCGAATGCACGCTATGGACGATAATCGCACGTATGCGTCAATATGCGCATGTGCGAGTCACTCACTGCACTCGGGAATTGTGCGCTCGTAGTACACAGACTGAATGCTAATTTGAGCGACAGTGCCGTTTGCGGGTGGTAACGGGAAGGTGCTTGTGAACGGGGGAGTGGATGTGTGAACGCAGGCATGTCTGGGTGTCTAAACGGTGTTTTAGGGGTGTGCATAATTAGCAAAGATGCGTCATTGTACACTTCACTTGGTTGTATTTTTGACAGCACTGATCGCAGTGCTTGCGGTGGGGTAGGGTCTACCTCAAGGGCTGCGTGCAGCACCGATGGCTCTCGATGTACCCGAGTAATCACACACTTCCTGGAGATGACAAGTGCTAAGAAAGAAAGGTGGGCGTCTCTATACTGGCATGCACTCACTGCCATCACTCTCTAAGACATAGAGGGCGTCCTTAAGCCATTCAGTCCGATCGCTGCATTTTGGCATGGGGTCTATCTAGACATTGTCTATCTTTTTAATGTAGATCTTTTATACCAAACCCCTACACTGTGTCCTGTAGCTTTTACATTTAAATAAGGATGTTTTCCGATTTTTCGCCTAGTCTGGAGGTGAGAACTGATAGCAGCATCAACTGTCATTGAAACCTCCGTTAAATTAAGCCAGATTTCTAGTAGTAAAAAGTTGTAACTGCGGCTTTTACCTATGGTGAAATGTTGAGCAACATAAATGAATCTGCCCCTAGAAAATGGGTTTAAAAATGCTCTTGCTTTAAAATCCTGAATGTGTGTGTTGTATTCAGTTGGTACACATGATAATGCTCTAAACTTATAGTCAGTTGGTATGAGTGGTAAGAACGGCACCATTTACTTTTTCCCTCAGACAGCATTTTGGCCTGGCACACACCTGGCAGCTTTGCATAGAGAATTCATTTTTCTATTTACAATATTCATTACATTTTGCTTACAAAGTGTAAAGGCTAATTCCACTTAAGATAATGTCTATGAACCATTTTTGTCATGATATTCCTCACTCACCATTAAGAGCAGATGCACCCTAAAAAATGTAAATTAAATGTAGTACAGCATTTTTTGGTACTGTAGGTATTAATTTAATCTTCTCTGGGTATGGAGATGCATAGTTTATCCACATTGAAGTCCTCTTTGTAATCGTCACTTGATTACTCATAGTATGTTATTGTGGTCTCTATGTGTGGATAAGTAGGGTCCACAGTGTGGTATTCAATCCCCTTTATGCAGTTACCTGCAGCTCAAATAGTTTCTCAAGGAAACCATTCTAAACTATACCCCTTTTCCACTGCCACCAATAACCCGGGTTTTTGCCCATGAACCCGCAGCAACCCAGGTTATTTTGTTGTGTGAAAGGGCAAGGTTGAAATAAGCTGGTTTGAGTAAACCAGCTTTTCAACCCTGGTCACGAGCAGAGTAGAATGCGGGTTCAACCCGGCTTGTGAAGCAGTGTGAACGGGTAACCCTGGTCAATGCGACTCGGGTCCCGTTCTTTGCATAGGAAGAGCCAGCTCTTGGAGATGAGATCATCTCCAAGCACCAGCTCATCATGTTAGCTGATGGCGTCATTGACCCGGCATTAGCGCCTGACAAGGGTCTCAGCCGGGTCGCTCCCGGGATGGGCGCGTGAACATCATCCCGGGTATGACCCGGAAAACTATTGGAAAAGGAGTACTAGTGGATGCATAGTTCTTGTAAACAGTGAAATGCAGTATATATTCCTTCCCTGCAACCATGTACCCATATCACCACATGAACCCTTGCTCATGTAATTCCTCCATTTAGTTTTACACCAGAGACTTATTATTAAACTTAAAGTTACTGAACATGTCTGTGTGGCTTTGGTCCTTCAGCCAGTGGGCCTATTCATGTGTGCGAGATGTTTAAGTAGCAATCAGAGAGAGAACAAAGACGGCATATTTTTAAGAACAGTTCACAGGGAGTGTCATAATGTGTCCATAAATCATCCAATCTATATTTTCTCATCATTTGTGTTTTATTTTTCCTCTATTTTTGTCAATTGTTTTTCAATTACTGCACTTCAATTAGTGTTTTCTATCTAAACCAAACATTTATAAAGTAAATGTTTCATAATTGTAATTTTATATTCGTTACTTTCTTCTCTTCCTTGACTTGTAAATCATTTTTCAATTAATGCTAAACTGACAAATTAGTCTCTAAGCTTTTTCAGGCTTCATTTCTCACATAAGACTTATACATTGGGTAGACTGATAGGCTTGGTAACTGATGGCAGTAATATATGTAGTGGTTTTGTTTTATATATTTTGTTATTGAAAATTGTGTTTACTTTTTACTAAGCCATATTGTACGTATTGTGGGTTTATTTCTATTTTCATGTTCTTAACTAAACTGTTAGAGGGGATTGTTCAGGCATTTAATCCCGAAATGCAAGCAGACTTTGTCTTAGCAAGGAGATGAGTCTTCAATTTTATTTATCTTTCTAATATACAACTTATGATGTTTGTAAAACAAGTGATGTGGCGTGTGTAGTGCAAGTCAAATAACAGAGACTTACACATTAGTAATACAGGAGTATGTGTCATTAATGTTATAGACTGGAGATAAAACTTGAATAAGAGGCTGTTAGGACACTCATACATCAGTCTCTCAGGCAAGAGAAACCATGTTAAACGCACAAGAATATGCAGCATATGGCACTCGACACTACAGCCTTTACCCTTGTGTCCATTCTCGACTATTTTCTTTTCAGATTGTTTATTTATTTTTTATATTCCATACATTTTATCCAAGTTGCCAAAAAGAAATAATAGGGTAACTGTGCAGTTCTATTTCAATGTGATTGATTTGCAGCTAAGCTTAACTTGCAGTTCTTTGTGGGCTATTATGTATTACATGGTTATTAGGCTGATTGTTGTTGTTTTTATTATTATTATTACTAAAGTTGGCCATACACACTACAATTATCGGGGTGATCAGCCTGATATCCGCAGATCGCCCCGATAAGTGTAGCGTGTGTGCGGGCAAGCAATCGTTAAATATTGCGCAGGTTTGGCATGCCGGATTGTCCAGCATGCCTGTCCGATGCGATATTTAGGGGGTAAACTGTCGGCCGCATCGGGCAGTGTATGCCCAGCCGCGGCCGACAGACCGACATTACCTGTGTTCCTTCCCATGGAAGGAACAGGGAAATGTCTCCTACCTCCTAGTGTATGCCGGGGACATCTGCGGGCTGGCAGGCTGCCATATAAAATGTCTGTCGGTCTGACAGGCATTTTATCTGCACGTGTATGCCCAGCTTAAGACTATTACCACTACTATTTTAAATGTCTTTAACTTGACGGCATGACATCTCCAACTCCTCTTCACATTTTGTTTCCTACAGCACAGCTGTGTTCTTCATGCTTTGACTAGGAATAAAAACAGATTTTTATTACATTGCATTACACTTTGAAAACATATTTAGGTTTTCTTTTTTTATTACATATTTTGTAGTCTTTATAAGCTTGTTCAATTATAGGGTAACTAGACTCAAAAATGATTTTGCCTTGTTAAAGTAACACTCTGGAATAACTACTGATACATAAAGTTGCACTTCTGACTGAAATTAACTGTTAATATGTCAAAAAACACACAGTTGCGCGGCTCCAGAGGTGGGGCTGCAGTGCAGTCCAAAATTAAATAGGGGAGACACACCAACTGCCAGTGAGTCCCAGCCATCTATGCTTGGCAGTGTGTGAAATGACAGTTGGTGTGGCTCCCCTATTTGATTCTTGGACTGCGCCGCAGCCCCACGTCTGGTTTCTGCTATTTGTTAGATTTAAATAACTGATCTTGCTTAGTATCATCTATAGCCACATAAAGAAGCTCTGGACTGCACCAATCATTTCCATGTTATATAATGTTGCTAAGAAATCCAATGGCAGCAGTAGTGTGTTTTTGAGTAATCAATAAGCAGTATCAGTCTAATGTCATATTTCATTATCAGGAGTTGGTAAGATGTAGTACACAGTTTATGGATTTTAATTAAGCAAAATAAATTTAATTGAAGATATCTTCTAAGCAGGAAAGCAAATAATTATTGTGAATATCACAACACAACAATATGAAGTTTACAATTGAAGTAAGCATTGTTACTGAAAAATTAAAATGAGCAATCATCACCTCTATAAACACCACATTTGCATTTAAAGCAATGGCAGTTGGTAACCTACCCAAGTACTGCTTTTCTACTCGTCAGTAGGCCCTCCTGAGCTTGGATGGGATCATAGTGCATTTTGCAGATATAAAAACTCTTCAAAGTTTTTCTTCTACCTCCACCCTTGCAGACACTGCCAACACCAAATTTATCAAAGAAAACACAATGTAATGACAGCATCATTTCATTAACAGACAGAGGGCCTAATTCAGACGCGCTCGCGAGCGCTGAGCGCTCGCAAGCTGGTTGATGGTGCCCTAATGCGCATACGCACGACGGAGGGAGCTCCATCGTGCGCATGCACGAGACCCGCATAGTGACAGCCAAGCTGTCGCTATGGGTCTCGCACCAAAGGGGGCGTGCTGTCGATGGTGACTGACAGCATGCCCCCTTTGATGGGCGTGCCAGGGGCGTTGCTGCCCAGACGGAGGCGTTCCCAGTTGGAGTGCTTTTGGCTCAGAGCCAAAAGCACTCCTGGGCTTGCGGCAGCGAGACCCTACCACAGGGTCTCGTCGCAAGCCCGATGGTCGCGATGGTCATGACCATCGCGACCATCTTTTTGGCCGCTCACATAAGCTGTGGGTGGTCACCTACAGCTATGCGAGCGGCCAGGAGGCCGCTCCATTTTTAGGTAGGAGGACCCTGATTCAGTGCGAGTGCTCTGGTCAGAGCGTCCGGCTCTGAATCAGGCCCAGAGCACTAAAGGCTTGTTACAGAGTAGTGATGCTTCCTTCTAAAGCGGATGATTTATTTCATGGGAGTAGTAAAAATTGTTGCATCATGTCACCAGACCAGTGAAGCATACCAAGCTCAAATGCTAATTAACCTGAAGAATGGCATTTTAGTCTATTTTGAAAAGAGTAAAATCAACTCACGCTTCTCTTTCTGTTAATTTAGAATTTTAATAGTTGTTTGCTGAACTTTATAGTTAAGGCATCAAAATAATCAATGATCTAAGATTTGTTGCATTTGCAAGTGTTAATGCTCACTTTTCTAAGCCCAGGATAATTTGTTAACAGAAATGTTTATAAGTAGGCTATGGAAACATGAGAAAGCAGGTCATTCTAGATGTGTTCATAACAAAGTGGAAGCTGCTGAATCAATTTGGCTATACTCTTGAGGTGCATGAAAGGGAGGGGTCATACTAAACAAAAAAAGTGTTGCTGATTATAGCAATTTAAAATTATTAATATTTTTTGCAAAAAAGTATCATTTATAATTTTTCTCAATATGCATGTCATAGAATGTATCCATAAAAACGGGTTGGGTACGGGATGCTGGCACTAGGGATCTTGGTGGTCAGAATCCCGACACCGGCATCCTGACAGGTTTAGGATACTGACACCTGTTGGTTGGTATCCTAAACCTACCCCTCTCCCTAACCCTCCCTCCCCGATGCCTAAACCTAACCTCCCCTAATGCTGTTTGTTTTCTATGCCTTTCCTATGTAATTGCATTTACACAATTTATACTTTTATGATATTGGTTGGAACATCTTAGGACTGTTTTTTGTCTGATATTTGTGCAGAAGTTTTATCTGTAGCTTTTGTTTTCTTTGTTTTTACTGTGTGTATGACTCTTTCAATAAACAATACTATCCAAAAATATAGTAGTAAAAGCAGTGCAAACCATTTACATTTGTCCCAGCCAAATTCCTGTCCTGACTGAAACCATCAAAGATTAAATTATTGAAATAAACTTTTATAGAATGATATCAGGTTATATATAATAATTAAGGCCTTCTGCCAATCAAAAATTAATGTTTATTTTTCGCCATTATACATTTTGAACAAGTTCTAAGTGCTGTGTTATCTGTCTACTCATCAAAAGATACACAGCTATATTTGTATTAGGTAATTCTTTAGATTCCGCAATATCACCACAGTGCTTTAATTTTTCATTTTTAGCAGTCATTTTGTATGCTATGAACAAACTTTCCAAGATTGTTCCTGGCACAGTCTCTGTAAACTGACACTTTCCCCTAAACCTTAATATCTAAATATTATCAATAGATACATTTAAAATTGATTAAATGCATCAAACCTTGAATAAAGTTGCAATAGTATACAGTATAGCTCCAAGAATATAGTCCAAAATAAATGTCCCCAATGCCTCCAGCAGATGTTCTTTTCTCATTATAAAGATAGGATACCATGTAAAGAAAAAAGGAAAATAAAATAATAATAGAATAGTATGTTGTGAATTACCTCTGTGTGCATGCACTAAAAAGGGGCTTATAAATCCTTGTTACATTTTCCTTTTATGGTAGAATCTAGACCCCTACAGGATTCACATTATGTAGTGCACTTATAAAAAAACAATAAGATAGGCATATCACATAAGTCTACAATTTTCTCAACCTTGACTGGATCTGACTTTAAATGTTTTACAAATTAGTTCATTCCATGAACTGTTACAGAAGAATATGTACCAAGAAGACATACAGTAGGGGCAGATCCAATTGCCATGAGGTTTTATCATGCGGAGAAAAGTATAATAATTAAATAGCTCTGGGCATTAAACCCAGAGCTTAACCCACACGGTAAACACCATGATTAATTGAATCTGACCCATTATGCACTATAGTGCATATTATCCTTCATTTTAATTTCACACAAAATATAAAAGAACATTGAATCTATAATTAGCCAACAAAGGACTCCTACCAAAAAAGGTGTAAACATAGCCCTTAAAACAGCCAAACTCCACCAGATTGTACATGGCTGGACGAGTAGTGCAAAACGGATGTCTTTAGATCTCCAAGTAGGGTCAGCAGTAAAATCTAGGCACCTACTCGCTGAAATGTTTGACCATTCAGGCCTATTTCAAGGCATAATAGAGGAGAGCCTATCCTTCTCAGATTTTATACAGCGATTAGCCAACTGGATCTGAACAGCCATTGTACATATTTAAAATGCATGCACATATAAATATAACATTCATGGAACATAAAAATCGATAGATATTCAAAAACATAAACTTTAAACACTTTTGTCAAAGAAAATATGTATATTCAGAGTGTAAGTACCATGTTGCCATGGTGATGAAAAACCATGCATTCATACAGAGGTGGATTCATACTACACTATATTTTATTATTTTGTTTTTCTGCTTTTTACATGGTATCCTAATATTGTACATGAGAAAAGAGAAGAACATCTGCTTGAAGGATTGAGGAAACTTATTATGGACTATTTTCTCTGAACTATATTATAAAATATTATGGCATCCAGAGGCGTACCTAAAGTGAGTGCAGCGGGGGCCACTACTATGGGACACAGAAGCTTTGGGGACCCTCCTCCAGGCCCCACCTCTCTTGCACCGAGCTTACATTGGCATCTGTAGACCCTGTGACTTCTCCTTGTAATGTGCGGGTTCATGTAAAAATGGTATTTGTCTCCTCCATGAGGAACGCTACCATTTCACAGCCCCCAGAAACTCCAGATCTGCAGGAAATGATATATGTGCTGTGGGAAAAGCCGGAGCAAGTGCTCTGTGTTGTTATGCTTTTCTGTTGGCATGACACAGGACTGATGGTAGCGCTCACCTTTCCTTCTCCAGACAAGCGTTTTTTTCCAGATGCCCCAAACAATCTGAAAGGGGATTCATCATAGAAAATAACTTTACCCCAGTTCTCAGCAGTCCAATCCCTGTACCTTTTGCAGAATATCAGTCTGTCCCTGATGTTTTTCCTGGAGAGAAGTGGTTTCTTTGCTGCCCTTCTTGATACCAAACCATCCTCCAAAAGTCTTCGTCCTGTGTCATGCCAACAATAAAGCATCCTGAGACCATTCATGTGTGGGGTTACTACTCATCCAAGGGAGTGGGATCACTAACAATTTTGCCTAAGAACACAGCCATGAATAGTATGGTACCAAAACATCCTCCAAGAGCAACTTCTCCCAACCATCCAAGAACAGTTTGGTGATGAACAATGCCTTTTGCAGCATTATGGAGCACCTTGCCATAAGGCAAAAGTGATAACTAAGTTTCTCAGGGAACAAAACATTGAAATGTTCAGTCCATGGCCAGGAAACTCCCCAGTACTTAATCCCATTGAGAACCTGCGGTCAATCCTCAAGAGGAGGGTGGACAAATGAAAACCCACAAATTCATTAGGCCAGAATGGGTGGCCATCAGTCAGTATGTGGCCCAGAATTTGATTGATAGCATGCCAGGGCGAATTGCAGAGGTCTTGGAAAAGAATGGTCAACACTGCAAATATTGACTCTTTGCATAAACTTAATGTAATTATCAATAAAAGCCTTTGACACTTATGAAATGCTTGTAATTTTACTTCAATATACCATAGTAACATCTGACAAAAAGTTCTAAAAACACTGAAGTAGCAAACTTTGTGAAAACCAATACTTGTGTCATTCTCAAAACTTTTGGCCATGGCTGTAGTCTCTGCTACAAATTAATACAGGAATACCAGTAGTCTGTAATACGGTCATTGGGACTTCACCAACCCCCTAGGAATGGTGTCACATGAATGCTTCTATCTGCTTTAAATAAATATTTAGAAATGTAAGCACATTCCCTGACAAGCACTAGGTAAGGTAAGGTTTCTTTCTAGAAACATTGTGGGCGCCTTAAAAATGTTGCTATTGGGCCCACAAAGTAATAGTTATGCCCTTGATGGCAACTTTATTATAGGTTTGATGCATCTACACATACAATTTATAAATGTATCTCTTATTAGTATTCAGATAAAATTTAGGGGGAAGTGCCAGGTTTGGTTATCCAATTTGTTTGCTGTTTTATTTGGTTGTGTTTTGGTGACACTATGGGTTTTGCCAGTCCAGGTAGCATCTTTGTGCATTATTAGATGTCTTCATATTTAATTCTAAAATTTTCTATAAGGCTGTTTAGAGCAGGAGAATAAGAATGACTCAGGGCATGATATGTACCTTTAAAAAGGTGAAACAAACTTTAAAAATGGCAGATCCGGAATTATATGGGTGAATGCTTTTACTTTATTGCTGCTGTAAATGGGATTGATGCTTTTACAGGTCTTAATGTGATTGCATGGCTAAGCTTTTCAATGGCACAACTTTCCCCACTTTCTGTTTACACTTGCTGGAAAAAAAAGTGCAATTTGAAAGGTTCTAGGTGATTTTTCTTAATGAGAAATACTGACTTTGAATAAGAAATTCCTTCTGACACCTGGTTAACCGGTAATGTAAAAATAAAATGTGATTACCTTCATATCAGACTTATAGAAATTCTGTAAAATGTGACTATTTTCTAGATTTAGTGCCCTCTCTAAAACAGGCTAAACTAATCCAAAATGTCTATGTATTTATAGTAGCCTAAATTATGGCTTATAATTCAGCATTTATTTCACTTTTATGAATTTATTTGAATTGAACATGTGTATCCTTCCTCAATTTTGCCAGTGAAGTCCTGATTTAACTGGGTCTGGTCACTGCGCAGAGCAGATGCCAGTTACTTCCACTTATTAGTGAGAAAGAATGGTAAGTAGAGGGGGGATGTTTATCTCATTGCTGCCCTTCTGTGTCAATGATGGGCTGGGCCATTACATAACGGTGCAACACTTCTAGCATATCATTTACTTTGTGGTGCTGCTGGTGGCATCAGTATGGAAGTGTGCATGATACGCTTAATTTAATTAAAATTCTTAAACACAACTGCCAATTGTTAGCCATTGTATAGTACTGTGTTTCATTTATATCACCATGGTGCACAAGCTCACTGCACTGGAATAAAGAAAAACATTAATGGGCATGTTTATCAATAATATTTTTACTAAAATGTGAAAAATGGTGTTTTCACACACTTTTCACGTTATTTTACTATCACATAAGTGTATTAAAGGGCTTTTGGAGCAGTTTTCATAAAAAACGACTCCAAGTTCTTAAATTTGCATTATTTTAGTAAGCAGATCACATTTCCCATACTTGTAATGACCCTAAATGCTTTAGCAGTTTACTATATATCTGGACTATTGGAGCTATCATTGCTTTCTCCACTTTCTGGACTCTGTTAAAAGGCAATGAGAGGTCAAATCCTGCAATTAGTTCCCTGGACTGTGGAAGCACTAGTCCACTGGCCAGCAGATACAGTAAGTAAGAGACATTGGCCCTGATTCAGACCCACTCGCAAGCGGCTGTCCGCACGCAAGTGGGTCGATGTTGTGCACTGCGCATGCGCATGATGGCGGGAGCTCCGTTGTGCGCATGCGCCAGACACGACGAGGGAAGGAAAGTCAAAGGGGGCGTGCTGTCGATGTTGATTGACAGCACGCCCCCTTTGGTGGGCGTGCCGGGGGCGTGCCTCCCTGCCGGGGGCGTTCAGAAGCCGGCCCACTGACATCACTAGTGATGTCAGTGGGAGTGATTTTGGCTCTGATAGAGCCAAAATCACTCCGGGCCTTGCGGTTGAAAACCTCAACCGCAGGCTCCGTCACGCAGTTTCGATGGTCACGATGGTCACGACCATCGCGGCCATCAAACTGCACACTCGTATAGGCTGTGGGTGGTGACCCACAGCTATACGAGCGTCCAGGGGGACGCTCCATAGTTATGGAGGACGGCCCTCATTCAGAGCGTGCGCTCTGCTCAGAGCGTACGGCTCTGAATGAGGGCCATTATCACTTCTGTCTTGGATGCGATGTGATGAGTAATTTCAGTGAAATTATGTTAATGGTCAGGAATTTAGAAAGTGACCATAAGCTCTAATGGAGAAATGATTGATGATAAGAATTATATATACTATTCTCCAGAAAGCACTGTGTAATATCATAGTGCTGTACAAATCAATGTCAATAAATAAAGTAAATACTCTGGGCCTGATTCAGAGCCGCTCGCTCTGACAGAGCGCTCGCTCTGAATCAGGGCCGGGCTTTTTTATTTTTGGAGTGGCCTCTCGACCGCTCGCATAGCTGTGGTTGACCACCCACAGCTATAGCGAGCAGCCATGATGATGGTCGCGATGGTCAAGACCATCGCGACCATCGGGCTTGCGATGAGACCCTTGTGGTAGGGTCTCGTTCATCGCAAGCCCCAGAGAGCTTTCGGCTCTAACAGAGCCGGAAGTTCTCCACTGACATCACTTGTGATGTCAGTGGGGCCGCCCCCAAACGGCAGGCATTCTCATGGGAACGCCTCCGTTTGGGCATCCACCCCCCGGCCCGCCCACCAAAGGGGGCGAGCTGTCACTCAACATCGACAGCTCGCCCCCTTTTGTGCGAGACCCGGACCGACGGAGTGCCCGTCGCTAGCCGGGTCTCGCGATTGTGCACGATGGAGCCGGCTCCGTCATGCGCATGCTCTGTGGGCCATCATCGACCCGGTTGCGAGCGCTCAGCGCTTGCGACCGGGTATGAATCAGGCCCAGTGTTCATACATATATTAAGCATATTTTATCATCTTTGTAGTAATCATAGAGTTATTAATCTGCTAATTCAGCCATAATTTTAGCAATGCCACATCATGGCAGTGTTATAAAGACTGTGGTATGTAAATTTTTTCAACTCGCCATAACATTAATATTAATATTATTATTATTACTACTGTTGATGATAACTCTGAGGTACCACAGTATCAGACAAGGAAAAACAAACAAACAAGGCTATATATAATAGACAATAGAATTACAGATATGAAAACAAATAGTGCGGAGGGCCATGCTTGCGGGAGAACTTAGTCTAGTGGGGAAAGGGCAGAGCTGAGACAAGATGGAACGAATGTGGCTGAGAATGTAATGTAGGTCAGTAGTATGGGTGGGAATAGAGGTGAGTTTTCAGAGAATTCCATAGTTTGTGAGAAGATTTGTAGGCAGGAGAGAACGGAGATTAGAGAAGAGGCAAGGCACAGATCACAGGTAGATCTAAGAGTGTGTGAGGTACAGTATTCTGAGTTGTATGAAAGGTATGCAGTCAGGAAGCCGACGGTCAAAATGCCGACCGCCGGCTTCCCGACAGTCATATCCCGGCAAGGTACTAATGATAGGCATCGAAATCCCGATGCCTATCATTAGCCCTACGCTGCGAGACCGACGCTCAGCATACCAAACAAAGGTAAGCTGGGTGGCAGCAGCGGATAGCCGTAGGGGGGAGGGTTAGGTTAGGGGCTCCTGGGGGGGACTTAGGGTTAGGCATCCCCCGGGAGGGTTAGGGTTAGGCTAGGAGAAGTGGGGGTTAGAGTTAGGCACCCCCGGGGGGAGGTTAGGTGTAGGCACCCCCCGGGAAGGTTAAGTTTAGGGTGCGGGGAGGGGGGGTTAGCTTTAGGCACTCCTGGGGGGAGGTTAGGGTTAGGCACTTGGGGTGGGAAGGTTAGGGTTAGGCACCCCTAAGGAAGGGTTAGGGTTAGGGGGGTGGAGTAAAGGTTTGGGATAGATTAGATACTTACCCTGTCGGGATTTGGTCCTTTCTAGCTTCCGGCGTCGGTATTACATCTGCCGGGCTGATGTCCAGTGTGGTATAATACTGATTCCTTATGAAACGTTGGTGTTGTTGAGGGCTGGGGCAGAGCCATATTAAAACCCCTCGGGCCCTGATCAACATACATAGATATATAGGGACCCAGATAAATATAGATATATAGGGACCCACATAAATATAAATATATAAACCCACATAAATATATGTGTATATATATATATATATATATATATATATACAGTCAGGTCCATAAATATTGGGACATTGACAGAATTTTCATATTTTATCCTCTATTCACCACCACAATGGCTTTGAAATGAAACAAACAAGATGTGATTTAACTGCAGACTTTCAAATTTCATTTGAGGGTAATTACATCCAAATCAGGTGAACGGTGTAGGAATTACAATGGTTTCTATATGTGCCTCCCACTTTTTAAGGAGCCAAAAGTAATGGGACAAACTAAACAATCCTAAATCTAATTTTCACTTTTTAATACTTTGTAGCAAATCCTTTGCAGGCAATTACAGCCTGAAGTCTGGAACGCATAGACATCACCAGACGCTGGGTTTCATCCTTGGTGAAGCTCTGCCAGGCCTCTACTGCAAATGTCTTCAGTTCCTGCTTGTTCTTGGGGCATTTTCCCTTTAGCTTTGTCTTCATCAAGTGAAATGCATGCTCAATCGGATTCAGGTCAGGGGATTGACTTGGCCATTGCATAACATTCCACTTTTTAGCCTTAAAAAACTCTTTGGTTGCTTTTGCAGTATGCTTCGGGTCATTGTCCATCTGCACTGTGAAGCGCTGTCCAATGAGTTCTGAAGCATTTGACTGAATATGAGCATATAATATTGCCTGAAACACTTCAGAATTCATTCTGCTGCTTTTGTCAGCAGTCACATCATCAATAAATACAAGGAAACCAGTTCCATTGGCAGCCATACATGCCCACGCCATGACACTACCACCACCATGCTTCACTGATGAGGTGGTATGTTTTGGATCATGAGCAGTTCCTTTCCTTCTCTTCTTTTCCCATCACTCTGGTACAAGTTGATCTTTGTCTCATCTGTCAATAGGATGTTGTTCCAGAACTGTAATGGCTTTTTTAGATGTTGTTTGGCAAGCTCTAATCTGGTCTTCCTGTTTTTGTGGCTCACCAATGGTTTGCATCTTGTGGTGAACCCTCTATATTCACTCTTGTGAAGTCTTCTCTTGATTGTTGACTTTGACACATATACATCTACCTCCTGGAGAGTGTTCTTGATTTGGCCAACTGTTGTAAAGGGGTTTTTCTTCACCAGGGAAATAATTATTTTGTCATCCACCACAGTTGTTTTCCGTGGTCTTCCGGGTCTTTTGGTGTTGCTGAGCTCTCCGGTGCGTTCTTTCTTTTTAAGAATGTTCCAAACAGTTTATTTGGCCACACCTAATGTTTTTGCAATCTCTCTGATGGGTTTGTTTTCATTTTGCAGCCCAATGATGGCTTGCTTCACTGATAGTGACAGCTCTTTGGATCTCATATTGAGAGTTGGCAGCAACTGATTCCAAATTGAAATGTCACACCTAGAATCAACTCCAGACCTTTTACCTGCTTAATTGATAATGAAATAATGAGGGAATAGCCCACACCTGTCCATGAAATAGCTTTTGAGTTGATAGTCCCATTACTTTTGGCCCCTTAAAAAGTGGGAGGCACATATTGAAACTGTTGTAATTCCTACACTGTTCACCCGATTTGGATGTAATTACCCTCAAATTAAATCTGAAAGTCTGTAGTTAAAGCACATCTTGTTTGTTTAATTTCAAAACCATTGTGGTGGTGAATAGAGGCCAAAATCTGAAAATTCTGTCAGTGTCCCAATATTTATGGACCTGACTGTATATATATATATATATATATATATATATATATATACACAGATATATATATACATACTACTGTATATGGACAAAAATATTTGGCCATACCTGTTGATTATTGAATTGAGGTGTTTCAATCATTCAATCAGACCAGTTGCCACAGGTGTATAAAATCAAGCACCTAGCCATGCAGTCTCTATTTGCAAACATTTGTGTTACAAAACTATTCGTTCTAAAGAGCTCTGTGACTTCAAGCATGGTACTGTGATAGGATGCCACCTTTGCAATAAGACTGTTCGTGACATTTCATTCCTGCTGGATATTCCAAGGTGAACTGTAAGTGATATTATTAGAAAGTGGAAGCATTTAGGAACAACAGCAAGTCGGCCACGAAGCGGAATACCACGTAAAATCACAGAGTGGGGTCAACGACTGCTAAGGCAAATGGTGCGTAAAAGTTGCCAAGGCTCTGCTGATCCATAGCTGAAAATTTCTAAACTTCCACTGGCTTTAATGTAAGCACAAAAACTGTTGCGGTGGGACCTTAATGGAATGGGTTTCCATGGCCAAGCAGCTTCATGCAAGCCTCACATCACCAAGTCCAATGACAAGCATCAAATGGAGTGGTATAAAACACACCGGCACTGGACTATGGAGCAGCAGAAACATGTTCTGTGGAGTGACGAATCATGATTCTCTGGCAGTCAAATGGGTGAGTCTGGGTTTGTTGGATGCCGGGAGAACGTTACCTGCCTGACTACATTGTGCCCACCGTGAAGTTTTATGGAGGAGGGATAATGGTATGGGGCTGTTTTTCAGGGTTTGGGCTAGGCCCCTTTTCACTAGTGAAGGGCAATCTTAATGCTTCACATACTAAGACATTTTGGACAATGCTATGCTTCCAACTTTGTGACAACAGTTTGGGGAAGGCACTTTACTATTCCAACATTACTGTGCCCCAGTGCACAAAGCAAGGACTATAAAGACATGGTTTGATGAGTTCAGTATGGAAGAACTTGACTGGCCCACACAGAGCCCTGACCTCAACTGCATCGAACACCTTTTGGATGAACTGGAATGGAGATTGCGAGCCAGGCCTTCTCGTCCAACATCAGTGTCTGACCTCATAAATGCTCTACAGAATGAATGGGCACAAATTCCCACAGAAACACTCCAAAATCTTGTGGAAAACCTTCCAAGAAAAGTGGAAGCTGTTATAGCTGCAACAGGGGGACCAACTCCATATTAAAAGATATGTATTTGAATACAATATCATTACAGTCCCTGTTGGTATAACGGTCAGGCGTCCGAATATTTTTGTCTATATAACGTATATATATCTGGGTACCTCAGTGCCTACTGCGTCTTGTCCATGATCCAGCTATGGGCTGAAGCCAGTGTAGGGATTTGCAGAGTAGTGCGGCAGGCAGATGTAGAGTGGCACAAGATGAAATTCAGTTTTACAGCAGCATTTATGATGGGTTGAAGCAGAGACAGATTGGTGTGGATAATGCAAAGTTTCAGCCGTCAATACAGGTGATGATAAGAAAATATATTACAATTTTTCTTTCTTCGGTAACAAAAGGATGTTTTCTAACAATTTTTTATGCCGATGTAATTGCTTTTACTTTCAGAAAATGTTTTAATTAAAACATTTATTGAAACGTTATTTATGCTTTTAATGGGTTTTGTCAATTACATGTCTTAATTTGTTTCCTTATCAAAATTGCCTGTTGTAACAGCTCTCAGTAGTTATTAAAGTTCATCAGCAGCTACACACTTTGTATTTCATGTTTATTCTGTAAAACCTGTTTTCAGGATGCTTCTGCTATTTTACCACTGTTATAAACAAATATTCATTGAAGCCATGTAGTGAGATAAAGATTTATTTTTACAGTTATGTCTTGGAGCCAGGACTCTTGTGCATTATGAGTTCTTCATTTGTTAGTGAATTCTTACTGTAAATCATTATATGCTACTGGTTATGTTGATAAGAGGTATCAATATATTTTTTTATGCATCTAAATCTCCTTTTAAAATAAAATAATTTAACTTATATTCTTTATTGCCATAGCACATAGTCAGTTATGGAGAAGTGAACACAAAGAATGATATAGTATAATAAATATGTTATTGTATACTACCCTATGCAGAGATATTTCTACAAGAGTATCTTTACAAACGAGCAAAACACATACATTTTTAAAGTCTTCATGTTTCTTTCTTTAATAAAATATTTGTTTAGCCTGGTTGGGTCAAATATTGTGTATTTTTTCGGCTTTATAAGCAGTATGTAATCCAGATGTTCCGTGCATCATTAACATGCGCTTAGCACATTAGCATGTGTCAGACATGCAAGGAAGCTACACTGGGTACTTGATGAGGTGTGTAGAGCATGTTTTGGGCTGTCGCAAGCATTAAATAATAATAGCAGTTAGCTGGAGGCTTAAATGTGGTATGAGCCTGTAAGTTTTCCCACACTTTGTGGTATAACATGCAGCATGAATTTTTTTCTTTGTCTCTTTCAAGTATCAAGACATCCATTATTGCTAAGAATTGTAATGCTGAATTGAGTCCTTCATTGTCGCATTATTGAAGTTAGTCTATTGTTATAATTAGAATAGGCAATGGGATTGCAGGGTGACTAGAGCAGCGTGTCCAGTCCCCTACCTAAATTTTGATATAGGATTCGGAGAAACTTTGTCCCTGACAATTGGTCTGCAACAATAATGGTGACTATCAGCAGATTGGCTTCATTATCATTGACTAGTTACTATTGACTTGGTAACTAGTCACTGCAGATTGGCTTCATTATCGAGCCTTCAGGTGATACATTGGGGTTAGTATATTACATGTTGGCCATGTATTTGTATTATTTAATTGACATTTCCATTTGGACTACTGCAGGGAAAAGATTCCCACTTGAGCCTTAAAGATTTAAACAACAGATATGGACATGTTTGCAATCAATTAACTTTTATACAGAAAATGCATCTTTTGCATTTATAAAAAACATTATAATGATGAGGATCGGCAGGACTTCTGACTGGCAAATTGTGATATGGCTCATTACACTTAGAAAACTTAATTCTTTAGTGTGACTGCTACATTATAGGGAGTCACAGCCATCTATCCACTTTACTTAATATTTCCATTTGGACTGCATTATCAAACCTTCTAATGAGTAGAGAAGTAGACAAGCCAATCAGCTTCTACCTAGCATTTTATAGATTGTACAAGGGTGGTTCAATAAATAAGATAAAAAGACCTCTCATTACGTAAATGTATTCAACTCGTACATATGTGTATAAAAGTATGGCCTTGGTACAGATTAATTTTACACATAGTCTCCATACTTGTCTAAGCATTTGTTCCAACAGTACACCAAGGCATCTATCCTGGCATAGAAGAAATCAGTGTCAAGCATCTGAAGCCTGGACATAGCGTCTTGCTAAACTTCACTATTGTTTGTGAATTTCCTTCCACTCAGGTGCTTCATCAATGCTTCAAAGAGATGGAAATCACTCGATGCCAAGTCAGGGCTGTAGGGAATATGATTCAGTACCTCCCAATGGTAGCGCCGTAACAACTCACACATGCAGTTGGCTGAGTGTGGCCCTCAGCATCCGGCTCAATGCGTCACAATAGTGGACAGCATTCACAGTCTCTCACTCTGTGAGAAAATCAACAAGAACTACATCCTTATGGTCCCAAAACACAGTCGCCATGACCTCATTTGCTGATGGAGTTATTTTGAATTTCGTTTCAGGTGGGGACGATGCGTGTTTCCATGTCATGGATGCTTGCTTTGTCTCTGGTGTCACATGTTGCATCCACATTTCATCACATGTAACAATACGTTGCGGGAACCTCCTCAAGGTACCACGTCAAGTGCACAAGAGACAATCCCATCCTATTGGTTTTGTAAACTTCCTCCTAACTCAGACCTTCAATGCGGTGCAAATTGTCATCTGTGGCTGGATTGCTGCTCTTGAATGTCTGCCCTACCGTGCAGTGCACCAAACCTAAACCTGTTTCTGTGACATGACATTATCACCATACACCTCGACAAGTTGGCTGTGAATTTCAGTTGCTGATGTGCCCTTTAGATGCAGAAATCTGATGACGGTACGCACCTCAATGTTTGACCATGTTTCTGCCAGCCCCGCCATCTTACAACTGATGTTGGGACAGTATGACTGATATGAGGCGCAGTCTAATGGCCATGAAGGGAAGCAGTGGTCTACCTGCTCTGGCCTGGTGGGAAATTAGAATGAAATAGAGAACATTACACCTGTGAGAGGTCTTGTTACCTAACTTAGTGAACCACTCTCGCATTTAGTAAATGCTAGCTAGAAGCTGATTGTTTGCTATAGGCAACCTTTCAACTCTTTAGAAGAATTCATACATTTTCCCCACATTTTTAAGGGTAAAATAACAGATGTGTTTATTTAATTTAATTTGTGTTTGTGTTTAGTTATTTTTTACATGGCAAATGCAACTTTCACAGATATTAAAAACATGTCATGGCACTATTCTCGCTTTTGTATTGGACACTTCATTATTTTATTAAATTGTGTACAAATAGGGCAATGCAACATTAGCATTTATTATTAACATTGTCAAACCACATGTGTACGCTCTACCTGCACAACTGTGCTAATTAATAGTACATACTTGTTTATCCTACTTTAAACATGGTGCATATGTTGGTGTTGAAGACCTGGATGCTTCATGAGATGCGTCAAACTGAACACATAATGCACTTTATCCAGTAGCGGCTCCAGGCACGGGCAAGCCGGTCCGTCGCCCGGAGCGCTACTGTTTCCGGAGGGCGCAGGAAACGCCCAACACCCACCCGGCGGTATAGGACATATTAAAGCACAGGGTGGAGGGAGCGGAGGAGGGAAGGGGCGGCAACACAGGACGGCGCTGGGCGCAGCGCTGCCTAGCGCTGGTCCTGACTTTATCTTATATACATCTTTTGCTGAAACTCAAATGTGTCCATCTCTATACGAACCCATTTTCTATTAAACCCAGTCATTTATTAAAGCACTTCCAAGAGCAAGGCTAGGCAACCTGTGACACAGGAGCTGGAGTGCCACAGGATGCCTACCCCTGTCCTAGAGGCAAAGATGTAGCTACTGTAGATTCGACCACTACAGGCCTGACGCTCAAATTGCACACCCAGGCTCACCTTCCCTGCACAAAGCACTGACCTCACACCACAGAGAGGTGTTCCTTAGACCCTACCTGCTGGGAGGGATGGTCTCATCACACCTCCCAGCAGCCATCTCTGCCTGCATTCAGCAATGCTCACACAGTGTTCTCTCTGCCTGCTGGGAGAGGCAAAGTTGTCACACCTCTCAGTATTCCATGCACACCATTGGCAGTGTGAGGGTTGTCAGGAGCTGGGCGGGTCCACAGGCAGCGGCGGGAGTCAAGGTGATGGTGACTGGAGTGGACAGAAACCACTGTGCTCCAATGGGGTGTCAATGCTGTGTGGTTGGCAGGTGGCAGTGGGAAGTCAGAAGAGATGCAGCCAGCACCTGGCACTTATTGTGCAGAGGAACGGTACAAATGTAATCATCTGTGGTGCACCCAGAAAGGAGGGGGAGGTTGATGTTACTAAGTCTGACTGGCAAGGGGGTAGAGGTGATGGATGTGCCCAGTAAGTGTGTGGGGAGAGTACTAAGTGTGCTCAGTAAGGGTTGGATGGGGTACTAACTGAACCAAATAAGGGAGGGGAACCGTGGGCGCACAGTTCTAGCTACGCCCCTTGAAAAATAAGGAAAAGAAGGTGGAACTGTGCTGGTGTTTGTACCAATTAAGTATACAAGTATATATGTTGCTTGGTTTCAATAAAAAGACTTCTCTTAACCAATTGTATTTATTTAAACAATCACATCATCTGTGTTACATAGTATATAGATTGCTACTTTATATAGATTTGTCAAATTGACTGCTACTTGCAATAGATACATAAACATTGTCCTCTGAGATATCTACAATACAGTACAAAGTAAAGATGTTACTAATATATACGTGTGCTCACCACCTGATTTATTTTGGGAGACTCCGTTCTGGATATTGGTGTCCTCTGTACACAAAGTATATTTGTTTCCAGAGTATAATAAGTTTTTAGTCGATACCTGCAATGGGAAGCGTTCTACTTTATCAGTTGTTATTTTGTACTCAGCTTCCAAAGAGTGAATGGCTGCGGCTGGTGTCTCCTATAATGCCCGATATGTAGGAAAAATAATGTTGCCTTTTATCGCTGGCCGCTGGTATGCAGAGACGCTGCCCACTGGCTCCACAAATCAACTCTTCCTTTGCGACTGGTGCTCTGGCTCAGTATCACCCTCCACTGCCCGCTCAGGTGCTGATGCTGATTCCTGCAGCTAGCAGGCTCTCACCTCTCAGTGGCCACTGTCAGCAAGCTTACTGCTGGACAATCCACAGGATCCTAGTGAGGATAGCAATAGCGGGGAGTCGTGGGAGCACTAAAACAGTTTCTGTGGATATCACATCAGCTTGGGAGTAACCCTTTTGCTCTGGTCCCGGAACTTTATCAAGCTAGCTAGTTATGCCCCTTGCCTACAGGATCTCAGATGCATGGCACTAAGAGCTGGCCCGGGTGAAGGGGGCATGGCCTAATCACCCCCTTCAGGAAAAAACAGAAAAACCCTAGTTGCAGCACTGCGAAGCTGAGGAGGGGAGCGCTGAGAGCCCCTCAGCCCAGCGCAGATCTAGGGGGGACGTGATCAGGATGATCGCTCCCCCCCCCCCACAGGCAGGGGAGACTGCAGAAAGCAGTCTCCCTTTGCAGCCCAGCACACAGCGGCGTGTGCTTGGCTGCTCAGCTGGCAGGGAAGAGAGATGGGGGAGGGATCGACCTTCAGCAAGCTCGGGCTCGGGTAATTAGTTCCCGCACCCCACCCCCCTCTCGGCACCCCTGCTTAGATGTTCTCATCAACCACACGATCTTTGAAGTAGTTGCAGTTAAAATAGCTATTATGGAAGAATACAGTACTATGTTTGTGAAAAGTATTAAAGTGTTCTTAAGGTGGGTACACACCTGACAGATATATCTGCAGATGATGGTCGTTCATACACGCTGAACGACCATCATCTGCATGCTGCAGCAGCTCAGGCTGGAATGGGGGTGGGTAGAGGGCGTGGCCTAAACGCCAGGAGGCGTGGCCGTGCCGTCTTTGGAGAAAAAAAAAAAACACATCTACGACGCGGCACTGTGGATGGGGGCGCTGTGTGCCCCTCAGCCCAGCGCACAGCCAATGGGGGGTGCGATCAGCGTGATGGCTCCCCCCTTTGGCATAGGAGACTGCTCGGGCTGCTGCCTTAGCAGCCTCGGACAGTCTCCCAGTGCAGCCCAGCGCACAGTAGCATGTGGATGGGGAGCTGTGCCGGACCCGGGTAAGTAGTACCCGCTCGCAGCTCCCCCCACTCTCTGTACCCCTGTCATTTCACAGTGCTTGCAAGGTCATAAAGGATGAGATGTATCAAAGCTTGGAGAGAGAGAGATAAAGTACCTACCAATCAGCTGCTAACTGTCATTTTACAGGGTGTGTTTGAAAAATAACAGTTCGAAGTTGATTGTTTGGTACTTCATCTCTCTCCAAGCTTTGATAAATCTCCCCCTCAGAGTTTCAGGATTCCAGAGGTTCTGTCTTATCTGGTACTACACCATTGTTTGCTTTTCATCTATATATTGTTTTTTGTATTTTGTTTGGCATTTTTTAAAGTAAGATTGATTCCTTATCTACGAATATCACCATCGTAACATTTAAACTGAAGTTAAGTGCATGTATGTGTCTGTGATGAGCAGAAAATGAATTTAAACATTTATAGTAATTGATGACACATTAAGGTTGATGTTATTCATTAGCAGCAATGTCCCTTGATAAGTGTCATTATGGATATGTATGCTACCTAATGGTAAGGTATGAAGCTTGTGCTTCAAATAATGGTATTAAAGGTGTGCATTGAACATACTAATAAAATGCAGCTATTTGTGTACCCGTGAGAAAACTATACTTCTCATAAATTTCCCCAGCCATAACCTCTTATTATATTCTTACTTTCATGCTGTAATTGTGTGCTGACCTCAAACGCCGGCACTTCATCTCTGTCAGATGATAGGTTTCAACTTTTTGAGTGCCCTGTAGCTCTGTTATTTTGGAGTGTTGTTTTCCTATGCCACCCGCTTTTAAATTATAGAGCAATTTTCTGTGTTGATTTTATTCTAAGCCTCTAAATGTGTGGTAAAAGGATAAATGACCTACAACACAATCTAATAACCAGACTTCTGCTGCCTAACAGTTAAACCTTTATAGAACTATTGTTAATCTTCATTCCATTTAAATACTGAAGCAACCATGGTATGGTATGAGGATAAAAGCTTCAATTACTAATGTTTCCATTCAATGTCACAGAACGAGGCGAGCAGAGAGCAGGAGCTTTGAGGGTAGGTTGTTTTCAATAGAACATCTATTACCTTTAGCAAATGTGACTCCTTTCAAGACATTTGGCAAGACCATGCAGGGGGTTATGGTGCATACACACGGGACGGTCGTCAACGATAATGATATCGTTGAATGATCTCCCGGGTGTGCTGGATGATCGATATCAATCATCCAGCACACCATCTACCTGCCAATGACCAGCGGTCAATGATTGCGGATATCTACCAGGTTGGCCTGCATGCATGGGAGATGTACGTTATCATCCATACGTGCCCGCGCATCGCAGGACGTTGGTGGGCTGGAGGCACAGAAAAATGCACACTATGAACGATAATGATATGATTGATATCGTTCATATTGTGCATTTTAATCGTACCGTGTGTACGCACCATAATATAACTAGGACTGGAAAATATATTCCTGCATTAAAATAAAAAAATTATTTTATTTTGTTTCTGCCCATTCTTGTGTGAGTCTGTAATTATCTGTATGGACTACATACAGTCTGTTATCATGTGACATTGTGTTTGAGAACCTGTTATATTTGAAGTAATTAGTTGTTTATGGATTGTCTAGAGCAGTGATTCTCAAATCCAGTCCCCAGGACTTATTAACAGAGCATCTTTTCCAGATCTTATCACAGGGAAATGTATCAAACCTAAAGACAAATTTTGGTGTAGCCCATAACAAGCAACCAGCTTCTAGTTATCATTTTATAGAGTGTACTTGATAAATGATAGACTCTGCTTGGTTGCTATGAACAACTCCACTCAGGGCTGTAGGGAGGGGTATGCGAGTGATACCATCACCCAAGGTGCAAGACCCCCAGTACGGCAACATCACTACGCCACAGCCGCTGCATCTGGCTAGCAGGGTGCCAGTAGCGCTGCTGCAGTGCTACCCAGAGTGTCCAAAGAGTATCCGGAGCATCCGGACAGCTCTCTACTTTCTCCTCCTGGCGGTCCTGCCCCCTCTCGTGACATCATGTGTTTGGGGGACGTGCCAGCAAAGGACAGCTGTGAGCCCTGCTCAGGTGCTATCTCCATTACTTGTCCTCTTTAGAAGGTTCGATACATCTCCCTCTATCACAAGTGAAAACGTGTCAGTCAGCAATGAATGTACCCTTGCTTCAGCAAGGAGAAAGAGAAAACATGCACTGTTAGTGTATCTTGAGGACTGGATTTGAGAAGCATTGGTCTAGAGAGCATTGAAAAACAGTGCAACCTAACAGTGCAAATGCAGGTACTCTGATTGAGATTCAGTACACATATAATCACTCCTAGACACTGCTTCTTCTGCATGCAGAAACCTTGCCTGCCCTGTGATCAGCACCCCAGTGATGGACATATCCCAAAGCATTACAGTATTGTACATTAATATTTGAATGACAATTTTTGTTTGATATTATATGAACAACATTGTTTCTGATTCTCTTCCCTTTTTCACAAATAAGAGTGCAATCAAATTTTGCATAATCGTGTTAACTGCATATTCTGTATCAGTTTGTACTTATGCTCCCTGTTGCTTGTTCTAACTCCAATTTTATGGAGTTATGGAACCTTGTGGTGCCTTATGAATAAAAGAAAATCATAATAAAAATGGGCAAACTAAAAAAATAAGCAATACATGTAATTTTGATTGATTCACAAGCCAAACTGAAATACTTTGAAACAATGATTTTCCCAGTGAAGCCTGTAATTTCAGCAGCAACCAGTAATGAGGTCACTGGTATTTTGCAAACTGATAGCTTACGTTTTCATACTTAGGGGCATTCAATTGACTATGAGCTGCCGACCCTTATTTCTGCCTATTACTGTAAGGGGATTCTGCTCGCACCTCCTTAGGGTTCAAGCAGAATCTGCCTTCTGTAGTTAACACGCAAAAGTCCGCAGACCCGTTTTGCTTTAGTACATAATTGAATCTGCCCCTGAATGTTTGTTCAGAATAGGTCCCTCTGCTCTGCATACTGTAGGTGACAGATAAATTTTAAATGTTACATTTCTTTCCGTTCTTGTAAAGCAATTTTATCTGAAACTGAGAATATTAAACACATTTATTTACTACAAAGAAGAGTCATGGATTTTATATTGAAATGTGTCTAAAGCGGTATTTACATGAAAAATAAAGATAAACAACATGACATTATTACAAGCAGTAGAAGAAAGCTGTCTCAGTGTTACAGCGTTATATGCATATATTTTATGCTGATGTGTACATTTGCATTCTGAGAAGAAATTAAGCAAATAGGTTTTATTTGTAAAATGACATATAAAATAGTAAAATTAAGTAGAAAATGATGCATATGTTAAGTTACTTACATCTACTGTTCCTTGAAGTGTATTTGTAACTGTCAGTAAATCTAATCAGGAAATTTAAAAGTTATTTCTCATTGAAAAAGTCTACATCATTCAGAGCAAATAGAAATGACCTTTGCTTTTAAAAATAAAGACCTTCAAAATAACCATTTTCCCTTAACTTGTATTCCAGTAAAACAATGCAGATTGCCTGAGTGTAAATAACATGAAAAGGGTAAAAGCATTTAATATAAAATCCAGCAAATGTTTGGAACACAGTGTAGGAAGAAGACAAAAGAGCACAAAAGGGGAAAACATCAGGCTGCCCAATTTGTCAAGCAGAATGGCAGAGAATCATCAATAGTCTGAACATTCCTTGATGAAAGTGCTCTTGTGTCCTGGGATTCAATGTTTGAAACATCAGTTATATTTTCAATTACATAGTTTGGCCTTTCTACTTTACACATACTGAGGAAGGGTGTAACAGGGTATAGAAGTATTTAACATGAGTTAACCTTATATTACCCGTAAAACAGTACTTGTGTAAATAAACAACAATATTTGCAGATGACCTCATTTTGAGAATAGGTGGCCATAGCTTTGCACAGATTAGGTGCAACGATAGACGGATAGGCATATCTGTAGTTTAAATCCTTGGGTAGTGTTTTGAGAGAGAAACATAAAAAGTGTCTTCTACTATATGATAACCATATAAGATTATATACTGTAGCTATTTGAATAATTCTATAATGCAGTAACACTGTCTCAGGAGTAGGCATCTGGGAAATACAGAGCAGTGTAATGATGGTACCACCCAACATTTTGGCTCTGGACAAATTTTCTGTGGACTGGATGGCATAGTCCATAACTGGTTCAAATTGTTTCTCAATCTCAGGTAGCAGAGAGTTTCTTCTGGAGTATACTCACCCTCACCCTTTCCATTGCCATGTGGTGTTCCACAAAGCTCTATCCTAATTACAGGGCCGACGCCAACATTAGGCAGCTGCCTAGGGGCGCCGACCACTGTAAGGCGTCGCTCATAAATGAGCTTGTGTTGAGTACAGTACAGTATACTAAATTGATCATGGCTGCTAGGCTGCCTGTGTGAAGTCCTATTGTCTGCCCAATGTGTCTGGGGCTCAGGCTGTCTGTGGCAGTGTCTGTCAGCACTACCACTGACATGCTGCCCTCAGCAATTGCTTTCACTTTTTGTTTGTGAAAGCAATCCTTATGAATCCATTGCCCTCCCCCTTGCTTTGTACTTCCCCTTTGCTGCCTCTCTTAGAGATGCAGACGAGGAGCAGGTAATGGATTTCACCTGGACTTGGGGCCTGGGAGTGGGAAGGGAAAGACTGCTGGGGACTGTGAGTAATGCTATATAATATTATATATAATATCTATTAACGAGAAATGTATGTTGTGTCTGTGTGTGTTAGTAAATGTAATGGTTCTATGTTCTATGTGTGTAGGGGGGGATTAGGCAGGTTTGCCTAGGATGCTGAGAAACCTTGCACTGGCCCTGCCTGACTACCATGCTTTTTGAAGTATACATGCTACTACTGGGTGAAATAATCAGATATCATGGACTGGTCTACTAATGCTATGCAGATGATATATTACTGTACCTGTCCTTTGCTCTGGGTACTGAGAACCCAATACCAACCCTAAATGGGTGTCTAGCTGAGCTCTAGAAGTGGATGAGTGCCAATTGACTGCATCTGAATCCTGATAAAACAGAGGTCCTTTCGATAAGAGCTCACCATCAAAGGATGAGAATACAGCTTAGCCAGCCTACTTAGACTTATGCTTGGGGTTCAGAATTGCAAAAAATTTAACATTTGCAGAATCTTGATGTTGTCCTTGATTGTGGCTTGACACTTCAGGTATCAACCACAATCAAAGCCAGAATAACCAGAATCAAGCACTTAATTCTCTCAGAAGATAAGCCTAAAGTTGTACATGCATTTGTATCATCTTGCTTGGACCACAACAATGCCCTCTACCTCGATCTCCCAGCAAAATGATTGCACTGTTTGCAGCTGGTACAAAGTGCAGCTGCCAGTCTGTTAACTAATCGGCCACATAATACCCATTCTCTACTCCCTTCACTGTCTGCCTGTGAGATGGCAAATCTACATTATATCAAGATTGGCTTACTGGGGCGCAAGGTAACTTTGTGTGGCCCTAATCATTTTTTTTTATTGAATGATTGAAAACCTTGCATGCAGCATCTTCAGAATTGAATTGCTCCCATATGACCAGGAAGGAGCTTTCCCTTTCACTGCAATGTGTCAGAAGAGTGATTTCAATGCTTTTCTAGCTGAAAATGAGAACCGTTCAAAGCACCTCCCAGATATCAGCTTAACTAATAGACTTTTTTTTTTCTCATCTGCAGCATTTATGTGCACAAATTTGCAGTCTTTCTGCTACTAACTTCCTACATTGCCCATTGTCTTTGCCTTTTCCTATCTGTAATCAGAATCCTATTTTGTAACCTCTCCTTTAAGGACACGGAGCTCCTGAATTTTGTTTTGAAGCCTAATAGTTAATTGTGGAAGTATTCTGTGTTTACTTGTCTTCTGGTTCCATTAAAACGTGTCAATTGCCAGTCTGCCATTCTACTTTTGTATTTCCTTGGTGGTTATTTTTTGTTTTGCCTCTTATGAATCATATGTTTTGTTGATTTCCTGTTGTTCTCTTGTGCTTCTGGTGTATTTGTGATTATTTTTTTTGTTTTCTTTTCTTAGGGTGTTTATTTGTGCATGATTGTTTACTTTTTTTTTAGCAATAGAAGTAGTCTGCATATGGATTATTAAAGTGCCATGTATTGATTCTCAGAAATACAATATATTTAGCATGAACAGCAAGCTGACATCTACATTAGGAGGAATAATAATACAGTGGGTGCCATGGCACTTGCAGGGGTGTCTCAGGTTGGTAGTCCAGAAACACATAAAATAACTTTTTGTCAGTGTAATAGACAAAGCCAGTGCTGGCGGCTGACAATCAAAATATATGTGGACAAAAAGAAGCACAGCCCTGTCACCCACCACATAACTGAACCTAAGGGTGACATATAGACACAATTCACTTAATTTTACTTTTGCTGAATTGCTCAATAAGAGACTTTTGGACAGGGGTGTCGTGGAAACAATGCTGATACTCTAGGGTACCGTGATTCGAAAAAGTTTGTGAACCACTGACCTAATAATATTTTTAATTGCTACTCAAGTTAATCATTTGATTTCCTACCTCCATTCCATTTCTATCCTGATACCTTGTAATAGGAGATTTTGTTCCATCATCAGCTTCACATTGTAAAGCTGTTAGAATGTTGTACTTTAAAGGTCCCACAACCTACTATGTGCTGTGCCTTAAATGCCCTTCAATGTAGATAAGTTCCATCCATCGTTAAGCCTCTGTCTCTCACTCCATTAAAAAAAAAAAAGTGTATATATATATATATATATATATATATATATAATGTACATATATATAATTTCTTGTTAACAGACTTGTTAGGGGAAGTGGCTTCATCTTGTTTATCTCCTAACCTTTACTTCCAAGATATCTAAACTGATAAACTCTAGATATGAAAGACATGTTAACAGAGGTTTCAGCCTGTGATACAGTGATTGCATAGAGAAAATGCCAAGTCTCTATCAATGGAGAGGTCATGGGATGCTCAGTGCAAATGATGCTGCACCAGGCCAGGAATGATTGCATAGTGATTATCACTGGAAGATGGAAGGGTCTATTTGTTATACAGACTTCCTATTACCATCCTCTGCTTTCCCCACAGTCTGCATTTGCTTGCCTGATATATTATTATGGTTGCAAATCTCTTCCATATGTAATGAGTTAATGCATTATGCATAAGACTGCTTAACAAGGTAGGAGGGATCAAGGTTACAGTACTAACACATGCTCTGTATGAGAAAAAAGAAGAAAGAGTTCCTGAAATGTATTATTAATAATTATATCTGAGAGGTTCTATTCTATTGCATCATATTTCGTGTGTCAATAAGATGTACATACACATCGGCTCAGAGCAGGGAACATGGAAAAATATTTCTAACCTTTGTTCTGGTGCAGTTTGTGGTAAAAGAAGACAGCATCACCGTTCTAGGAACCTAGCTTCGCTATGAAGTGGATTGGCCATACACTTTAACCATTATGCTGTATATATATTGAAGCAATGCTGTAGTACTAATACTTTTCTAGGTTCTCTCTTTTGTTTTTGTTATGAAAATAATTCTGCTCCTGTCCAATACAGATGAGCTTTTTCTGCTGTTCCTACACTTCTTCTTCAAGGCACAAACATTATATCTCAAATTTGATTTTAGAATAGTGCACTCACATCAAATAATAATAGGCAGCTTTTGTTTCATGAGTCTTCCTGAGAAGTCATATAACGCATCCCTCTCCAAACAAAGGAGCTCCTTTATGTGGCACATAAATGCACCGCAAAAGTCTAGGGGGTTTATTTACTAAGCAGTGTTAGGAGACAGAGTGAAAAGTGATAAGGTGTCAGCCAATCAGCTCCCAACTGTCATTTTTCAAACACAGCCTGTGAGATGGCAGTTAGGAGCTGATTGGCTGGTACCTTATCACTTTTCACTCTGTCTCCTAACACTGCTTAGTAAATAGACCCCTAGGTTTTGTAATGGTTACGTGAATATTGCATGTCATCTCTCCAAGGATCCAACCTACTACCACTATACTAAAATACCTTTCACTTAAATACACTTTTCAGTATATCTTCTAAAATAAAATTCATAGTTAGCCTTATTGATGCATACCTGCTTACTCTTCCGGAGTGTCCAATAACATCCTGGAACTCACTTACTTTCCCTTTGATGTGGGCTGTCTGAGGACTTAATGACATGATTTGCGATGAATTGCATCATTAAACCCTGCCCACGCTGCATGATGAAGATGGGCAAAGTGATGTGAATCGTGTCACCAGCTCACCTGTACATTGCACTTATATGGAGGCGTGAGATCTTGTTAAATCTGTGAGGGCCTATGGGTTCTGTCTTTATAACATTTGGAACTTTTGTATGTAATAAGCTTTTTTCTACATTGCTCAGGGAGCACCTGAAAATGTGGCTCTCTGCCGGTGAGTAGCATAGCCCTGTTAAAAGTGTAGGACCATCCTAGGTGACTTTTAATATGTCATCTCCGGAAAAAGGCCAGTGAGGAAACGCATTTGGCCACTTCAGGGGGCGGAGTCCGAGCTCCTATGTCATTTGGCTTTGCACCTATCACAGCAAACTGCTGCAAATCGCGGTATCATGAGGGGAGGGTGGGACTAAATGACGCTGTTTTGCATCTTTTAGCCCCACTCGCTCCATATGGAGCCGCGATTCCCGGTAATTATCTCCCCATCCTGCCCACTACACTAGGAAAAGTTGGAATGTGGGAGATCGGGACACTCTTCCGGGGGTGCGGGAGGGCTGCATGAAAATTTAGGAGCCTCCCGCAACTTCTGGGTAAGTAGGTAAATATGTGTAGGACTAGACCTGAAAAACACCAGCTCTGACCTTAGTGCAAAATCCATGCAGAGTGAAAGTGACCATGCAGTCCTCTGCACAGCAGTTATCACCCAAAAATGTAAAATCGTTCCACAGAAAATGATCTCATATGTGCACTGTTCTGCTAAACTGGATGTGCCTTCTCCATACTGTACTTTGCATAGAAAACACCACCTGCAACCCCAAAACCTCAGCTCTCCACAACACAGCCATGTGATTCAGCAGAGGCAGCATGTTGTGCAGCGGGTCCAAAGCTGGTTTTACAAATTTGCACTCCGGAATACATGGGTCACACTACTTAAAATATATCCAGTGTATTAAATTGTCATTTTGCTTAGGTACTTTATTGTGTGCGTGCCTTTCATAGACAATAGCCATTTCTAATCTCAGCAATATTCAATTGTTAAGACCAACAGATGGAGATATGCTATAAAAGAGTGTTTTATATATTGTACTATTATCAGACTCGACAGGTAATCTTAAGCAGCTGAAGGCTTAAAGGGAAAAGATGGGAAAACTTTCCTTTCGCCTGCTGCTCTTAGGATTCTGGAGTACTCTAGTTATATTATAAAGAGTCTTGTCTTTTGTTGGTTCAGTCTGGAAAGTGTGTCTGCGACATACAGTATATCTTGGTGCATTTCAATTGACTTGGAGAAAATGGGCAATTTTCTTTTTCTTTCAGCCTGTCTGCTATAATATACCCATAGTTGTAGAAAAAAAGGCTGAGTCTTGTACAGAAAAACATAGTAGCAGATGATGTTTATTATCATGGCTAATTACAGATAATTGCAGCAAGCATGATTAATGTACTTTACCAATTCATTTATTTATGGCTTGATATTGCAAGATATACAACAGTACATCATAAACAGCAAATATGTTACTTTAAATATTGCTTTAAATAAGCATTGGCATGTATACTTAACAAATTCCCACATGTACTGTATATATTCGTCAGTTAGGATTACCAAAATTAAATTTAGTATAATTTTCATAAACAAAAATAAAAACTGCTGTTTGTTACATTTGATAAAGAACAAACCGATTCATCAGCAGACAGCAGGCATTGCACTACCAATTGCAGTCACTTAAATTGAACACTTTGTGCAGTTTAATGGTGCATACACACAGTCAGATTTTTCTTCAGATATGAACGATAATGATTTAAAAAGTCGTTATAAATAATCGTTCATATCGAAAGGAAAATCTGACATATCTGACATATCTGTCAGATCTGTCAGATGAACGATTTGAACGATGCGCGTTCCCGATGGTCAGATAACGATATTTGAAATCTGATGTGTTTGCAGTCAGACTTGGACGATTCCATTCATTTTAATGCAGTCAAAAATCGTTCAAATCATCCAAATCGTTCAAATCTTTGGTAAAATCGTTCAAATCGTTCAATCGTTCATCTGACAGATCTGACAAATCAGACCGTGTGTATGCTCCATAAGTAAAATTTGTATGTTTACAAATATGGAAGGTGCAAATCCAGTCTCTCTGCAAATATCATATCCATCCACTTTAGAGGTCCCTCTGCTATTCTTAACTGGTGAGTAATGCATCTACAATGAAGGATCATTTGGGTATTCAGTTCTGCAAGCTCAGAAGAGAAGAGCAGGGGGCAACTGGCATACCTCCCAACTTTTGAGCATGGTGAAGAGGGAAACTTTTGCGTGCCCCAAAATGGGGTGTGGCTTCACAGGAAGGGGTGGGGCCTCATGAAAATGGGGTGGAGCCGAGCGGCAACCCCCGTTTATGTCACTATAGGGGGCGTGCCCAGCACTCTGAAATACTGGCCAGCCCCCAGGCTCTCCCTACACTGGTGAACAGATGCCGTGCGCATCTGTTCACCTTCCGCACACCTGCTGCTCTGCTATGCAGAGCAACGGTATGTGCTCTCCCCAACTTCCCCCCCACCGCGGGACAGTCCCAGAAAAACGGGACTGTCCTGCTGAATGCGGGACAGTTGGGAGGTATGCACTGGAGTGGAGGGTCATCACCAGAGCAGGGAATTTTGCGCTCATTGCCGACCCTGAACATTTGACATCTTGACATCACATCGAGGAAGTACAGCACTGCCTCAGAAAGCTTCAAAGGTGGTGTGTGGTGCACAGACTAATAAGAAACCACACCCACTTCTGTTATAACTTGCTCAGGGTTGGAACTCCCCAGCCTGAGATCCCACTCCCTTCTTCTAGGTGTCAGGTTCCATACCTCAATCATACATTGTTACTCTATTAGATGATCAGTTTCCTGGTTGAGTAGTACCACTGATGGTCTTGACCATCGCGACCATCACCTAGCCGCCTGCTATAGCTGTTGGTGGTCACCCACAGCTGAGCGACCGGCCAGGAGGCCTCACAAAAAAATAAAAAAACTCCCTGATTCAGAGCGAGCGCTCTTTCAGAGCATCCGGGTCTGAATCAGGCCCTGAATTCGCAACTTTCGGTGAGAGATGGAAAGGAAAATCTTTATTTTAAGGTTAAAATGTTGGGACACTGGGCCTGATTCAGAGCCGGACGCTATTTGCGGTCGTTCGTTCTGAAAAAAGGGGTGGCTATTCAAATGAACCGTTCGCTCTTTGCGGTCTGTTCACGCCTCTATGTCTGAACGAGCGAACAAAACTTGCGGTCTTTTTTTAGAAACTACGCCCCCTGGCCGCTCGCATCATACGCTATTTATTAGATTAATCTAGTACATCGACCAGCGTATGAACTGCTCGCTATTCTTGTGGTTGGTTTTTCCTACCGCAATCTTGCGAGCAGTTCTGACTATAAAATAACCCAGTGACGTGGTCAATGACGCTGCTGTATTAATTATGCACACCCATAAAACGCCCGTTTTGACCTTTAAGAACGCCTGCGTTCGGATCTCCACTCCCCATTTTCAAGCACCTTCCCCTGTTACCACCCACATACGCCTCCTCCTGTCACTCAAAATAGCAGGCATTTGCTATTTAGCGAACAAACGATTTTCGGCCGCACTGACTGTTTCGCGCATGCGTATTACGATCCGTACGCATGCGCAGTTGGGCAAACATCGCTCGGAAGGAAGGAGCGGCCGCTTACGAGCGGCTCTGAATCAGGCCCACTGTGCTGAACCCCTTGGACACCCCCCTAATAACTAATTAGGCATTTGGAAGTTTCCAATTAGCTTAATTAGTCCAATAATTATATGTAATTTTGGGGGCTAAAAAAATTTTTTCTAATTACCCCAAAATCAACGTTTTCATTAGTTTAGGCACCCCAAATTTAATTACAATAATTTTTTTAGTTGAAAAAAATAATTTTTATATAATTTTTTTTTCAAGGTGCTGTCAAAGTACCCCAAAATCTCCCTTTTTCCTATTTTTTTACATTTTTCATTTAATTAGTTTGAGATTAAACAAAAAAAAGTTTGTTTTTTATAATTTCCTTGCATTTAAACCACCCCCCACCACAAATCAGCCATTTGACACCATTTAAAAACCTACAGTACCTTCCTAATGCCCACAAACAGCCTTCTATATGGTCCTGCTAATGAAATTATCCATTTTGGGGGGTCCAGGATGGTCTCCCCACATTTTCATGCATTTTTCGCAAATCTCATTTGGCAGTCCATTTGCACCCCTCCACTGCGAGTAGAGCAAATAGGCATTTTTTATTTGATTGGAGATTTCTTTGGAACGCGCTTCGCTGCGAAGTGTGCGAGCTTTAAGAAACAAACTCACTACTCGCCATTCGCACCTAATTGGATTGAGCCCCAAAATGTTGGGAGGCATGGACATACAGTATGTTTAAAACAATGACCACAAACCTATATAGTATGTTATGATATGAGAGTAGTGTATATATACTAATGCAAGTAACAAAATTATTTCTGTTCTATGCAAGGATGGAATAGTGTCATGTGCTCCTTAGACATTACCCAGAGGAAAATTCCAAAAAGTTAGCAAGAATGGATAAAACTTGGGGTTGTGGTTAATTCACTGAAATTATAGTATTTATTTGAAGTAGCCACTGAACCAAATATTATATCTGTTGCAAAAATATAATAAACCTAGCAGCTGGTAATTCCCGCTAATGGAACTCTATGACTGATCTATTTATGCTATTTTGATTTTTAAACAGTTACTTAGTATGATTATGCATCTAATAGTCAGCAGTCTGCAAGGACCCCTGTTCCTGTGAAAATTGATTCAATAATATTGACATTCTCCTTCCCTGCACACAATCATAACATATGTGAAACTACCGAGTTCTTTGATTCATGTAAAGACATTTTATGATTTAAACTGGTGGTCACATTTATCTCATGTATTGATTTTTTTTTGTAGGCAATAAGCTTGTTAGGAATTCAAAAACCTGCAGGTATTGCTATCCTTAGTGTCCATATGGTGCTTTGAGGAAAATTGCCTCATTTTGCCAGAAACAGCTGTCATAGTGTTGTAGGACTTGAGTTGGCTCATGTAATAAGGAAATTGCGAAATGAAAGCACACATTGCTTTTTTTTTTCATGTCACTGGTGACTAGGATTAGACATAAAGAGTATGCTGAATTGTACAAAGACATTGTCAAGGACAAAGCATTAACTGAGAATCAATTTTATTTCTTCAATTGTTTTCTTTTCTCATTGTTCTAGATGCTGTAACATTACCTGGTTTACAAGCATAGAGGCAGAACGCAAAGCCGGCCCTAGCCAAATTAGTGCCCTAAGCAAGATTTTGGGAGGTGCCCCCCATAGGATCCTGACAAAGCGTGTGGCCTCACAGAAGGGGCATGGTCTCACTGTGCTGTGACCCCTTCCCCTTTGTGCTGTGCTCCCAGTACCCCTCACCTAGTACAGATCACAGCACACATCACTCAGCACAGCACCCTTCTACCAGCACAGTATACCTAACCCAGCACTGTAGCCCTCACCCAGCACCCCTCACCTAGCACAGCAGCCCTCTCCCAGCACAGCACCCTTGCTAACCACTAGCTGTCGTCCAAGTGCCCCATCCCCGCAAACCGTTGCTGCCCGCTCACTTTTGCATATGCCAGGCCCGATCGGAGCTGTCAGCAGATCTCCTATTGTGGACGCTGCACAGTGACAGTAGCAGCTGCCATAGTCTCTGCCCAGCCAGCAGCAGGTGCCCCGGCCGTTCCTGCCCCAAACAAGATCTGCCGGCCCTAGGTGGGCTTGGGTGCCCCTAGGCATTCCAAATGCCCTAAGCATGTTCTTAGTTTGTCTATGCCTAGGGCCGGCTCTGGCTGAACGGGAAGGGCAGGGGGATTCTCACATAGGGCCTGATTCTGAGATGGGAACGAAGCAAAAAAGAGCATGTACCTGGACAAACCATGTTGGAATGCAAGGGGTCCAAATACATACATTATTTTTACATGCAGAGAAAATAGTGGCTGCTTCTGTATGTAGCCCACAAATGCTGGACAGCTTTATTTTTACACTATTTAGATATCAGTTTGGACACACCCCACCCAAATCTAAATATCTCTGCACATTTTAAATCTGCCCCACCTGCAGTGTTAGGCATACTTGCCTACTCTCCCGCAACGGCTGGGAGGCTCACAAAAATCGCGGCCACCCCCGCTACGCTGTCCTTGATGCCCCCTCCCTGAGGAGCAGCCAGAAAGGCGGCAACTATGGTGTAACATGGTTTGCAAGTTGCTGTTTTATGCTTTACTGCCTACTCAGAATCAGGCCAATAGGGAAAGTTAAGTAAGGAGATGTTTATGCAAATGAGCTATGCAAACCATGTTGTAAGTGGAGGTGTATCTAATTCACCTAGTATAAGGCAGTACTCACCGATGGGAATTATATGTAGCAATGTATTATATTATATGTAGCAAACCCAGCACATACTGTACACTATGCTACACGCAGATACAGGGAAATCACGGGATGCATACAACAGCTCTGCATATGGACGAATGTACAAATTTTTTTTCCCTGCACATTTTTTTAAGCAATGTGCACCCAATTTATTTCTAACTGTGCATTGGCCCAATATATTCTTTAGTAAACATTTAAAAAAAAATCAGAATACCTGTACTTATCCATATAGTCCATGCAATAGATTAATAACTATCACGTCTGTTTTTCCTTGTCCATCTATGATTTGTTGTAGTGCATGGTCAAAGACAATACACTGAGGTTAGGTGGTACGTATGCAGCAGAGGGCCACTTCCAGGATTAACAAGCAAAGCACCAGAGCCAAAGTTGCAAATTTCAAACAATGCTCGTGGTGCAAATGCAATCTTTTTGTATGCAGGGAAAACTGCCGCACGCCATTTGGTCAGTTCTATTTTTGATTTATAGTTGAGCTAGGACAGACCTACTTCCAAAGCTAAACCTGCCTGTACATACTGATGTAACTATAGAGGGTGCAAGGGGTTCACTTGCTATGGGGCCCGGTGGCTTAGGGGGACCGCAGACCCAGCAAGCAACCCCCTGCACCCTCCATAGTCAAGTACAGCACCGATGTCATTTTTAATCAGGAACCAGTCGCAAGCCAATAGGAACTCGTGGACCAGCAGCCAATAAGCAGCAGCTGCTGGTCTGCATATGCCGATTGGCTCGCAAATGGCGCCTGATTAAAAATTACACCGGCTCTCTTAAATACTGGGAGGAGGCATGGTTATGATGACCTTTCCCGGACCACAGCGACGCCTCCTCCCAGCTTCAGTAAGTTCAGTGAGGAGAGATGGAGCGGTGCGTATGGCTCAGGAGGAGGCAAGTAGTGCAGGGGTGCGGGCGGTGGGTCCCGTGGAAAGTTTGCTATGGGGCCCCCATAGCTCTATTTACACCCCTGCCTGTACATTTTAAATGTGGACACTCCTAGTAGTGCAATCTTTTTCCCAGGTGAAACATTTTATATACTAGCAGAATTTGAAATGAAAATCCTAATGGACCTGACATTTTTGTTTAGGTTAAGTATGCCATATCATGTGTAGCAACAAGGTATATACTGTAGTATACCACAAGAGAGAAGAACGAGGTGAACCCTGCACCAAGGAGTACATTTCTTAGATGAAAGCTGCTGACTCCTGACTCTGGAGGGAATGCATGGTGCACAAGGGAGTGTATTTAAAAGAAAAACAATAATAATAATCCCAGTCAGTGACAGGCTCTTGGGTGGAACACAGGCCTATGGGAGATGCCTGGAATCTCTTCATAAAATGGCTTTAAAGCAGGAATGACAGCGTAAATGGTGGGAAACACACACAGGTCATTCAGTGTTACAAGTCTCCTGACCTTGAAAAACAAAATGCTTCTTCACCAGACTTTAAGCTGTATGCTGCATGTATGGTATTAGTGTAGTTCTGAACATAAAAGAGCTATGTTACGTAAGATATTATGCTAGCTGGAATGGGTGAAGATTGTTCTGGAAATGATTGCAAATGGATAAGGAATATTATGATTGTTAAGGGCTGTCAATATGCATTTCAGAAAGCCGTTTCAGCAGCATGGTGCTCGTGGACTCTTCAGACATTCTTCGTGTCGCTCTCAGCGATTTCCCAGCCATATAAAACCAATGTGATGTCACCATGAATTAAATTTTTCTTTTCATATTCAATCACTCTGAGATTGTGCTTGTCCTCATGTCTTGATGATGAATTGGAGCTGTATTCCAGCATGATGTGATTGCCAATCAGAATATGATTATCCTTTTATTTTTGACTCCCCACTTATGCTGTACTTAAAGCCACATGTGGTGTATTCCGAATCCCATGTTAGATTTATATGATTATTTTTGTTTATGCTGTTTTGTAATGATTTTGTTGTTAAACAACAGGAGTTACACAATGTAAATAGTATACTAGTGGGTAAATGTTTACACACCTTGTGTTCCATATAGGTTTAATCATATTTGCAGTAAATAGAAGCTGTCTTTATGTTCCTAATTTGTTTCATAAATTAGATGTGTGATGTTAACAGCTCATTCACAGCATTGCGGTTTGCTTATTGCAATTCTTATTTTTTTATTATGCATTAAGAAGTAATCAATTGCATAAAATATAATGTATTAGTTGTTATTGTCAAACTGGTGGGCAGATCACCCTGCTCAGTGCAAAATGCAGGGAAGGCTCTGCACATGAATGCCAAACAAGATTTTGTTATGTGGGAATAAATATCCGAATGAACTTCAGGATGTGGAGGCAGAATATTTGGAGTCAATAGTCAAGTCTGTCACCACAAAATCCTTTTTAGCGTTGCAAAGTGGAGATTTTTAAGGTCACTATCGAGGTGAAAGTAATTGGACATTGGTTACTTCTTTCATTGGGATGTCCTTGTGCTGTCTATGAGCATTTTATAACTGTCATGAGTGATTAGAGACATAAATCATTTAACAAATGAGCAGTACAGCATTTTAGAAGAAAAAATCATAGTTGAATGAGTATGATCCAAATGTGGTGGTAGCATTACAAGCTGCTACTCCGTAAAACACTTTAATAAATCTGAAGGGCTGAAAAATAGGTACAGCTGCATGATGTGCTGCTTATTGTCATTTTTATTTAATATGAATCCCTGTTGATTTCTATGGTATCATTCACATCTATCCACTAGCACAGGGTTTCCCAAACCCGGCACCTTAGCAGTCCAGGTTTTAAGGATATCAATGCTTGTGCACAGATTGCATTTTCAAACCGACTGAGGTTTTAAATGAATGACACCAGATGTGCTTAAGCATGAATATCCTTACAACCTTGTCTGTTATTCTTAGCTATCTTCCTACAGATGACTATCTCATTTCCTGAGTCTGGATTAAAAACAAAAATGTTGCCACATGATAACCTCTCTCAGCATTGGATGTGATGGTAGAGGGTGAGAAGGAAGGGGATAATGCCATAGTGCACAGAGCAGACACAAAACACATGTCTGCGTAACTAGGGGGAGGTCGAGCGGGGCACATGCCTTGGATGCTGTTGGACCCGGCGGCAGATGTGTGTGTGTGTCAGTGCAGTCCGCAGCACAACACACTAAAACTAACACACTGCCATCGGGTAGTACGTTCACTGACATTCACTGACAGTGAGTGCAATACCCGGTGGCAGAGCGTTTGTTTTAGCAGACTCTTATTGGCTGCTGCACCCAGGGCCAGCGCCGGGCTGGAGTTCACTCATGAGCTCCGCCTTCCAGCTTCCGCAGTGGGTTAAGGGAGAGACACCATGACGTCTCTCACATAGTGCCAAGCTGAACGAGAGGAGCGGACGGCAGTGAGTGCAGGAGCGGGGATTCGTATAAGTATACTGTAGTTTTGTGTCCTGTATGTTTTATGTGTAAGGGGCACTACTACTGGGGGGGCTTTGCATAAGGGGCACTACTGGGGGCTCTGCATAAGGGACACTACTGGAGACACTGCATAAGGGGCACTACTAGAGACTCTGCATGAGGGGCACTACTGGGGGCTCTGCATAAGCAGCACTGCTGGGGAGACTGCATAAGGGGCACTGCATAAGGGGCACTGTATAAGGAACACTACTGGGGGCACTGCATAAGGGTCACTACTGAGGGTACTGCATAAGGGGCACTGCATAAAGGGCACTACTACAGGGGGCAATGCTTAAGGGGCATTGCATATGGGGCACTACTACTGGAATCACTGCATAAGGGGCAGTACTACTGGGGGCACTACTACTGAGGGTATTGCATAAGGGGCACTACAACTGGGGGCACTGCATATAAGGTGCTACTACTGGGGGCTCTGCATAAAGGGCACTACTACTGGGGGCACTACATAAGGTGCACTACTACAGGGGACATTGCATAAGGGGCACTATTACAGGGGGCTTTGCATAAGGGGTACTACCAGGGGCAGAATTATGGAAGACAATGGAGGCGCCTGCCACCAGGCTCCAGCTCTGAAGGGGCACCTCCTCCATTGACCACAACATTCCCCCCCCTTAGGGCTGTAACTATGTACCCGGAGTGTACCGTCATGGCCACCCAATACATGGCACCCCTTCCCGGCACCTGAGAAGCCACCATACACTAGTGGAGAGCTCCATGTCAGACCATCAGCTGCTGCCTTCATCTCTCTATAACCTGTCAGCATGCGAATTGCTACATTACAGTGTCAGTGGCTGTGAGTGGGGTGGGTGGCAAATGATAACTTGTGTCTGGGTGAACCATTGGGAACTACTGCTGGGGGCATTGCATAAGGGACACTACTACTAGGGGCATTGCATAAGGGGCACTACTATGGGTATTGCATAAGAGGCAGTGCTACTGGGGGGCATTAAGGTGCATATGGAATGGAAAGGAATGTTCCCAGACTGATGAGAAACAGTGGCGTGTCATGTTGACACGTCTGCTTTTTAGCACACAGTTGGGGGGACGGCACCATTTTTCATCTTGCCCTGGACGCCAAATACCCTAGTTATGTCACTGTCTGCTACACAGACACTCGGGGGTCTATTCTGGAATGTGATTGTGCATCTCATCTATATCATGGATTTTCAATTATATGGCAGTCACTGATGCTCTCTGTATTATATAACAAGCACTGATGCTTCCTGTACTATAAGACGGTCACTGATGCATTCTGTTTTGTATGATGGTCACTGTGATGTTTTCTGCATTATATGGCAGTCACTGATGCTGTCTGTATAGTATGGAGGTCATTACAATGATCTGTGGTGGGTAAGTCAGTGTAAAACATGCAGCGACACATACCATTGAGTCCTGAGACAGTGGATCCTGCTAGCTCCATTTAAGATTGAAGACACCTCTAGAACTACGGAATAAATACAGCAATCACTGGCACCTTAAATTAATGGATTTTGCCGCCACCCTACATTACAGTGTTGATGTTTGCATTCAAGCAAGCTGGGGGTGACTACTCTCTACTTGGTTGAAGGGGGGCACCGAGCTTAGGGCCTGATTCAGAGCCGCTCGCTAGATGTGGTTGCTCGCTCCCAGTGTGTGCAAATCCAGCGCACGCCCAGCAAGGCAGGCGATCGCACGGCAAGGCATTAGCACGCCCACTATGTCTTGGCGAGCGATCACTTTGTGTATGTAGACACCCACCAGCCATTCATAAGACGCCCACTTGCGCACGTCATCTTCAGGAAGTACATGAAAACATTGGTACATCGAGCACCATCGGATGTGCTAGCAGCGCTTCAGGTTGACTATACCTGGCCGCAAGCACTGTGATCACTTCAGTGTGAAATACAACCAGGTGACGTGTACAAAGACGCTGCCTATTAATTAAGCATGCCTATGAAACGGCGTTGAAACACACAGGCACGCCTGCTTTTGTACCTCCACTCCACCGTTTCTAGTGGCAAAAATCTGTCGCCACCAAGAAACGGCTTCTACTGTCACTCACTATGCGGGACTGTCTCTATGCTGGGCGAGCAAGCGCTTCCCGATCTGTTGCAGTGGTTCGCGCACGCACATTGTGATGCATACGCAGTATGCAAATTTTGGCCAGCTACGAGCGATCGCATCCTAGCGAGCAGGTCTGAATCAGGTCCTTAGTCTTTATCCAAGGTGCAATGAGTGTGCAAATTGGTTTGTGAACCTCCATAGAAAATACAGTATGTGCAATTTACAAAACTGCAAAAAAGCTCCAAAATGTGAGCTTTTTTTGAAACGCTGTTCAATAATAAAGGATAAGTAGTTACCTTTTTATGTTAAGAAAAATTGGTCTATTCATGAAATCCTTGCTTTTAATTTAGCTGAGGTATGAGAAATACATGCTGTCTAAAAATTGTAGTTGGTTCAGCATTGAAGAGTTAAAAATATATTTAAAAAAATTAAAGTGAGGAGACTTAGGGGCCTATTCATCAATCAGCCCCATTGTCCCCCTGTTAATTAAGTAACATCTAGATGCGTTGTGGAGGCAGATACCAAAGTAATTCAGTATTGGGACAGCTGCTCCAAAAAGCACATTACTCAGGCGGGACTGGTCACCATTAAGTAAACGTATATGGAGCACAATGTTAAACATGAATACACGGGAACATCAAATTATTTTCATACAGTATTTGGGCAATGAGGAGGGGATAGCGGTTTTTCTACTTTTTATATAAACACAGGTTGTGAATTTGTGAATGAAGGCATGATACTATAGCTCAAACTGTAGGGGCTTATTTCATTTAGCTTATCACACTTCATTTGTTTGGCAGGTCTTTCATCAAAACGCCCATTGATTAATTTATCAGTTTGCGTGGCGCTTTGTAAAACCATAGGTATAAGACAGTTTTCCTGCAGTTTTGTCTTTACTAAATCTGATGGTTTACAAACTACCAAAAATAAAAAATTTGCATTTTTGCACCTTTTAGTAAGTTTCCCCTGTGTGTATGTTGAATTACAATATAAAATAGAACTGTTATTGTGCACAAAACGCAAACAAATTGATATTATAACAAAATAGATGCAATACAAGTAATCTTATGGCAAAAGAATGTAAAAATGTACAAACAATGAACCAAAATGGAGAAACCGCTAAATCTTTTACAATACATGTGCCACTTTCTAAATACAACCATTCAGAGCTCCATAATGTTTACAACTGTAAAATGCCTTCTCTTATCAAGGCTGTAAACATTTAATGCAAGCAAGTTGAAAGTACTTTAGGTTTTCTGCTCTCAAGACTTCCCTTTGAAAGAAGTAGCTGAATTCTGGTTACTGCAACCACAAAGCTGTAGTTAAAAATGAAACAAAAAGCAGCCTTTTTACATAGTTACAATGCCTTTGTAGACTTATGAATTTAAAAACACACAAATAAGCATAAGCTATATCAATGTTATTATAACACTCTATCCTAAATAAATTAAATTTATTTTTTGTACGTGTCTGGGTAAATAGCATATTTGATGTACCTATACTATATTTTCTAAGAAATGTCTCATCCTTCCAGGGTACTCCTGAGCAAGTATTCGCTTATCCTACAAATGATGAACACAAATATAAGCAAAATGTGTAAAGACTGAAGCAAATTTATAAAAACAGCTGACTTGTGTGATACACACTAAAGCTGGCCATACACCAGACCAACTTTCCTCCAACCATCCAACTAGTTGGTTGGAAAGAAAACCATCCAACTAGTTGGTTGGAAAGAAAACTTTCCTCCAACCATCCAACTAGTTGGTTGGAAAGAAAACCAACTAGTTGGTTGGAAAAATGACAATCAGCCATTTTTTTCCCAAACTCTGGAAAACGGTAGAAAAAAGCTGTTGTTCAGACAAGTTTTTGAAATCAACCAGATTTAACCAACTTGCCTGAACGACCTTTTTCATGTTTTCTGGTGTTTGGGAGCAAATGTCTGATTGTCAACTAGCCTGGTGCTGGTTATGCTTGAGAGAGGGGACCCCACGCCGTTATGCTTTATTATTAGTTTAACCATTTATTTGCTTACAAACAGACAGAAATATACACAGATCACACTGAGCTGTGTATGTTTCTGCAGAGCACACTTAAGAGGTAGACTATTTTAAACTTCTATTTTAGAGTGAGTTTGCTTAATTTACACCCGTGATTGCAATCATGATTCTTGGTAAATTCATGTGATGTATTCCCGTAAATGGAAACTACTTGCGAGTTTGGCCGATGGTGTATTTATTTGTATTTGTGATTTCACTCATGTTTTGCAGAGAGAATCATGATTTTACACCCATGTTTGCCTTTAGTAAATTTGCTAGTTTAAAAAAATGGGCAAACATACCCGTCATTGCAAATTCCCGAGTTGTATACATTTCAGTGAAAGTACTTTCGAGTTTGGTTGATGGTGTATTTAATCGTGTTTGCAATCTCATCCGAGTTTTTCAGTGTAAATAGAGAAATCTCTCCCAAACTTACCTGAGTTTGTCTTTAGTAAATTTGTGAGTTAATAAAAATGCCTAAACACACCCAAGATTGCAATCTCAACCAAACTCGATTCTTAGTAATTTTACCGCTAATGCTGGGTACACACTATAGCGATATATCAGCAGATCGAGTGATTTGCAGATATATCTGCAGATGATGGTCGTTCATACACAGTGAACGGCCATCATCTGCTTCTTCACATGGGTCCCGGCGGAACGCCTACCGTCTGGGGCCGGCCCCACTGACATCACAAAGTGAGAGTGCTCACGGCTCTGATAGAGCCGAAAGCACTCCAGGGCTTGCGGCAACGAGACCCTACCACAAGGTAGGGTCTTGACCATCGCGACCATCTTCCTGGCCGCTCGCTATAGCTGTGGGTGGTCACTCACAGCTATACGAGCGGCCAGGAGGCCGCTCTAAAAATTAAGAGGGACGGTCCTGATTCAGAGCGAGCGCTCTGTCAGAGCGTCCGGCTCTGAATCAGGGCCAGTCTTTATTAAAGAGAATATATTTTTCTACTGGGAGGAGACTAACACACAGAGGCCTCAAGCCTATGTTTAGTCCTAGTTTTTTCTGTTTTTATTTTTTGCATTCCTCTGTTTTTTATTGTTATATTGGTGAAGATCTTTTAAATTATATGTTGTATACCGGTATTAAATTGCACTACACTGTTTTTCAGCCTTTTATAGTATTTTGTAATTTGATTCCATTTGTCCGATTGTTATTAGCTCAATAAATTAACTTTTTTACCCATATATATCTATATTACGTATTAATTTTTAAACCTGATTGCCTCTGACAAAGAATGCGCTGAATCACTGCACGCCTATGTCTTTTGCCTTGTGGAGCCTGTAGAGTCTGAGTTTTATTGCGAGTATGGACTCACATCATCTCGTAGCGAGTATTCTTGAGATTGTACTGAAACTCACACTATGCAATAGCTTGCGAGTTGGAGGGTATTAGTGTGTGTAAGAAATACGAGTTTTACTACAAGGTGCGAGTTTCACAAAAGCCTTCACAGATCAGTGAGATCTATGAAGGCTTCTGTGTATAAAAAGAGAATTAAAGTGTTAAAAATAAATGAAAAAAATGATGTGAAGCCCCCCCAAAAAATATAACCAGCACAAGGCTGTGTGAGCCGGTCTGGTTGGGGTCCCCTGTATTTTCATCAACCAGCACCAGGCTCTGTGAGCTGGTCCTGGTTGTGGAAATAAAGGGGATCCCCCATATTATCCACATCCAGCAACGGGCTCTAGCAGAGGTGTAATGGTGCACCCGGGGGACACACTTCACAGAGTACCCCAGCCAAAGCATTCAGCACCCCACACTAGTCAGCCCAGGCCGGGGATCCCTAGGGAATGTGAGTGCAGGTAAATATGTTATAAAATAATACAATAATTTGTGTGCGAGTTTGGGGCATGCGAGAAGTGGAAATGTGAGATTAGTACGAGTTTGCATGTTTTCGTAGCCTATTACATATGCGAGTTTGCAACTTGCACCTTTTTTGCAAAAAAACTACCACATTTTCAGTTCTCGCAGCCTATTATATTTCAGCTCTCATGTTTTATATATTTATGGATTAGCTTGTTTTGTCATTTATTTTTTGTTTCTGTAGTGGGATTGATTCTTTGTAAGGTTTTTCTTCAGCTCCAGTTTGTCTAGAAAAGGTATTCATTGTATGAATGGATTGGGGTGGGAGCCCCAAACCAGTATCTTACCTAGGGCCCTGTGAGGTCTTAATCCAGCTCTGCGGGTAGCCATCACTGTGAAAACGTACATGTTTTTGAACATCAATGACTGAAGACCCTCCCTTGAGCTGTCTACGTAATGGCCCTGGGAGCCAATCACAGCGGAGAGTCTGAATAACACTGATTCTCTCTGACACTATTACTGAAAATCACAGATTGGCATACCACCACTTTAAAATCATCGCCCCCTGACTACCAAAGTTTGCCAAACATTAATGGTCAAGGGCTGATGACTAATGGAAACCCCTACAATTAAGTGCAGCTGTGTGGTTCAATATTGGTCGGAGGTGTGGATCTGGAGTCTCCAATGGTAATCTCCCTTCAGGAGTTGTGGTGCACGTACAAAGCATGTTTCCTCAAATTTAGGTACAATCTATAAATCCAAATAGAAGTAAGGCTACATGCCAGTGAATTGTAAAATCAAATCATGCTCATTATTTAAGCAGGGAAAACATGAAAACATCTTGAAAGAAGCAATTGTTTCTGAGCTCAATAGTCCTTCTTCAGAAAGATGAGCAAATGGCATAGAGAGATGCATAACTAAATAAAGGTGTTCCACATGTGAATACGACTACTCCACATCTACTACTCCACATCTCAGTAATATATTTCCCCCACCACCACCCCTCTGCCCAGTCTGCCACTTCCTTGAAATGCAGTATGGCCCTCTTACTGCCTATCCACTGACCTGCCCTTCTTGTGGACTTAAACTCCTCTATTGGCAACTCTACTGTCACTGCTACCTAGGAATTCCGCTCACTTTCTTTCTTTGTCTCTGCCAGTGGTCCCATCAGCCCTGACATTCCCCTTTGTGGCATGTCATAGATGCACGTGCTCACGTAAAAGGGGCATGGCCTCACCTCATGGGAGCATGGTTAAATCTCACAGGAGCGTGTCGCGACTCACCGGGGTTTGGCCTCGTGGCATGCCCGCGTCTCTCTGTTTCCCGGCCGTGCATTTGCCAGAAGTGCCAGGTGGCCAGGCTGGCCCTGCTTCTATGACATCTCTCTCTTCCTTTTATGTCTCGGGTTCAATTTTCTCTCTTCTATCTCTCTCCTCTGCACCTTCTCCATCAAACTTTTTTGTTTCTATGTTTAAGTTGTTTATTGTATGATTTTCTATACTGACAGCCAAACTAAGTAGAAATGAACCAATATTACGCAGTTGACCTGAACACATGCAGCTCCTTTACACACTAAGGAAAGTGAAACACCAGGTACTTGCAAAATTCTGTGTAATTCTAAAAAGATAAGTGAGTATTTGATAGCGCTTTGTTCAGGAAGGACATAGAATATGTGAGTATTATAAATCACAATATATTATCCCTTTAATCATAAAGACTAAAATGAAAGGGGATTGACAAATAAATTAAAATACAATAAAAAATTCACTCAATAGGCAAATAGTCTCCAAGGACAATTGGATAGACAGTAATATATGTGATATATATAAGCCCTCTGGTTCATACCCTTTATAGTTGGTGATGTGAGCAAGCATGATTGTAACTGTCCATTGTCCAGATCCAAGGCCAGTTTAGCATCACACCACTTAGCCTTAGCCTGAGTCCAAAAAAGGGGATTCCGAAAATGAGGGAGACACAAATCATCTGCGTCATCCAAGTCCAAAATCCAAGTACTCAGGTCTGTAGCACAGAGCCCATACAACGCGTTTCGGATTGGGGAATCCTTTTGAATGGATCCACGCTTACTCATACCACCAACCATAAAGGGTATGAACCAGAGGGCTTATATTTATCAGATATATTACTGTCTATCCCAGCGGTCGGGGAACAGGGGTACATTACCCCACATGGGGTAAAAATGAAATTCCTGGGGTAATGGACGGACAGCCAGGCATGCATATGAATCATTGCATGCCTGGATGTCCGTCCATTACCCCCAGGAATGGAGATAACTGGCGCCGGGTGCAGCGGCACCCAGCATCAGTGATCTCCATTCCTGGGGAGGCTCTAAGCCGGACGCCCGCTGAGATGTTATTACCACCGGGCCCCCGGCTCCTTTCCTGCAGCACCGCGTTAGCTGGATACTGGAGTTCTCTCCTGAACTCCAGCTTCTGGCTCTCTCCATGCACACTCCGAGGAGCAACCGGGTGGACAGGATGGCAGCGAGAGTGGGGATTAAGGTAATTGTTTATTTTAATTTTTTTGTACAAGCGGCACTACAGGGGCATAACTATGGGGGCACTACAGGGGCATTATATGGGGGCACTACTGCAGGGGCATTATATGGGGGCTCTACTACATGGGCATAACTATTAGGGCACTACTACAGGGGTATAACTATGGGGGCACTGCTGCAAGGGCATAACTATGGCACTGCCAAAGGGGCATAACTATGGGGGCACTGCTGCAGGGGCATAACTATGGGGGCACTGCTACAGGGGCTTAACTATGGCACTGCTACAGGGGCATAACTATGAGGGCACTACTACAGGGGCATAACTATGGGAGCACTGCTACAGGGGCATAACTATGGGGGCACTGCTACAGGGGCATAACTATGAGGGCACTACTACAGGGGCATAAATATGGCACTGCTACAGGGGCATAACTATGGGGGCACTGCTACAGGGGCATAACTATGAGGGCACTGCTACAGGGGCATAACTATGGGGGCACTGCTACAGGGGCATAACTATGGGGGCACTGCTACAGGGGCATAACTATGAGGGCACTGCTACAGGGGCATAACTATGCAGGCACTGCTACAGGGGCATAACTATGGGGCACTACTACAGGGGTATTACTATGGGGGCACTGCTACAGGAGCATTGTATGGGGGCACTACTACAGGGGCATTATATGGGGGCACTGCTACAGGGGCATTACTATGGGGGCACTACTATAGGATTTCCTTCCTTTCAAATCAAGGGGGTAACGTTGGCATATCTAAATATATTTTGGGTTAAAAGGTAAAAAAGTTTCCTGACCCCTGGTCTATCCAATTGTCCTTGGAGATTATTTGCCTATTGAGTTAATTTTTTATTGTATTTTAGTTTATTTGTCAATAAATGTATCTTTATCACATTCAATTTTACTCTTTATGATTACAGGGGTAATATATTGTGATTTATAATAATCGCATATTCTATGTCCTTCCTGAACAGAGCGCTATCATATACTCACTTATCTTTTTAGAAATATACTGACAGCCAGGCACTAGAGAGTTTTGTGGCACCTTAAAATAAACTATGATGATGATAAAATCTATATATTATTAGGTACTATCCTGATATTTTCTTCATTACTCAACTCACAGCAAACCTATCAAATCTATATAAGAGATATGTCCATTAGGTCATAGGGGTCTAGTTACTAAGCAGTGTTATGAGAGAGAGTGAAAAGTGATAAGTCTGTGATAAGGTGCCAGCCAATCAGCTCCCAACTGCCATCTCACAGGCTGTGTTTGAAAAATGACAGTTGGGAGCTGATTGGCTGGCATCTTATCACAGAATTATCACTTTTCACTCTATCTCATAACACTGCTTAGTAACTAGACCCCATAGTGAGTTAATTGATGCAAGAAATCAGACATTATTGGTGGAGGATTTCTTCTGGCTATAGTTGTCTTCTTTATTCTGTCATGCTTCAGTTTGACTAACTTTTTAATGTACGATGGCATCTGGCAATTGCGTTTCCCGAAAAATATCCTTTATACCCCTTTTCCACCAAAATCCTGGGTCTATCCCAGGATTTGGAACACGGTTCCAAGCCGGGTCACACCCAGAATTTACCCTTTCCCAATGCAGCGCCGACCCGCGAACATCCCAGGTCAGTGCCGTTCACATTGCACTTGGGTGCAGTGCCGGTGCTTGGAGATGATGTCATCACCAAGCGCCGGAAACTCCAGTTCTCCCCTGAACGCCAGACCGGAGCAGACGGATGACCAGGGGAGGGGGGTGTCGTCTTGGGAGGCTATGTGATGTCACATCTGTCACCGGAGAGATGGGCAGGGAGAGATTACAGCCTCCCCGGATGAAGCAGGGATGGGGTAAAAAACTGGAACGGTCCGGAATATACGGGGAGGCTGTAATCGCTCCCTAATCAGTGACAGCTGTCACAGACAGCTTTGAAATACCACCCAGTCACCATGCTGTAAACAGGTCCCGGGTTGGAAGACCCGGGTCACCCATTTCCACTGAGCCCGACCAGGGTTTTACCCGCGTAAAACCCTGCTCGAGACCCGTGAAGAAATGCCGGGTCAATCAACCCAGGATTTTTTCATAGGAGCATTTTCCACTGAGCCGCTACCCGGGTTGACACGGCAATACCCCGGGTATTTTGGTCATTGGAAAAGGGGCATTTCCATCCCTTGTTGTGCTATGAACATTAGAATTAATCATCATCTGGTTATTGAGAGGGTTTCTTAATGAATGTACCTTATTTAAAATGTATTAGGGGTCCTTTACAAAATGTTAAATATACTACAGTGACTGTTGCGTTCTTCATGTGCTAATCAGTTTGTTTTACAATAAGTGCATTTGCACAGAGGTAGGACTATTACAGTGTGCTGTGATTTGTATTTATGCAGCTATGGAAATGATCATTGTAAAGTGGTTGGCACAAGACAACGTTAATATCAATGGGAATAGCTGAGTTTAGCATACAAGACTGATTATCATAAATTAGGTGTTTTCACTGTATTACAGTATATTATACAAATGTACCAAAAAGCACATTATGAACATATGAAAATTGTATCTATTTCCTGTTTTGTATTGCAAATGGAGATGAACACACACTGATGAGGTTATGCGTGTGTATGCGTGTGTGAAACTTTTGGTAGGATTGAAAAGACTATAACTAGATGAAAGAAACACCATTGTCAAATAAACATTCACATAAATAGAGTTAATCTAAATGTTGCTTTAAACAAAATTGTAGCAACCACTTTGAAAATTGTAAAGAAAATGACATTTTCAAATTTGAAAATAAAAAGGTAATAATGTTTGTCAAGGCTTGCGGAAATCAAGTGGCTTCTTACCAGTTATATGTTTTCCTTCCTGACATAATTTCAGTCATATATTCTTTGTCAACAAATCAATGTGCATTGTGCCTTTACAGGGACTAGATCTGTCCTTTATGCACCTTGCACACAGTGCTAAATAAATAAACCTATAGCCCTGTGTGCAACCAATTTATGATTCAAATACCAAGTACTGTACAGATGATTAATATCTGACCCAATGGAGGAAATATCTCTCTGTCTGTGTAGCTGCATACAAAAGATTCCATACCGGCGGCACTCAAGAATTGGACACACAAAGAAGTATATTCCAACATTTCAATGCTCTATTTATGCATTTTCATCACGGTGTAAGTGATAAATGAACAATAAAATATACCTAAATACTTGTGAGACGGTCCATGCCTCCGCCCGCCGCTAATGAATGACGTCAGAGGGAGGCGCCGCGCGGGGACATGGAGAGAACCACACCACGTGATCCAGTGAGCCTATGAAAGGAATACAAAAAACCATAGTAGCCACTTGTCAACAAATACAAGAAAGAGATACATACAGTAGCTTATATAGAGCAGACATCGTAAACATGTAAACAATGCATAGACTGATTTTTGTGGCACAAAAAAGAGAAAGAACAGTTCTAGTACACAGCTAATAGTATGCAAACATCGTAAGGGATATAAACTGTAAACAAACTGGATATGCTGCAATAAGTGACACTGACACTACACATAAGCTTGTGTCAAAAGAATACCATAAGTAGCAAAACATCAACTACCATGTCAAATATAAGAATAATGAATTAAAATAAATATTAATAAATAATAAAAGAAAAAAAGAAGAAAAGAAAACAGGAAAAAAATAAATCAAATAAGGGACACATCAAAGAAAATAACCAGAAAAAAAACATCAGCTCATGAACAGGTAAGCATTATAAAATAAAACAGGACAATCCCAAATTATCATTAAGCCCCCTTAATGGCATTTAGAAAACATTGTACATGTGCAGCATTGTGATTTGATGTTCCAAGCAGTGATAAGAGTGGAGACTTGGACCAGTGGAGAAGTTGCCTAAAGTGGGTGTGGATTAACAGATAGACACTAAAAAGGTCGACAGTGTCTAGATAGACACCAGATGATAGACAGTCAGTAGGTCGACAGGGACAAAAGGTCGACAGGGACAAAAGGTCGACACATTAAAGGTCAACAGGTACAAATGGTCGTCAGGGTCAAAAGGTCGACACAAAAATTGTCGACACAAAAATGAGAGACACATGATTTTTTTTTCTTCATATTTTTTAGCCTTAATCTTTACCCTAACCCTCCCCTTGGGGCCTAACCTTAACCCTCCCCTTGTGCCTAACCTTAACCCTGGTGCAAAGGGAAGAGCCACATCTGAGCTCTTCATTCGGGAGGTAACAACCATTGTGGTTATTACCTGTTGCGTGGGTAACGTTTTCTAGTTTTTTTATTTTACGAAGACCTAGGATGCCTACAGGGAGAAGGGGACTAGTCCAGGTAATATAGGTGAGTATGAGTGAGTGCATATGTATGTATTAAAACTATACTGTCATGGTGTGCGTGTAATGTGTTTATTTAAACATTTCTTTACAAGTGAACTACAGGTACCAGCGGGCCCTTAATGCCCCGCATGCTGGTACTTGTGGTTCTCCAAGTACCAGAATGCGGGGGAGGCTTGCTGGGACCTGCAGTTCTACTCGTAAAGACAATTTTACACTACACTTACACTATCAACCTTCCGCCCACGGGTGGCGGGGATAGCCCCGGGCTATCAGCCTAAGCCTGGGGATTCCCAACTCCCCAGGGATCCCTGGCCTGACCAGTGGTCAGGAGTAATGTTTAGGCTGGGGAACCTGGTGATAGGGTTTCCCTAGCTGTGTCATTACCCCCCCTCCCTTTCCCCGCTAGAAAGGGTCCATTGCTGGTTGTGGGAATTACAGGGGAACCCTACGCAATTTTTTCCCTGTACTTACACAACCAGGACTGGCTATGAAAAGTCCGGGGCTGGTTGTGTATTTGGGAGGGACCCCACGTCATTTTTTTTTTAAAACATTAATTCTTTACAAGCTTTTACAGTAAGATATATGCATGCATCTCACTGATGAATGCATGTATCTGTGTCAAATCGAACTGCTCATGCTGAAAATTAAAGCATGAATCAGTTCTATTCATTTGGGGCTTTGAAGTTCCTTTTGGAGTGGGATTTGCTGTTCGATTTGGTCATGAACATGCAAAATCGAACAGAAAATCCCTTCTTAAACTGAAACAAGATCGAATTTCAGTTGACAATCGAAAGCCAAATCCATTCTTAGTAAATTTGAGATTTGCTAAGGGATTTTGCTGTTCAAGTTCAATTCGATCTCAGGAGATTTCAGTGATTCATAAACATTAATCTCTAATCGAACTTTAGTAAATTTACCCCCTGGTGTCTGTCTATTGTCAACTTTTTACTGTCTATCTATAGTCCAGAACCCGCCTAAAGTGACTAATCAGCTTCTACCCATCATTTAATAGAATGTACTTGATAACTGCTATCTCAAAGCTTATTGGTTGCTATGGTCCACTTTTCCACTCTTTTCACTGCTGGATACATCAACCCCTTAATGTGGCCTTATGCCAAAGTCTCTAATTTGAAATTCTAATGGGTTGCCATTGTATATGTATGTTTTTTTCTTTTTAATTAGTGAATGAAAAATCTAACCAAAAATCTAAATGTGGTAACAGAATCGTGTAGGTTCTTTCAAACACAAAAAAAAAATGTTTTTTTTTTCTCACATCATTACTTTATGCATACGAATACTTAATTAAGTTTGAGGATAGATAAGCACCCTGTTTGATATTTAAAATTTGTTAGTTAGTTAAGGGTTAAGGCTGGGTAAGGTGTGGTTAGGTAGTGGTCAGTTGATGTGATAAGCCTATCATAGGATTTGTGGGAGGTTACAAATTACCCATATATATTCCTTGGTAAGAGGAGCCATTTTCCTCTTTTCCAGTTTCTTCAAACCAGGCTGGCTAAGTATTCCATATAGTATCTGCATAGCTGTATATCTTGGTCTAAATTCTTTCTCTTTTATTTCACATCCTACCTATCTCTTTTATTCTCATCTTTCTCTCACCCCTTTCCTTCCAGCTCCTTCTATCCAGCCCCCCCCTTTTTTGTGTTTAACATCCCATCCACCTGCTGTTTCCACCCCCCCCCTCCCTCTGTCCTCTGATTTTACTGCCCACCCCCCCTCATTCCTGTTTCATAATGCCCAGACCCCGCCGCTCAGCGCCCCCCCCCGCCGATTGATGGAGGCTTCCAGGCCCCTTACATCTGCGGCTCCCCCTCCATCCAGACGCGGGCCGCACCACGCTGCAGGCCGCGAGCATGTGCCCGCCCGCGTTCCCGCGCGGGCACCCCCCGCCGGCTCCCGCTCCCTCACCTCCCCCGCTGCCTCCGCAATTGATGGCCGCCTGGCTCTCCGGCGGCGCCGCGAGCAGCACGGGCGGCCGTAGCCCAGCGCCTCTCCCCACACTTGCCTCGGCCAGCCCGCGCCCTGCGCCCTCAGTTGGCCCCGCCCACAGGGTCGCGGCGGCCATTTTAAGCCAGGATCCAGCACAGGGGGCCCTATGCATTTCGGCATCCCCCCCTTCAGCCCCCTCTACCCCTGGAGCGAGGGGGCCCCCTCCTCCTCAGCCCTCACCTCTATTATTCAGCCACCAGGGTTCCCCCTGCAGCGTGGCATCAGTTGCAGGGTCCATCAGGACTGGTACCCTAAGTGCCCCCCCCAGCTTGTTATTACCCATCGCCACCCCCGCACCTATGGGTGGCGGTTACAACATGCAGCAACCCCCCCTTGCATTCAACCCTTTACCAGCGCAGCAGCCCAGCTGGTCACCATATTTCACCGGCCCCTACGGCCCACCCCATTTTTCAAATGCAGCACCTTACTTTTCTGCCCCCATCGGGCTCCACCAGGCCCTCCCCCCCACTATGTTCCAGTACGCCCTCCCTGCGTTAACCCCTGGGCCCGCCCCCCTTCCGCAAGGGTTCGGCCCGTATTACCATGCCCTGCCGCCACCTTTCGCCCTTCCTCCGGCCACTTCTGCAGCATATGCCCAGCCCATGCATATCCCACCCCCCCTTCCCACCCCGCCCCCCCCTCCCCCTCAGCCACCTGCAGCTGTCCATGCGCCCCTGCCGCCCCCCCATGCCCCCCTTTCCACGGGGGGAGTTGATATGCAGTCTGAGTCACCTGTGATTACGTCAAGTCCTCAGGTTGCAGTTGGGGAGCATTCCAATCGGGCAGCTGAGATTCAGCGGACGGACAGCGAGATGGCTTCGGCGAGTCAAGTCGTGGTGGGTGCACCGCGCAACGAGGGACTTTTGGCGAACACTCTGGACGAAGTGGCTGGTCCTTCGACGGCAGTTTCTGGTGAGCATGCTGTTTCCACATTGCACAGCACACACTCATCTTCCACTGACTCTAGCGATTCTGCAAGTTCATCAGAGAGGCCGCGTAAGCTTATGCGATACTTAGCGCACAAGATTAAAGGGAAACGGGGGAGTCCCAAAAAGACCAGCACAGTGTCAGCAGCTAAGGTCCCAGATTCTACGGGGGATATGGTGCATTGCGCAAACACGGCCATTCTTAGGGGTTTGAGGTCTAAGGTTAGGGAAAGGATCAGGAAGGGGAAATTCGTGGACATGTTTTCCATTACAGCGGATGCTAAAAATGCTTTAGATCGGGCAAAATCAGCTGGTGCAGGCACGGAAGAAAGCTTCCGTTCATTCCAGAATTGGGAAGCAGGGATGTTCGTTTTCGCAGCTTCATACCTTGAGTCACGCCCGACTGAGTACATGAATGTTCTCAAGTATATGCATATGGTGCACGGCATGCACTCGTCAGGCAAGGGTACAGCTTGGCGGAAATATGATGAGACATTCCGGAAAAAGCAAGAGGGGCAGGCGAATTTTCAGTTTGGCTTCAAGGACGTAGAGGTGTGGCTGGAAGTCAACCAACTGCCTCGCGCTTCTGCGGATTCCTTGGTAGTGCGTAAACAGCCCTTTCCGGCCCGCCCAGGCGGTGCAGGAGCCGGCAGAGGAAAATGCTACGCATATAATAATGCGCAATGTAATAGAGGGTCGGGCTGTCGGTATAGACACATATGCATGCTCTGCGGGAGCGGGCACCCGGCTAAAGAATGCGGGCGTACCGGCGGTGGAAGGACAAATCGAGGTGATCAGCCCGACGAGTCGCGGGGCGGTGTTAGGTAAAGCACCTTCGCCGGTGGACCTAGGGGCGTTGAAGAGCTGGTTGGCTCGTTATCCTCTCAGGGAGGAAGCAGCCTTTTTGTTTCATGGGTTTAGTGAAGGTTTTCGTTTACCGGTGACACGGGAGGTCTCGGTTGTGTCTAAAAGAAATCTTAAGTCGGCACGCCTACACCCGGAAGTAGTACGACTTAAGATTAAAGCGGAAATAGGGTTGGGGCGCATGTGCGGCCCTTTTAAGTCCCCACCATTGGAAGGTTTGTGCATATCGCCTTTAGGGGTCGTACCAAAAAAGGAACCGGGTAAGTTTAGGTTGATACAGCATCTTTCTTACCCCGAGGGAGGGTCGGTCAACGACGCGCTAGATCCATCGGATTGTCGGGTCATTTACCAATCATTTGAGCAGGCTCTAGATATAGTACAGAGTTTTGGGAGAAGGGCGTTATTAGCCAAGGTGGATATCGAGTCGGCTGTTGCCCCTTCACCCCGAATCTTTTAAGTACATGGGTTTTAGAGTTGCGGGACTCTATTATGTATATAGATGCTTGCCGATGGGATGTTCCATCTCGTGTTCCTTTTTTGAATGTTTTAGCTCCTTTTTGCAATGGTGCTTACAGGCGGGCACAGGGCAAGCGGGGGTTACCCACTACCTAGATGATTTTCTGTTGGTGGGGCCAGCGGATACCCAGGTTTGTGAGGAATTGCTTTTTTCCTTGCAGGCCTTGTTCACAGTGGTAGGCGTTCCTGTTGCCAGGGACAAGACGGAGGGTCCGGTTACACGTTTGACGTATTTGGGCATAGAAATAGATACTGTGCTAGGGTTATGCCGTTTGCCGATTGAAAAGGTGCGACGTTTGGGGGAGTTGCTTGAAGCGTTTGTTTTGTCAAAGAAAGTCTCGCTGAAGCAGATGCAGTCGTTGCTAGGGCTCCTTAACTTTACTTGTAGAGTCATTCCCATGGGTCGGGTTTTTTGTAGGCGGCTCGAAAGAGCCACGGCGGGTATCAAGAAGCCCCATCACCTCGTTCGAATATCCCAAGATTTGAGGGAAGACCTTCGAGTTTGGTTGCTTTTCCTGCGCGAGTTTAACGGTGTTCGTATATGGCTCCGGGCCCCAGTAGATAATTCAGAGCTTCAGTTATTTACTGACGCGTCCGGTTCCATCGGTTTCGGCGCCTTTTTTGAAGGAGATTGGTGCGCGGAGCCTTGGCCAGAAGTTTGGGGAGTTTTGGGCCTTACGAAGAACATACTGCTCTTAGAACTTTTCCCCATCGTAGTGGCAGTTGAGTTATGGGCTTACAGGCTTTGTAATAGGAGGATCCTTTTTTGGTGCGATAATTTGGGTGTTGTTCAGGCAGTAAATAATCAGAGGGCGGAGTCTCCGTTGGCTTTGAAGTTGTTGAGGCACTTGACGCTTCTTTGCTTACGGAGGAACATTGAGTTTAGGGCGCAGCATGTTCCGGGAGTGTCTAATGAGATAGCAGACGCCTTATCTCGTTTGCAGTGGGACAGGTTTCGTTCTCTCGCTCCTTACGCTTCTATTCATGGTTTAAACTGCCCCTCCCATGTATGGCAGATTGTCGTGCCGGCATCAAAGGCCTCGCAATGAAGTCTCTGGCCCCTAGCACGTTAAGGACCTACACGGCAGCTTGGGACAATTGGCAGGGTTTCTTGGCTTCCACACGTGAGGGAGGTAAGACGGTTGACGACCGTATGGCAGAGTTTGTTTGGAACTGGCATGAAAGGGGTCGTTCTAAGGCTGCTATGTCTGTGGCGCTGTCTGGCATCGCTTACTTTTCTAAACTACATGGCGTTGCAGATCCCACAAAATCGTTTCTGCTATCCAAAGCGATGAAGGGGTGGGCGAAGGAACACCCTAGCATAGGCGACACGCGTAGACCAATTGACCCGGCTTTGCTTAAAGATCTGATTGTGGCTGTATCAGGGGTTGCTTTAGGCGAGTACGAATCGGCCCTTTTTAGTTTAGCTTTTTCATTGGCATATTTCGGGGCATTTAGAATCGGCGAGCTTGTAGCCTCTAGTAAGAGTTCCGCGACATCGGGTTTATTGTTTAAACACGTGGTAGTTAAGAAGGAATTGATATTGTGTAAAATTCATAGGTCCAAGACTGACCAACTTGGCAGGGGTCGTTGGATTTCTATAAAAGAACACTCAGACGCTGTTATCTGCCCAGTTGCCTTGGCGTGGCGTTTTAATGCTCTTCGCCCTCCAAGTGGCGCGCAGTGGCTTGTACATGTTAATCTTACACCTTTATCTAAGTTTCAGTTCATAAAGCTGTTTCAAAATTGCCTTATAGCCTTAGGCCTGCCCACAGACCAGTTCGGGACACATTCATTTAGGATAGGGGCAGCAACCTGCGCAGCGGTTGATGGTGCTTCGGTCGACACCTTACAAAAGTTGGGTCATCAGCTTATAAAACTTATTTAAGGGAGGATAAGTTGCTTAAGTAGCTGCGCTCCTTGCGAGTTTGTTGGGAAACCCAGGGGCCTTATGCCTACTGCCGCTTTGGAGTTTGAGGGGCTTTTCAGTTTTGCCCTCAAAGAGGTTTTATGTTTTTCACCTTCAGCTGGGTCACCCAACTATTGTTTTCCCTTCCTTAAGATGCATTTATTTGTTATATTGTGATTCAGTTTCTGACTAGGTAACTTTTCTTGCAGGGTTACCCAGGAATGCTAACGGTCGGGTGTGGTTTGTAGGACACTCATTTATATTTTGGGCTGGTCGGCACCCCTTAGCTTTGCAGGCCCCCCTTTTGTTAGGTGCAGATGACGTCCGTTGGTTAGGTTTCCGCGGTATGCGCTGGAAGCGACTACTGGAAGCCTTATGGACGGCAGAGGATAAGTTCGGGGCCCCGGACTGGGTGGTCATTCACTTAGGGGGGAACGATTTGGGCACTTGCAAAGGCATCGAGCTAATACATGCTGTTAGGAACGACTTGCAAGTGCTAGTTAACCGTTGGCCCAATGTGCGCATTGCTTGGTCGGACATTGTTCCACGGCGAGTTTGGCGAGGACCCCAGGGTGGTAAGGCATTAGACGGAGTTCGTCGTAAGGTCAATATGGCAGTTGGCCGTTTTATCCTCAGTGTGGGTGGCCGCGTCATACGGCATCCACGTTTACGTTACGAAGAGGAGAGCTTCTATAGGCCTGATGGGGTACACCTAACGGGAGTAGGGTTAGAGCTGTTTATCAGTGACTTATGTAGTTTCCTTTAGGTATTGGAGGGTCACAGTTTGGTGGCGGGCCTGGATCTATGAACCGGGCTTTGGCGGGAAGCAGTGCTCCTGGGCGGCCTATTATTTAGCGCAGGAGTGACTGGGTAGCATCTTTCCTTTGAGAGCGGCAAGTTGGTCACCGCCCATAAGGGGGGACCTGGTCCCTGTCCAAGGGAAGGGCCGAAGGCTGTGCCAATTAAGGGGGGATGGTACTACCTCAGGCCAGTCTGCGCGGGGCGGGAATCCGCTTCCGTTTATTTATTATTGTTTCAAGCAAGGCTGTGGCCTCGGAGCACTGCTTTTGTCCTGCCACCCATTACCAATTCTAATTCGATCAATAAATTATGGCTGTGACCTCTTTAATTGCATTTCATGTGTCAGTGTGTTCATTTCTAGGCTTAGGTTAAGATAAGTTAATAAATAGAATGATAAAACGAATGGGTGACTTAACACGTCCTCAAGGGTGGTGAGATTTCTAACTGCTAATTTATGGCAATTTTGCAACCTATTCAACACATTTATAAAGACAATAATAAGTGTGGTGATAGCACATATAAAAATAGGGCAGATGTTGTTTAAATGACATCAGACATGCAGTTGGGATATTGAGGCGACCGAGTACTTTCATGTAGAGATCAAAATTAATAATAGAGTTAATAAAACACTAAACTATAGTTGGGTACACATTAGATGACGTGTACTCAGCCGACCCACGATTCGACAAATGACATATCGTGTGGTCCGTATGCAGCGTACGATGTGGTTAACGACTGCACAATATGTTGTTCACAGCCGCATCTAGAAGCATGGGGTCGTTTATCAAACTGACAGATTGAGCATGCATGCAGCTCAATCTGTCGATGCACTGAACGACCCCGCAGGAGCGCGCAGGGTCGTTCTATAGCGGGTACACATTTGCCGATGTGGACGATATGTCGACCCGATCCGCCGAATTGGGCGGCATATCGTCTAATGTGTACCCACCAAGAGTTGCCGTATTTTACAGTGTCAAATAAGGGGTTGAATATCTAGCTAATTGTCACACATTCTACTACTAATTATTAGTAGTATTAAGAGTTTCAGTTCAAAATGTTATTCTTTTTATGAGTGAAAATGAGAGTGCACTCCAAGAAATACCTCTAAAGATTCAACCTCTCATTTCACTAATCACACTCCACAAACTAGACAGACGTTGTCATGTTTGGATGATGTTTTCGTTATCTGATCCAGCAGTCTGTGAGTGACCGCTTAGCAGACTTGCTTTACTGAGAAATGATGGTTCATACATAGGATCAGTGTAATATACGGTAGCTCTGGAGCTGATTCAGCAAGGAACGCAGATGCTAATACGCACGCAATCGGTCGATGTTTATGCTCTGCGTATGCATCGCAGTGCGCGTGCGTGAACTAGCAATTGCGATGGGAACTGCGATTTCTGAGGCTACGAAGGCCCAGAGCACAGTGATTGACAGGAAGTGCTGTTTGTGGGTGGTGACGGGTGGGAAGGGGGGGGTCGGACGAACACAGGTGTGCCAGTGTGTTGCAACTCTGTTGCAGGGGTGTACATAAATTATCCACTGCGTGGCTATAAGCAGCCAAAGCACTCATAGCGTGCGTGGCTGTTAGCAATTTCTGAGTAAGGTCAGGGCTTGTGCAAGTGTGCATATGGGTCCGATGCAGCGGCGGAACTAGCGACGGTGCAGCTGGTGGCTTGCATCGGGGCCCACTGTGGTGCAGGGGCCCAGAACCGCCGCTGCACCCGCCGCTAGTGTCCCCACAAGTGTAGTGCAGACCGCAGTGAGAGCGGTCAACACTACACAGTAACAAACACACAGTCGCCAGTGGGGCAATGCATAGGGGGGACTACTAATGGGGGCACTGCATTGGGGGACTACTGCTGGGGACAATGCATAGGGGGGATTTCTACTGGGGCAAAGCATAGTGGGAACTTACTACTGGCGGCACTCCATAGGGAGAACTACTACTGGGGGCAATGCATAGGGGGGACTGCTACTTGGAGCACTGCATAGGTGGGAATACTACTGGGGGCAATTAATAGGGGGGACTACTACTGGGGGCACTGCGTAGGGGGGACCACTTCTGGGGGCACTGTATGTGGGGCACTAATGGGGGCACTGCATAGGGGGACCACTACTGGGGGCACTGCATAGGGGGGCCCAAAGCGAATTCTTGCACCTTGACCCACCACTCTCTAGCTCCGCCACTGGTCCGATGTTGCCAATTGTTTCGCAATGTTTTCCTAGTATACGGATGTGAGTAAGGGGAAGTGGGAATCCTTATGTTAGGATGTGATCTCAATGTGAATGCAAACATTGAAATAGCACCACTGATATTAGCAAATGCGGTTCATGCGTATAAGCAGAATTGCGATCCGTAGTGAATCAGGCCCTCTATCTGCTCTTTTATAACCAGCACTGTCAAAGATGCTTGGAGGTGGTTTCAGCACCATGGTTCCTAACTGAAAATGTCATATTTGGATTTTGTGGTACTAAATTGTAGTGTAGTTTGGGAAAGTACAAAACTCACTTGCAAGGCTGTAAAATGAATGCAAAATTGTGGCATATTTTCCTTTAGAAGTAATTTGTTTGTTTCCTGTGATAGAAGCACTTGCCTTGTTTCAGTTAGGGTGAGATGGTCTCAGCTGCATAGTATATATATTACAGCCATAAACTGGCCACTCCCTGCTGCCAGCAAATGAAGTGGATTAATAGAACATTCTCTGCAAGGGCAGGCAGTTCCTGCAGAGATGCTTCGATTACTTTACTTTGCTGGCAGCACAATACAGATTGCTTTGGATCTTCAGTGTAATGTTAATAAGCTGCACAATCACTTTCCTGAATAAGATAGACAAAACCAACAGAGCTTCTAAAAGTAGCCAAATGCCAGTTCTTGCAGCTCCAGGCCCCCTTAATTTCTTGAATCATGTATAGCTCACACATGGAGCAGTCTTTAGGCAGATTTGAAAAGGAATCTAATGCTGGGTACACACTGGCAGATATATTGGCCGATCAATTGAACTGCCAATACATCGTGTGTGCGTCGGCCAGTGTGTACCAGCAATATGTCTAATAACAATGTCGTTCACAGACATATCACGTTGGCTGTGCTGCACCGCCGATGGCAGATATATCTGTATGTATATGTGTACATCGTGTTGTGTGTACGACCGCCCATGCACTTGCTGCACAGGCCGCTGGGACGGGGCGCGACACAACCCACGGCCAGATAGCTGATGATGGTTGTTCAGTGTGTATGACCAGCCATCATCTGCAGATGTAGCTGCAGATCACTCAATCTGCAGTTATATCTTTTAGGTGTGTACACAGCTTAAGATGACCTATGCGTACGGAAGGATTTATTGGAAAGTGATTTTTATATGTCTTTAAGCTCAGCTAAAAGGTGACAATTTCTGTCCCACTGAGATTTCAAAGTCTTTGGTACAGAAACCTGGGGTGGAGGCAAAAGCCCTGACTGTGAGACTGAAATGCGTTTGTACCAGCAGAAAGCGTGGAGGTGAATGAGAAATAACAGTGCCTCTATCTAAAGATCAAATCAGGCTGCTCACCCCCTCTAGCTCTGAAACAAGAACACATAGCAGAAGACAAACAGCCGAACACTGCTGAGCATTGAGCAGCAAGGACTGGGCTACGAGTGTGTCTGGTATCTTACATCTAGATATACTGATAGGAGAAACTGTGCAGTGACAATGAGAAGTAATAGGTTTACTCATGCACGTACTGTGCTAAGTCCTGCTGAAAATTATGGGGCAGACTCCTGACAGGGAGCTCTATGCTCACCAGGCAGAGCACTGAGCAGAAGGTGACACAACTGCAAAAATTAAAGAATAGGATACCTTAATATTACACTGTCAGATTGTACGTGAGCTTTCATCCATTTTGAACTGGTTAAAATATGTACTTTGATTTTAATGCAGTTTCCTGGTGTCAACATGTCATATTTAAAATAGCATTTCAGAGACGCTTCCTGAAAATAAAAACATTTGCTCTTAATCGTTAACTGCATGTTATCCGCCCACAAACTATCTCCTGAGAAGTTTAAATAAAACATAAAAGCCTCGGCCTGTCATGGAAACATCATAGTGTTTGCCAGCGAACAGTTAGATTGTTTCAATTCGATGTGCAATGCAAACATTTAAAAATGACATAATTATACTTTTGTTTTTTTATTGTTTTTTTTACTAATTTTCACAGTGAAATACAGAACTAAGGGGTTTGTGCATCATGGTAAATAACACCATTCCACTATTTCCTCCATATTTGCCTCCTCTCTGTCACTTTGTGTAATTGGTGGGAAGAGTAAACAGGGTAGAGTTAGGGCATGCACACATGGTAATGAGAGTAATCATAACTATGTGATGTGTCGGGCCCAAGTGCAAAAATATGCACCCTACCCAGAGTTCATAATATGCCACATGGCAGTGGGGACAGGGGGAGGTAGAGGAGGACAAGGAAAGGCAATGGGTGACAGGGAGAGGTAGAGGGTGACAGGTAGCAGTGACTAATGGGGAGGGAGATGCAGTGTGTGACAGGGAGAGGCAGTGGGTGACAGAGAGGTAGAGGAGGACAGGGAGAGGCAGTGGATGACAGAGAGGCAGTGGGTGACATGGAGAGGTAGAGGGTGACAGGTAGCAGTGACTAATGAGGAGGGAGAGGCAGTGTGTGACAGGGAGAGGCAGTGGGTGACAGAGAGGTAGAGGAGGACAGGGAGAGGCAGTGGATGACAGAGAGGCAGTGGGTGACAGGGTGAGATAGAGGGTGACAAGGAGGGGCAGGGAAGGTCAATGGGTAACAGAGGCAGTGGGGGACAGGGAGAGGCAGTGAGTGACAGGGAGAAGTAGTGTGTGATACGGAGAGGCAGTGGGTGACAGGGAGAGGTAGAGGGTGACAGGTAGGCAGCGACTAATGTGGAGGTTGAGGCAGTGTGTGACAGAGAGGTAGAGCAGGACAGGGAAAGGCAGTGGGTGATGGAGAGGCAGTGGGTGCCAGGGTGAGGTAGAGGGTGACAAGGACAGGCAGGGAAGGTCAATGGGTAACAGCCTAAGGCTGTGCTTGAAGCTTTGACAGAAGTGCATTGAGAGTACTGGAAGCAAGTGTTTGGGTACTGACTACAAGAAAGAGCTATAATTATGCACCTGTTTGGAGGCGAATCTCTTAGGTTGCTCAACCCCTGGTGCAAAATGAGAAGTAATGATGATCACGACGACGATCTGCAGCCATTTATCATTGGCTAAATTTGTCTAAGTATTCCACTTATGTTAATGCCTATACTATAGTAATGTACCTGCCAGAATCTATTTACATTACTACAGTAATATTCGTAAATGATCCACAGTCATTAAGCGTATTTCGATTTCATATTTGAATACTTTCATTATTTTTTTGTGTCCTCTAAATTCCTTTTAAATGGTAAATGCAACTTTATTAGTTATCAGTAACACTGTGCTGTGTATGAAGTGTGTGCTGTACAGACATGTCCACATACATCTAGCCTCCTTGCGCGCTGAACAGCTTTTCTAGTTGCGCCATGCCAAGGTGCGACACAGTAGCACCAACTGTGTTTTCATGCAACTTTTTCCTTTAAAATGTGTGTTATTCGCAAAGTGATGCAAATGGAATGCACAAGCAGCTTATGTTGTTTAAAATGATACGAGACATGCCTATATGTGTGCGACTGTGGCTGTAACTGCTTGAAAAATGCTATGTTACAGTGTCACAGACACTGTAACATAGCATTTCGCATGCAGATACAGCCACAGTCGCACACAGAATATAAGCATGTCTCATCATTTTAATCAACATAAACTGCTTGTACGCCATAGTCACATCGCTTGGTGAATAAGACGCATTTTAATTAAAAAAGTATTATAAAAAGACAATTGGCGCTACTGAGTCGCACAGGGCTCGCATGTTTTGTGTAACGCAACTTGTAGCGCACAGACGATAGATGTATATGGACACATCTGTATGTGTCATTAGCAATTACTGTGATGCCAGATCTCCTGTTGTAATCCGCAGAGCCGTAACTAGACTTTTTGGTGCCCTGTGCCAGAGAGAGCATTGGTGCCCCCCCACCCCATTTTATAAATAGGAACATAAGATAGAGTACCTGAAAAAGTGCCATGGCCTCATGAATAAGGACCAGGAAAGAGATAGGGGGGGCCAGGAGATGCTGGAGATAAGAGGAACCTACAAGTGAGAATGATAATAAACCGGAAAATTGATAGGCCTAACAGCGCCCCCTGACCTGCGGTGCCATGGCACTGGTCGCACTACCCTAGTTACGGCCCTGGTAATCCAAGCCCATATACCACTATTCACTCCAGAAATAGGCCATAAAGTAGGCCATATAAGCAGAGGATAATACTTGGTAGGGGAGATGTATTAAGCTTAGGAGAGAGATAACGTGTTCCAACCAATCAGTTCCTGATTGGTTGGTACTTTATCTCTCTTTATCTCTCTCCACTTTATCTCTCTCCAAGGATTGATACATCTCCCCCTCAAATAGTCTGTAAAATGACAGATGCTGATTGGTTCTTACTTTATTATCTCCACAGCTGGATATATTTACCACATATATCTTAATCTTTGCTAGGAGCATCAGAATTCTGTATCACATTATTTACACTGTTTCACGTGATTGAGCAGCGTGGTCATGCATCGCCATCAGCACGATCAGGGAAGGAGGGACATTGTCAGTGCAGATTTTTTTTTCTCTTTCCTAGTAAGTGTAGGTTAAATCTTTTACTGGGAATAAGGATAATGTAAAGCATGTGAACTGTAATCAGGTGGCCCTAACCTGGTTTAGAGTCCATACTCCACATACTTTCTCCCCTTGCTGCTCAGTCAGTGTCAAGCAGGCACTAATATTGTGATGGACTACATATTAGTCCTAGACCCAGCCACTTAATTTTAAGTTAAATAGATAATGCACCTTCCTTGCACTTAATGAATGATTATCTTGGAAGAAGCTTGAAAAGTGTTCAGTGGTGACATAAAATATCACTAAATGCAGACACAAAAGAGGGACAAAAAAATTAATCTTAAACCATAGTTGCTCATAACCTGGTGAAACATACCAGAAATATGTACTACATACTACATAAGTACTTCCCTATGCAGGTGTAATATATTAAAGCACATCTATAAGAAGAGATTGAAGTATAGACTACAAGGTACACAACCACACTGTTAAGACCAATGTATAATATGAAACAAAAGTATTAATTCTATAACAAAATTAACATAATCTTCTTACAATACTGTAGGAAAATAATAGACCTGGAACACTGCTCTATAACATTAATATAACTGCAGCACAGTCAAAAAAGAACAGTCGCTTCTACTTAATCAGTTTTAAGCCTCACATAAATGACAGCAAACACAGAAAATCTAGAGATAAATACATTTTAAAAAGAATATTATACTAATTTGAAAGCAAAGGTATGAATCTTTGTTAAATAATTGAACGTCATTAACAAAGTTATTTTTTGTCCCATCTGCCAACTGTTAGTAATGGCTAATATTCTACTAACTTTCAATTTCATATTATATACTGCTGCTATTGTGGTCATGATTTAGGTTTTTGGCTGGGCCGGAGGGTTTTTTTTCAGGAAACTGGAAACCCCCTTTGCGTTACGTAACCAGTCCCCCATCCCGACAAATGCTTGGTTCAATTTATAGCAATGCAGAGTGTTTAAGACAGATATACAGTAGCAATATTTATTATAGGGCTTCAGCCTATACATCAAGTGGCTGCCACCGAAGATAGCATTCATATTGCTGGTAGTAGCACTTGCCAGAGATAAGATTTACTGGGTTTCTCCAGATCTAAGCCTATTTAAACAGCATCATGGTGGTACATCTCAAAATCTTGTTCTAGCAAGCTGCAATTATCCCTTTGATAGTACTAAATAGCTATTACTGTTTAGACAGAGTTGTCTCTAATTATATTGTGCACAAAAAATATATTTACCTACATACCTCCATGATATAATTTATAAGTTATAGCATTGTCACATGTCTGTTGTGTCAAATTGTCCATACTAGTTGCTCTCAAATGCTATGCAGCCAATCTAATGCCCTAGATAAAGATTTTAGCTGGAACCCCTTATATTGCAGCCAATCCCACGTATCAATATAATATATTAATGACAATTACAAATTCTCTTCACAGCCCCAAATCCCTTCTCCTCTTCTTGGCCCGCCTGTATCCTCCACCTGCCTCTGCTTAACCTTCCTCCAGTCTGCCTACCTCCTCTTTCCTATCCACCTGTCTCCTCTTCCTGGCCCGTCTGTGTCCTCCTCCCAACTCTGCTTCCCTCTCCTTCAGCTCGCCCCACTCCTCCTTGCACTTTGAGCCTGTGCAGCGCCGCATATTTGAACATGCGTACCACCTCCCTCCATCACCCTGGGCACATATCCCACCTACTTCCCCCTAGCTGTGCCTCTGCAGCCTGTCCCTTTGGAGCTAGAATGCTCTAGGCAAGTGCCTCGGTGGCCTATGCCCAGGGATAGTTTTCTGCTAGAATTATTTCATGCCAAGCTATTATGTTAGTGAAGGGTTTTTTTCTTTGCAACCACCAGGACTGTAAGAAAACTGTTACCCAAGTTCATCAAAGCATCTACAGGGAAACACTTATCTGATTAATATATTAGTGGTGATGATGATGATGATGGTACTAATAATAATAAAAAATTAACAAATGCTGTGGTGTAGTACATCTACTTTTGCAATATCTTGTACATATTACACCTGTGTACATAATGTGGGTACATTTGCGATTTGGTCAGGAGCCTCCTGAAAATCGGGTGCCGCTCCCGACCTCCCGGGAACGCAGGCAATCCTATCCCCCCCCCGCATTTATCTTAGAAACCCCCGCAGCAGGGGGGGGCCTGTGACGCGATTCACGCTGAATCGCGTAATTTTGACTCCGCCGCCTGCTTCACAATGCCTGTAATATCAGCATTGTGTAGTGGGGATGGGGCCAAAATAACGAGATCGCGTGGCCTCACTCCCCCCGCCCTGTCCACAAATTTATGTCGTCTGGCTGGCCCCGCCTCCTCACGATGGCCACGCCCCCTGTCATGCCGATCTGGCTGCTCCCTCTCGGAAAGGGGCAGCCAGAAAGTCGGCAAGCCTGGGGTAAGTGCATTAAGATAGTGCTTACTTTGATTATGTACTTGGCTATGTGCAAGGAGGTAGGGGAGCCGGACTCATGAACTGTTCCTATTTCTTTAGTTAAAAAAATAAAATAAAATGAATTTTTTAAATTCAAATGAATTTTAAGGGTTGGAGCAGAGGTGGGCAATAAGCGGCCCATCAGCTGTTGCTGAACTACAATGCCCAGTATGCCCTTCAACAGTTATAGCATGGCCAAATAGCAAAACTATGGCAAGGCATGCTGGGATGTGTAGTTCTTCATCAGCTGGGGGGACGCTTATTGCCCACCGCTAGGTTGTAGCCTGTGTCTATAGAAAGCTGCCCCTAGTTAAGCAGGTGTCATCAGAGTACTTACAGAGTCTTTTATCAACTTGATTTTTGTACATTCCTCTGGGAGTGAATGGTATATCATTTGTGTCATCAAGGCACTTTTGATATTGGAAAGCATATTTGTATGAGCACAAAATCTAATGTAATTAAAAAAGTTGAAATGTATTAACATGACAGATAACATAATGACAGTCCTGATGGCCTTATACACTTTTCAAGTGTATTAGATTTAATTAAAAGATGTAAATGAGCAGTATTTTGAATTTAAAAAGGAAAAGTCATAATAAATTAAAGGGCGGGCTAAAACTTAATAACAGCAGCTAGAATATTTAAGTAGCACTTGATGGCTTGAACATATCCTCTTGCTACCTAGCGTATGCAAGGATGTTCTATAAAATGTGTGTAAAACGTATTTACACACCTCCACATTTTTTCCAATTTTTGAAAGTTCAGCTTTTTTTATAATGGTTTTATTACAAATAGTATTTCAAAATAGGAGTAATGATAAAATGTTATATATTGTTTACAGGAGATGTAACAGAATTCATCTACAAGAAGTCTCCAGGCCAATCCTCTAGGGATCGGCGAGGATACGGATCCCGATAGAACTGTGGATAATACCCTCTCTCAATCTAGATAAAAACATCTCTCAAGAAGCACAACGCTGTGTTATACAGCAAAATGAGAAAAAAAAATAATTTACTGCACAGCTAAAGGAGTTAGAAGTGAGATCTTATAGGACAAACAATAATCATGTTACTTGTCAGGATAGTTTCTAGTATGTTTTCTAAACTGAGAGGCAAGCACATTATATTCTGTTTTGTTCTTAGACTTAAGCTATATACAATTTAAATGTCCTTCCAACACAGATGTTTGTCTCTGCAGCTTCCTGAAAGTCTTCATTTCCATTAAGTTGTCTATCTCAGCTAGTTCCTTCCATTTTCCTCTGCTGATATTTTAGTATTTCGATGCATCTTCCATCCGTTCTCTCATCTGTATATTTTTGGATGAGTCATCTCTTTATCCTCGCTCTCATCTACTTTCATATTTTTCCAAACAATCTCACTTTTGCTATTGTGCATCCATTTGAATTTCTAAAGTGCTATGCAAATGCAAGTCTTTATATCAGCCACCTGGAATACATTTGTCTCCCTGCCCTGTGTACGAATTTTTTTCATTTATATTCATGTTTCGTTAATCATGCTGCCCAGCATTCAAATGACCAAAGTGGGGTACTTAAGAACATTGTAAAAAGGCACATTTTTATTTTTTAAGCATGTTTATGTATTTAAAAGAGATTTAAGTGAGAAATGTTAAATAGGGAAAAGTAACATATCTGCATACCCGTTAACCTCCAGCGATATTTACAACCTACTTGGAGGGAGTATTTCAAAACTGTTTGCAGCATTGCCTTGATCCCCCCACTGTAAGTTTTTAATTTGGGGTCAACATCTATTTTAAACACAAACTAGAAATATGCCTAGGTTTGCAGGGAGGAAGAAAAGTCTTGCGGTTCACTGTGCAAACACTTTTCAGTTTTTCTTTGAAAATAATGCTTGATTTATCCTAATTAATAGCCTAAATTAATCTTGAAAGTTAGATGATGTTGAGACTGCCTTTATTATATATGATATGTAAAATTCTATAACAGTTTTGGAAAACAGCCGCCATTAAGATGGGTGCACACTAATCGACGTGTGTACCCAGCAATGCAACCGGGCCAACATATCGGACGGCCGGTAAACACTAAACGATCCGGTACCTGACTGCGCGATATGTCGGACCCTGCAACTTGCACCTCGCAATTCACACCTAATTGGATTGACCCCTTAGTGTTGGGAGCAAAGCAACAAATAAAAGTTACAATTTGCACATGGACAAACCATGTTGTAATGCAAGAGGTGCAAACAGTTTTTATTTGCATGCAGAGTAAACACTGCCTACTGTACTTTTATTCTACAATTTAGAGTTCATCTAGGACACGTCTCTCCCAACTCTATCTCTCTGCACATTTTATTTCTGTGCCACCTGCAGTGCTGCAGGGTTTTGCTAAGATGCAATCTTGCTCTTTTTTGCTTTGCTCCCTACTCTGAACCAGCCCCTACGGTGTACTTATAGAATAGTTAATCGCTGCTGCCACTCACTGACGCACTTTATAGATTAGCTAGATTTGACATTTTCAAAACTAAACATTCTATAGCAATGATTCACTCCATACAATTATTCTGTTCTCCTGTCAAAATGAAAATGTATTGTCAGTATATTTGTGAACCTATTTATAAATGTGAAAATCTGCCCGACCGTCTTGTTGGTCGGAGACATAATCCCAATGGTGATGGAGGCAGTTCTTCTTGGTCCAGCAAATCAAGGGATTGAGAAAACACAGGTCAGCTGTAACATTGTTGGAATAGTGCTTTAGGTGAAGCAAAAGTGTGCACCTGCCTTACAAGGAATACACTTCTGTTCAGACTGTAAATACTGTACTGGAATTTTTTTATGATTTGTGAAAATAATAAATAGAATTGTCCTTCTCAGACCATGTTTCCATCCGTAAATGGTGCAGCTAAATTTCTCTGTTTCCTAAGAAATAATTATCTTCTGCAGTCAAGGATATCGAACAAAGAAATCAACATGGATGGTGTTTGCCTGACAGTGGGATAAAACTCCTCTTCTGATTAATGAAGTATCAACTTAAAGCAAGAAAGAAAGTATATCTAGAAATGGCCAGTGATGCAAACCGTGTCTTATGGGAGTATGGTACGCCTACCAGCATTTGTATAAGTGTACAATGTTCCATAATGATATTATTATGGTATGCAAAAGTACCATAATGTGATTTTATTTGCATACCTTCTCTTCCCATCCTTTCTAACTTCATATTTGTATATCGTTATTGGTCCACTTTCAAATCATTTTTTTTCTGATATCATTATATAACATTTGTTTTGGTAATGCATATTCAAAATACACTAGTTATTTGTGGAGGGCTCAGTAGATGGCGCTGTAGTGCCTAGCAGAGCAGCAGATGCAGATTGTTCCAGAAGCATCTTTCTTTCTGATTAGAATAAACTATGCTGTGCAGGAAACGGGCGTGCACTGTGTGAATCCAAGAACATGTCATTAAAAGTAACGTGTATGAATACACTCAAAAGGAAAATACATAAAACCATAATGTTTTATAATAAAGATAATATGGTTAAAACACAATTTACAATATTAGTAGAAGGGACACAGGACAGCTGGGGATGGTAATAATAGCAGTAGGCACACATTTGCATACCTCCCAACTGTCCCGAATCCAGCGGGACAGTCCTGTTTTTCTGGGACTGTCCCATCCGTGACCCACAGTGTCTCGCGGTGGGGGGGAATTTGGGGAGAGCACAGGGTGTGCAGGAGGAGAACAGATGCCGTGCGCATGCGCACGGCATCTGTTCTCATGTGTTAGGACTGCCTCGGGGCTGCCCAGCATCTCGGAGAGTGCTGGGCACGCCCCCATAGTGACGAAAACGGGGGAAGCCGACAGGCTCTGCCCTGTTTTTAGTAGACTACGCCCCTTTTGCATAAGCCACCCCCCTTTTCGGCTACCAACCTTTCCCTCCTTGGGAGGATGAAAAGTTGGGAGGTATGCATTTGACATCTGGATGGGGTAGTAGTAGGGATATATGGGTGGGGCTAGTATTAGTAATAGGGACAAATAACATCAGGGACCAGTCGAAGCCCATTCTAGTGGAGCGACCACATGCGGGCACCACCCCATAGGGGGCGCAGTGCGATTGCTGAACTTCTGGCCAGGCCTCCTGATTTATGCCATTTTGAGGGTGTGACCATGTGTCACGCCCCCTGTTTTCGGCACACTGGAGACTTGTCCAGGGCTCCAGGATCTCCTGGGAAGCCCCCGGCCCCTCCCTGATCCAAATGCTACTTGGAGACACCATCAGAGCAGCTTTGCTATTTGGGTGTCACCCGGTGTGGCTCGCACCCCCCTAGTGATGCCACTGTTTGCTCTTACTACTATCATTTAACTAAATGATAATGATTATCTTATAGTTTTCTTATATAAAATTGTGTGATCATATTTGTATATAAAATAGTTGGTTAAGCTTGGTACACAATATGTGATCCATTACAAGATATATCATTCTGATGCAGATCGGAACAATATACTGTGAAGATTTCATAGTGTGTACGCTCAATTGCGTGAGTCTGTGGGTCATTCATCGCATAGTCTTGTCTGCTGTGCAGCGCAGCATATGGAACTACACATCGCACCATCGTCCATTACATCATACAGTGTGTAGGGACATCATCATGCCATCATTGGGTACACACATCGTGTAGTGTGTACCCAGCTTTAGTTTGTAAAGTGAGATTATTGTTAGATTTCCTGGTGCTGCAAACGAAACTTAATGCTTGATCCCCTTTGTATTAGTATACAGAGCGTACCATAATATAATAAAAATATACAATTATGTTGTTTGCATGGTACCTTAAGGCAAGTAAGAAAGGTTGGCATCACTGAGAGTGGCCATGGAAGCCGCAGGAAAAGTCTTTTTGTTTTTCTATGAACTGAAAAGTGGATTGTGCTTCTGGAGGCCAACCTCAAGAATTTGCCTCAAACTGTTAGTAGTAGTTTTCAAACCCCAGAATACATTGTAAAAAATTTATTTTAGGATAATGGTTTGTAGCCATATTATTGCCACAAATATTTTTTTCAGGATATAGTTGAAGACCAAATGCAGAAACATTGTAAAACAGCAATGCTTGCTATGATAGTTCAAAAACATATCTTTCAGCTTTGGTGTGCAATCCATTTTCACAACATCATTGCATAACCGATGTAACATGAGAATAATCTGAGATAAGATCTAATGAGCACATTAGAATGTTGTCTAGTTAAACAAAAAGTAACTGATAGTCATTAATAAAATGTTGCAAGACCACCGGGGTATTACACAGGCTGAAAAGCATGATGTGGCATTTACAGTCTTCCATTTATCTCCTTCTGTAATACAGGTGAGATTGTCAGCACACCACAGATCATGTTTAGAATCGATTGTATCACCATGAACATGATCAAATACAGGACCTCATTCTGAATGAGGGCGGCCACTTTTTTTTTTTTGTGCCGGCCTCCTTGCCGCTCGCTAAGCTGTGGGTGACCACCCACAGCTTTTGCGAGCGGCCAGGTGATGGTCACGATGGTCACAACCATCGGGCTTGCGACGAGACCCTTGTGGTAGGGTCTCGTCTGCCGCAAGCCCCAGTGGACTTCCAGCTCTAATAGAGCCGGAAGCTCACTACTGACATCACTGGTGATGTCAGTAGGGCTGCCCACAAATGGCAGGCGTTCCTTCAGGAATGCCTCCGTTTGTCCAGCCACCCCCCCACTCTGCCTACAAAATGGGGCGAGCTGTCGATCAACATTGACAGCCGCCCCGTTTGTAGCGAGCCCCGGAGCAATTGAATTTGTCACTCGCTACGGGGCTTGCGTGCGCAATGCACAACCATCAACCCGCTTGCTATCGCATAGCGCTTGCGAGCGGATCTGAATTAGGCCCACAGTTTGTTTAAGATAAAATTGAAAGGATATTAATTTTTATGGTGACTTTGTTTAATCTAAAAAGTAACCCAGACTCAGAAAGTAAAGTGGATTTGCAGAGGATACCCTCTTTCCAAAACCTTCAGTTTTTCCAACTCCACTTGATTTTCAGGTACAGAAAGTAAATATAAACAATGTCTAGAAGGGTTAATACCATGGATTAAAGCAATGCCACAATCAATATCATGGAATGTGGCATCAAATCAGCATTATGTCTACAAAAGATGTCTCCTAATACAAATTCTCCTAATACAAATAATCTGAAGGAAGATAGGTTTGCATTTACAGTATGACATTCCCAAAGTAATGCGTAAAGCAGGTTTTCCAGACAAGTGAGACCCCATAAAAGGAATTGACTGAAGTTGCACTTGATGATTAGGAGGTGTTGTCATAACCATGGTATCACAAGAGGAACCAGGTTTAAATGTGTTTAATTAAGGTATGAAAAGAGCTGATCTTAACTTATGATTTCAAAGGAGCAGTTTTAACACAATTAAAAACACTTGAAATTACACTCCCATCCTAACTCTAATGTACAGTAGAGGTGTTGTTGAAGAAAAATTAGAAGAATATAATTATTTTGGGTACTTGTGTACTTTACGGACTCATTGCAGAGAGAATGTTTTAAATGGTACTTGTGCACTTTACGTACACAAGCACCGAAAGTTGTCCGCACCTAAAGAGGTAAGCTCTCCCCTCGTGGGCTCGCTGCGCTCGCCACGCTTCAGGCTCGGTGGCTCGCTGCGCTCGCCACAAGGTTATGTTCCACCTCTATACCCACTTGGATGGTAGGGAATGATGCTGGACACTGGCTGATTACGTCAGGGTCCTCTCCGTGAAGGGAATTTAGACATTACCATGATTGATGATTATAATGAGTGTAGGACACTTGGGTTCCCTCTGCAATGAGTCCGTAAAGTACACAAGTACCTAATTTTGAACCAAGGATTGAATAATAAAATTAACAGCAACCAGCAAATTCAGTAAACTTTGTAATTGAAAGGCACATTGGAATTTGTCATGAAAGTCAGGAAAATATATTTGTTGAATGAGGAGCTGTTAATGTTGCTCAGTAGGTACACTCCGGAACTACCTAGGCACTGGTGCTTCCTGGCTTGAGAACAAATGTTGGCATATAAAAAATGTTTTTTAGGTGCTACAGTACATAATACAGATACAAATATCATCTGCAGTAATAAGGACACACGTAGGGGTGGGTTCTTTGGGGGGGAACAATTTGTGGTTTCTGGAAATTTGGATACAAAAGGCCACATTTCTGGGCATATTATCTTTATGGAAAACACACTGTAAATTGGAAATCAATTTTATTACAAAGATTTCTAAGTAATTTCTTTTGAATATTGGTGCCGCAGGATATAAAATGGCTGACTCCATATCATGTAGGATATACAACAGTTGCAATCTAAGGGCAATGTCAGATTGTATTTTAATGCCATCTGACATCGATAATGATTTTCTGACCAAAAAAATTGACATTCTAAAGCAATGACAATCAAATTATCATTATCAAGTGAATTAAGAATTCTGTTCCCCTATCATAGCGAGATGGTGAAGTTTTGATTCATCACTTCAGAGAATGCATTTACACTGCTCCAGAATCCAATAGTTGTGTCCTTTACGCCACTCCAGCCGACATTTGGCAATGTGCATGATGGTTTGAGTCTTGTATGCAGCTTCTCAGCCATGAAAACCCAATAGATGAATTTCCCTGAGGCAGTTTGGACTTTTAGAGCCAGTACTGCAACCAAAGACTTCAGCACTTGGTGGTCTCTTTCTGTGAGCTTGTGAGTCTTATTTCTTTTCTGCCAAACTGTTGCTGCTCCTTGACATCTCCACTTTACAATTACAACACTTATAGTTGACCATCGCAGCTCTAGAAGGGAAGAAATTTGGCCTACTGCATTGGATGTCTTCTTTGTTGTGTAAATAAATAAGTCAATCAGTCAATAAGACAATTTAGTTTTTAAGTTTTGTGGTACACACCAAAGAGTTTCACAATACTTTGTTAGTGAATCACCGCATGTAAGTATGGGACCTTTAAATAATTCTTCATTCGTTTTTGTATTCTAAAATATTCATATTTATATTTTTTACATTTTGAGGAAATGTAGAAAACATGCACAATCGTTTCCATATGGAGAATCACAGATCTGAGTCAAGCAACCAGGGGTACAGTTAGTTCCACCTTAGTTAATTATAAAACTTGTGATATTCCATGGACATTTCTTAATTCTGCATATATGTGTGCTTTAGAAGGATGAGTATTGGAAACCACTATGGTAGTCACAGAGTTAATTAATGATTGACAATCTGAAGAAGGTTTTCTCTCTAGAGCTAACAACATTCTTGATTACTCACAGTGCATTTATAAAGGTGAGAGAAGAAAAAGTGTACACAATGGACACATGCAGAGAAGCAATTTGATAGCAGAGTTGGTAGAAAAATCAATGGTTCCAAATGAAAGCAATGCTGAAATAATAAACAATGACTGAATTGACTTGTCATTATTGCTATATCATCAGAATTTAGCACAGCTGGAATTTACGGCTTGTTTAAGTAGCACGGCCAGTTTATTCCACTTGTATTATTATTATTTCTCTGCTGCATATAGGAATGATACACATATCAGTGTACCAGTGGTTCCTATGTCCGCAGATTCTCAGTGCGGATTCCTTTCATCTGCTGTTTGTTCAACACATGATACAAGTATGTTTTACAAAGTGTTTTCTGATTGGTCTTTCTGTTTATAAAAATAAACAAAAGGTGCGTACAAAAAAAGTGGAAAGTACATGTGACGTGTCCACTGATAATTTTGTCATTTACATTTATTTGGTACTCAATGTATGCAGGATACCACCTTGCTAATACTCCTTTTTTAAATTACTTGTATTATGTTATTGAATGTTTTGGGGACAAGGTCATTGCTATATACAGTTTATAGCCTTAGCTATACAATTTGATCTTCCTAGCTCACTTCCACATTGTGCTGTGGTTAAGGCATATCATATAAACCTTGTATGTGGCATTTGCGGTGAACATAGCATGGTACTATATGTTTAATAACCTCTGATTTTTTGGTGTATTGCCAATGAAATATTTTTTAAAATGAAGAGAAAGCACAGTTTATGGTTATATTTTTATATTTTTGTGTTATTTTTTGAATTGTTGACAAATATATATATATATATATATATATATATATAAATTAGGGGTGAGCAGGTTCGGGTTTCTGAAATCCGAGCCCCCCCAAATCGAGGCCGATCCGAGTCAGGCTAGACTTTTCCCGCCTGACTCGGATCTGAAATATAGGCAAAACGTCATCATCCCGCCTTCCGGGTCTCGCAGGTTTTGGATTCTATATAAGGTACCCGCGTCTGCGCCATTTTTTCACTCGGCTGTGGACAGTGAAGAGGGAGGGTGGGAGTTAGGGCTGGCTGGGCTGTGCAGTGTAGTGTTGTGCTGTGCTGTGCTGTGCTGCTGTTGTCCATAGGGGCTGTGTCCACTCCTCCAAAGTCTATAGGGGCTGGCTGTGTTGTGCTGTGCTGCTGTTGTCCATAGGGGTTGTGTCCACTCCTCCAAATTCCATAGGGGCTGGCTGGGCTGTGTTGTGCAGTCAGTTGTCCATAGGGGCTGTGTCCACTCCAAAGTCCTGTGCAGTGTCCCAGTCCTAAAGGGGTACTGTAGTGTTGTCCAGGGGGTGCTCTGTCCATCAGGGGTGCTCCCCCCAAGTGCTAAAAAATATATATATTTTTTCTGTGTTTGTGAATTGTGTGCGCAGTAGCCGCACGTGCAACAACAAAGTAGCGCCAAGCGTGTGCCTGTGTCATAAGTGAAGGGCCGGCTGGCTTGACCGTTAAAGGGTACTGTAACCCCCAAAGTGCACTCCAAACAAAATAAAAAATTATTTTTTGTGTTTGTGAATTGTGTGCGCAGTAGCCGCACGTGCATCAACAAAGTAGCGCCAAGCATGCGTCTGTCTGTCAAAAGTAAAGGGCCAGCTGGCTCGTCTGTTAAAGGGTGGTGTAACCCCCAAAGTGCACTCCACAAAAAATAAACAATTCTTTTTTTTCTGTGTTTGTGTGTGAAATGTATGCGCCGTAGCCGCACGTGCATCAACACAGCAGCAGCGCCAAGCGTGCGCCTGTGTCATAAGTCAAGGGCCGGTTTGGACATCTGGCCCGAACTGAAGGACGTGCCAACAATTTCTGACATGTCTACTGTCACTGCATATGATACTGTCACCACTGACAGAATGGTGGAGGAATTATTTTCTGTGTTTGTGAATTGTGTGCACTGTGGCTACACGTGCATCAACAAAGGAGCAGCGCCAAGCGTGCGCTTGTGTCATAAGTATAGAGCCGGCAGGCTTGTCCATTAAAGGGTGCTGTAACCCCCAAAGGCACTCTATGTGAATTGTGTGGGCTGTAGCCGCACCTGCATCCTCAAGCAGCAGCGACAAGCGTGCGTCTGTCTGTTAACGGGTGGTGTAACCCCCAAAGTGCACTCCAACAAAAATAAAATAATCTTCTTTTTTTCTGTGTTTGTGTGTGAAATGTATGTACAGTAGCCGCACCTGCATCCTCAAAGCAGCAGCGACAAGCGTGCATCTATCTGTTAAAGGGTGGTGTAACCCCCAAAGTGCGCTCCAACCAAAATAAAATAATATTCTTTTTTTCTGTGTTTGTGTGTGAAATGTATGCGCAGTAGCCGCACCTGCATCCTCAAAGCAGCAGCGACAAGTGTGCGTCTGTCTGTTAAAGGGTGGTGTAACCCTCAAAGTGCGCTCCACAAAAAATAAAAAAATATTTTTTTTCTGTCTTTACGAATTGTGTGGGCTGTAGCCGCACCTGCATCCTCAAAGCAGCAGCGACAAGCGTGCATCTGTCTGTTAAAGGGTGGTATAACCCTCAAAGTGCGCTCCACAAAAAATAAAAAAAAAATTTTTTTCTGTCTTTACGAATTGTGTGGGCTGTAGCCGCACCTGCATCCTCAAAGCAGCAGCGACAAGCGTGCATCTGTCTGTTAAAGGGTGGTATAACCCTCAAAGTGCGCTCCACAAAAAATAAAAAAATATTTTTTTTCTGTCTTTACGAATTGTGTGGGCTGTAGCCGCACCTGCATCCTCAAAGCAGCAGCGACAAGCGTGCATCTGTCTGTTAAAGGGTGGTATAACCCTCAAAGTGCGCTCCACAAAAAATAAAAAAATATTTTTTTTTCTGTCTTTGTGAATTGTGTGGGCTGTAGCCGCAGCTGCATCCTCAAAGCAGCAGCGACAAGCGTGCGTCTGTCTGTTAAAGGGTGGTATAACCCTCAAAGTGCGCTCCACAAAAAATAAAATATTCTTTTTTTTCTGTCTTTGTGAATTGTGTGGGCTGTAGCCGCACCTGTATCCTGAAAGCAGCAGCGACAAGCGTGCCTCTGTCTGTTAAAGGATTACATCGGTGACAGCATCTAAGTAGGCATGTCAGACAGTCCGTACCTGTACTGGCAGGAAAAAGAGGCATTTTGGAGGCCCCTGTCCAAACTGGCTCTATTTTACCTGAGTTGCCCCCCCCCTCCAGTGTGTACTCCGAAAGAGTGTTTAGTGCAGCCGGGAACTTTGTCAGCGAAAGGCGTAGGAGGTTGCTTCCACAAAATGTGGAGAAGATGATGTTCATAAAAATGAATTATCAACTCTTCCAGGGAGACTAGCCTCCAGAAGTGACAGAGGGACCTGTGGTGGTGGATTCTAGCGGGGACGAATTAATACTCTGTGAGGATGAGGATGTACACGACACTGAAGAGGGTGAGGAATCGGTGAATGAGGAGGATGAGGACGACATCCTGCCTACGTACAGCCAGTTTGTGCAGGGACAGATTAATTGCCAGCTTGTTTTGTGGGTGCCCAAACGAACCAATCATTTCAGCCACAGTCGTGTGGCAGACCCTGGCGCTGAAATGATTGGTTTGTTAAAGTGTGCATGTCCTGTTTATACAACATTCCCAAGGACTATTCCATCTTGCACCTCTTTTTTTTCTTTGCATTATGTACTGTTTGGGGCCTAGTTTTTCTAACTGCCATCCTGTCTGCCACTGCAGTGTCACTCCTAGATGGGCCACGTGTTTGTGCCGCCCACTCGTATCGCTTAGCATAGTCATCCAGCTACCTCGGTGCAACCTTTTGGACATAAAAACACTATTGTGAGGTGTGAGGTGTTCAGAATAGACTGGAAATGAGTGGAAATTAAGGTTATTGAGGTTAATAATTGCATAGGAGCAGAAAAACCAACACATTCTGTGATTTTAGCTGTTTTTATGCTTTTTTTAAAAAAAAAAAACAGATCCAAAACACAAAACCCAGAACCCAAAACACGGATGGGTGGTTTTGGCAAAACCAATCCAGATCCAAAACACGAAGAAAGATCCAGATCCAAAACCAAAACACAAAACACGAAAAGTGGCCGGTGCACACCCCTAATATATATATATGTATATATATTCTAAAACAGATAGGCTAACCAAATTTGCGCAATCTGTGTCTTTTAAACAGTCCAGAAAGTGTCCATATATATTCGTGGTGCAACTCCTGGTAAGTCCTCCTCTCATAGGGTATTGCACTGTATGAAGAAATATGAAAGGAGGTGCACAATAGTAAAGTACAGGTTGAGTCTGCCATATCCAAAATGCTTGGGACCAGGTGTATTTTGGATATCGGAATATTCCATATTTTGGAATAATTGCATACCATATTGAAATGTATTAGGAGTAGGGCCCAAATCTAAACACAGAATGCATTGATGTATTATATATACCTTATACACACAGCCTGCAGGTAATTTTATTCAATATTTCTAATAATTTTGTGCCTCAAAGTTTGTGTACATACTTGAAATTCATTTATGTTTCATATACACCTTAAACACACTGCCTGTAGGTCATTTTATACCTTATTTTTAATAATTTTGTGCCGTAAACAAAGTTTGTGTACATTGAGCCATCAAAAAGCAAAGGTTTCACTATCTTATTCATGCTAAAAATATTCCAGATTTCGGAATATTCCGTATTTCAAAATATTTGGATATGGAAGACTCAACCTGTATATAAAAGTAATGAACTTTACTAAAAGGATTAAAACCACTCACTCACATAGGCAATGTGTGATACATGGCAATATAACAAATCAAGCATGAGGAAGCGAGTGAAACTACAATTGCATCAATACACCGGCATCTTTGATGTTATTCCGTTTTCCTCTCTGAACCCGTGACGTCACCGCGATCACGTTCTAGTCAAGCCATGCCCAGACGCGTTTCGTTGAATCGGACTTCCGCAGTGGGATTGCACGAAACGTGTCTGAGCGTGGCTTGACTAGAACATGATCACGGTGACGTCACAGGTTCAGAGAGGAATGCGGAATAACATCAAAGATGCCGGTGTGCTGATGCGATTGTAGTTTCACTCGCTTCCTCATGCTTGATTTGTTATATTGCAATGTATCACACATTGCCTATGTGAGTGGTTTTAATCCGTTTAGTAAAGTTCATTACTTTTAAATACTTCACTATTGTGGAATATGGAAAATAATTAATATGTTTGAAGAAACAATATAAACTCAGGATATAAATATTATAATTAATAAAATTGTAGGAGGTGGATATATATAAACAAAAACATTAATAGCAAATGACCACTGTGCCCACACTAAAAATCACATGGTAATTGTGAAAAGTGTTCTTTTCTTTGCATGATAACAAAAGTTTTTCAGTCTGCGTGGATAAATGTTGCAATCAATTGAGGACAAATGTCCGATATAAATCTCCAAGCAGATTGTAATGGGGACCTGTGCCAAAAGTAATATTAGGTCTCCTCTTTGCATGATCCGCTTGTTCCCTCTAGACTGGTCGAGGGAAAAAGTCTGGGGGAGGGGAGAGTCTTTACTCTTAGACAGGGGAGTCTCCAAGCTCGTACCTGTCCAGTTTAGAGTGTCCTAAATGGGCAGCAATGTGTTTCTGCCTCCACCCTGCTGAGCGGATCCCATCTGGCAATAACAGGTAAATGTCCGTGTCTCCGGAGCTCCCGGCAACAGACGCACACGTGTGGGTAACACAGACTTGATCGTGGGGTCCACAGATAACCTCTGACTAGTTTCACACCATCAATGGGGGCTTTTTCAATGATAATGAACATACTGTACATACAGTAAATCTTCATCATTTAACGTTATTAACTTTATTATGAAGGTAAACAAGAATAGTGACAATATTGTCGTCACATACAGCATACAGAACAAGAGAAGAGCAACATTGTATTTGTCAATACACTGTACTGTATGTAGATTGAGTACCAAGGACTACTAAACATGATGGGGTCAATTCAATTACCTGTGAGTACCTGGTAATAAGTGCGGCTATATGCCACATTTATGGTACCTTCGGACCAGCAGATTTTTGCTTGCAGTCCCATAGGCCTGCATACAGAAATCCACAAGTCCAGAAACAGATCGGTCGTGAGGGGTGCGAGTTGTGGTACCGTTGGTGGCATTTCCAGAATGTTACAATGGCAACCCCCTCCCCCTCACATCTAATTGAAACAATCCCAAAATGGTTTTCTATTTGCCTGTCTTTAGTGATTCACTGTCTGCACCCTGCCAGCCAAAAATGACTAGGGCATTACATTGGTTAACTCTGCTCTACACCACTTTGCTATGTATCTACAGTACTAGACTTGGGAAGAACTCATGCTATGGCAAAATCAGGATTATTTAATAAAAAAAACTCTTTGTTACTGCACATTCTTTAACAAAATGCATCTGGTCCTAAGCAAGAGTTATAATATGGTGACAGACAGAACTGTATTATATTTAATTTATGTTTAATTTAGTAACTTACTACACCCTTTTGTGAGCCCGTAGGATCATAATAATCTCTGCCAAACCTTTTTAGAACAGGGACCACAAGTATCATTGTGCCTTTTCCCAATAGGATGCTTTCCTTCCTATAGCCCCTTCCTGCACACCTAAAAGTAATATGCCTTAACCTGTAAATGGGCAGGAATGTCAGTGTTTTGGGCGGCCAGGGTTTTGGTCGGATTGAGAGGAGACTTAATTCTATCTCTTAAAATTATGCAAACAAGATAATCAAGGGTTCCCACTTGGAATTCCAATCATAAGTTGATATTATGATATATGTTAAGAGAATGGAAGAGTGAAAAAACATGAGAGGAGAATTAAGGTTTAACATAGAGATGGTTAAGAGACATGTGATCGTTTTTAAACCTAAAAGTGAATTTCTTGTAAGATTTTTGTCTCATTGCTCATTGAATCAGTGAAAAGAAGCTGCCTGCATTCTTTTTATGAGACTCAATCAGTGAAACACAACAGGCTTTTTTTATTAACACATGATGTATTTTAATTGCTGGTACTGTATATAACTATTGGGTGTATTTATAAAAAGAGAAAATCCCTTTCTGCCAAAGAAAAATAGGTTATTTTGCCAATGATCTGGCTTTTTCTTATCTATCAGTGTTACTACTGTACCAGCTATTGCAAACGGCAAACCGAGCCACAGAAGGATTTAGCTATAGGCTTTTTAATAAAAAACTGTGGCAGTACAAGGACACTGGGGGTTATTGTCCTTTGGCTATTGCCATCTCAGGAAAACAAGAGCAGCATATATATTATTTATTTTCTTTATTTTAATGCCAGCAAAGTAGTTTTGTTTTTTGTTTTTAAGAAAAACTTTTTTTTAATTTAACTTTTCTTTTTTATAAACCGTAAAATTGGAAGCCAAAGCACCTGTGGAGTGACACAAAGCTGGGTCATGCATGCGCAGACCCATCAACACTGGCCAGAGAGGCTGCCAACCAGTATCACCAGGAAGTTGGGAATTACTCAGCTTCCCCTGTGATATTTTTATGATACGTTGCGGCGATGATTGATTTTCTATTGATGTTATGCATATTAGTAAATAGGGTACACTCACACTTGAAATAATGTCAAAATAATGGTCTTGAGGCCTGACTCACAGATGGGTGCAATACTAATGTTTCTGCAAATGGCGGCACTGCACATGTGCCATGTTAGTCTTGCGATTACGGTCACAGAGAGAATCTATTTGTAAGTGATTGACAGTCAGGGACCATTTGTGGGTAGTAACGGGGAAGTTGCAACTGGAACGCAGGCGTTTTGTGACTGTTTCGGGGGCTGGGGCTGTTACAACTTTGACTTTGTAACCAGTTATTAAGGTTCCAACGTCTTACTTCCATCAGCCATTCTGCATGGTCATAGGTTACTTAGAAATCAGTGATCAACCGATGTGGGTCCGATGGTTGCGTCTTGGTACACAAGCTGCCAAACGACTTGAGACGCCACATTTGGGCGTCTCAATACAAATCCCAGCAGTTGGAACATTTGTATATTTTCGCATTGCCGCTGCATGTGGGATTGTAGCAGTGACAGCATTTCCGTCCATCTCTGAATCAGGACCTTGATGTCTTTGGGCATCAAGGTTCCAGCTATGCAGGCGACAAATATTTTTAATAAGTGACTTGGGTACATAAATTCTAGCTGTGGTATATAGATTCAGACATCTCTCATACAGATATATAAATAGAGATATACCTCATGAGAACTCTGTGCATCTGAGTACTGGATTATCTATACCTGTGTGTGTATGTGTGTATATATATATATATATATATATATATATATTTTTTAGTAGACAGTGGGTAATACAATTCTATATGTTAATTGCAGCTTCACCTTTTTCTTAAATAAAGTGCACAAGTAGAAATGAAATAGCTATCATTGCCTGTATAAGGTCAGCTTTCTGCCTGCTTTGCAATTCATCAGTGGCCTTGGAAAGTGTATACAAATAGGAATTTGATAAAAATGTTATATTTTCTCATTGTTCGAGTAAAAATGTGATTTGAGAAATGCTTCCGCAGTTCTTTACATCCCCTGGCTTTAGACCATATGGTGCCTATCTCTTTGTTCTGTAAGTACTCATGGCAGAAAGCAAATTTAGGACTGTGCTGCCCAAATGAAATAAGCAAAAGGTGGTTTGAATATTAATTGTTGATACTGGATGTGGGATGAAAGTTTGAATAAAAAGTACATTTCAAACAAGAGGGAAAGGACTGTACACAGTGAGGGCTTTCATTGACTTTGCACAAAGGTGCAAAATTGCCCTAAAACCATAGCGACCAATCTGCAGTTAACTTTTATCAGTCTAGTGCAAGACAACCAAAGGAAATATCTGATTGGCAAACACAGCTCAACCAGCACTTCAAATGGAGTATCTTACCCTGTCCATGTACCCAGGGCCTCCAAGAGCCGTGGCGGGCCCGGGGGGCGTGGCCTAATAGGGGAGGCGTGGCCGCGCCCCCTTGCCAAGAGGAAAAAAAAAACAAGAAAGATTTGCAGCGCCGTGAAGCGGCGCTGCAAGCTGGGGGGGGGCTCTCTGAGCCCCCTCAGCCCAGCGCAAAGCCAGGGGGGGCGCGATCAGTGTGATCGCTCCCCTGCACAGGCATAGGAGACTGCTGTGGCTGCTGCTCAGCAGCCACAAGCAGTCTCCAAATGCAGCTCAGCACACGCTGGGTGCTGGGCTGCTGTGAGGGGGGGGGCGGCGCCGGACCCGGGCCCCCGCCGGGCCCCTCAGGAGGCCCAGGCCCGGGTAATCTGTACCCGCTCCCCCCCGGCGCCCCTGCATGTACCTGTACACTTGCCCTAGATATCTACACACAGTATGCCCCAGGCGGGCATTACAAATGCTGAAAAGCACTGGGCTGACCATAATGTTATGCAGAGAGCAGCTATGAATGGGGACATACCAACACCGCAACTGCCAGACTGATTGGGATGAAAGGACAGAGCCTTTAAATTGGAACTGACCTGCCCTTAAACTGTGACTGACCTGCCAAAATTGACACAGTTGGGAAGAATGCTATTATCACCAGGCTAGGATTCACCGGCTATGTTAGTTGCCCTATATAGAATATTTGAGAAAAAAATGAAAAATATTTGAGAAAAAAATGTAAAAATATTTGCGAAAAAATTGACATATTCTGCAGCGCTCTTTGTACTGTTATTGTCATCACAGGATGTCAACAAAAGAAAATGAAGGAATATAAGATATCTGAGATCTATTTTTACGGATTTATTTTTATTTTACCTTGACCTTAAAAATAAATTATAATACTCTTTTTCAGAAAATATACTGTATAGGGCGGGATGACTTATGTAAAGATAAGTTTGGAAACACTGCTGTCCTACATCTTAATGGAACTAACAAAAGAGAACCCCATGAATCTATAGAAATAATGTAATCTAGACCTAGGGTTCATGCCTAATGTATTTATTATTTTACAGAAATGTTTTTCCTTAAATTAAAGTTTTGATTACTTTTTATCAGTTGTGCAGTAATTCTTCTGTTCTCTTTTTTCTGCCAGTGATAACAGAACATATCTCCTAAGTGCTAGCTATATTGTTTGAACTGTATTCTTTCTCTAGTCCTACCCATACTGTACCTTTTATCATATGTTAGTATGCACAGACTAACTCTATAATCTATACTTCTTTGTCGGCTCAGAAAGCTACAGACTGCTGCTTGCAGGAGCTGGAATGGTTTGTTGTGTCACTTTTAATCATGCTGCAATTCAGCTATGATTGTCCCAAAGGTGTTAGTGTGACAAAAGATCTGGGCTAATCCAAGAGCAATTTATTTTCAACTAGGAGGGAAATAGACTGCAGCAACCTGTCAGCTCCTCTGCCTTTAAGGATGGGCAGAGTGATATATGCAGAAGGGAACCAATATTCAGCTATGGTCACAGTGTAACTTCATATGATTCCGGAGGGTCATATTGTTGCTTCCTTATGCTTGATGTAATATAGGCTACACTACAGATGTGTCCTCTTGCATCTTTGCTGCTGATGCGGCAACTCGTGCAATGTATGGCGTGAGTTGCACACCAGCGACCTGGTACGCGTGCTGCATTTATGCCGGTAATCCATAGGATTGCATGGTGCAAAGAATGCCACTTCCTGGCATACCATAGCGCATGCGTGCATGGCAATTTGCGCTGCGCAAAGCACGTGCACGTTAGCCGTCAAAGCGGGAAGGATGGAAGAGACACATCTGTAGATGAATTTCCATTTCGCCCACACCAGGGCCGGTACCATATGCAGGTGCCATGGGGCAGCGATAGTGCTACTTCCAGGGCCCTGTGCCCTGGGTGATGACACCTCCCGCACACTCCTAGTTACGGCAGTGGGACACAAATGCGCAAGTACTCGGATCTCAGTTCAGTGGACACATTTTTAAATATACACTATGGGCCTGATTCACAGCCAAATGCATATGCCGATATTCACGTAGTTGAGTGATTTATTTTGGCTACTACGTGTACACAAAAATCCCTAAAAATCCTATGGCCAGTGGCGTAACAACAGCCCCCGCAGACCCCGCGGTGGCTTGGGGGCACGGGGGCTTGTGGGGCGAAGTGGCTGCAGATTCCATGCGGACTAGCCGTCCGCATGGAATCTGCAGAAAACGGCCCTCCAAAAATGGCCGCCGCCTAGGAGGAGACAGATGCTAGAGGTCCTACTGGACCTCTAGCATCTGTTAGTCACGCAGGCAGGGCGGTAGTGCGGACCGCACATAAGTGCCGTCCGCACCACACTAGTATAACAAACACACAGCCGCCAGCGTCGGCAGCTGTGTGTTTGTTTTATCAGCCAATGCGAGTCAGACAGACTGTCATCGGCTGCTTGTCTTGCGCCCACTGCCGGAGCCGGGCTCTTCTGGCTCCCGCAGTGGGTGATGATGGGAGAGATATCATGACGTCTCTCTCATCATGCAGAGCGGGCCTGCCCGGGAGGACGCCGGACGGAGGAGCCGATGCCTGAACGTCGGTCAAGGTAAGTGGATTTTGTGTGTCTGTCTGTCTGTCTGGCGGGGGGTGGGGGGGGTTGTTTACTACTACTGGGGGCATTGCTGGGGGGGTTGTTTACTACTACTACTACTGGGGGCATTGCTGGGGGGGTTGTTTACTACTACTACTACTACTGGGGGCATTGCTGGTAGGGGGAACTACTGCTGGGGGCATTGCTGGCGGGGTTGTTTACTACTACTACTGGGGGCATTGCTGGGAGGGGGGACTACTACTGAGGGCATTGCTGGGAGGGAGGACTACTACTGGGGGGGACTACTACTGGGGGCATTGCTGGGGGGACTACTACTCTGGACATTGCTGGTGGGGGGACTACTACTTGGGGCATTGCTGGGGGGGACTACTACTGGAGGCACTGGTGGGACCACTACTGGAGGCACTGCGCTGGTGGTACCACTACTGGGGGCACTGCACTGGTGGGACCACTACTACTGAGGGCATTGCTGGGGGAGGATTACTACTACTGGAGGCACTGCTGGGGGGTTAGTACTGGGGTCACTATTTAAGGGGGTCTACTACTGAGGGCATTATATAATGGGCACGGTATAGGGGGATGACTACCTGGGGCACTGCATAGGGGGCCACTTCTGGGGGCTCTGTATAAGGGGCACTACTGTATACTGTAAACTGCCTAGGGGGGGTGGGAGCAAATTTTTTTACTTTTGCCCTTAGGGTTAGACTACAGGGAGGGGAGGTTAGGGTTAGGCACAATCGGGGGGAGGTTAGGGTTAGCCACCCTCCAGGGAGGGTTAGGTTTAGGGTGCCGGTTAGGATTCAGCCGCTGGCATATCATATCCAACCCCACTGCAACAAACATTCTGTTGCTTCATAGGTTTTGATAATTAAGCTCTAATTCATTAACTATCAAAAATCTTTAAGAAACTTTAATAAATATAGTCATAACAGTGTTCTTTTTCAGCAGGAACACAGTTCATGAACCTTTCATAAACTGTGACGTAATGTCCTGGGCCAAAATGTATTTTCCATAAGATAAGTTTTATTTTAAAGCCCCTTTTCATGGCCTTCTTTTCTAAATACTATATATATATATATATATATATATATATTTATATATCAATACAAATATACAGATGCCCGTGCTCTATCACTTCAAGCCATCCTTATTTTGTTAGCGCCATATAATAGTCCAGCGTAAATAATCCTCCACTGTGTGTTTAGCATGTGTAGCTCTTAGATCCTCCCTTTTATTACCCAGGGATTCACCAGGTTAGGACAGTCTATGAAATATAAAAGAAAAAAGTAGGCGCTCTATCGTGCATGAATCAATTTATTTTAGACATAGAGTAAAACATATATCTCCAAGTAACCAGATTTTAGTACTCGTACCAGATAATAAAACTCTGTGGGCTGGATTCCACATTGTATTTATACTGTACCACACCGGCTCAACTCCGTCTTGACCACTGGTCTCCTCGGTCTCCACACCGCGCTGTAAGCCTGCTCACATGCTGCGATCTGCAGCCATCAGAGCTCCACGCCAGCAAGGAAGACGTCAGGGGTGTGTGCGTGTAGCATCAGTCAAACCCCGCCCTAACGCGTTTTGTATGATACTTCATCAGAGAGCTGGCCTGACTGACGCTTTGACCCTACTAAAATGTGGCTGGCAGCCAATCACTGCCAGGCCCACCTTAGTTATTTACATATGTAAACACAGACCTCGTCCCTGCATGTCCGAATCTCCATCTGATATCTCTGTCCTCTAATAGGTACCAGATCAGTGTAGTGCAGACAGTCAGGGGCAGGGTTTACAATGCATTAATATACATTTAACTTATACATATGTTCTTTGAAAAGAGCTCACAAATATATATATATATATATATATATATATTAATAAGTGCTTTTTAAATATTATGATATATGTTTTAAATGAATATATCCTGGGTTTATATAGTATCTCACTGTTGAAAATTTAGAAATATCTGTATACAAATTTACGAGTATATATGTATGAGCGTGTGAGTGGGCTTACAGCGTGGTGTGGAGACCGAGGAGACTAATGGTCGAGACGGAGTTGAGCCGGTGTGGAACAGTAGAGTAAATTTTACTCTATGTCTAAAATAAATTGATTCATGCACGATAGAGCGTCCCCTTTTTCTTCTATATTTCATATATATATATATATTATTTTTTATTTTTTTTGTAGGAATGGGAGATAACAGCGCCAGAAGATACCACAAATCCTTACTAAATTCAGTGAAATGGAAAAAAATTGTTTCTAATTATAAATAAAAATGTACAAAGATACGAGAAATATATCCGGTTTTGGATATGAAATCGTGTGTATACAGCACTCCCCTACAGTATGGGTGTCAGCTCAAACAGAAGAGGTGCAATAGTGGTAATCTGTTGCTGATAAAAACATATAGAAATTGGAACTGTGTTAGAGCGCACAATATGCTAGTATAACTGATGTGTATATAAATACTGAATAAATACATGTAAAGTATTAAAAATTAATATTCAAAGTGCTGTGCGTCAATATGTGCAATATTGCAGTGAAAAAAAAAACCTAAGAAAACTTCAGGGTACTGTGTACTTAAAAAAGGTATTAATATTAACCTCATACCACAAGGTGCTGTCAACCTCCAGTATTTAATATGCAGTGATAATGTCACATATAAATATAAATAGGAATTATGTGAACAACAGATCATAAAATAATTTAGGTTTAAAAAGGCAATTTATTTAAGACAAACTTTAAGCATGTGAGGTAGGGTTAGCATTCAGTAATCAGGTACTGAGCATGATGATTTACAAAACATACATAAATTACATAAAACATCACATGTATTAGAATAAGAATAAAAGGCTTATCTGGTAAAATAATAGTAAGTTCATGAAAGGGAAGAGGAGCCTCCAATGCGTTTCGTCTGGGTATCAGACTTCTTTAAGGGATAAAGAGCTCCTGTGGTTTGTCTGGTTTATAAACCCCCTTAATTGGGACAAACTAGCATCAATTAGAGTTCATTATGATGTAATTTCTGGTTCCTGGTTTTGTATTGATCGAGTAAAGAAATCAAAATCTTTAGTAAGTATATCCATGAGAGTGTGTCCATAATGTAGTGCTAAATTGCACTAATTATGACTAATTACTGAGTTTCCCCAGCCCTGGAGGGTCTGAAATCTGGGCCGGTATGATGTGGTACATCCGCCCTTATACCAAGCGGCGCTTCACTTCCGCCCATCACATCCGTCCTTCTCGGGAGCATCCTCTCCGCCCGCCATTCAGCTTCCGCCCATCTCCTGTGTATTCCGTCTCCCACTAGGTGCGTCACTTCTGCCCTTCAGTCAGCTTAGATCACGGACATCGTAGTCCTCATATTATTAGAGCGCAGCCATCTTTGTCCACCCGTTCTGCATATATTCATGGATAACTTAGTGTTCCAATTACGATTGTTCTTAAATCAGGGAAACTCTGTTCTAATCAAATCATTGTTGAGGCAGTATTATAAACTTACTAAGATTTATTTCTTCCTGAAAAATTGGGAGAACATTGTTAAATATTGGTTTCATTAATTATGAATAGGGAATATATTACCACACTAGATGTATTTATTGTGGCTCCCCACTTAGCACAGGTAAGTAATCTTATACTTAGATCAAAATAGCATAATTGATTACTTCAAATAATTTCCACAGTTTATAGAGATGATGGATCAATAGAGGATAAATCATGAATAATATAAAACGATATGTCTCATTTAGTTTCGAATCATTTGCATAAAGAAGAAGAGGGAAAAATAGTACTTACATATGTACTAGGTTATCTGATTAGTAAATATATATAAATATATAGAGACTGTCATTTAGGATCCTAGATGACTGATATCAGTGGATATATGATTGTGAACATGGATCCAAAGAAGTTCAATTATGGTCAGGATTGATGTAGATTCTTGATAATCTGTAATGTATAGGCTATGTTGACTTTGATATCCAGTACTTTTTACTCAAGTAACCAGCATATTTTTTTTATCTTGGGACTGTATTGGTTGTTATATTTGTGAATGCCTAGTATTTTGCTTTGAGATTAATCAGTTTTTTGTATGTGATTATATTTTTTTTGACCAAGTCACCAACACACACACTCCCCCTCCCCAGATACAGCTCATTGTATCCTCCGCACCGTACATTTCTATGCAATGCCACAGAGATGGCTTTGCCGCTAATCACTACAGACATTGTCGTTAGCAGCTTGCTCAACATGACGCTAATCACAGTTTTGTGTACCAATTAGCGTCATGTTGAGCAAACACCTAGCGGCAAAGCCCCCCCTAAGGCATTGCATACAAATGAAGGGGGGGGGGTGCGGACCATGCATTGAGTTAAGCAGCAGTACCCTGCTAGTGGTCAGCATTAATTCCTCTCCTGAAAGAGCATCTTTATTACCGAGGTGCATTGCGACTTATACCATGTGCTTGCAGCTTTTTCTGCGTATTTACTTTTAAGTGTGTTGTGTGCTCACGTATTGTGTCGCAACAAAGAAGAAAATCTCTGTGTATCTTGATTGCCATATGTTTGAATTACATAAGTAAAATTTACAAAATATATACTGTAGATAAAATAATAGCATTTTATTTTGATTTGACTTGATTAGAGATTGCTAAACGACAAATATCACCTGTGCTCAATTTATAAGAAGTATGGCTCCTTCAAGCTTGCATTTATTGTGGTACTTTTCTCCTCACTGTGATAGGCAATGCTTCTAAAGAGAACATTATCCTCCTCCAGTGCAATCCATCATTTATCGTTACAGGCAGGTCTAATGCATGGCATTTTAGGCCCCAGAAATATTACATTAAATACTGTGAATGTGGATGTTTGATTTGGCTTTTTGTACAGTTTAGATTTATTGTTCATGGCTTGTTAAGAGGCATTTTTTCCCTTTTTGTTTACATTTGAAATTCTTTAGAATGCAACAGAAAATACAACTATGTAATGTTCATATCTGAGCATGTAATCTAGCTGTCCCCGGCACCAACAGACCACTGACACAGGCCAAGGGAATAAAGATTTGCTTCAAAAAGTTAATGGTTGGGCTTATGTTCTGCCTCAGCTACAAGCTTGATGCTTGTTCAGCAGGATATCTGGTCTGTTGATATTGCAAGAAACTCCCCCAGGAAGATGTGAAGGCTACTAAATAGATGCTTCCACTGGGGGTTCCGAAAAGTACAACAGAACAAGGATCTTTACTGTTTTACACGGAGAATAACAAATGTAAGTCTTTTATCTGTGCTATAGTAAATAAAAAGAGCACTGGGACTGCACTGTCGCAGACAGTATTTGAGAACTGTCAGGTAGAAAATAGCCGGACTTCTATCTATGTGCTTCTTTGTTCAGTAATAGGATTATAGTATTTTTGCATAGAGCAGCGGTCAGTGATCTATCATACTATACAGGAATAATGTACAGTATATTAGTGTAATTTCCGCATCTTGTGAGCTGCTTCTTTACTATGTAGCTCTCAAATTGGGATACCCGCCCCATTACTATGTTGTGCACTAATATCTTTTTAGATTTGTTTTTATTTCTTAAACTAGAATGTCTAACTAAAGCAATTTATTACATATATATTCGTAATGTTTCATATAAGTTATACTGGAATGTAAATATTTGTATTGCAATAAGGCCACTGCACAACACTGGTGGCGATTGTGTACAGTAGCTAGCATCTGCTCACGTGACTACAAATTACCTTCTTCTATATTCTATAGCTAGATATAGTAGAAACAGGGATTTATTCTTTAGTATGAACTAATAGTAGCCCAGAGCAACCAATATATGATAGTGTGTAAAAGTAAGCAGGCACTCCAGAAATATTGCCCAGTGCCAGGACAGGAGATAATATATCGAGCAAGAAGAACATCATTCCAGGGAAGATAATGTGCATATAGTGTGCAGAAACTACAAGTTTATTTAGCAAAAGTAGCAACGTTACGGTTCTACTTATGTTCCTATATCAAGCTGTGCAAACAAACTTTTCAAACCAGAGGTGCAACATATACAGAAAAAGGGTGCTAAAATGAACCAATTCTGATGACATTGTGACACCAGAACATCAACTGAATAATTACAGCCGTAGAATAATTATATCAATAGAGCAAACACGTGAAACAATAAATTTGACATTAGAATAGAAATAGAAATAAATGATGTGCATACAAAGTATGCCCAATGTCCACTAGTTCAGATTAAAAATCATAACATCATCTAATTGATACCCATTAATGTCATTTAGGAACAGCCGTTATTCAAAACCAAATTGGAGGGAGAAACAGCGTTGACTAGCAATGTAAACATCAATGTTTAAGTATATTGCAACACAGTTGCATCAAATATAAAGAAATAAAACTTCAGTTGAAACAATGTATGAATGTATCATGATTGTAAAGCCATAACTGGAACAAAATGTTGCGATAGATAGATAGATAGATAGATAGATAGATAGATAGATAGATAGATAGATAGATAGATAGATAGGGGATGGGTACGGGAGAATCCTGACAGGGTGAGAATACTGACATTTGGCAGTCAATATTCTAATCCTTGCCCTATTCCTAAAGTAATCCTGTCCGAATCTCCCCAGTGCCTGACCCCAACCTCACCCCCTATTGCCTAAACCGAACCTCCCCTTCCCCGCACCCTAAACCTAACCCTCTCCCTTTAGTGCCTAACCCTCCCCCTAGTGCCTAACCCTAATGCTAATCCTCCTCCACAACCCTGTTACTTACCTACGGGATTCTGGCGGTTGGAATGCTGACGCCGGGATTCTGAAAAGTGTCAGGATTAAAGTTCATTCTAGCACCCTGCACCTGTTCCTCTATCTTGCCTGGGGTGTCACTCTCTGCTCTGGTGATTCTAGCACACTCTGGTCTGTATCTCAGTAGTTTGTTGCATCAGCTGAGTGTGTTAGAAGCACCAGAGCAGAGAGCGACACCCCAGGCAGGAAAGAGGAACTGCACGGGTTATGACAGATGCAGGGTGATAGAATGAAGACTAGATACATATATAGATAGATATAGAAGTGTCTCCATTAACCTATATTGGTTATTCAAATCGCACATTTACAGAATTTGACATAAGCACAAAGTATGCGCACCCTGACACCACCAGCATCTTTGTGTAATACAGTAGTGGGCGACGCAAAGGGAGCCGATATGACTGAGCCATACCATTCATCCTGCCACGCAGCATCGTGCTCAATGTGGGAATTTACACAGCCACCATTATGCTAAAAGCACCCAGTATACTACAATCGTGTTTGTGTGCAGCCGCTGTGTGAAAACAGCCACTATGCAGTACAAGGTTTAGATAACAGTGTGAAAGTCTGAAAGTTGCTACCCATATAGCAATTTTGGTAAACATTTCAGTATATGAGATGTATACCGGCTTGTTGCTCTAACTCTTGTTTGACGGGATGGGTTTGGGATGCCGGCACTCAGGAAGGCGGCGGACATATTTCCAATGCCAGCATCCCCACAGGATCATTACACCGACACCTGTCGGTAGGTATCTTAACCCTTCCCCTCTCCCTACCCCTAACCCTCCCTCCCCTTTGCCTGAACCTCCCCCCTAGTACCTAACCCTAACCTCCTCGCACCCTAACCCAACCCTCAACCCCGCTACTTACCTTCAGGATGCTGGCGCCAGGATTCTGACAGGTGTCGGGACTCCGGGGTCGATATTGGCATCCCCTGTGCCGGGACACTGAACGTATCCCTATTTGACTACTACAATCCAATTGTAGCATCTCCATTGGTTTAAGTCACAATCTTATATTTACTTCTTTGAGTTTATAGCCAAACAGTTCTTCCTATATAGGAATGACCATGGCAGGAGGTTGCTCAGAGAATATATAATCTTGTCAAGCAGAGTAAAATGTCTTCACTATCTCATCATAAAGACAATTTCATTAACGGGGGAAACTGCCTGTAAAGTGATGGACACACATTCTGCATTGTTTGGGATTCTTGTTTTCTTAAACAAATACAGAATTTTAATAAGAGATTAATGATCCCAGTGGAAAATTTAATTTACTCTCGGCATATTTATTTATTTATTTGAGAGATTTTTTTTATTCCCGAGTCAGAAAGAAAAGGAGAAAACATTAACACAGCTTGTGTCTAAGTGATTGGAGAGAAAGCTCCCTGCATGTGGAATCATTGAAACAACCACAAATGAAATGTGATTCCCTGGACTGGAAATACACATTAAAGATGGAGGTGTGGAGGTTGATAGCACTGCATTAACCTATTCTCAGCTGGATATAATGAGTTCTCTTTGTAGATTACATATGTTACCCTACTGAGAGATGAAGACAGATATATCCTCTAATCTGGTAATAGTTTTCATCATTGACTCTCTAGTGTTGCTATTGTGCATGCTAATAATTTACTGGAGACGTATTGTTGCTGTTGATGCACTCTTTAAAACAGACTGCAAAGATTTAGGACGTTTTTAAACTAAATATTTTTTTTCATATATTGTATCAAAAGATGATCTATACTGTGGACATGAATGATCATTATGGGCAGTGGGGTATTAAAGCTGTCACTGGCTTTGGACTCGGTTCAGGCCTTGGGCTCTTGCTCACATACTTTTATCTTGCCTGATTAGCTGCTGACGCACTCATAATTCTTTAATACGCCCTACAGAACTCTTTTCAATTACATTTTCTCTATAACGCACTGCAAGATACTCAACCACAATGTTTTTATATATGAAGCTGAAGCATTACAAGTATTTTGCAGTAATAAGATATAGTAAATCCAGTAAGTTCTTTAGAATGCCCAAGGTTACTCTATATTTTGTCAAGGTCATACTTGTCCGGTGAAGAAGTTCACTAACCGCTATCCAGCCGAGGATGCGGTTAAGCTGACATACGGCAGGCGCCTCTGATTGGCCACATACAGCTGAGGACGCAGTGGGGAGAAGGCAGACTCTGCCACATTAGGTGATCAGACCCTCCGCACACTGTCCAACTACACCGGGGATGAGTTGAGAACAGGCGCACCTCGCCACGCTGGGTGACCGGATCCCCTGTACACTGCTGCTAATAAGTCAGCGATGTGGTGAGATAAGGCGGATTTCATCAAACCGAATTTCAGTTTTCTTTCGTATTGGTGAGTGCCTGGTCAGCATATTGGCCACCATCTTATTGGTCCTCAGCGAGATTGTGGAGTAGATTGACTGATAAAAAACACAAAAAGACTCATAATTCCATTTGATATAATTGAGTGCTACACACCACCCACCCCTGTGTTCAGGTATTTCCTGTTTACTGAACTTCAGCTGGATGAGGATATAAGCATAAGTGCCTCCCCAATTATTTGTGCATTCATATTGCAGACCGGGGTGGATTACAAATATATACAGAAGATTTCACAAATTGTGGTACCTATAAAATCCCCAGCTAACTCATATGAAGAATTTAGCAACTTTGTTTATTATTTGTGTCAGTTCTGCAATATTGGGTGATACAGATTTACCACTCTGTTGAACTGCCTGATTATCAGCTGTGCTATGTGACTGCAGATACTATTTAACATCTTTTGGTGATCCCACACCAGTGTATTTCTTATATGCATACATTTTTGGAGTTTTTTATATATAAGATATTTATTCAGTGTATCTATTAATATATTGAAATATTTTTTATGGCATAACTGATTTTCTTTTTAATTATACATTATTTATTTGGTTTACAGATATTTATTCATTTATTTATTTCTGTGGCCTACAGCGCTGTTATCTTTTTTCTTTATTTTGCATACTTGTAGTGAGTTTGTCTTGGCTCCTTACAGCTTTGTCCCGGGTTATAGTCCAAAACACTTTATAATTCACCATCGATAAAAAGTAAAACACAAGAATATTAGATTGCACAATTTGCCTTTTTGCTATCAACAGTGTAAGGAGGCTTTTTAGTAAGTAAGTGAGTGAAAGCTATAGCGGAAGGCGGGGCTAGTTGTTACAGAGGCAGGTTGTTGAAGTGAAACTAAAACCACACCAACGTCGCGCTGTGGCTCGTGCGACGGAACAAATTTGAACATGGCACCAACATTTTTCACCTAGAGTTGAAGTCGTATCTTGGCTAGACTGTTAAAGGTAAGGGTTTATCATTCACTTTGTTAGAATCACAGACCTTTAGTGTATTTATTTTCATTGGTATAAGCGTGAATTGAAGCACGGAAATCGAACTACAGTATGGCCATTTTGGTTATCTGACGTCACTTGGGGCAAGTTGTTACACAATATCGGAGGCATGTTGTCGAAACCTGGCCAGGAGTGGGTCCAGTGTATTGCATGTAAATGGTGTGTAAGAGGTGATGCAGTAGTATTTAAGCACTAATTGTGAATCAGAAATCATCAGTGAAGACGATGAGTGATGTCTGTCATTGTCATCAGACTATGGGCCTGATTCAGAGCCGGACGCTTTGACAAGAGCGCTCGCTCTGAATCAGGGCCCTCCTACCTAAAATTGGAGCGGCCTCCTGGCTGCTCCCATAGCTGTGGGTGACCACCCACAGCTTATGCGAGCGTCCAAAAAGATGGTCGCGATGGTCAAGACCATCGCGACCATCGGGCTTGCGACGAGACCCTGTGGTAGGGTCTCGCTGTCGCAAGCCCAGGAGTGCTTTTGGCTCTATCAGAGCCAAAAGCACTCCCACTGACATCACTAGTGATGTCAGTGGGGCCGACCCCAGACGGTAGGCATTCCCATGGGAACGCCTCCATCTGGGCAGCAACGCCCCAGGCACACCCACCAAAGGGGGCGTGCTGTCACTCACCATTGACAGCATGCCCCCTTTGGTGCGAGACCCATAGGGACGGCCTGGCCGTCGCTATTCGGGTCTCGCGCATGCGCACGACGGAGCTCCCTCCGTCGTGCGCATGCGCACTAGGGCACCATTGACCCGCTTGCGAGCACTCAGCGCTCGCGAGCGGGTCTGAATCAGGCCCTATATACCAAATATATGCCAATTGTGATTTTGTGATAAACGTACAGAGTTTTCTAATTAACGCTTTTTATATTAAGATTTTGTATAGATTATTTTATTGGTAAAAATTTGCCCCAACCCCATAACAACTTACCCCTGTTGGGGGCAGCCTGTTACGATTATTTTTGTTATGAAAAACATGTTTTTCATTGTTAATAATAATTATTGGATGTAACTTACTCCCAATATAAATGTAAGAGAGAATACTGTTTTGTTTGTAAATTTTTCTGTTTGGCTGTGAGTAAAGATTTTTGAGATATTTGAAAAAAGCAATATATCAAAGTGTCTTCCGGCGATAATGGGCCTGATTCAGGGATGGCCGCAGTACCAATATTCACGCAATTGAGTGATGTTTTGCTACTGCGCATGTGCGAAAGTCCAGGAATCCCCTACTGCGCACCCTTGTGTCCATTGGCATTCGCAATTGCTTACAGCATCACTAACTCTTGAGAAGAGGTTTCTGATCCCTGGGTGTAACATGGTGTAGACTGGGAGGTGACCTAAAGTAAACGCAAAAAGGGTCTGTTTCATGGGCGTGTTATGGGATGACTGATTTTCCAACGACAAATACAATGCTTCAGAGGCCATGTTTAGTTGGATTAGAGAAGAGTAGCTAGAGTAGACCCTAGGATACCACAAATGTTGATGGTAAGAGTAATGTGGTGTCCATGTGTTTACAGACTCCATTGCAAATGCACAGACCATGAAGCCTGAGTGAAGTGGGAGTCTCCATCATACTGTTGAGCAGGGCCATAACTAGCTACGGACGACTAGTGCCACCACACAGGGCTCTGTGTCGGCACCACCACTCTCCCACGGTCCCTGTATCTAACTAGCAGCGTGCCTGTAATGGCACCCTGGAGCCAGAATTACAGTGGCAATGCTGCCCGGAGAGTCCTCTGTACCCTCCAAATGGCAGAATGCAGCCATAACATGCCCCCCGAAGTATCCTGAGGATGCTTCAGGCAGCGCTGTTGTTCTGGTGGCTAGTGGCCCTGCCCCCGGTGGCGTGACCTCATTATGGCATGCGCTGAGTTAGGCTAGGCCAGCACTGGACAGGCTAGCACATAACTCAAAGTTATGGTGCTGCTGTTGAGCACAAAGATGAGGCAGAGATTAGTATTAGCATATTCACTCAACCGCTATTGAGAAAGTAACTATGACCCCAGCCGCATTAGCAACTATCCCTAAATCAGATTCTTTTCAGAAACAGCGGCACTCAAACAAATAGATGCTACACAGCAGGTAAGATATCACCAACGCTTCGATGGTTTAATTAATCATCATCAGGCCCTGATGACGATGAATTAAACCATGGAAGCGTTGGTGATATCTTACCTGCTGTGTAGCATCTATTTGTTTCAGTGCTGCTGTTTCTGCTGTGTACATTTTGGGGCTTCGGCTTGGAGCATCCAACAGAGGGCACCGATCATTGTTGTGGACAATGAGAGTACCGCCCATCAAGATTGTGTGTATATATATATATATATATATATATATATAAAACTTTTGAATGAGTTGGAACCAACAGATGAGTTGCAACCAACAGAGTTGGTAAAATCAGTTTTGCCAGAAAATTTCTCAAAAAGCACCCACACGTCGCCATCTCAGGTTTTATAATGTTATGAAAACAAATTGTGTTTGTTAAGCTACAGTTTCGCAAACTGACACAATATATGCTGAATAAATTGGTAGAAAATGTATATACCTCTGGCATAATTAATATAAAAATATTATTGCTCTTTTATTTCATTTATAAATAATGAATTAGTAATAACTACCATCTTAATACATATGTTTATTTTTAGCAAACAATCTTGCAAAGCAGAGCCATTTTCTAAAGTTTTTTCCAATGATTTTGTTAAAATCTGCTGAAAATTGCCATGCATCACTTTTGCATTTTAAGCCTCTCATCTTAACAAATCAGGTGGTGTGGAGGACAAACATGGTGGTGGATTCAACATTGCTATAAGAACCAGCCATTTATTTCCCTCTGTAACTTTTTTGGATTTATTCTTTACTAAGTCTGGTAAAGATTCTGGTTAGATTCCCTTAGAATTATCTGGCAAAGTGTTACAGTAGTTAGACTTTCCGTTCTGAGCAAGTATCACCAAGGCAACTGAGTATTGTGATTTCTAATACTGCGATAAACAGGAATAGAAAATCTGCTTTAACTCTAGATATTGATCAATAGGTCCCTAAGTGTGTAGTTATTTTCTGAATTCACTGTAATATTATTACTGATAAAAACACTTCTTGATCCAGCTTTACGTACTTCTGTGTCTCAAATGGCCAGAGTGAAAAGAAAAGCATTTAGGGGCATATTTATCAACAAATATTTTCAGGATATCCCCTAAAAACACCTGTTTTCAGGGGGTATCCGCAGGGCCGGTGCAAGGTTTCTTGGCACTGTAGGCAAAACTTGAGCCTACTCCCCACACACCACCCATAAGCCGACCTAAATGCATTATGCATTCAAAAGTGGTCTGGCCCGGGAGGCACATTATCCTCCCTGTCCCTGCTTCCAAACCCACCCCACCCCTCTATCTCAGTAAAGCTGACCGCTGCAGTGTTGATTATCTTTAAAAGTTGCATAGATTTTATTTTTTATTAATGTTCTGCAGCATACACCAGACCCCTCTGCTCTGCTGGTATAGTTGTCTTATGTGAATTATTTATATAAAAATAATTATATTACTACAGTAGTAGTTTAATTATCTTTATACAATTATTCACATAAGATCACTACACAACACAAAACTTGATTAGCTGACTTACAATCACTGGCTGTCAGCGTTTTTTTTTCATATAATACACTTCTTCACAGGCTCAGCCCGGCTGCCTGCTCAGTGCTCCTCGTCTTCTACAAAGGAGGAGGAGGAGTTAGGGCAAAGTGAAGGAGAGAGCTGGCCAGGGGGTCTGACGCCCACACTAGTAAACAACAGTGCATGTCAGCGCTGCACCGCTGACAGAAGAGGCAGACGGACGCGAAGACCTCACTCTGGTAGCACCAGCGAGGTATGTGGGTCAGTGCTTGAAGTGGGAATACCCCCCCCCAGGATATAGGGATTTTGACAATGAGATATAGCCTCTGCAACTCACACTACCTGCTTCCCTCTCCCACCCCCCGTACCTCACACTACCTACTTCCGTCATCCACCCCCTGTACCTCACACTACCAGCTTCCATCCCTATCACACTACCTACTTCCCTCACCCACCCCCTGTACCTCACACTACCTACTACCCTCACCCACCTACTGTACCTCACACTACCCACTTCCCTCAGCCACTCCCTTTACCTCACACTAACTACTTCCCTCACCCACCCACTGTACCTCACACTACCAGCTTCCTTCTACCTCACACTACCTACTTCCCTCACCCTACCCCTGTACCTAACACTACCTACTTCCTTCCCTCTCTCACCCCATGTACCTCTTTTTCTTTGTCCAGACTAAACTGTGCTTGCAAAGTCTGGCTTCTCCACCTCCCTGGCAGTGGGGCAGCGGCTCCGCGACTGGCTCACAGCACAGACTGGCAGCCAATCAGATGCAGCTGCTTGGCTGCTTCTGATTGGCTGTTGGTCCACAAGCCGTGATTGTTTAGCGGACGGCACCAAATTTCAAAGACCACCCCACCGCCAATGATGATTCCTTTTGAATGGCTGCCGGTCTGTAATTGTTTCACGACCGGCACCGGGTTTGTTTAGTGTAATTCTGTCCTGGCAACGGGACCCGACATCACCTGATGCTTTGTCAATCCAGCGCTGTTCAGAGATGTGTCCCTAGCGGGACACATCTCCACTTAATTCTGCTGCTGCTCCCAGTGCCGTCTGCCAAGCGGGAGGTTGGACCCTGGTTGAAGTGGCGGTATGACATAACACTCTATACTGGCTCACTTTGAGCCCTGATGTAGGGTGAGCAGACTCAGAGACAGTAGCGGCTGTGGCTGATTAGACCCGCGACCGCCGCTAGCGCAATTGAAAAGAATGATGTCCGAAAAATCCTTCATTTTTTAGTTTCATTGACTCAGTGCAACCCTCCAGTTGCCAGTGCCCTTAGGCAACTGTGTACTGCTGTCTAATGGTGGCGCTGGCCCTGGGTATCCGCAAATATTAGCTATTCCCAAAAGCAGCTTCCATAGTTTCTGTGGGTGGTGCTTACTTGCCAAGTATACCATACTCTGGTAGCTAATGTTAGCCATTGTAGCCTATGGGCTACACATTGCACAATTTACTGGGAGAGGGATCTGTATGATCTCTACCTGGCAGTCAAGCTACAAATATATAGTATTTTTGGAGCTTGATGAATTTAGGTCCCCATACTCGTGTCTGGGGACAGTGGGACAGATCAGGGCTGAAAGGTAAGCAGGCGATATCAGTGATATCTCCTGCATTACCTTTATAATGAATGGCCCTGGTACTACTTTTGTAGAAATGATGGTGAATGAACCCCTAACTTACCAATCAGCTTGAATAATGACAATTAGAAGCGGATTGGTTGGTACTTTATCTCTCTCCACTTTTTCTCTCTCCCAGGTTGATAAATCTCCCCCTCTCCCCTTAACATAAGCAAACCTTGCTCCTCCAGAAATGCCACCATTGTGCTCTGCAAAACTTTGTGTTTTGATGTAAAACAAGGAGCCCTTGTGGTACTGTATGTGGAGTGTGTTTAGAGTTAAACTGGGAATACATAAGGACATATTCTCCCAGCAAAGCATATGATGTTTTAGGGCCAGATGCATAATTAGGCAAATAGGCAATGGCTTTCCCCATCCACTCAGATCTGCAACACGCAAGATGCATATATCACATTTTTTTTAGGATTTATTATTTTGATGGCTTTACCTGACAGCCTGACTTAAAATGTAACACCTAAACTATGCAAATACATGCGTTTTACAGGAAATTTAAAATACTAATGCTTTTACAGTTGTGAGTCAATTCTTAAAATGTTCGAGTGATTCTTTATGACTTTTAATATTTGCATTTTTGTGTTTTCCTACTGTTGTAATGCAGAAACAAACATAATTATACTAAGTGCTTTAGAGGAAAGGTTGGAGATATAATCAGCATACATAATCAGCATAGTCACAGGCTTTTAGGTGTCAACAGGGCAAGGAACCTTTAGCAGTGCTAGTTGCTCCTATGAATAGCTACAGTAAGGCCACTGTTACTGAAGATTTTTAACCTTTCAAGTAGGCAAACTATTTTTAAGTTTGCTAGTCAACGTCATGAACCATGATTTGTATTAATGTGTCTTTACTGTTGGATATAGGCTAAAGGTAAATTATAGTATAACCACAATTAAGAATTTAGTTTTGACTGGAAATAAGTACTTACCTGCAATCCATTGTTCCAGACATTAATTGCATATCCTGAAATGTCTGATGCATAGATCCTAAGAGGGCAGATGATAGTTGTAGGGGGCATGTTGCAGTGATACTAGTCATTGCAGGCTAGCACCATCACCACCACACCTACTCTTTAATGCCATAATTTGCAGCATTGGGCAACAGAGGCAGGGCCATAGAGACTTGATTCTCTGCAAATCACGTCATCAAGCTTCTGGACCACCCATTTCTCTAGGGCAGTGAATGATTCTGATAGGCTACCCTATTTTTTCAAAGGTTTGAGATAGCTCTCTGAGGATCATAAGTCTCCCAGACCCTCCACAAGAGTAGTACAGTCTGATGGTCCAAGTAGAACATTATTATTTTGCTAAGTTTGGCTTTCTCCGAAATCTATTCCCCTGTGAACCTCTTAATTACACCAATAAAAAGTTGAAAGCGGAGGACTCTGACAGTGACAACCATAAACAAAATTCACTTGAGCAGGAGAGTAGATATCCTCTTTGGACTGTTAAAAGCACTGAGGCTTTTGCATTAATTGTGGGAAGGAAAGATTAAATGTTTTGTTTTATTTACTAATTTTATATCCCTGTTAAAATATATAAACTAGTAGTTTTGGACCAGTCCTACGACTGGTCCGGGTCCATCCCCTCTCTGCCCTAGTTCCCACCTTCATCCTCTACTCCTTGTCCTCTGTTCCACCTCCGTCCCTGCTCTGCCTCCACCACCTACTCCATTGTTGTCTTTCATCCTGGGCTCGTTATACTTACACTCCAGCGGAGTCTTCATCTGTCATGTTTCACCGACATGCTTACGTGTGTGTGCTTTGCAGGACTTTTAAGTCACCATCGTTTTTGTCTAGATCTTCTGCTAATTGTTTTAATATAGTCCTGGCCACTATTTATTGCAAATGTAGGTAGAAGTACTTTACTTTCTTATCAGAACTTTGTTTAGAGGGAAGGAGAGTGGAATGGAGTCAAAAGCAGATTAAAAGTGGATATGTCTATATTCAAGCATAGAACATCAAAACAAATAATATTTTCACATTTAATGTTCTGTCATAAATTGAAAAGCCTTTTAGTTAGGTTTGTGTCCCTTTTAATAGTTGCACTAGTTGAAAGTAAACAATCCACACACTTGTATGTGGATCCCAAAGGTTACAAACCACTGACCTATATTTCATAGTAGCGTACTCTCACTGAATGTCTGGCAGGCTTCCAAATTAGGGTAAAACTGCTGAACTCTCAGGAAAATAGGCAATTCTCCTGGAAGGATGTCTACTTGTCTACAAGGTGTTCAGAGATATGCTGTAAAGGGACAGTAATGCAAGCCCCTTACACTGGCATGACTTGTCACTTTACGTTTGTCACTTTACGTTTAGGGCCTTATTCAGTACACTTAGGGCCTTATTCAGAATTGGACACAAACGTAATCATAAATTGCATCTGAATAAAAGTTAAATTTTTGCAATCTATTCATAGTTGGTTGCATAGACAGCAACTTCGGCTCCTCTTCCATGTACCGGAGTCAGATGTGTCTGACTATGTGTCATCACTGTGAGTACAACAAATGCTAAAAATCACATTATGCATAGAGTACATTAAATGTAGTGTAGATTTTTTTTTAATGACAACAATAATAAACATATGAGCAGCCTTACTCTTCCCTAATAAAAGTATCATATTTTAAAACACCTTTGCAACAGTTCCACTCTGTTTAAATATATTGTTGTGTTTTCATCCAATCAGGTGCAGCCTGTGGCCATCATTATCATCAGTTGGCAACTTGCACCAGATTATCAGTACTCGCAAGCCAGGTCTCTTTAGTAAGATGGTGTTTGTAATTATTACTGGTAATACCTTAGCGCTCAACCTGTATGTAATATATTATTATAAATGAATAAAAAAGTCTGTGTATCTCATTGAATGTATATTTATTAAATCCTTAGTTTCATCATGAATAATATTTGGATAGTGGTAGGTTTGACCCAATGATATTACATAAGTAAAATAAATGAAAATAAAATAGTATGTATGAATTGTTCACTAAGAAACGGCCAGCTGGCAATGTGTTAGTATAGGACGTCAACATGTAACAAAACAATGCGTTTAAATCAAGTATAACAGAGGGAGGGGGTGGATGTGTGGGAATGTGTAGAATAGACAAGTACAATGGTGATAAGTGTAAGGGTTTTTTATTCATTTATAATACTATATTACATACAGATTGAGCGCTAAGGTACTACCAGTAATAATTTACAAATCCATACGTGAGTAGAGGGTGGTTACCTCCTATACCTATAGCTGCGCCCACCACAAGATAAATCGAGCTTAGGGCCTGATTCAGAGCCGGACGCTATTTGCGCTCGCTCGTTCAGAAAAAGGGGCCGGCTATTTAAATTGAGCGCTCGCACTTTGCGGTCTGTTGACGCCTCTATGTCTGAGCGAGCGAACGAAACATGCGCTCGCTATTTTGTAAAGACACCCCCTGGCCGCTCACATTATACGTCATCTCCGCTATTTATTTGATTAATCGAGTACATCGAAAGGCGTCTGAACTGCTCGCAGTGCTTGTGGTAGGATTTTCCTACCGCAATCATGCGAACAGTTCAGGCTAAGAAACAACCAAGTGACGTGGTCGATGACGCTGCTTTGTTAATTATGCACACCCTTAAAACGCCCGTTTTGACCGTTTGGCACGCCTGCGTTCAGATCTCCACTCCCCGTTTTCAAGCACCTTCCCCTGTTACCACCCACAAACGCCTCCATCTGTCACTTAAATTAGCAGGCACTCACTATTTTGCGAGCGCTCGATTTCCGAACGCACTGACTGGTTGGCGCATGCGCATTACGACCCATACGCATGCGCAGATGTGCGAACATCGCTCGGAGCGAACGAGCGGCCGCTTACGAGCAGCTCTGAATCAGGCCCTTAGAGCGTTTGGGCATGCACTTATAAATTAGATGGTGTTTGTGCCTTTTCGGTCAACATTTAGCCCACACCAAGCCTGTACTGTAATTTGGTTGTGTGTACATGCTCCCTCCAACACTTGTGTTGTAGTGAGTCGCAAGTCAAACTTGCATGTGAAAAAATATGCGTATTGCAAAAAAAAGGGCTATTTGCGATAGAAAAAAGTCACAACAAGGTCATATTTAATTATATTGCAGAACAGTGAATTGAGCAAGGTGTCTGTCATTATTACAGGTGTAGTTATTACTAGGAGTACACCTGGAAATGTACTTCTCTGCAGAATGGGTCCTCTTTAAAGAAACCCAAACCTTGGTGTCTTTTATGAAAAATACATTCATAGCGCACTCCAAGCAATGTAATAAAATACTTAAAACCACACAAAGCGAGATTCATAATAATTAAATGTATCCCTTTATTTAAACAGTGCATAAGGCTAAATCAACCAGTGTTTTAGGAGAAAAATGGAAATGATTGTTCAGTTGAAATGGGTAGTAATACATTGGTTGGGGCTACACTTTTGCACAGTGCACCTTAGGAGATTATTCTGTCTCTCCCTACATCAAGGTGCTCTTTTACTGTGCAGAACTACAGACAAATGCAGAGAGGAAGCCTACACCCATGGTGTACATGAGACAGACCATCAGGGCACATGGGCTAGGGATGGCCATCGGTGTGGCCTCCATCGATGGTGATGGTGACACAGACCATCAATGGTATGTAACTATTCTATGTGGTACCATCGATGGTTTTACTATCGGTAATTTTGCACATGCGCAGAAGAGAGTCAGTATGCGCATGTACATTGGCTTGGCTCTACTACTTCTGTGTAAGAGCCGGGGAGTGGCTCAGCTGTGACTGACAGCTGAGCCTGTCAGGGAGGTGGGCCATCCCATTCCCAGCAGGGCTCCTGGCTGACAGCATAGTAGCTCTGTGCAGCAGCAGCACTGGGTAAACGACAAAAAAAACATATCGGCCCATTGCTACCATCAATGGTGTGAAACCATCTGGTTCTCTGCCATCGATGGTAAAGTATTCAACATCAGCCTTAGACCATCGACTGTTTCACATCATCATTGATGGTCAATAGCCATTCCTAATATGGGCCTTTTGCTGTATCTGGATCAATGTCCGTATGGATCTTATAATAGTGCCTTGCATGGAACAGCTAATTTAGAACAGAATGCTTTTTGGTTACATTGCTATGTTCTAATGGTGTCATAAACATCCATGGTTAGGAGATGTCTTGGAGCAGTGCAATTCCCTCATCTCCAGAGGCGTAACCAAAGGTATGGGGGCCCCATAGCAAAATTTATGCAGGGCCCCCATAGGTCTAACTATGCCCCCCGTCATCCCCTCCCCACCCTTCAGCCCGACACTCCTTACTTCCTGAGTCCGGCGCAGCGCTCCATCTCTCCTCACTGAAGCTGGGAGGAGGCGTGGCCATGGTCCAGGGATCCACACCTCCTCCCAGCATCTGTAAGTGAGAGATGTGTCAGAGGAGGGGGCTTGCAACGCTGATGATCCGTGCATCAAACTGCTTCCTAGTCTTAGGCTGCAGTGTGCCTTTGACTAAAAAGCAGTTTGCTGCATGGATCATCAGTGGCTTCTCTTCCTGTAATGCCACTGAGGTGAGCTGGGTGCAGGAAGAGGCAGGCCCTGGAGGTGCTGCTGGCCCCATAGCAACCGCACCCCCTGCACCCACGGTAGTTACTCGCCTGCTCATCTCCATTATGATGCATAAAATGTTTAGCAGGATGGCACCAGCAAATGTGACATTTCTAAATATTATTCCAGAAAAGGTTAATGCACTCATTTGGTTACACTCATGCTGATGCATATATGTAATTGAAAGTAGAGATGAGCGGTTTGTTTTTGCTGAAAATCAAACACATCCGAACTTTGTTCCGAGTCCAAACAACTCCTGGCTTGGATCACTTTCGGGTTCAGAGTAGAACAGACTCCCGGCTCGGATCACTTTGAGGTTCCAAGTAGAAACGAGTCTCGACCAAGTCTTCCAGCCAAGTTCAGAACTCGGATCTACAAAACTGATCTTGCATGTTTTGGGTTGCATTTAAGTTTCTCCCTCGCGATTTCAGGTGCTGTGAGGTAGTCAGAATTGACTGGGAATTACGATTGATGTTAATAATACTAAAAGAACAAAAACAGGTCCAAGGGCCTGATTCACTACGGAAAGCAACTGTGAATGCAATAGCGATTACGTACACTGGAGCTCATTCAGACCCGGACGCTAAGCTGTGCTCTCTCGCAGCTAAAAGGGGCCGAATATGCAAATGCCGTGATTGCACTGTCTGGTGAATGGACGCCCTCTATGCCTTAGAGAGCGACAGCAGTGAGTGCACGCCAGCGTATAAAAGCGCCCATCTTTCTTTCATAGCACACGTCATCTCCAGGAAGTTGTGATTAATCGGTAACATTGAGCGCCATCGGAGCTGCACACAGCGCTTGAGGTTGACCCTACCCCACCGCAAGCACTGTGATCAGTGCTGTCTAAATTACAACCAAGTGACGTGTACAATGACGCTTCTTTGCTAATTATGCACACCAATAAAACTCTGTTTGGACGGCCAGACACACCTGCGTTCGCAGCACCACTCCCCCGTTCTCAAGCACCTTCCCCTGTATCCACCCACAAATGGCGCTACCTGTCACTCAAAGTAGTGTCCAGTCCGAGTACTTCGAGCGCACAATTCCCGGGCAGCAGTGACTGGTTCGCGCATGCGTACTTTGATGCATACACATGCGCAAATGTGCGATAATCGCCCATAGCGTGCGTTTGCAGCCTAGCGAGCTGGTCTGAATCAGGCCCACAGTTCAACTGCGATAGTATGCTAATCTATTGTGATCGCAATGCCATCGCTGCACTACATAAGGATGCCCACTTTACCTTACACACGTCCATAATGTTTAGCAAGAGTGCGAAAACATTGGTACAATCTCGAGTACCGTCGCAGCCTCATGCACACTTGCACAAGCCCTGATCTTACTGAGAAATTGCTAACTTCCACGCACGCTATCAGGCCTCAGGCTGCGTAGGGCATCGCAGTGGCTAATTTATGCACACCCCTGCAATGGCTTTCAAACGCACTGGCACGCCCGCGTTTTGCCGACCACCCTCCCCCCGCGTACCCCTGTTACCACCCACAAAAACACATTTCCTGTAAATCACTCTATGAAGGTTCTGCGTAGTCACTGCAATTGCAGTTCCGATCGCAATAGCTAGTTCGCGCACTGCGATGCATGCGCAGTACACAACAATCACCCGATTGCGCACATATTAGCAACTGCGTTCCTTGCTGAATCAGGCCCCAAGTTACATGATTTTAGCTGTTTTTTTTTTTTATTCATTTGAAAGAATTCCAAAATCAAAACTGAACCAAAACACTTGAGAGTGATTTTGCCAAAACCAAAACACGAAGCCAGCGCAGTGCGAGCATCTCTAATTAAATGTCTATTTATATTCACCTACTCTTTATTTCAAGTTATCAGTGGAGGGTAAACATTATAGAATTTATGGAAATTCTATCATTTTTGCTGATGAAAAGATGAAAGGGAGTAAAGCGAATAAATAATATATGGAAAAAAAACACAGGCTACTAGGCTTGATCTTAAAATACAATATGAATAAAAACAATTCCTCTATATATCACTGTGTAAATCAGCTAGTTAGTCAAATAAATCATGGGTGACCCCTTGACACTCAATCTTTGTAAGCATATTGCTTCCATTATCCAAATTGATTGTTTCCTTTTCATACATAACGTAATGGGTAAAAGGGATCTTTTGCAGTGCAGTAGTAAAAAAAAAATCATTGTTTTTCTATAACATAGGTTAGTCTTAAGTTTCCTAGTTGTATACATATTCTGCAGCACTGTAGAAAGAGAATGGTACATCAGCTATAATAACTTATTCTAACAGTACAGGAACTTACAGTGTAAGAGGAAGGTAGAAGGCCCTGCTTATTAAATCTTGCAATCCTAAGGTGATATGCAGAGCTAAACTTGTTTCTTTGTACTATGGACCTGCCACTTGCTTTTTTCTAATGACAAAGGTGCCTGCTGTCAAGTTCTTAGTTGTTCGGGATGGAAGGGCTATCCAGCTAGTTATGTACAAATGCATAAAGGGTTTGTGGGGCGCTTACTGGCCAAGTATATTTGGAGAAGTGGATTTAACAGTTGGGGAGTTATCTACCGATCTATAGAAACAAAGACCAGGGCACTTAGATTGTTTGATACACTTTCTTGAAGAGCTATGTCTATAGGAAATTATTACAATTTTGTACTGTAGGTCAAGATTTCCATGGATGTGTGAGAAGCTTTGGAGTGCATGCAGTGGGGAAAAAGCACAATTTTCAAGGGAAAAAAGTGCACATTAAATTGCATCCAACTCTATATGAGCTCCTTAATTTCAAAATCTTGGTGATCTACAAAATTGTAAGGAGCTCATATAGCGTTGGATGCAAACTTAATATGCATTTTTTTTGTCTTCGAGTACTATATGTGCTTTTTCACACTGTGCATGGGCTCCAAAAATGTCACATATCCATAGCTATGCTGACTGAGATGTATGTCGTGCTTATGACCACTTGCACTAAGGTAGATGGTGTTGCAGGGAGCATGCAAGCACAGTCAAAGTCCTAAATGATTGATGGTTGCTTCTGATTGGCTGAATGCATCTGAATTCCTCCCACATGCTAATACTTTAGTAATGTTTTTGCTATGATCTATTCACATTAACATAATGATATCTGCAAGCAGTCTACAACAATACAGAATATGCTATTTTAAAGGGAAATGTCGACGGATGTGTCTATTGATTTTAACTTAATAAGAACTTTGCACCTTGGTCTAATTTCCTTTATCATGTTGAATTCAACTTTATTAATTATTTAGAACACTGTCCAGACATCCTAAATTGTGTCTGAACTGTGTACTGTATTTTTACTACTGCCATTATGCAGCCACACTTCCTGTGTAAATGGGCACATACTGTATGCTGCTTCATTCTCCAGGACTAGGGCCATAACTAGGAGTGCGCGAGTGTTGCCACAGAAAGCAGGGCTCTGTGGGTGGCACTGTTGCTGCCCCATCATCTCTGCAACTGACAAGCAGGCTGGAATGGCACCCTGCAGCCTGTGTCATTGATGCAGCACCACCGGAGTGTCCTTGGGACTCTCCAGACCCGCACTCTGCAGTCTTTACAGCAGCCCGGGGCATTCTGAGGATGGTCCTGTGAAACTGCTGTTTTTCCCATCGCTGATGATGTAATGCTGTCCGGGGCATGACTGGCATGGGGTGCCATAAAGTCCTGTTACGGTGCTGTCCAGGAGTAAAGCAGAAGCATAAGCTACCCTACAAGCTAAGAAAATTATACCTTGTTCAGGTTGCATTTTGCACTTGCAATTTAAAAGTGACTTTGGTCCACCTCTATAGGAGTTTCCAGTGGTTTTATAACACAGGACTTTATGGTTGAATGGAGATGATAGTTGGGAACATTCTAAACCAGCTGACGCAAAATCATACACTTCTCATTGATTACATCTGGTTTATTATAAACTTGTAAACTTTTCTTAATGGTGAAGCAAATACAGGAACTTTGGACCTAATAACTTTAAATATCAGCTTTGCTAAAACTTTAAACATAAACTACAACCTCAAGATAATGTAAACTGGCTTTTTTGAGTTGGGCTAGATCCCAATACAACAGTCTTTCTAATCAGTGAAAATGGCTGGACCCATGTAATGGAACAGTATGCCATCTACAATTCAAAGAGCATACACTTCACATTAAAAGAATACACTTGAAATACACAATATTAATTGCACTTTTCACTTACATTATTTTAAAATTACATTTTTACAGCATGAATAGACTGTTGAATAATACATGCAAACATGACCTATTTCTTCCAGGAGGTGATTGTCCCTTTGTATTTAGCACTAACTTTCTGAATGAATTAGCCCATGCTCAGTAAGGAATCCACAGTTACAGTACACTGATACATACTGATATGTACTAATAAATACGTTTGTGCCTACCAAAATAAACACATTATTAAATGCATACAGATACATTAGGGGTACTAATACATCTATATTCATAAATGAAAATCATAAATGAAAATCATGGGATATATTTTAGCAACTAACAGCAAACAGCATACCAAATGTGTAAATAATTGCACAAACAGACACATTATCTATTATTTGAAAACAAACCTAATTGCTACTTATCAATCAAAAAAACACCAGGTTCTGCAGCCATTTTAAAGTTATATAAAGAAATGTCTGCCACTTTAGTTGATAATAATAATATAATAATTATAGTTGATAATGATAATTTATTTTAAAAAAATATACAAGGTATAGACGCTGTATAAAAAAAAAAAAAACACAAATTTTCTACTACACCTTTCTACTATTATTTTACCATGGTTGCCATTACATGTAAACCAGAAGGAACAAAATAACAGAATTAAAGAGAGAGTAAATTAAGAGCCAGTATAATCATTTTGCGAGCCAGCAGATGTGTATCCATTGCTCGTAGAAATGATTGCCTTACATTATGTGCTAGTAGGAGTTTTTTAGGCACATTGTCTAAGGGGCTCATGGAATTTGTTCAACTTCTTTAATGTAACCTTATTATCTGTCTCAAAAATGATTTCTGAATGGATGCCATGGGTTACTGCATTTCTCCACTTTGTAAAATGCTAGAAAATATCCCTTACTGTGTATATTGCCTCATAATGGCTCACTATTATTATTAGTTATGTATATAGAACCAGGCACGGTGACAGGGGAGTTACTAGGGGGAAGCCTCTACCGGGCCCCGAGACCTCAGAAGTCCAGAGAGTCTAGCCCAGTACCTGACCGCTGTCGTCTGCCTGGCCTGCTTGTGGCTTCAGTTAATATTGCAGGGCACAGGCATGAGGAGTCCAGTCCCAGCAGTCAGTGCAATAAAGTTTTTTTGTTTTGTGGCATTGTACGCATGATGTCAATATGTCATGCCGCTGATTGGAAGAGGACTGGCGAAGTGGAGGGTGGAGCAGCCGAAGACACACAAGGTAAGTGTGGCGGCTGGGCTGAAGAGTCTGGGGTTGTGGTGGAGTTGGAGATACACTGAGGAAGGGGGGGTTGATGTATAGGAGAGAAATGAGTGTGTGTGCTGATGCCGGAGTACCACAATTACAGGGGAAGAGGGATGGGGTTGGGTGCTGGTGCACTGCTGCACAGAGAGGGGGAGATGCTGGGGATGGAGAGACAGAGATGGGGATGAGGCTGGTGAGACAGAGAGGAGGATGAGGCTGGGGAGGAGTGGTTCTGAAGACACTGGGATTGGTCTGGAGAAACACGGGGGATGAGCCGATGGGCGACCAGCCTGTAACTTCCGGTGAGAGATGGGGGCCCCAAAAAGGTGACTGTATCAGGCCCCAAGATTTTTGTTCCCAGCCCTGTATGGCACCACAAGGGTTTCCTAACACTGTACATGGGAGATAGAATAATAGAAGTAGTCAATTATGAAGATAACTATATGCTTAACATACAAATATAAAATGATTTTGACTGCTATAAGGATTTGTTTCTGCTTTTTGGAACAACTTGCTTAAACTCTAAAATAATGCTTATATAACTGTCTAAGTCTTTCCCTTGTGCACCCCCTTCCCCAGCTTCCCCTGCACTACAGTATGTGCCTATGTGTGATGAACAAACAATGAACAGGAAAATAATAAACATTGTAGTTTAATAGATTTACAGTCAGTAAAATGATAGCCTTCCCTCATGATCAAAGACTAATCTCAAATATCTTTAATTCTGATAAATTCAGGAATTTACAATTATTCGTGGATATTAATAGTAAGTTGTTTTTAAAATGTCTAATTTGGATGTGTACTGACATGCTACTATAGAGCCTGTGTGCAATATTCCACCTCTTTATATGGGTGTAAAAGGCATTCTTCCTACTTCTAAAAGGTTGTATATATATATATATATATATATATATACCCAAATTCCTCCCAGCAGATGCTGACATAAACTTTTAATTGTACCAGCTGTGATAAAATAATTATTATGGCAATTAGATAATAGATCAAACACACTTTCTCTCCTTTGCTTTTCAGTGCCCAGGGCTTTGCTGAAAATAATAACCCTAGATTGCTATCTTTAGCTCATAGGTGAATGGTTGATTTGCCTGGAAAAAAATGAATTTGAAAAAAATTCCCATTTCTCACTTTCAGACATTATTATTCTTGGTCAATCATACAGTATTTTTTTAATTCGTGTGTGGAAATACTGAATATCATTTTGAAACCCGGTAATGGGAAGTAGCCTATTCTGCTAGTGACAATCACTATTTTAATTTATAAATGGACTGCCCGGTTCTCGCATCCATGAAAGGCCTTCATCCCTCCATCTACCTGATATACGAAGAGCACTTTCTTTATGTCCCTGGTACATTTGTTCTGAGCTGTGTATACCAATGGGATGAACAAGCTTAACAGAGGCTGCAAATTATGATAATTCAACTCTATAAGATTGCGCTGTAGCTGAGGATACGCAACTTTAAGCAACTATTTGTGTTGTATGCATCTCAACCACATTTCCACTTGCAACTGAGTGGCTGTACCTGGGTGGCAACTGTAGCACAAATGCCAAGTGTTCTGAGGGCATGTCATATGTGTAGGTGGAATGACAAGCTATTCAGTATACCTAGACATCCATCTGATTTCACACATATGTTTTGCACCAAGAGTAGAACTGCAGCAAATGTGTACTGATAGTGATGATGGCTACTTTAACTGTATATATGTCTATACAGCAGGGTTGGATTGGCTCACAAGGGTACAGGGGAACCCCTGGTGGGCCCCACTGCCTGAGGGCCCACTCTCTCCTCTAGGCAGGGCCACCATCAGTGGGGGACTGCTGGGTCTTAAGTCCCGGGCCCGGACACTTGGGCCTGCTGATGCTACCGCCCGCCAGCTACTTCCCCTCCTGCCAGAATAACAAGAGTACTGTCTGTCATAGTTGCAATAAAGAAGATTAAAAAAAATGACCCACAAGACTCTATTGGGGAGCACTCTAAAGGTGCATACACACGCAACGATTTTTTTAACGATTATCGATAACTATATCGTTTCTCATTCAATCGTTGAAAAAATCGTTCACTTTCTGAGTTAAAACGATGAATGAGTATCGTTCATGCACATTCACATTTGTAGTTTGTAGTTCAGTCAGACTGACCAACTCAACGATTTTCAGTAAGGGAATATGCAAAAATCGTTTGTGGTTAAAATAAAATCGTTCATTATATTTAGTAAATGAATGATTTTAGTAAACGATTTTCGTTCATTTTTACCTTGAAAACTAGGTGCATCAAAGTTGGGGTACATGAAAATGGGTGCAAGTATTTTTTTAAATTCTTCAAAAATGCACCCTAGCGCTACTATCCGCATTCTTTAAAACACCTGCCGCATACTTGGGAACCCCCCTGAATTAATTTTGTTAGGGTAGAACTTTGTTCCCCATAATTTTTATTTTTTTTTACCCCAAAATTTAACTCATTTTTTTGGGGTGTCCTATTTTTTTTTTTTACTTTTTTTGACACAGATCATTTTTAGGGGCCATTCCCAGGGGTGCAGGCTATTTTTTTAAAGCCTGCACCACTAAACCCCAGTTCTGCACTTTTTTCGCTACCTGTTCTGTGGTGAAAACTTATCCCCATTTTTTACAAAGACTTTTGTAATTTAATACGGGGATAATTAAAATAGGCAAAAATGACATAATCGGCGATAAATTATCGGCAATAACGGCTTTTTGCCTCAAATTGAATATGGCCTCTGTGTCATAGGAAAAGAAATGAACTACGAGGGGTAGAGAAGTATACATAACAGGTACTCTAAATGGAAAAATTGCAAATAGAGAAATTAAATATTATTAACATGCAAAAGTAACTTCGCTCAGATCAAATCCATGCAGCTAGTCACTCTACCAAAGGAACCTGGAGCTGTTTAAACTAGGAGTGGTCACATATACGCAATAGGAAAGCCGACAATGCTTATTGCTGCAATATGCTAAATTTCGAAAGGTGATAAGTAGATATCCCATATATTTCCACTTTGAATATCACATTCACATATATAATAAGAAGGTCATATATGCTGCGGAACTCTGTAATAAAAAGTATGAATTGTGCTTAAGGTATATTAAGGCCACATTCAGGTTGAAAGATTGCTCACTTATGTCAGGTTGCCTTTAACAGTCATTAATAACTGTTGGAATGAATGGATATTAACAAATCAAAAGAGCTTATCAATTAGGGAAATTGTTCTGCAGTGAGCTGCTGACCATGAAAGTGGGTTTATGAAAGCTAAGAGCGTATTAAACGACAATGGAATTTAAATGTATAACTTCTGTAAAAGAGCGTTTTCTGCTAAATCACAATGCCTAAAGTGTGTACATAACAAAACATGTTAAACAGGTGTATTGACTCTATTGCCTACTATTAATCTCTTCTTGATTACAAGTAACTAGCGTATTGCAGAAGGACCGGTGGTTTGGCAAGCTGGTTTGTTGGCAATACTAATTCCTGCAGACATTGGATAAATAGAACAGCGGGGCAATGTTATTTATTTTTACAGAGCTTTGTTTTATATAAATGATGTAGAAACTAAATAACAACCACTTAAACTTTTCTTTGGTAGTGTAATATAAATAGCTTGCAACCATTTCTTGTTTCAGTTTTAGTCTAACTTTAGACCATTAGATCAATTTTTTTGCTTTAGTCAGTACTAAGGAGGCAAAAGGAATGGAGAGCAGACATTTGGGACAGAGGGTTGAATGTAGGGTTAAATAAAGGGGATTTTATATTTTAGTTTTAAAAATAACATAGTGGTGAGAATTAGACTTGGCATATAGGAATCCAATTCCACTTTTGTAAAAAAAAAAAAACATAAAAAAATGAACATGCTTAAAAAAAATGGTAAACAAAAACATGTACGGCCAGAATTCTTCCTAAATAGACTTCCAGCGGAGATTCCCATTAAAAGACAAATTTGTTGAATGTAAAAACCTCATATGCATTTTGCAACCAAATATATTTATCATTAGTAAAAATACAATTATATGAGTTTCATTATTGATACAAGAGGGTCCATGAGCCCTTGATGTCAATTAAGTAAGAACTCTCAGGAATTATTCATTTTATAGATGAAAGGGAAATAAAGTTATTGAGCTTTATTAATACAGGTCATATATTAGAAATATGCTGGTTTTTAACCAAGATTTTGGGCAGGAATTTCCTGTTGATTTGTCAAGTCCATACACCCACTAACATTTCACACGTTGAAATTTGCATTGCAAATCTTGTAATCATCTGGTATGAGACACCTACGCAAACATTTATAATTCCTTGATGATTCATTAAAGTGGTAACTGAAAAAAATGTGTATATTCCTATGAACATTTTCTCACCCATTAGTGCCTGGTGAAAAAGGTGTACAAGTGCATAATAAAACAAAACTAACCAATCTAATAGAGCGAATCTGTAGATCTGTTTTATTGCTACTGTGTGACCGAGTTATGCAGCGAATTAGAGAACAGACCACTGCCTTGTACTGTTCAGCTTGCAGGACCCAACTCTGTTCAACTTGCAGAAGTTAGTTTTTTATTTGCCGTCCCCTTAATTTTTCTTTGTTAATGAAAGAAATAAGCTTGAAACACATGTTGTGAGTGGTAAAAGCCGCATCTGAAGGGCCACAATTTTCAATTCAAATTTGTGATCTTGTCCAGTTTAAAATTGTAAAATATATTTATTTCCATCTATTTTCAAGCAAACAGATGCGTCGGCTTATGTGTAACTCTGAATCAGGCCCTAAGCATTCACGATATACAGGGCAGATGCATCAGTTATCGTCACCCTAAGCAAGAGTTTAGCCTACTGCACCCCACCACCACCAATACCCACCCACTTCCCAACTCCTCAGGGAGGTGGAGTCTTAGAAGTTTTATATCCGCTGCATGCATTGAGTATGACTGTGACTCAGTGCCCCCCAAGATCCCGGGGGCCTTAGGCACCTGCCTAAAATTTCCTAATGGTAGAGATGGCCCTGACTATACACATATTTAGGCCAGGATTTCAACATATTGGTTTATTTATGGTTGTTGTCACTTATGCACTGACTTTTGGATGCTCTGGTAAATTACTAGCCAAATCAAATCTTGCATTGACTAAAGAAAAATCAGGACTGGTGACAGTGGAAAACAGAATCTGAAATTATTGTAGTTGCATTACAATGCTTTACTAATTAACTGCATTTAAACTGTGCTAATTATATGCTTATAATTTAAGTAATTCTATTACTGTCACCCAAAGGGGCATCTTTAGAGAGGAGGGGGCCTGTGTGAATACCCCATCACAGGCCCCCTCCTCTCACTCCGGCAGTTGACTGAGGTGGCTGGCCAGCTACCGCAGAATCAATAGACTCTGGGCACTAGAGTGTGCCCAGAGTCTATTGTGCATGCGCAGATCACAGGGAAATGGCGTGGCCACCATTTTCCCGGAGATTTCCTCACAGCGCATGCGCAAAACGCTGGATAAATGGCCACGGCGGCCATTTTCCGACGTTTGGGCAGCGCTGGGAGACCGAACACGGGACCTCGGAGAGGTAAGTTTTACATAATGGGTGCTGGGTGTGCGGTGCGGGCCCCCCCTGGACCCCCCCTGGACCGCACACCCTGCACCCATTATAGATACACCCCTGCTGTCACCTCTTAGTGGTGTATCTATAACGGAGCAGGATGTACAACTCATAAGTGCCCATGTGGCCATGCACCGCTCACCCAGCATCCAGAACAGACACTACCATGCAGCACCCCCCCTCCCCATTACCATCTGCCAATGGTGCCATCTTGCCTGCCATGTCTTGGAAAGATGGTGCTAGCAGCGGAGATAGAAAACTCTATGGCACTGGATGGGAGGAGGGCTGCACAGTGGCCCATCTTACGCTTGAAATGATTCTGCCGCCTCTCAATTTTCTGAAATTGTCTTTTTATTCTGTAAAAGTCGGAGGAACAAGCAAGGTTGGTGTTGTCTTTTTTGAGAGATTAACACAGAGGTAATTACAACTAGGGATGGCCATTGGTGGGGTGTCCATCAATGGTTACCATTGATGGATCCATTGTTGATTACCATCAATGGCCCCAAAAAATCAGTGGTGAATCATCAATGGTTTGCAACCCTCATTCATTACATCGTGGGACTGACTGTGACATACAGTACTACCCTGTCCTTACTTACAGAATAACATATTATCATAGGACAGATCAGCCTAATAAGCTCGGTACACTCACCTCCTGAAAAACTCTTTTCTACTGCGAGCATTCTGAAGATCCACACTGCTCACCTGTTCTTCAGCATTTAAGATACGGCACACAGCACCGGGGGAGCTCCTGTTTTGCATGTACTCAATAATGTACTCACTATTGTATATACAAGAGGATAGTGGGGTGAGTGCGTTTATGAGTTTAGTGGGAGTGTCTACCAAAGTAGTGCTTGCACCCTCTTATTTTGACAAGGGAAGAATTGAATGGGGAAATATGTCATAAACAGAGAGTTGGGAAAGTACATGAGACATATGCTCCCCTATCATTTTCACTCATATGTGTCCTGGGCTGCTCTACTCCCTCTGTACAAACTAAATACATCATGCAGAAGCAGGGACAGTTGCTGTTCTGCAGTGCACTGTAGCAATGGAACCCTCCTCCACTGGGCACTGCAGCAGTTCAAAATCTTGAACATGTGGGATACTGTAGCTTTCCAATATCTTGGCTATCTCCTTAGAATCAGTAAGTTTTTCCAGACTATGCTGCTCTCTGCTACCTGCCCTCTCAGCTTTCACTATAGTACTTGCTGCTGCTAACTTAAGCTCTGTTGCTGTTTGGCCAGATCCTGGATGTTTATGACCCTGGGCCTGATTCAGAGGCGCTCGCTGTTTGCGAGCGCACGCTCTGAGTCAGGACGGGGATTTTTTTTTCGGCCTCCACGCCGCTCACTTAGCTGTTGGTGACCACTCACAGCTTTTTTACGAGCGGCCTGGCGATGGTCGCGATTATCGGGCTTGCGAGGAGACCCTGTGGTAGGGTCTCAGCTCTTGCAAGCCCGAGTGGGCTTCCTGCTCTAATAGAGCAGGAAGTCCACTACTGACATCACGAGTGATGTCAGTAGGGCCGCCCACAAACGCCATGCGTTCCTAAGGGAACGCCTGCGTTTGTGCAGCCACCCCCCCGTCCCCGCCTACAAAACGGGGTGAGCTGTCAATCAACATCCACAGCCGCCCCATCTTGTAGCGAGACCTGTTACGACGGAGCTGCTGTCGCAATACGGGTCTCGCGCATGCGCACGCCGGGGGTAGCGCATGCGCAGTCGGGGACCATTGACCTACTTGTGAGCACTGTGTGCTCACGAGCGGGCCTGAATCAGGCCCCCTGTTTGGAAAAGGGATAGCTACTATCAACAACTATCAACAACCTGAACAGATGAGCAGTAAGTGAAAACTCCTTCAACTTATCTCAATATTAAATCAATAATACACTCATTAAATAAAATAACCTTCATCCCCCAAACTATCTGTCATTAAACTATTAGACACCACATTTAATATTGAGTCCTCTTCAAACTCACATTACATAAATAGCCCTAATATTTTATGAAACAAGATTTCAAATTAAATTAATAGTACCCACCTGCTGCTTCACTTTGTAAATAGCTTTCACATTACATAATTAACCCTGTTAACTTTCACAGTATTAATATTCTTTTTATTAGTCAAATAATTTTATTGAAAGTATAGAATTATAATACAGAAATTATCAAACAAATGGATTCAAAAGTAGAATAAAGTACATAGTATTATGAGTTTGACAATTGAAACATTGACAAATGACAGCATAAATGATAGGGAGTGATCTTTAGCTAATGAAAACCAAATAATAGTAGGGGAAGAGCCAAAAGATCACATACGCCCACCGTAAAAACACAATTCTATTATTTAAATTATTATTTATAGCGGAAACGGGGAGGAGAGGTATAAAGCTGGAGACGGGGCAGAAAAAATAAAAAATAAAGAGTCTGGTATGGCCATAGCTATCCGTAAAAGTTATAACCAAAAAAAAAATTAATTAATAAATAAAATTATAATTTGAAAAAATAATAATTTGAAAAAATAAATAAATTGAACATTTATTACAAAATTAGCAGTCTCGGAAGTGAGGGGTACTTTGAAGAGAGCAAGGCTTGGGTCGAAAGGGAGGTTAAGGGTAGGAAAGTGGGTTTGGGGGGTAGGTAAGAGAATAAAACAGCAGAAAGTGGATCATAGGGATGACTAATTCAAGCAAGGCCGGGGAGGGTTGCATTATGCATTCTATACCAAGGCGCCCACACCATATGGAACTTGTCCACTGTGTTATTCTGGAGCCTGGAAATATATTCCATATTGGATACAAACCAGATGCGATTTAATAGTTCTTGAGATGGGTGAGAGGGTTGTTTCCATGACCTAGCAATCTGGAGTTTGGCAGCACACGTTATGTGTAGAATCAACTTGTTAGAGTGTTTGGGTAACTGGCAGACTGGGGCACACAGAAGCATCGATGCCGGATTGAGAAGAGGACAGGCAGGGATTACAGACGTAATGAGTGATTGCAAAATTTACCAGAATGGGGTGTTATGTGGGCAGGTCCACCAAATATGAAAAAAAAGTACCACCTAGTGTAGACTTTGTAGGAGTTCGCCTTAATAGAGATGCTATGGAGCTTTTGGAAACATTTAGGCATATAGCTTCCCAAGTGTCATCGCTCAAAAGATGCTTCAAGGTCCATCTCCAAGACAGTTTTGAGGTTTTCTAAAGGAGGAGAGTCCGGGTTAAAACGGAGTTATACAGTTAGGAAATAGTACCTCTATCCATGGGTCGATAGATGCATAGTCGTTTCATTGCCATGGGTTTGCGGAGGGAACCAGAATCAGGAAGAGGCAAGGTAACAAAGCTCTGAATTTGAAGATATTGATAAAAAAAGAGTGAGGGATTAGATGCTTCTCCTGAAGGCCTGCAAAGGATTGCAGGGCAAAGTCACCCAGAATATGTCGGAAACGGATGATCCCAGCTGCAGTCCAAGTAGAAGCCATGTGGGCGATTAGCAAGGAACAAAGGAGGGATGGTGCCACAGGGGGGTTTGAGGTGAGGGATAGGTGTACAAAGAGAGCTTGGGGGTGAGAGAGTCCCAGACGGACAGTGTGATGGCGACCGTGGGAATTGACAGGGCAGAGGAAGGTCTATTTTGACAAAAAAGCCAGGGAAGGTGGGAGACTGAGTTAACTTCACCCAAGTCGGATTCTAAGACAACTCAGTGTTTAGTGCCCCTAGGGGAATTCTAGGCAACTGATTGGCTAAGTCTAAAAGCCTGATAGTATTTAGAGAGCGATGGAAGTCCTAGAACCCCCAGATGGGAACCCTTGTAAAGAACATCCCTACGAAAGTGGGGTTTCCTGTTGTTCCAGTCTATAGGAAGGGACTGGAAGAGATACAATAATTTAGGTAGTACATTCATTTTATTGCATTTATGTGACTTATCCAAGATATAAATACTTTTGCCACCGAGAGATGTCCTATTCAGCGGCCCAAAAGAGAGGAGGGTAATTAGCCTTGTACAAGCGGTCATAAGACTTTGTTAGGTAGCCGCCCAGATATTTTATAGAGTCCTGTCTCCAAGTAAATGTTGAGTTGGAGAATGTCCAAAGTCGGTCTTGATATATGCAGAGGCAAAGCTGCTAATTTATCATGATTGACTTTAAAGCCCAAAAAGAGAAAGTTCCTGGAAAAAAATAGGGAGGGATATAATAGGTTTAGTTAGGGTAAGAAGGACATTGGACCTTATTCAGAGTCGGTCGAAGCGGCCGCTCGGTCGTACGCCACCGATGTTCGCTATACTGCGCATGCGTAAAGTTCGCAATGCGTGTGCGCAAACTAGCCGCTACGATCAGAAATTTCTCTCTCCTTGAACACAGCCAGGTCGGTAGTTTGAGTGACAGATGGAGGCGTTTGTGAGTGGTAACAGGGGAAGGTGCTTGAAAATGGGGGAGTGGAGATCCGAACGCAGGCGTGCCTCATTATGCGAACGGCGTTTTATGGGAGTGCATACGGATTATGGGAGTGCATAATTAACAAAGTAGCGTTATGGCACATATGACATGGGAGGTTTTTACACTGACATGATCGTAGAGCTTAAGAGAGGGTATGGTCAACCTTAAGCTCTACGACCAGTTCCGATGGTTCCCGATGGTCTCGATTAATCCTTATATGCCCGGAGATGACGTGCAATGCGTACGAGAAGGGGGCTTTTTTTTTTTGTCTTCCGACTGCTTCCTCCCCTTGGTCGGCCAACTACCGATCCAAACTTAGGGATGCAACTTGCGAGGGAATCATTTGAATATCCGGCCCCTTTTCCCGTACGACCGTGCGGCCGCTTCGACCGACTCTGAATGAGGTCCGTTGTCCGCAGAGAGGGAAAGTTTGTATTGAGAGTTCCCGACACGGATGCCCAAAATATCTGGGTTGGAACGAGAGCCTCTGTAACTTGGACTAAAATAATCGGTGACAATGGATAGTCCTGCCTGGTACCATTTGAAATGTTGAAAGGGTTTGATAGGATACCACCTGCTAAAACTGAAATGGAAGAGTTATGGCTTGAATAGTCTGTAGGAATTTTCCTCTAAAGCCAAACCTGAGTAGGCTATGCGTCAGAAAGGGCCAAGAGACCCTGCCAAAGGCCTTTTATGCATCTAGAGCCAAGTGAAGGGAGGGGAGTTTGAGAGCATTAGAGTGATGGATCAGATTCACTGTCCATCTTGTGTTGTCAAGTGCTTGACAATCTGGGACAAAACCCACTTGATCCGGATGGATGAACGTGGGGAGAATCGGGTTTAGTCTGTTCAAAAGAACTTTTGCAAAGAGTTTGAGGTCCATATTTAAAAGTGAAATTGGGTGATGACCAGTTGGCGGTCTTTGCCAGGTTTCGGTATAACCATAATTATAGCTCTGGTGGTGTCTGGATAAAATAATTCACTATCAAGAATTTGGTTTAAAGTGGATGTAAGATTGGGGATTCATTAATATACTTTTTAAATGTGATGTAAGATGGAGACACAAACCCTTCTAAGCATTAGCTTTCTGTAAAATACTGTATATAAAAGACATATGTGATTGAGTGTATCATGTTGTTCAGCAAAATACAATGCAAACTTTCATATAATGCGAGGGATGTATCAAGCCTTGGAGAGAGATAAAGTGGAGAAGTTGCCCAAAGCATCAAATCTGTCATTTCAAAGACTGTGCTGGATAAATGATAGAAGCTGATTGGTTGCTTGGGGCAACTTTTCCACTTTATCTCTCTCCAAGACTTGATACATCGCCCCCAATGTATATTAAAGGACCAATGTGACTTTACTTGCTCTGTGATTTGAAATGATCATTATTTAAGAGGTTTGAACTGCACTAGCTGTTAATCTAGCAATAGCTTTGTGGTCAATATATTACTGTATCCACTCTGTCAGTATTTCCGCAGCTCACAGAGTACTGAATTATATATTGCTTTGTTTACACCAAGTTTAAAAAGGCTTCTTTATTACTTTATCATTGATAGTCATTTCTATGTCTTATTATTGAGACAACATAGCTATTTTAGCGATAGTAATGTATTTCTAAGTACAGCAACAGTACTAAAATGTGACAGGAAAGGTACGTTTTAACACCTGTTTTGCTCTCTTGATCTTTATCCAGTGTATTGTGGTCATTATGTTTTTTCACTCGTGTCCTATTTGCTCTCAAGAACTTTTTGTAATGTATTACTGAGTCATACTAAAGTTATTATTGCCTTCTATAGTAAATTTTAACCAGCTTGTAGGGGGTGGGTTTGTATAATTGGCAAGTTGTATAGCTACTGGTGAATGGATTATTGACTGTAAATATAGAATGTGCCTACAAAAGAATAGAATATAATAATGCATGGATTTGATATATATTTATATAGTGAATAATTTAATAATCAGTTTTAACTGTATGAAATGTAACCAACAGAGCACTCTATTTTGTGCAAAAACACATGACTTGATGTACACATCATTAAGTGACATTAAATAATGCTTTCAAGTGATTCTTCCACCAGTTTTCAAATAACAATTATATTTTTGACCATTTCTAATTTACAATATTGTGTGTGTACTTTTTGGGGTCTGATATTACTTTACACATCTCTTCACATGGAGAGCACATTGAAGTCAATACAGGGATGTATTGCACCTGTTTAAAACGGTGTGAAACCTCTATTTTGCAAAGATGCCTTCTAAGACTGGCGTAAACCATTACTTAAAATTGAATTATTAATTTAAAATCCATTATTTCCTAGTCAACTTCTATATTGCTTGTATCGTACATACAGGAAAAATAACTTTGTACCAGGAAAAGGAAAATCATGGAAGACATACAGTATTGTACATGGACTTTATGAAATGAATATTTAGAAGGTATACCCTATAGATTGTGAGCTTGAGTGCAGGTCCCTCATTGCTTTATCTGTTTTTTAATACCCAGTCTTGATTTATTGCTGTGTTTATGAGCCCATGGTTGCTGGTAGCCATTGAAATACAGACTGAGTGGATTGATCCTACTTGTAATAATAATAATGATATACGTATATATAACGATTTTAAACTGCATAGACAGTCAGAGCTGTACGCTTCTCTGGATGCCACATTGGTTTACAGCAAGTCCCAAAAGGAGTATATACACTTACATGTGGTCTGCATGGGCCACATATGCATGAACACGCTTGAGGACACCTCTTCACACCTCTGTACTACCCACTGGTCATTAATGTAGATATGATGCGGTAGACTCTGCTTTCTCCTATTATCGCGCAGTCATTTTCTGAGTATGTGCAGTGCAAATTCACACAAGAAATGCTATGCAAACTGAAGTACATTAAACTCTACGTCCACCCATAATATAAATGTTATAATTTAATAGGTTTGTTTTATAATGGATGGAAATATTTGCTATTTAAGCACAAAGGAATACTGTATGTGTCTGTTAGATATCTAAAAGGCTTCCAGTTGACCAAACATGTTGGGTCTGAGTCAGAGTAACATACAAATCACACACAATACCGATGTTCACATAGTTGAGCGATTGTTTGCTACTCTGCATGCAGAAAAATGTTTAAAAACTTCTACAGTACATGTGTTACACAGGGTGTATGCACAACGGTGCAGTATTACTTGTGGAAAAGTGATGGGCGCTCCTGGGTGGTGAATGGGAGGTGGCTATAAGTGCCTACAAAAATGGTCCGTTATATGGTTGTGTTATGGGAGTGTCGTGGGCGCTCGAATGTCTGTGTTCACAACCACTTTCACTGACACAGTGAAAGTGGTTGTGAACACAGACATTCGACTGCTCACCTAGGAGGCCATACTTGGACGGAAAATCTGCCGTAGGGCTGGTGCAAGTTTTGATGGTGCAACTGATGGTGGCTGAGAGAGTGGGAGTCTCAGTCCTTGCACTTTGGGCCACAAAGATGTACACAAGGGAAGGAGTTAGTAGCGGCATTCGCATAAAGTCGTAGACAGATGACTATCAATAGACGCTTCTGTATACATCTCTGAATCAGGCCGATTGTGACTGTCTCCCCCATGGATAGGAAATGTAGCCAGTAATATGCCCTAGCAAAGAAACCGTCTTTCGTCGCTTCATGTGATTGGACATATTGTGGAGTTGGAGACACCATTTTACATACATCCACATTATTAAAGGGCTCTCCAATTCTTTTCTTAAGATCAATAGATCCAGAGACATTTTTCCTGAATATGGTAATACACAAACCCCATAGCTATTAATATAGATAACAAAGTCTGATTAATATAACTTCTCATTTGCTTACACGTGAAGTTTTGAAACAAGATGATGAAACAAAACTGTAAGGGGTTCTAAAGACGATTGGTCCATAAGAATCCCTAACAAGAGTTTTGTGGATTTTCTTTGGTGTATGTAATGCATGCCTATGTATTTTATCAAGCTGCGATATGGTAAACATACTCAGTCACCCAATTAGGATAATCCCCATCTCTAAAACATCCCTTAGGAGCAGCTGCTTAATGCAAAAAGGCTTCGGTGGAGCAGTCCCTGCGTATATGTAGCATTATTCTTGTATAAGTGCTTTGGATAGCAAATGTCGTCTCTCAGCAAAAACAATTGCTATTTTCTTGTTAAATGTACAAATCAGTAACAACATTATTTGATCCATATCTAAATAACATAATGAGATTATGAAAAACAGGTGCAAGACAAATAAATATCAGACTGATAAATCTAAACATAAAAATTTGTTAATATCCTTAAAGAAAAGGTAACAAGAAAGAGATTTTCTCTGCAGTAGTAACTGTTTATCAAATGCATCATATTATTTTAAAAAGCATCAAATGTTTCTAACCTCAGCGAAGACTGGTTGTACTGAATATGGGAGGGTGATTGATCTCAAAACACAGACTGGCATCTTTTTAAAATCACTACATACTTCAGCAGCAGGCATGTAGGTTAAGATAGCTTTAGTATGTGTTTTCTTTCCATCCTCAGAAAGGCAATGAACAGCATGTTGTGTCTGTACTCTGCTTGCACTGGGGCAGATGCAGAGTCAGTAATATGCTGGTTGGCATAGCGTATTTTCATGATTTGGCATTGCGCATATTTGAGATCATTTTTTAGTTATCATGTCGATGGGGATTTGTTCCTGTTGTATTAGAGAGGTTTCTGTAGTTATAATAGCGACAGTGTTTGTTGCACATCAAATAAATGGCTTAAAACATGGACAAATGTGGATGCATGTGTTTGTGATGTGTGCCTGGCTTACAGCAAGCACATATGTTACTGTTGCTAACCATAACACATCTTGAGCCCTGTGTATGGGTGGAAATATACAATATTGGCATGCAACTGTTTTTTATCTGTATCAGCCCTAATATGGGATACATTATTTTTGTTAAATAAATCTTGCACTTGTTATTGTAGGGGATTCTCATTTATTCCATGTTACATGCTGCTTCTGTATATTTTAATAATACTTATATTTGCAGTGGAAACTATAGGAAACTGTATGAAAATAAATTCATGTATCTTTTGTTTAGCACTGAAATGCAGTCTCTTATAATCCCAGGTATACAATTTTCATGAGCTGCAAGTAAATAAGTAATTTGGCTCTAAGTGCTCATTTGCATGCTTATTGGAATGCACTACTTTGAAAATACCACTGGCATGCTGCTAGTTATAAAAAAAAAAGCAGCTGCTTTATCACTGGCAAAAGATCGATAAAGAAAATTGCCATTAAACACTGATAACTCCACTTTTTAATTTAGAGCATCAATAGAGCTTGCACTGTTCGGAAAACAGCTACAATTAAATGCCATTGGGAAGTTTGACACTGGTGGAAAAAAAGTGAACAAAATTCCATCATAACAACAAATCATATAAAACCTTTCCTTTCCAAAACTGCATATGAATAAATACAGAATGTGATTAGTTACCCTGAGTTAATTAAATTTTTTGCACATTTACAATTCACCAGTTTTCATAAGGCTCCCATATACTGGAGCAACCAAGTGCATAAAAGCCTGGTCAAGAGGATCAGTTGTTGCTGAGATTAAACGCCTGATTGGTGCTCAAAAAGAAAGAACATCAAGAGAAGGTCTGTTCCTTGAGCAAAAATGCATTTTGTTAATGAGAGATCAGAAGAGAATGGCCAGACTTTTTAAGCTTACAGGAACATAACTGTAATAGTGGTATGCAGAAGAGCATACTTTGAAGTGGATGGCAGCAGAAGGCTACACTGGATCCACTCCTGCCAGCTAAGAACAGGCTCACCAAAACTGGGCAGCTAAAAATCTGTAACAATTTTGCCTGTCTGACAAATTTCAACCTCTGCTGCAACTTGCAGTTGGTAGGGTCAGAATTTGGTGTAAATAACACGATTCCATGGTTTCACCTGCCATGTGTCAGTAGTTCATCAGGCTTGGGGTGGTGGTGAAATGGCTCACATTAAGCCTATTTCTTTGCTCACATTAATAGCACATTAATAACACCTGAGCATCTTTTAAATGCCACAGACTTCTTGAGCATTGTCACATGAAGTATGATAGTTGTTAGAACTCTATTATGTCATATAGGCTCCCACAGATTATCTATACCAAATATCAACAGTAATTAAGCTGCTTACCAGTTAGATGGCTACAAGTCAGTCAGCCCAGGGTTCAGTGCAGACAGAATAACCAGGAGCCATAGAACAAGTCAATATCAAACAGGTTCATTCCACAGGTGATGACCCAGTTATTCTCAAGGTGTATTAAGGGTACAGGCAATAAGCAGGCCAGGTATCGTCCAAAGGTCAAAAACAGGTATCCAGCAGAGTTTAGGGGCACAGACAAAGACAGATCAGTTACAGTCCAAAGTCAGAATCCAGATATCTAGCAGAGTTTGAGAGCACAAGTAAAAGACAAAGTAGTTAGGGGGCAGACATCTGGAAGAAAGACAAATGACCTAACACCTGGTGTTACGTGAAACTTTCTTATAAGACCGATAGAGAGACAGTTCAGGGCTGCTCATGCATGCTTCCGAACTTGCTGGACCTGCTTTCCAGTCACCAGGAGGGCTGCTGTGAAGTACTGTTGCTGACCATGTGCTTGCCTTTATGGCCATAGTCTATCGATCATCTGATGTCTCTTTCCAGCAAGATAATATAATCTTCCAGCGAGATAATGTGATATGGTCCACAAACCAATGGCTTACAGAGTCACCAAATTTAAGTCCAGTAGCACACCATTGGGATGTAGTGGAAAGGGAGTCTCACCGCAAAAAAGTACAGAGGACAAATCTGCAGCAAGTTCATGATGTTATCGACCTGAACCTCTAAAGGTGCCCATCCACTAGACGATTAAGTTGAGTGATTGAATGATAACAATCATTCAATCATTGATAAATCGTTTGCAAATTGTTTGCAAAAATGTCTAAAACAACCAGTGATGCGTGTGCCCGCTGATCGTTTAGACATCTATCATCGTGCAAATATGCTGGACAACCTGACGATAACGTCAGGTTGTGCATGTTTGCAGATGATTGATGAGCCTGCACTGAACGACTGATCATTCAGTGCAGGCTCATCACAGACTGACAAACGACTGCACGATTACAATGTCGTAATCGTGCAGTCGTTTTCATGTCTGCTAGTGGATGGGCACCTTAAGGAATGTTTCCAGCACCTTGCTGAATCATTAACATGAAGAATTCAGGCTGTTCTGGGGCAAAGGGGGTCCTACCCAGCATTGGAAAGGTATACCTGATACAGTGTGATATTTATATATAAATCCTTTCATTTATTTGTCACATTACTTACTGTGTAAAGATACATGGTGATGTTTTCATTATACATTGTACAATACAGACAACATGTTAGTGTTCAATTTACAATACAGAGAGCATTCTAGGGAATTCAATATCATAAAAAAGAAACTTAAGAAACCATTGTTGTAGCCGCTATACAATACAGCAAGCGTCTTTCTAACCAATATGCATTAAAGAGAGCATCTTAGTGACCACTATACAACAGAGAGTCACATACAGGGACTGATGCAGAGTGAGTAAGACACTAGTTTGCATAGCATATTTTGCATTTCGCCAGGTGGTACACAGCTGGGATGGGGGAATGAAGGCTGAGCAGAATAAAGGTATGTTTTATGCAAATGCTGATAATTCAGACAAGAAGTAACACACATATATATATGCCCATTAGGGGCTGTATGTTTTGCACCAGCTACGTGTACAGGTGCAAACACACGCTGATCATGGCCGTAATAAGCCAGCCTGGGTGAAGGGGGCATGGCCTATGCATGGGAGGTGTGGCCATGCCCCCTCAAGAAAAAATACAACCTTTTTGGATCACCACACTGCACGCTAGGGAGGGGTGCACTGGGAGCCCCCCATCCCGGTGCAAATCCATGGGGGACGCGCGTTCAGTGTGATCGCTACCCCCCACAGAGAGAGGAGACTGCAGCATTCTTCCACTGCAGCCCAGCACACAGCAGCATGTGCTGGGCTGCTGACAGGTAGGAGGGAGGGGGGAGTGGTGTCAGACCCGGGCCGCTCCAGCAAGCCCGTGCCCGGGTAATTAGTACCAGCTCCCCAGTCTCCCCCCCTCTCGACGCCCCTGACGCTAATGATGACTTGTTGTAAACCAAGCGCATATTCTACCTGCCTCATGGACACCAGCCCTGACCATGAAATGTGCTGCTGCAGGTAGATCGGTCCAAAATGTATACCCTCTGCATCTGCCTCTTGTGAGAAACTGCTTATGAACAGTGGCCACTGAAGGTGAAGAAGGTAACTTTGTTTTTTGTTTTCTGTTATTCACCTGGAGCAAAACACCAGTATTCATTTTGGATATTTGGAACCTTCTGTGATTGAGATGCCTGTTTCTCTTTATTTTCTCGATCTCTCATGTAGTTCATTATTAGCTGAGAATGCTTATACAGAGCATATATATGTGTGAGTTTATACTGATTGCATAACAATTATTATTTGAAATACTGCAGGTATTTGTCAGTTTCACTAAAAAGATTTATCTACCCGCTGCAACCCATAGTGCATCCCCACCTTTCCCACCCCTTAATGTGTGCACCGAATCCCAAACCATTTGTATCAAAATATTCTTTATAGAGGTTCTAATTTCCAATATGCCCAATGACAATAAATATTAGCCATAACATGTAATAAAATGACTCTCATGGAAAATAGTTATATAGAATATCCTTGATTTTTCAGCAAAAAGGGCTCTGAAAACGTACTGTACCTAAAAGGGACATTTTATGAAAAGAAAAAGTAAATTGTCACAGCCTCTGCATCAATTAATGTTTTCTGGCAGAGTCAACCTCTGGTAGAACAGAAGCCCCCTGCCATTTTTATAATGCTGAACAAAAAGCTAATTTTGACATATTCCCTTTAAAGGCACTTAATAATTTAAGTACTGTAAGTAATGTTGCTGTAACACTAAATACTACTGTAGAGTATGTCACCTTTGTGTCCACATCAGCATGTACTCTGTATTTGTCCCCAGGGGTGCCAAGAAACTTGTCAGTAATCCTGTACTAGAGTACATGTCGAACAAGCATGAAGGGATGTAGTTATACCTCTCTGGCTAGCGGGGCCACGTTATATCAACCACCACCACCCCTATGTGTCCCTCAAACTTCCCTTCTGGAATGTCCCAGAGGCAATGTCAAAAAAGTTGGCGAGTGTAACTTTTGTATAGCAGACTCCTCATTGACTTCATTGGTAGTAAAATGTCTCTGGGTCATATATATTTCTTTCATGTTGGAATTATTGTGCCATATGATTGATTCCCAGATCATTGTATGCTGAATAGTGCCATAACACAGTCTTGTGCTCTCACAAAGGCCTTGCTGGGGGCACACCACTCAAATATCTTCATTTATGTGTCAGTATCAAGGCATCTTAGTAATGAGCAAGAGACATTTACTAATCTGTCAGCAGCATCGGAGGAATGGAAACACATTTTTCACATGTAAAGATAAATGAGATCAGTAAACTAATAATCTTGCGCTATTAAATGTTGAATGAGGATAGTGTAGAAATAGGCTTACAATGGCAAGTGTTAAAGTTAAGTTATTTTTTACAACTGGAGTGAAGCATCGTAGTGAAATTTATCTCAGTGAGCAAAGATTCTTTATCTGTCTGACTGTAGCAATGTGCACACAGCACTTATGCTACATCAACTCTTGGGATTCACGCCAACACAAGAGCTCTGATGTGTAGTTAATGCATGTGGACAAACAAAAGTAAAAATGTCTAGATATATTACAGTACTATTAAATATACTTGCCTACATTTTTTTCTTCCCTCCTAGAGAAGCCCGGAGGGGAGATGCTGCTGATTGGTGATGGAGGTGGGGCATGCCACCTTTTGTCATTAGGTCCTGCCCTCTCAAGACTTAGGGGTCTGTTTACTAAGCAGTGTAAGGAGACAGAGTGAAAAGTGATAAGGTGCCTGCCAATCAGCTCCTAACTGCCACAGGCTGTGTTTGAAAACTGACAGTTGGGAGCTGATTGGCTGGTACCTTATCACTTTTCACTCTGTCTCCTAACACTGCTTAGTAAACAGACCCCACAATGCTGCAGTTAGCTGGTCTATGAAAGATGGGGTGGGGCCAAAATGATGCAACTAGAGAGGGGTTTTGTGTCTGAGCTTTTATACAGGCCACAGAGCTACGAGGTGAATTTTGATATCTGAAATGATTTTAAGTAGATAGTATACATTGTCTCCTATATTATACAAATTTCTATAACACATTAGATATCTGTGTTAATGCACTCCCTCACAATGACAGTGGCTGACATACAGGCTCACAATAACACACAGACAGACGCTAAAGCTGGCCACACACCAGACCAACTTGTATCCAACCATCCAACTAGTTGATTGGTTGGAATGAAAATCTGGTAAAGTATGAAAGCAAATGACAATCAGCAATTTGCTCCCAAATGCCGGAAAATGGACTAAAACTGTTGTTTGAACATTTTTTTTGATCAAACATTTAACAAACTTGTCTGATGACCATTTTCATCTGTTTTCTGGCATTTAGGAGCAAATTGCTGATCATCAGTTACTCCCATACGTTACCAGATTTTCATTCCAACCAATAACCTAGTTGGCTGGTTGGATGAGAGTTGGTCTAGTGTGTGGCCAGCATTAGAAGTACTATCCACCAGCTCTTCTTACCCTGTGCATTATTTTTGGTCTCTGGAGTGACTGTGGTCAGGAATTGAGAGTGAGGGAGAGACTTCATTGATGCTTTACTTTAGTAAAATGTAAGTAAAAAATTGGCTGTTTATAAAGTATAACTCTCATTCACTATGATTGAACTTCTGACAGGAAACAGGTTAAGTGCTGGCACTCCGTAAGGAAAGTGAGCTATTTTTGCCCCAAGTTTTTTGGGATTTCAATCATCAGAAAAATTTTAGGAGTAAACTGTCTGTAGAAGCGGGCAGCGTTACCGTAAACGCGTAATAAGAGTTTATGCAGAATTGATGTATGCTGAATCAGAGTGTCGCCTTTTAAGACACAGATGTGCTTGAATTCATGATCTATGATGAATCCTTCATAATTACTGTTTTATTAAAAGAAATATCATAGACCCTTCAATTGGGGGAACCTGCACCAGATAGGACTTTGGGGGTCATTCAGACCCGCTCGCGAGCGCAGGACGCTCGCAAGCGGGTCGATGTTCCCCCACTGCGCATGCGCACGACGGAGGGAGCTCCGTCGTGCGCATGCGCGAGACCCGGCGAGCGACGGGCTCTCCATTGCTCCGGGTCTCGCACAAAAGGGGGCGTGCTGTCGATGTTGATTGACAGCATGCCCCCTTTGGTGGGCGTGCCGGGGGCGTGGCTGCCCAGATGGAGGCGTTCCCATGGGAACGCCTACCGTCTGAAGCCGGCCCCACTGACATCACTAGTGATGTCAGTGGGAGTGATTTTGGCTCTGATAGAGCCAAAATCACTCCAGGGCTTGCGGCAGCGAGACCCTACCGCAGGGTCTCCGTCGCAAGCCCGATGGTCGCAATGGTCAAGACCATCGCGACCATCATCATGGACGCTCGCATATGCTGAGGGTGGTCACCCACAGCTATGTGAGCGGCCAGGAGGCCGCTCCATTTTCATGGAGGAGGGCCCTGATTCAGAGCGAGCGCTCTGGTCAGAGCGTTCAACTCTGAATCAGGCCCTTTGTCTACATTGGATCCTGTTGAAGAGAATCTGGATACTTCTTCTCCTTTCAAGGCAGCAAACACCACCAATTGGCTTAGTTTAATTCCCTAAATTATATATTTATTTATTTATTTATTTATTAACAGTTTCTTATATAGCGCAGCATATTCCGTTATGCTTTACAATTGGAAGCATTTATAGAACAAAAAAGGGTAATAACAGACAGACATAGAGGTAAAAGGGCCCTGCTTGCAAGCTTACAATCTATAGGGAAATAGGCATTGATACACAAGGATAGGTGCTATATATTGCAATTTGGTCCGGCCAGAATGCAGAGTTTCTTGGTGGGCTGCATGATCCAGTCACAAAGGAATCTTGGCCAAATGTCAGGAGTATGTGAAAGGAAGACAATGTGTGAGATTATGTGTGGACTGCGAGAGGTGATGTAATAAGACATGGAAGCTATGAAGGTTATGTGGTCGGTTCTGGAATCTGATAAGCTTGTCTGAAGAGGTGAGTTTTCAGGGAACGCTTGAAGGATTGAAGAGTAGAGGTAAGTCTTATTGTGCATGGTAAGGCATTCCATAGAGTGGGTGCAGCCTGAAGAAAGTCCTGTAGCCGTAAATGTAAGCAAGTAATATGTGGGGATGAGAGACGCAGATCTTGTGCTGAGCGGAGAGGTTGGGTTGGGAGATATTTTGAGATGAGTGAAGAGATGTATGTTGGTGTAATTTGGTTAATGGCCTTATGTGTAAGTAACAGTATTTTGTATTGAATTCGGTAGAAAACCGGCAACCAATGGAGGGACTGACAGAGCGGGGCAGCAGACAATGAACATTTGGCAAGGAAGATAAGCCTCGCAGCTGCATTCATAATGGATTGTAATGGCGATAGCCTGTTTTTGGGAAGACCAGTAAGGAGATAGTCAGTGCGGGAAATAATGAGTGCATGGATTACAGTTTTTGCAGTGTCTTGTGTGAGATATGGTCGAATTTTGGATATGTTTTTTAGATGTATGTAACATGATTTTGAGACAGATTGAATGTGGGGAACAAAGGACAGTTCAGAGTCAAGGATGACACCAAGGCAGCGAGCTTGTGGGGCGGGGTGGATTATTGAGTTATCAAAAGTGATAAAGAGATCAGGTTGGTAACTGTTATTGGCCGGTGGAAATATAATTAATTCTGTTTTAGAAATATTAAGTTTCAGGTGGCGAGATGACATCTAAGATGAAATGGCAGAAATACATTCAGGGACACAGACCAATACAGTTGGTGATAAATCTGGAGAGGATAGGTAGATTTGAGTATCATTTGCATACAGATGGTACTGAAATCCAAAAGCGCGAGTTAGTTTGCCAAGAGAGGTGATATAGATTGAGAATAGCAAAGGACCTAAGACAGAGCCTTGCAGTACTCCAACTGATAAAGGTAGCGAAGAGGAGGCAGAATCCGAAAAATGAACAGAAAAAGAGCAATCAGATAGGTAGGAAGAGAACCAAGAAAGAGCTGTGTCCTTAAGACCTTAAACATTGTAATGTTTGTACGAGAAGAGAGTGGTCAACAGTGTCAAAAGCAGCAGAGAGATCTAGAAGAATTAGGAGTGAGTAATGGCCTATAGCCTTGGCAGTGACAGATCATTTACTACCTTAGTCAGTGCGGTCTCTGTGGAGTGCTGGGAACGAAATCTATACTGAAGTGGGTCCAATAAGTTGTGGGTGTTAAGAAAGTGTGTGAGGCGAGTGTAGACAAGTCTCTCCAGTAGTTTGGAGGGGCATGAGAGCTGGCAGATAGGACGGTAATTTGAGAGTGTTAGGGTCAGAATTTTGTTTTTTCAGAATGGGAGTATTCACTGCATACTTGAACAGTAATGGAAAGATGCCAGTAGAGAGAGACAGATTACAGATTTTAGTTAGGATTGGGATTAGCGCAGGAGACAGAGCTTTACTGATTTGTGAGGGTATAGGATCTAGAGGAGAGTTAATAGAGTAGAAGGATGAGAAGAGTGTAGATACTTCATCTTCGTTTGTGAGGTCAAATGAAGAGAATGTGCCAGAGGGTTCAGGTAGGGAATCGAGCAGGTCACTAGCTGAGGAAGAACATACCATTTCATTTCAGATCTTATCGATAACAGTTGTAGATAGTTTTATATTTGAGGAAGTCACATGGAGTACGAGACTTTCGCCACTGACGTTCTACTTTATGTGAGAGTTTTTGTAGATGCCTTGTTAGTTAGAATGCCACAGTTGTCGTCTAAGTCTACGCAGAGTGTGATGGGTAGCTGGAGCTACTTCATCGAGGGCTTTTACTAGAATTTGGTTTAGGTGTGATGCAGCAGTCTCAGGAGAAGTGAATGCAGAAATTGGTGAGAGTCATTGTTGTAGAGAGGTAGATAGTTGTTGAAAGTTAATAGCATTAATATTTCTGCAGGTTTTAGAAGGTTTGGTTGATTTCACTGACATTGAGGTTGATGTAATGGAGGAGAGTGTGCAGGTGATAAGGTTGTGATCTGAGAGAGAGAAAGGAGCATTAGTGAAATCAGAAACTGAGCATAGTCTGGTAAATACAAGATCAAGGCAGTGGCCCTCCTTATGAGTAGAGGAGTCAGTCGATTGGGAGAGGCCAAAAGAGAAGGTTAGATAGAGTAGTTTGGAGGCATGAGGAGATTGTGGACTATCAATGGGGATATTGAAATCACCCATAATGATGGTGGAGATGTCTGATGATAGGAAGTGAAGGAGCTAGGCTGAAAAATGTTCCAGAAATTGTTGAGGTGACCCAGGCGGGTGATAGATAGCAGCAACTCGCAGAGAGAAAGGGGTGAAAGTCCTGATAGAATGTACTTCAAATGATGTAAATGTAAGTGACGGTACCTGTAGGAGAACTGTGAATGTGAAAGATTGGGAGAGTAATATTCCTACCCCACCTCCTTTTCAATTTCCAGGCCTGGAGGTGTTTGAGAAGTGTAGGTTACCATGTGAAAGTGCAGCAGGGGAGGCAGTGTCTGACTGTGTGAGCCATGTTTCTGTTATTTGCAGAAGATTGAGGTTAGTTGAAATAAAGAAGTAATGAATGGATGTTAGTTTGTTGCAGACAGAGCATGCATTCCATAAGGCACATTTTAGAGACTTGGAGGGTGAAGGGAGGCACGCAATGTTTATGAGGTTTGCTGGATTCATAGTTCTTTGTGGATGTGGCATGTGGATCGGGCCTGGATTTGGAGATATGTCACCAGCTAATAGAAGCAACAGGAGAGAGATATAAATATATTTGTGGGATTTGTCTGAATGATTTTTATGGTGAGAGGTTGTGGATGTTATTGTTAATGTGTATAGATAATTTAAAAGCTCATGTGTGTTTGTAAGAGGAGAGAAAAGTAATGAGGCGCAAAATATGTACAGAAGGTTGAGCTGCAGGGAGAGTAAAGGATGTAGTAGTTTTAGAGATGATTCCATGGAGTGAGATCATTAATAGAAGTTTTTGATACATTTTTTTCAAAAATGTACAACACACAAACTACTGTTAAGGAATGATATTGTAATTACCTTGTTTTAGATGTTGTTCAATGTTTGTTCAACTGTTTTTTTAACTGTTACATAAGTTACACTTCATGTTATAACACACTTATGGGTAAATTTACTAAAGTGAGAATTTTTAGAAGTGAGTTTTAGAAGTGATGTTGCCCATAGAAACCAATCAGGTTCAACTTAACATTTAACTAGCACCTTCTAGAAGATAATAGCTAGAATCTGATAGGTTGCTATGGGCAACATCACTTCTAAAACTCACTTCTAAAAACTCTAACTTTAGTAAATTTATCCCTTAGTGCTTATAATACACGGCTGCCATCGTCATCCACGGCTGCCTGTATACTGATTCTGAACTTAAAGAAAGTCTGATTGAGACATGCTACAGCTGAGCACAAATGCTAACTAATCAAAGAAGAAATTTAGCACTGGGTTTGTGTAAACACAAACAGTATCCTACCATAAACTAGACATCACTGAACAACATCTCCCACCCAGGTTAATACAAATTACAATCAAGTCATTACATCTCAATCTTTCCTAACAGAAATAAATTCCATTATGTAGAAATGTAAGAATAATATGTAGCTTGCTAGATGGAAATGGGTAACATACTTTTTAAAAACCAAACAGCTGATCTGAGTGATTGCAAAGCACTAGTAAGATTATGCAGCTTGGAGAATGGGTAACATACCTGCAGGGATGAAAAGAAATAGAAGACGTTCAGTCCAGTTGTAAATTTATGGTTATTGTGCTAGTTCTTAACCTCTAAACAGTATTGTCTAAGAACTGGGTCTATTTATATGTATAACACTGGGGAACAAAAACATTTTTTTTTTCTTGCCAAGGATTTAAGATCAGTTTGAGAGTACTCGCAGGTCCTATTTTCGCATTAGATCTTTGCTATAGCTTAATTGGCTCCAGTTTTCAAATTAATGAAATATTATAAAATTCAATTCTTTTCTCCATGTGAAGTACCTTACTAATCTAGGCCTGCTTTACTTAACAGAATAGATTTAGTTTTGCTTTTTTAACAACTACCCTATTTCAACAATAACAAGAATTTGTTTTATTTGTGATAACGTAGCTGGTAGTCACGTATGAGACACATAACACATTCAAATCTCCTCACTAATGCTGGGAGGAGGCGTGGCAGTGCACTGCTGAGCCTGCTGGGACATCCTCAGACCATAGCCACGCCTCCTCCCAGCATACAGAGAGGAGCAACGGAGAGGACTGAGTGACGCAGTTAGCACACCTCCTGTTCCTTTGTTTGGCCCTCTCTCTTTCCCACCACAACCAATTTCCCACTGTTTGGGCTTGTTTTGTACGTCCTCGGCTTTTGTTTGGAGTTAGCACTGAATGTGTGAAACAAAACGTTTTCGCCTTAAAAAATGAGTTCCTTTCGGACACGGTGTACTGACAACCCTGATGTTTTTTGTTATATTTATGACAAATATAGTGTTGCAAAAGAAAGAAAAAATATAACTGTATTTGTAAAACAAGCGTATCAGGCTTATTTTGGACGTCACATAAGCCAGCAAGACAAGATTTGGATGCCTCACAAAGTTTGTAAAACCTGCGTGGAGTCACTCCGCAATTGGACTAAAGGAGATCGAAAAGGACTTAATTTCGGCATACCTATGATGTGGTGTGAGCCAAAAGATCACTTGAGTGACTGTTATTTTTGTGCTGTAAATGTGAAGGGTATGAATCGATTTAAGAAATGCAAATGGGAATACCCAAGTATGAATTCTGCAAAACAACCGATACCACATAGCGAAGATTTACCTGTACCATCATTCAGTTCTTTGTGCAAAGTTGAATGTGATGATGTAGAAATGTTAATTTCATCCAGTGCAAGTGACAACACAGATGAAAGTGAGTTTGAAGAAAGTTCCTCTACTCCAAACAAATTTTCTCAAAAGGAACTAAACAATTTAATTTGTGACTTGAATTTATCAAAAAAGGAGCTGAGCTTTTAGCATCTAGACTTCAAGAAAAGCATTGTCTTAAGCCGAATGTTACTATAATGTCGTATCGAAATGAGAGCAAGCCATACTGCCGTTCTTTAGCCAAGATAACAATCTTATGTATTGCAACAATATTCCGGAACTTCTCCAAATGATGGGCTTACCAGAATATCGAGCAGAAGACTGGCTGCTCTTTTTGGATACTTCTAAAAGGAGTTTAAAGTGCGTATTACTGCACAATGGGAATAAATTTGCGTCGATTCCTATCGGTCATTCAACAAAACTTAAAGAATTGTATGAAAATATCAAATATCAATAGCTTATTCTCAGCATCAGTGATCTATTTGTGTCGATTTAAAAATCGTAAACTTTCTCCTTGGGTAGCAGAGTGGATATAGTAAGTATCCTTGTCACATATTCTTATGGGATAGTCGTACAAAACAAAAGCATTGGCAACAAACTGTATGGCATCTATGAGAAGTTATAACTGTAGGAGAAGCCAACATCATTCATGAACCCTTAATTGACAGGAAAAAAATCATACTGCTGCCTCTCCATATCAAACTGGGTTTAATGAAACAATTTGTAAAAGCATTGGACAAGTCAGGCGATTGTTTCACGTATATTTGTCGAACATTTCAATCTCTTAGTATTGAAAAATTTATGGAAGGAATTTTTGACGGCCCACAGATACGGAAACTGGTGAATGATCCAAATTTTTACCACATCTATGACTGAAACTAAATCTGAATCATGGCTGAGTTATGTGTCTCTCATTCAAAAAATTTTAGGCATTCACAAGACAGATAACTATCATTAATTAGTCCACAACATGCTAAAATGTTTTGAGAAAGTAGGTGCCAACATGAGTATTAAAGTAAATTTTTTGTACAGCCATTTAGATCACTTCCCGTCCAATCTAGGAGATTTAAGTGAAGCACAGGGTGAACGGTTCCACCAGGATATTCAGGTAATGAAAGAAAGATATCAAGGAAGATGATGGCTGATTACTGTTGGAGTCTGCAGAGGGACTGCCTGCAACAAGAATACAAAAGAAAATCCTACAAAAAAACGGTTCTAATAGCTTCCTAACACTTATGTATGTAATTATCCTGTGTCTTTTTATAACATTTTACAAATCAAATTTAATCAGAATAAAAAAATTATCTTTTTAATTATCCAATTGAAAAATAAGCATGGCATATTCATGATGAGGAGCACAAAATTAATCAAAATTGACTCTTAGAACCCTGGCAACAGATTGACTTTTCCCCAGTGTAATCAATAAAATACTGGACCCACAATTTACACCTTGCTGTGGGGCTGTCTTCTACCTAATAGACCACAAAAGTAAGAAAGGACATGTTGTCTGGGTGAGGCACTGGAATGTTAAATAGCGGTTTGGGCTTTGTAGTAATGGAGTGTCTTGCCCATCTTAGAAAATGGTTAATTAACATGGAAAAAGTTAAGTCCAGCTCTTGTTAAAATAGTATAAACAGAAATGTTTACTATGACTCAATTTTGTTAACTCCACCATTAAGCTACCAATGTTTTAAAATGGTGGATTTAAACAATAATGAAATCAGTACAGAAGGATAGGCAAGAGAGGCCAGCATAAATACACTACAATGTTATTTTTGAATGAGGAAATAATACTTAGATCATTTAAAATAACCAAATAGGAAAGGAACAAAAGTGTCAAAACTTTTAGCAGAAAATCCTGCATTTGGCTGCAATATGTTACAAAAGAACTTGGAACTTGGTCTGAAGAGTTCCCTTCCACACCATGCTGCAGAATGGAGGTCTATCATCATCCTAGCTCTAGGCACAAACTTTAGATTCTGTAAAATATGAGTTTATAGATGAACTGCAAAATGGCCATTCTGGAGAATGATGAAGTGAAAGAGTTATACGAAATTACGAATACAACATCACCAAAATGTGTACCTTTTCATGATACACTGTCTTAGCACATAATTAGAAATGTCATTAAAACTTCTCTTATCTCTACCCCTAAAGAGGTGGCAGTGGTATTAAAGCTATTGTTTAGCATTCCATACATACCTGTTGAAAATCAATAACGTATTCTTTTGTCTGCTATAGTTCATATTATACTTACTTTTTGTACTGTATATGATTGATGTATTATTTGGCCCCAACCCCATTCATATAAGACAGCTAATGTTACCTATGATGATTAAGTAATATTAAATTGAGAGGTTTTTATTTTTAATCATTCCGCATACATATCAACCAGCAGGAACTCTTTAAACTGGTATTGATGCACAGCAAGCTGGAAAGCTTTGAAAATATTTCCACAATCTTCCAAGGCACCTTTAAAGCACTATCAAGCTTTAATTACCCTTTGGGATATTTTAATACCGTCTGATTAAATCTATGATTTCACAAATGCTTCACTAAGCTCTGCCGCATACTGTTGTGTTGTCTAGCAGTCTGCTGCGACAGGATTAGCTTCCAGCATTCTACATTCAACACATAGACTGATTGTGTGCATTGTAATTTACCTCCACTGTAAAATATTTAGCAAGGATCCAGTCATGTCGTAGATGCATGCTGCCTATTGTGATCCTGCTTTGTGTACTGTTCATTTCCATTTCGCTTCTGTGTATGGTTTCATCTCACAGGCTTTTCCCTCGCCTTCATCAGTTCCTCTCTTCAATGTTTTATTTATGTGTTACTAAGAAGGCGCTATGAGCTCTAAAAGTAAATGTGTAATAATAAAATAGGCATTCCCGCTGACAGATCAAAATCGCTGTTTATAATAAGACGAAAAGAAGCATACAGCTACTCCATCTCTTGCCAGAAAGAGTCCAGGAGCAAGCTCATTTGTCCGGAATAATAATAATAAAAAATAAAAATCTAAATCAACAGAATCCCATTCCAGACACAAGGGAGCACAAACAATAACCGGGAAGGAAATTGGCAGTTTGGCAGCTATAAAAACAACTAGCGAAAGCAGATATTAATTGCTAGCCCTCTGAGAAGTATCGCTGCTAGTCTCTGCTGCTATTGCGGCTTACACTTCTCAAACTGGAGCACCAGTAAGCATTGGAATTATCCAGTTGTGCACAGCAGGATAAGGAAATACATTAAGATAAATATGCATAGATCATTACTGTAATATACATCATTCTATAACATGTTTTGTTCATAGTGTCCTTTTATTTTGCAGTCCATTATAGTAATGAAAAAGCTTTTTTGTTTATACACCAAAAAGATCACTCTCAGAGAAGCAACCTACAGCCATGGCCAAAAGTTTTGAGAATGGTTTTCACAAAGTTTGCTGCTTCAGTGTTTTTAGACCTTTTTGTCAGATGTGTAAAATTACAAGCATTTCATAAGTGTCAAAGGCTTTTATTGAAAATTACATTAAGTTTATGCAGAGTCAATATTTGCAGTGTTGACCCTTCTTTTTCAAGACCTCTGCAATTCCCCCTGGCATGCTGTCAATCAACTTCTGGGCCACATACTGACTGATGGCCGCCCATTCTTGCCTAATCAATGCTTGGAGTTTCTGTATACCATAGTAACATCTGACTAAAAGGTCTAAAAACACTGAAGCAGCAAACTTTGTGAAAACCAATACTTGTGTCATTCTCAAACCTTTTGGCCACGGCTGTATAGTACGTCCAGTCTCTCATACTGTATGAGGTAGATCAACATAGTAAATACTGTATGTTATATGTTTATAACAGACACAGTTGTTGTGTTTTTTAATCTAACTTGATTCTGCCCTGTAAAGCAGGGAATATAATTTTGTGGTCTGAACCAATAGTCGTAAGAATGCAGATGATCAACTATCTAGAAATTTGTGACATTATGGAGACATGCCATGACTAATATTTATGATGCCTGATGAATTAGTCAAGAAACACTTGTTAAATGTTTCTAAATATTGGTGCAGCCTAGACACCAACATTTTTTTTAGAACTGTTTTGTATTCACCTGAGTTTGCAATTGATAAAATAATTTGTGGGTGGTATTCACAGAATACATTTCAAGTGATACACAGAATACGTTTCAAGTCTATAGATTGTAAGCTTGCAAGCAGGGCCCTCTTACCTATATATCTGTCTGTTACTACCCAGTTTTGTTCTATAAATGTTGTTTCCAATTGTAAAGAGCAACGGAATATGCCGCGTTGTATAAGAAACTGTTAATAAATGAGTGAGTGTGAAAACTGGGGAAACTGTGCTCACAGATTCCTCTACATTCCTCATTCACTACAATACCTCTTGGCAGGAAGACAGCACATCTGTAAATGGACTTGGTTTACACTATTTTGCTGCACAATGAAATTTAGTTACTGAAAGCTTTATTGCTAACATGATCAAATGTTTGCCAGTAAAAAGGTTGTGGGAAAATGAGTAGTATTTTCTTCAATGTATATGATATCACAGCAGGGATAATCATTTTTTTACATAATTATCCCCGCTATGGATTAAATGTAGGTCGTGGGGAAGCAGTAGCGTTAACTGTCCCTGTGAGTTACATTCTAGGGATAACGAGGAGTCTCAGGCAGTGCTTCCCTATTCATTTCTATGGCAGTGCCTGCAAATGACCTCCCATTTCGTCGTGGTTCTCTTCAGGGCCAGTCTGTTGGGTTTGTTTTTTGCCGTGACACGTGGATGCCACACATGGACCAAAAAGGACCTGATCCAAGGATTTTGTGAGTATTAAATTGAAAAAGGAGGTCTGGGTGGGGAAGTAATTTTTAATCAAGTGCTACAACATTCTGTGTGCATCTCTTTTCTTTATTTTAATATTTTTTTACAGGCAGACAACAAGTGCTAGTAGGCCTTTAATGCCTGGAACATACCTTCTTTGGAAATCGCCATTAGGCATTTTGGGCGGTGAAATTAAGTCACTTGCTTTTTTTTGCTTTAGTCCCAAAGCAGAATTAGGCCACATAGCCAGTTGCAAAAAGATGTAAACAGCATTCTGCTATGAATTAATATGAAACCTAGGGGTCTATTTACTAAGCAGTGTCAGGAGACAGAGTGAAAAGTGATAAGAAAGTGATAAGGTGTCAGCCAATCAGCTCCCAACTGTCATTTTTCAAACACAGCCTGTGAGATGACAGTTGGCACCTGATTGGCTGGCACCTTATCACTTTCTTATCACTTTTCACTCTGTCTCCTAACACTGCTTAGTAAGTAGACCCTCTAAACTCTATAAAATGAACAGTTAAATACTAAACACTATAACCAAATGACTGAAAGTATGTACTGTATTTATTGTACTTTCTATTCATCTGTCCCAATAAGGGTATTCCCAGGACAATTGGCTTGTACTCTCTTTCTCTATTGTTTGGATGTCACCATATACTGGTACTTGTATGCGATTATATTATACTTACAGTATATTGCATTATGGGGGGATGTGAAAAGAGGGCTGATATGTTAACCCATAATTAATTCTGTCACTACCAAGCTTACTTTCTTCTGAGTAGGTTAGACAGACCCTTAATATAGGGAGACAGAATCACTTCTAGATGTATTAGACTGAGACAGCTTACATTGTTATTTTATTTTTATTTTTTTCAAACGTCTCGGAAATAAAACATTGCTTTTGAGTGTTTGGGTTTTTAAACAGTATGAGAACTGGTAGAGCTGTACCCTGCAGCAATAACCACTGTAGCTCAGATCTAAAGCTTGATGCTCTGTGCCCCAGGCATCTGCAGCTTCTAGGGTAAAATTGCAGAGACAGATGGTAAGGTGCCAAGTTGAGCATATAGTGTTATTTTGGAACATCATTTTGAGAACTCTAAGTGGAAGGATCATACCTACAAAATCATTGCTAATAACTTTAAATGTTTGCAATCTTTTATTGAATCATTGTTTATGTGTTGTGGCAAGTCTTAATGCTATGCATAATATCAAGGACTGTAACATTTCTATTTGCTACTGATGGACAGCAGTGGTATCACTTTGGTAAATCAGGTATTATGCAGTGGTTACTGTTTTAGAAACAAGACTAATGGGATTCATACATCAGCAATCAATTGGGGCAAGTCTGCATTTTGCAGATGATTTGTGTAAAAAAAAAATCGGTTAGTGAATGAGGTTCACCGATTGCCGAATCTGACCAAAAAATTATCAGCATCGGTGAATCAGGTTATCCAACATGTTGTATTTCACCAACCAATCAGGGCTGTAGATTGCTAGTGTATGGCAACAGTCAATTTGCGGACCGTTTCTAGTACTCTACTACTAAGATGGGCACCTTCATGATTCGCATATCTGATCTTTGGATGAAAAAGATCTGCAAATCACTGAACATATCGGCAATGCATGGGTGCATATTGGTGGACTGGAGAATTGCTAGAACAGGGAAATGCAGAATCAGTGATTAATGTTTTGGAATTGCTGATGTATGGGCCCCTTAACACAATAGTAAGGGTGTGTCCACAAAATTGCGAACATTGGGCCTTATTGAGCAGTACACGCTAGCAGGCGCCGGACCCATACTGTGCATGTGCAGCATGGGTCCTGCGTGATCGCACGCAGATCGGCAGTGATTGACAGTTTGCTGCCATTTGTGGGTGGGGTGGGGGGTGGCGATGGCCTCCGTTTGCCAAAACGTAGGCGTGTCACCACCATTGGGGGGGAGGGAAGAGGCTAGGATCGATGCAGCTCAGATTACTAATACATGCAGGAGGCATGAAGCCTCCTGCTGTATTACCCTAATTGCAAGGACGGAATTGCAAAGCTGCTTGCGTGCAGCTTTGCAATTCCGTCCTGTGCTGAATCAGACCCAGATGCAGATCCACCAAGAGAAACTTCATAGTAGCTGCGTTTGCACTATCAGAACAAATGTTAAAAAAAATGTTGTGCTTATTGGCTGGTTGTGTGTATTTGGCTGTATGTATACAGTACACACACACCTGACACATAGGTTACATGCTAACTCTCCCTCATTGGGGGCGATTCAATTAAACGCGAACTGAATAGTGCTGGGAGCGAGCTCCCGGAGCTATTCAATTCAGTGCGCTGTGTGGTCGGAGAATGCCGGTTATCGCGGTCATCGTGCCTTAACAAGGGTGTTAAGGCGCGGTAACCGACATTCTCCGACCAAAGTGCCAGGCACGCGGCTGTTAGCGCCACGCTATGCAGAAAAACAGCCGCGCACCCGGCACTTTGGTCGGATTACTCTTCGCATCCCCAGGGTTTGGATGTAAATCTGATGGAGCCAAATCACTCCAGGACTTGCGGCAGCGAGATCCTACCGCAGGGTCTCCATCACAAGCCCGATGGTCGCGATGGTCTTGACCATCGCGACCATCATCATGGACGCTCGCTATAGCTGTGGGTGGTCACCCACAGCTATGCGAGCGTCCAAGAGGCCGCTCCATTTTCATATAGGAGGGCCCTGATTCAGAGCGAGCGCTCTGGTCAGAGCATCTGGCTCTGAATCAGGCCCAATGTGTGTACAGGTCAGTGCATTTGCTACACACATAAAGGCACGTATGATGCTGTCAGTGCTCCTCCTACTGCGCGTGAGCCGCCACTGAATAAAACATACTAGACTTTTTACTACAAAAGAAAATGGAGAGTGCACCACTCATGCTTACATGGCTAATAAGAAAAGCAAGAATAGGAATTCAATATCGAGTATTTTGTTTGGTAACAGTAGGAAATTGAGATTGAAATGACCATAAATGGAGATGACTGGACAAACATAAGGTGCCCGTATACTGATACTGTGATTTCAATGACTGTTTTAGACCTACAGTAAATAGTTGTAATTCACAGCATTTATGGGAATTGATCATCTGTCAGTCAGGACAGATGGTACATTTAATAAGAACGTGGCTGCATCTGACTTTAGTCAACTGTCATCCAACCACATTAATGGTGCACCATCTAATTAATCCATGTTTCTATTTCAGGTTTGGCCATAGCTAAGCAACTGATAAATAATGCATGGTAACAAATAATCATGTAGTATTTTGTCTGTGGATGCGCAGGATCAGCACTGTGCATGTGCAGATATTTGATGCAACAACGGTAGCACTGCCCCGTACGCTGCAGCATGATTGACATACTGCGTCCATTTGGGGGCATGGACGGGGAAGCAAGTGGGAGTGTTTTTGAAAATGGGAGCATATCAGCCCCGTTTTATGGGCATGCTAAGGCCGATGCAAAATCACTGGCCCCCGAATTTCATGTCCATCCTAAGTAACCTGAGGGTTACTCAGAAGACCGATGTACACACAGATGTTCCAAAGCTACGTCTTCAGACGCAGAGGCGTATAACAGAAGCCGGAAAGACGCCTCCTGCAGCATTTATATTTTTTTCACACAGCAGTGTCCAAAGACGCACCTGCTCTGCCTTTTGCGAACCCTATGTCATGTGCTATGCCAATATTTTGTAAGTAATTGCAGCAATAAAAGATTTTATTTATTTGTTATCACCACAAAACAATCGCGCCCTGACGGAGCAACAATTGAATTGCTCCATTGGGTGTCTGCAAAAAAAAGGCGCCTGTAAAAGAATTGAATCGCCCCCACAGTATACAGTAAAAGCTACTGGCTATTGTGGTTCAGTGCAAATTTTGCACCTAGATGCAATTTTAGCAGCTGATACATTCTGTGCAGAATATTTTGCATACATGTATTACTGAGCATTCCTAATAGATAAATACAAAACATGTATTCATAGAAAAATAAAGTAAAAATATACCATGATTAGGGTTTGTTTCTCCTTTAAATAATGTATATTTTCACAGTCTATCTTTTAGTATTAGAAATGTGTAATTGGCTGAGATTGATTGGGAGTCGGGACCATTGTGATGTTCCACTCTCTATTGGAGAAAAGATGTGAGATTCATTTAACTTCTAACTTGCTTTAGTGCAGAATTGATTTGTATTTGCAATTACCTGTGATCACTGCTGCAATGGCTTGATGTGGATTAGTCTGGCATCACCAGTTAACAGTGGTCTTTAAAGTGGTCCCTGTACTTCAAGCAAACTCCTCCTGGCTATGGGCCTGATTCAGAGATGGACAAAATACAGATGTTTTCGCAGTTAAATGATTATTGGTGCTCTGCATATGTCTTATTCACAATGCGCAGTGATTGTGTTCCGATATCGCTCACAGAAAGGAATTAGCCGCAGTGTGATTAACCGTCAGGGACTGTTAGTGGGAGGTAACAGGGGTGTGGAGACTCACACACAGGTGTGTTACTACCATTTCTTGGATGTGTCACAGTTTGCATCTTAGTCCCATCGGCCATTTTGTCTGCGTGACCATAGGGTTACTCGGACGTCCAATGATTGACTGATGTGTATCCAATGGTTGCCTCTTTGTAAGCAATTGGTGGATTTGCGAAGCCACCATTGGTTGTCTCAATACAAATCCATCAGCTGGGACACTTGCATATTTTTGCATAGCCGCTGCATACTAATTCGCGACGGCGGCATCAGCGTACATCTCTGCATCAGGCTCTGTGAACACCATAGAGAAATTCGAACCGCGTCAGGAGCTTTAATATACATAATAAAATGTTTCCTGAAAGCTGCAAATATTTTCTAATTGTACAACTACAAGGTCGCCATCTGAAGGATACTACTATGATCCAAAAATAAATGGAAAGGCAGAAGCTCACGGGAATAAAAATAGTTTAATGCAGCATCAATGGTCTGATGACATTATAGTCAGTGTCTTTAAGTCCCCTTAAAGGTCTTTATTGGAACAGTCGTCGAATATCGCTATAGGTAGGATGCGGTTCGCATTCCACGCTGTGTCAATGCTTTGTGTGACCCAGAGACAGTGACAGAATCAATGGAGGTCCAATTTTAAAGCACTGCCAAGAAAAGTTTGCATGATTAGAAATGAAGATGTTGCCAAACTGAGGACCTGAGGTCAAACAGTCCAATATAAATCTCAGGATTATTGCTAGCTCTAGAAAGAAGAGCAATATTTGCTCATGACTCAGGTTAAAGATACAGGATCAGATGTCAGCAAATAAAGATTGTTGATATTGGATGTCAGGATAGCTTTATAGTGAGCTCAGAGTTATTGGTTTATAGAATTGTTTTGTTACAACATGTATATCCCAAACGAATGTATGAACTGCTGACATCAGTTTTGGAGAAAAAGTTATTGAAGTAAAGGGTGAGATTTATGCTGCAGTATCCAGAGAAATTAATTGTAAATGCAAGCATGGGGAGATAGTAGATATGGCCTCTGACTGAAGGGAGTTGTAGTTTAACAAACGCTGGACCTTTACAGATTGTAGCTCCAAGGCGTAACAGTCCTATTACTGTACGTGTATTTTTATTTAATTTATTTTACTGGTAGGTAAAGTAAAAACAAAGGCTGTATATAAAGTTACTTAAATTGCTACTTTTATTTACCCTAACAATGCCCTTTAAGTTTGGGATACAAATGGCACAGTCAGCAGCAAAAATGTCAGTAATAGCCGAATGTGAGCTCTTTACCAGCCTGCAGCCAAAGCTAGAGATGGAGGACCGAGAGTGCAATGTTTGACAAATAGAGCCAAACCTGGTAAATTGGAAAATGTGAGAAGAGCACAATATATAGTATGTGTTTTTTATTTGAGGATTAAAGTAATTAAAAAATAGATGCTCACATATAATGGTTCTCACAAATAGTTGTGATGTGATTGTGTGTAACAAGTGTGTTCCTTCTGGCTATTTCATATCTGGTTTTCTATGCTTTTCTGGCAAGATTATCTGAATAAGAGTTAAGACCAATTGTTTTTTATTTATTTAATTTTAAATTTTTATCTACATTTTATTTACTAATTACACACTGGCCCATATATATTGGCCGATCAATTGATCAGTGAATATATCGTGCCCCCGTCGGCCAGTGTGTACAGACAATATGTCTGTGAATTTATTGAATTGATAAACATACATATAGATTAGTGTATAAAGATAGAACAATGTGAAGAAATAGTGTATAAAAAAGCAGGGTCCACCATTTCAATTTCCCAGTATATTGAAAGCAATGTACTATGTTGAAGCAGAGCAAAATTATATGAAATATGTATATTCAATAATCTAATAACCTACGTAAAAATGCTCCTTGTTGGTCATAAAGCTAAATTAATAAAGGAATTCACTAATATTGGTGGTAATAATAATTGGTGGTATAAGGTTCTGCCTTGATAAAGCTGTTTATTCAGTGAAACATGCACGTTGGCATTTCCAGTGGGCCCACCACATGGTCCCATGAAAATGTATATATCATGCATGTACTAGTTTAGAAGTGCTAACACTATAAATATATGGTGTGGTAATAATGCTACTTGAGTAGGGATAATGTTAACATTGCAGTAACATTTATTAGCAGCACACCTTAAAGTGATTTGTGAGCTTCATAGGAACTGATAATGCCCCTTTTCCACCAAAATTCTGGGTCTGACCCAGAGTTGGAACAAAGGCCCTGATTCAGAGCCGGTCGCTATTTGCGCTCGCTCGTCCAGAAAATAGGGGTGGCTATTCAAATGAACCGTTCGCTGTTTGCGGTCTGTTCACGCCTCTAGGTCTGAATGAGCGAACAAAACTTGCGGTCGTTTTTTGGGAAACTACGCCCCCTGGCCGCTCGCATCCGACGTAATGGTCCGCTATTTATTAGATTAATCGAGTACATCGAACAGGGTATGAACTGCTCGCTATTCTTGTGGTTGCTTTTTGCTACCACAATTTTGCGAGCAGTTCTGGCTAAAAAAAAAACAGTGACGTGGTCAATGACGCTGCTGTTTTAAATATGCACACCCATAAAACGCCCGTTTTGACCTTTAAGCACGCCTGCGTTCTGATTTCCACTCCCCGTTTTCAAGCACCTTCCCCTGTCACCACCCACATACGCCTCATCCTGTCACTCATATTATCAGGCATTCGCTATTTTGCGAGCACATGAATTTCGGCCGCACTGACTGGTTCGCGCATGCATATAATGATCCGTACGCATGCGCAGTTTGGCAAACATCGCTCGGAGCGAACGAGCTGCCGCTTACGAGTGGCTCTGAATGAGGGCCAAAGTTCATATCCGGATCAGACCCGGAATTTTGCCAGCGCCGACTCGGGATATTCCCGAGTCAGCGCCGCTCACACCGCAGTTGGGTCTGCATAGACCCAGCTTTTGCAGAGTGAAAGTGGTCGCTTGGAGATTACGTCATCTCCAAGCGCCACTGAAACCGGACCAATCGGCCGACTAGCATCGCACTCCAGGTCATCGTGACCCCGAGTGCGCTGTTCTCACAGCAGGGTTTCACGGGCTACGCCCATGTTAAACCCTGCTAGTTACCTGGGTTGGATTGCCGGGTCACTCGACCCGGCGATCCAACTCTCTCCCCTTTTACACCAGGGAGCTGCCCGGGTTAACCCTTCAAAAACCCAGGTTTTATCTCCGGTGTAAAAGGGGTATCAGTCAGAATAAAACTGACATTATATAGCATCATTAGTGTGACACTATTCTATACTCACAAACCAATGTGTATTATATTAAGTGCATAAATTGTGACACGTGAGACAGCTAAATGTGTGACTTATAGAAGTGTGATTTACCACACAGATTGATTATTACCTTTTTGAGCCTTGCTGAAAGCTGCATTGAGGCAAATATAGTTTATTCTGTGATTAATGCATTCATTTTTTAGGAGTGCTTATTAATACTAAGTAACAACAATAATAATAATAAAATCTACCAGAATAACATATAGATAATTACTATTTATCTGTGATTATCTGAGCTGTGGTAATAATGTTACCTGATTAGGGATGATGTTAACATTGCAACAACACTATATATGCCAGCACTGCTTAAAGTGATTTGTGAGCTGCATATGAATTGATCAGTCAGAATAAAACTGATATTATACAGCAGTATTAGTGTGACGCTATTCTATGCTCACAAATCAATGTATATTATATTACATGAATAAATTGTGACACATGAGACAGCAAAAGATAATAAGTATTGTGATGTGATTGTCTGACCTTTAAAGGATTGAACCAGCAGTCATGCCTTATATTAAAGGAGGACATTATTGCTGAAGTTTTCACAAGCCACTCAAGTAGGTGTGATATTATTACTACCAATATTAGTGAATTCCTTTATCAATTTAGCTTAATGACCAACAAGGAGCATTTATATGTAGGTTATTAGATATATTGAATATACACATATTTCATATAATTTTGCTCCGCTTCAACATAGTACATTGCTTTCAATATACTGGGAAATTTAAATGGTGGACCCTCTTTTTTTATACACTATTTGTATGTTTATCAATTCAATAAACTGATTTTTTACCTCTATTTTTCACTGTACCATTCCCAGTAAATGGAATTTTTAGAATAATAACTAATAAAAGTCAAGTTTTAATGTATTGATTTTGTGCATGTGCGCCCGTCTCTAACAACCCTTAGCCTCTTTTGTTTAATAAAGTCTAACTTGGTTGGAATAGGGCTGTACCCCCATAAATTGAACATTATTGGTTGCTAATTACTATGAGGCCTCATATGTGACCGTAACTCGTTATCTATTGGAGTGTTCAGATATACGTTCTTTCTCTAGAACTGATATGTCTGTGAACAATGTTGTTCACAGACATATCGCATTGGCTGTGCTGCACAGCCGATGAACAGATATGTCTGCAGACATATCTGTCCATCAGCAAGTGTGTACGGGCGATCAGCCGATCGCCTGTACACAGGGCGCTGAGAGGGGGGGGAGCGGGTAAAAATTACCCGGATACAGCACCTCTCCCTCTTAGGTCACAGCAGCCCAGCACAAGCTGCTGTGTGCTGGGCTGCACTGGGAGACTGTCTGCGGCTGCTAAAGCAGTCTCCCATTGGCTGTGCGCCGTGCAGACGGGCACACAGCTCCCCCCACTCCAGCGCGCAGTGCCGTGAATGATTTTTTCTTTTGTTTTCCTGAAGGGGGCATGGCCACGCCTGCACGATGAGGCCACGCCCACTACCCGTCCCCTAGCCGGCCCGACCCGCTGCATCATGCAGATGATGGTCGTTCAGTGTGTATGAACGACCATGATCTGCAGATATATCTGCAGATAACTCGATTTGCAGATATATCGCTATAGTGTGTACCCAGACTAGGCTTTTAGTTCCTCTGCACATTTGCAAGTCAGATCACACGCATGCACAAATCCACAGAGGTTGATCCACCATAACAGTAAGTTAACTCTTAGCACTCTGGACTAGTATGGCTGTTATACCAGAGTATCACTGACTTACCCCAGTGATACTATGAAAAAATGGCAGACAAAAGCAGCAACAACAAATCCTCCTTATCGACAAGATTATTCCTGCAATTTTGTCACAGGATTTAAAACGCCAATCTTGAAATCGTGAGGCAAAATCTAAAAAAAAAATGTCACTTTTGCAAAGTTGGTCCCTGTTGTATTCCTCCCTTTATGTGTAAAAAAAATAAGCACTACTTGTGCAACTAAAATAACACCAAATGTAAATGTATACTGGTATGTTCCATTGGTTGTAGTTCTCCAAAAGACATGCTATTTAATTACAAATTGAAATGTAATTGTAGTATTATTTGTAATGGCAAAGTAGATGCACATTGTGTTAACGTGATCAAATTAAACAGGGTGATCATGTACAGATCTGTCTCCATACATCATTGCTGCAGTCGCGCCAAACAACCTCTCTCGGCGACAGGTCTGATCAGGGCCCTAACTAGGGTAGTGCGGCCTGTGCCATGGCACAGAACACCGCAGGGCAGGGGGCGCTGTTTGGGCCTGACAATTTTCCTGTTTATTATCATTCTCACTTGTAGCTTCCCCTTCTTTTATCCCCAGCATGTCCTGGCCTCCCCTATCTCTTCCCTGGCCCTTCCCCATGAAGCCATAGCCCATTTTCAGGTGCACTATCTTATGTCCCTATTTAAAAATGAAAATTGGGCGCCAATGCTCTCTCTGGCACAGGACACCAAAAAGTCTAGGTACGGCTCTGGGTCTGATACTACTCTGCTAGTCCCGGGCATCTTTCTTGCATTTTTTTTTCCAGAAATGCATCTTAGTCACAAAGTGATGCGACTAGGACACATCAGGAGACTGCGCTGATTAATTAGATATGCGACACTTGTATGTCTGTGTGAGACTGAGCCCGAATCTATATACGAAGTGCTACAATGCAGTGCTTTTTCCATGCCAAGTTCCGTTGTGCTTTGTATACAGACTCAATTGCACACAGATATACAAGTGTCAGATATCAGCACAATCTCCTGGTGCATTCTGGTCTTATCACATTGCGACTAAGACACATTTTTGCCAAAGAAAGACGCAAAAAAAAACGATTTTCGGCTCTAGCAGAGCCAGACAAAACCTGGCGGCTCACTCACGGCAGGCATCTCGCGCCACTTGAGGTATTTAGGCTATATGTATGAGGACACATCTGCATTAGTAGCTTCATCTACAATATTTCCTAAATAATGTCTGCTGGTACTGTTAGGATTATTTAGCAAATCATGACGTTGACAAATATCATACAGTGATTCCATCAGATGTGCAGGCGATGGCGTTGAAGGGGTAAATGAAGCTTTGCAACCTAGATTTACTTCCTCACTTCCCTGTTAAAAGCCCGGAGAGAACAGTTTGTTATTAAGAAGAAGTGGAAAAGACCCAGTGTGTTGTTAAACAGGAGGTGGCCTCGTTCTAGGGACTGGCCAGCAGTTACTACTGAATAAAATATTTGAAGAACTTTTTAAGGTCTTGAGCATCAAAGTGCCAATGTTCAGCCCCTTCATGTTTAGCCTGTCAGAGTTGAAGCGGTTAAGCACTTAATGATGTTAGACATGTCCTGGGAATCTTTGGACAGATACTACACGCAACAGAAAGCTCTTACTGAAATGCAAATGGTGTCTCGGTGCGAGGGAGAAATCAAAAGCGCTAGTAGATAAAAGCCATTGCTTGTTAGCTGTGTCCTTGCATTTGTCCTGGAAGCGAGCTCGCAACCTTTCTTCTGTCTTGTAGAGAGGCAGTAGAATGTGGTTTTGTAACAACCTGCCTTTGTTTTATGGCAGAGCAGGAACGAAGACCAGATAAATAATTTGTACCAAAAACACAATGAACAATAGGTGTATAATTGCTGATTGCAGACACTGAGCTACTGTCTGTTCAGCTGTAGCATACTATTTGAAGTAACAATGCTATTGCTTTGTGTTAGACAAAAAAGACAATTAAGCAAAGTAAACAAACATTCATCATCTAAATGAGACTAAATATATAGAGTACTTGCAGATATTTAAATGTAAAAGTTTAGAATGGATGGACTAGACAATTATGTTTGAAGTGATTATAGAGAAATTAGTTGGATAGAACAAACTACAGTATGCTGAGAGTGTCATATAGAAGGTAAATATGAAGTACATTAAAGTGAACTAGTCAGGTGGGCTGGCCGAGTTTCCTCTTTTTATCTGCAGAGCTCTGCTATTGTTCCTTCCCTATTAATAACATTCAACCTAAGTTAATTTTTGGTATTTCCGTATCTTTGCGGCCCCCACTACATAACTTACTTAACCGCTACGTAAGGTACTGTACTATTTTCACTACTGACTCTTGCTAATGTATTTCGGCACCGACGCCGCACCCTACTGTATTTCGGCGCCGACGATGCGCGATATATCTGTTTTGTCCCCTCTGTTCTGTCCCCATTTCATCCCCCCCGCGCGTTTGCCGCATTTCTTTAGCCGCCGAACACTTGCCGCAAATGACCAGCCGAACACACTCGCCCACACATATGACGTATCTTCACTAGTCAGTGAAGATACATAAGTAACGTAGCCAGCAGGAGCCCGCAAAGATACGGAAGTACCTAATTTTTTAACAACTAAGGGCCTAATTCAATCAGCGGCGAAATCGGCCAATTTCGCCGCTAATTCATACTTGCCTACCCTCCCGATTTGTCCGTGAGCCTCCCGAAAATCGGGTGCCGCTCCCGGGCCCCTGGAAAGGCAGGCAAGCCTCCAAGCAGCCACCGACCCCTCTTGCCCCCCCCCCCCCCCCACGCGATTCCCCCTGCTGCATGATACTGGAAATCTCAGCTTTGTGTAGCGTGGGCGGTGCCAAACTGACACGATCGCATGGACACGCCTCCGCTCCACCCACAAATGCCGGCCATGCCCCCCAATTTTGCCGATCTGCTGCCCCCTCCCGGAAGGGGCAGTCAGAAAGTCGTCATCTATGCGCTAATTGAATACGGCGTTTAATCGGTTAAATACCAGCTGTGATGCATGAAAGGAACAGATTAATCCCTGTCTAGGATTTCTGAGTCCCAGTTAAGCCTATTCTTCGTCATAGAGACTGCACTTTGGCACTATAATTAGCAGGGGCTCAGTTCCAACAAAAGCTTTACCTGTGTAAAGTCTCTGGGGCTTATTTATTAAAGAATTTTTGCAGGATATCCCCCAAATACATCCGTTTTCTAGGGACACCCATAAGGATCAGAAGGAAGGGCTGCAGCAGATATCTCTGCTCGGGCCGCTGCAGCCATAATTAACTACTGTCCCCCAATTTACCAGGCTCATATAGGGCACTTGCACAGCCTGAAGTGACGGTTACAGAGAGGACAGTTAGTGACTGTTACACTGGAGGCAGAGCTGGACAAGGAGGTGCTGGGTGATCTGCACAGTAATGTGAGAGGGAGAAAGACAGCTCCAGCAAGGGTGTATCTATAAAGGGTGCAGGGTGTGCGGTGCACACGGGCCCCCGGGTCCAGGGGGGCCCGCACCACACAACCTGCACCCATATTATTTAAAACTTACCTCTCCAAGGTCTCGTGCCGCGTGTCAGCACTGTACAAAAAGCCGTAAAAATGGCGGCCATTTTTCCAGCATTTTGCACATGTGCAGTAGACTCCGGGCACACTCTAGTGCCCAGAGACTACTAATGCTCCAGTGGCCGGCCAGCCACGCCAGTTGGCTGCCGGCCGCCGAGAAGAGAGGAGGAGGCCCCGGACAGGAAATTCACACAGGCCCCCTCCTCTCTAAAGACGCCCCTGAGCTCCATGGCTTGGTAGTGGGATATCACACAGCTACTGAGAGACATGGTGCATACACACGGTCAGATTTGTTAGATGAACGATTGAACGATTTGAACCATTGAACGATATGCGGGAATGCACATCGTTCATCGTTGCAGGCTCACATGTCAGATTTTCTTTCAGATATGAACGATTGAATGATTTTGAAAATCGCTATCGTTCAGATCTGACAGAAAATCTGACCGTGTGTATGCACCATAAGTAATAAAGTAGAGAAAAAGGAGTTTGAGGAAACCGCACAAAGCAAAAACTGATTGGGCTGCAAGCAACTCTGCATCCAGAGTAACTTACACTTACCGCATGGAGCCGGCAGTTGTAATCATACCTTACTTTGCCCAAGTTCAAAGGTAGAACTGAATCACTAGTGATACTCAAGACTAGGGAAGAATGTTCCATTTATTACACCAGATAGTAGAATAAATATTGTTCTTGGATTGCATCTGAACTTTGTTGCTTCTCTCTGTGACTGGGGAATCCTTGCCCCTCGGCAGGGGTGCGGCTTTACTGAAGAGCTGTTGCTCAAAGAAGACTTCAAGGTAACTCTGATCTGTACGCGCACCACACAATTATCATCCTTACTACATCGGGGTATCACACATTAATCTGTTTGTGGGTCGCGGTCCCTGTTGTGTTATGTATTTGGTGGGTGGTCGGCCCTGGTGTTGTCTGTTGCCAGTAAGCATGCACCTTCCCTCTGCCTCTCACTGCACATGACGGAGACAGATGTTTAGAAACATTATATAACAGATGTATGTAGAACTGGTGCACTAAGCTTAACTATATTTTCGCCACTACACCAGTAATGAAAGTCATTGACAGAAACTGCATTAAAGTTGACTTTATTGCTGTTGTAGGCTGATTCTGAGTTGAGAGCAAATCAAAACCAGCAAGAAACTTTGCACCTAAACAGACCTTGTTGCAATACAATGAAATAGCATGCAGGGTAAATACTGACTGCTTTTGCATGTAGCCCACAAATGCTGGACAGCTTTATTTTTATACTGCAGTTTAGATATCAGTTTGGACATGTCCGTCTCAAATATAAATCTATCTGCACATGTTATACCTGCCCTTTCTGCAGTGCAACATGATCTTGCCAAGGTTCAACGTTACTTGCTTTTTTTTATTTATATATTGATTTATTTACTTTGCTTTCCAATTAAAGAGGCCCGGCCAATCCAACCTTTTATCTGATGATTGGTAAGTGCATACACAGTTACCAATCGCCAGCTCGATGTGTTGTGACTGACGTCACAACTGGGCGGGCATTTACATGTTTCCGACCAGTCGAGCTGTCAGTCACCGGCGGCTTCTGCAGCAAGTGCATGGGCGATCGGCTGACCGCCCGTACACAAAATACGATGCACCAATATATCTGCAGATACTGTATATTGGGCATCAGCTGTGCTGCACAGCTGATGCAATATCTATGTGAACAGTATCGTTCACAGACATATCTTGTGTACACACAGCCCGACGCACACACGTTATACCAGCCGTTCAATTGAATGGTCGATATATCGGCCAGTGTGTACCCAGCATAAGAATCAGCCCCATTGTGACTTGGGGATTATGATAATGAAGTGGGAATTGTAGACAGTGTATGAGAATATTCTATTAAGATACTGCCACGCTTTATGTTACAGCAGGTGTTTATATTATATGCATTCCATTATTATGCTCTACAATAGCGTAATAATCTTTTCTATCCTGTCCCCAAAGCACTGTGACAAGAACCATCTTTCTTTTTACAATGCTCCTGAATCTTTCCCATTCCTATGTTATTAGCATTCTGTAGAAAATCACTGCAGGAAAGGAGACAGATTTAAAACTAATGATGAGAGAGGAGAGAGAGAGAGAGAGAGAGGGATGAAGTAAGATGTGAATTCTGAGGAAGCTCTAACTTGCATTAAAAAAGGCACACCCATAATCAAAGCTTTAACAAAAATACATTTGCTTTTAAAAAGCTCTGACATGCTTTATTCTTTTTAATACGTTTTTGAGCAATCTGCATTTTAGATTTATCAATTTAATAGATGCTTTTTAAAGTCATTTCTAAACCCTACAATAAATGAGGTATTAAAGCCTTTGTAGCCTTTCTCGACCTTCTCAGTAAATAATTTGCGCTGTCCATCTTTAATAATTGCTTATTTTTTTGACCTACCTGTTCTTCATTTAATCAACTGCTCTTGTCTTGACCTGCGTGTGACTGGTTAATACAGAATACACAACAGCATGTGCAGGCTGATCCCTGAGGTGATGTAAATACGTGGACTGCTGTCGTGAGTCAGGACAAGAAAAAAGGGGAGTGAGTGAATGTTGTTACCTGACATGTCTTTTGTTTGGTTTGCGTGGAGGGGGTGATATGGAGGAAGCAATCAAAGCTCTAACCTCTGGCCAACAGAGTGAATGAAATGAGGCTGGATGTGGGCCAGAAATCCAAGTTGCTCTATAATTACCTGGAGTGAGCAGGCAGTCCAGCAAAATCTCTCTGGACTTCAATTGGATTCTAGAGCTCAGCAGCCTGGTCACATAGCTCATGTTATTTAACATTCTCCTGCTGCTGCAGTACAGTATAGGCACAGAGTGGCTGCTTACTGCAATTCCCAGAAGTCATGGATGCATGTACTGTATATGTTTGAACAACTTCTACTAGTTTATGATAATTTTACATATATTAGAAACAAAAACTGCTGTTTTTCTCTAGTAATGTTAACGCTTAAACATCACATCATTCTGAATATATCGTGATATGTATACAAATTGGTGCATAGATACACATGTCAAAAAGATTATACATTCAACATTCAATAGTAACCAAGCAGATATTTTATGTACCATGGGTTAGGTGTCGGTCCTCAAGATCCCAGCGGTCAGAATCCCGACGCCGGCATCCCAACAGGTGTAGGATACTGACACCTGTTAGTAAGTAGCCGAACCCTAACATTAATCTTACACCTAAACCTAACCCTCCCCCCCAGCCTAAACCTAATCCTCCTCAGCCTAAACCTAACCTCCCCCCCAGTGCATAACCCTACCCCTAACCCCAATAGATACCGTTGGCATGCCAACGGTCAGGATGCTGGTGTCAGGATTCTGACATCAGCATTCTGAGCACCAGCATCCCAACAGCCGGGATTTAAACTACATCCCTTTGCCACCTAGCACCAGCTGGAGGCTAGATATATAGCAAGCCTACCCAAATACTTTTGCAAAGAGAGTGAAATGAAAAAACTTTCACTGACGCACACGAAAAGGGCGGCCAGCATACTGTCATTCAGTGTTCACTCACTCATATATAATGGGGTTGTACTTAAAGCAGTCAGTGGACAAAGCAGTGGTATCTAGTTCAGATAGGCCATCTGATATATAGCAGTGAGCAATAATGTACTTCATTCATAATGAACAACCAGATGATAACTTAATAAAGGTATTTATGCACTGTCACCTGGACTCTGGTTGCCCTCTGTGTGAGTGCCATTGCACTAAACGCATGGACCAGTCACCTTATAGTTGTAATTATAAAGTGATTTATTTTTAATAGGAACAGCATATTCCAATGTGCAAATAAACTCTCGTGGATAGGGCCCTCTTTCTTCTTTTTACCCCCTATGCACTATGAATATCATCTGTGCTTCTTCTCTTATACCTCCACAGCCATTTAGTGATACTGTATACCTTGTGTGCAGGCTGTTGCAACACGCCGGGCCATGGCGTCTGCTTACCGGGTCTGGCGGCATTGGTCTCCAGGGATTCTGATGGGGCAGCGGGCAGGAGATTTCTGGCTGATTGTGCATGGGCACTGGCGTTTTCTCTCTCCTGCAGATGTCTCCTGCTGGTCTGTACAGGCGGCTCCCATAATAATAATAATAATTTTATTTATATAGCGCTTTTCTCCCATAGGACTCAAAGTCGCTTTCGTGCGTGCCTCTCTGTGCAGAATTTAAAGGGCTAGGCACGCCAAAATTAGGAAGCTCACTGGGCATGCTTTGGAAACTCCTCTTATTTATGGAAGTCCCTGGGAGCATTTCCTTGCCAGAGTATAGGCTTCCATATCATACTCCAGCATTCCTAATGATCCCTGCGACTTGTTACTGACCTATGGCTTGCCTGTGACCTGATTCCGTCTTATCCCTGGTACTTCACTTGGTATTCCGGTTTTGACCTTGGCCTTGTTCCTGACTCTGAAATTGTCTCATCCCTGGTACCATCTAATCCGTCTGATTCTGTCGACTACGTTTGTACGCCTTTATTGTACACTACTCTATTCCAGAGTATAAAGAACTCAGCCTGAGGGCGGCGACCTGCGTGTTGGATGCAACTAAGTCCAAACCTCCTTGCGGGGGACCCTGGTGAACACTGCCAGCATGTTAGACTCCGCACCCCAGTACTCGGTCTTGCCAATCCCAAAGTACGAGCTAGCATCTGCTATCCATCCGAGTGTTGCGGCACAGGCTCATTGAGTGCTCCATGAGTAAGCAACAGGCGAAATGCGCATTGGGGGAAGTATGCACTAAGAGCATACCCGCTTCACCTCCGCCGCTGACTTCTGCCAATGATTGTAATGGTGGCTGTAAATCTATGAGCCGGGCAGTGATTAAGTCAGCGCCGGAGGCGAGACACTGACGCCTGTATTGCAGATGTAGAACTCTGTTATATTGTGTAATGGTCACAATATCTTAGGGTCTATCTGTTTCACCTCTGACGCTAATCCCTGTCTATGATTGTAATGGCTGCTTTATAATCAACAGCCGGGCGGAGATTAAACAAGCGCCATAGGGTAGACGCTGATGCCTGTGTGGCATGTTGCAACTGTGAAATTAAACTTGCAGTGAATATGCAAGTTAATGGTGAAAAATAGGAGGAATTTAATCCTAAAATAAAATCATAGTGAAATATCACACATTACAATCCCTAATGACCTTATGGAGACACCTACCATCTGTCCCAATACACCAACATGGTTAATAAAGTTATATCTGTTGGACTCCATATACGAATTATCTATTGTATGTTAATGAATGATTTAAATAAATTATCACCATCTTTAATAACAGATGAGTTGCATATTTACCAATAAGTAATGTTGACTTTGTAAATAAACCTTTTAATACATTCCTGCCTATAAACCTCTAAGATTCACCTGCCTAGAACCTCTAAGACAAAACCTGCCTATAAACCTCTAAGATTCACCTGCCTAGAACCTCTAAGACAAAACCTACCTATAAACCTCTAAACACAACGCTAATTGCGTACGCAGTATGACCGCAAATAAAGACAGGAGTGGAATCTGTGGTTCCAACGCACAAGTATTATTCAGGTAAAAGTACAGTCAGTTACACGCAATCTATACATACATAATTTAGGCGTAAAAAGGAAATAATACAGACCCAAGTACGGTTATACATACGCTGCGCCTCTGGACCCAGAGATAGACTTCTGACTAGATATCCTCAGTTCACCCAAAATTCAGCATGAACTGCCAAACCAGTGTTCGGACACATGTATTTATTCCCCCCCCAGACTGAAACAGGACAAAGGGAGAACTTCCTGCTGATCTCATTGGTTCCCAGAGGAGAAGCATATGTAACAACACATTTAACAGGTTGTTTCAAATAGACTTTACCTGCCTCTAACAGCCGGAGTCTTTCTCGTAACGCCTCCTTTAGCATCCTAACAGTTGAATCTAAAATATAAATTTTGGTTGCTTGTAGGTTCTGCGGTCCATAACTCGAGAATGCATAATGCGATCTCCTCACCGATAGCACCGGGAAACTGTGGAAAGAGTATGCATCAGAACAACTCCAAGAATGACATGTTTATCTTGTATAATTCCTTAGTTAACAAATATCTTTATTTCTTAGCATTTAAACTAACTGAACCTTCTTGAATCATACATTTTGATGCTTATGGAACCTTATGTGCGAATATGTAGTGTGTGGGTATTCGGGGTTTGGTATAAGGACGCTAGTTATTAATGGGTGAGATTTAAGTGCATAATCTCTCATACACGAAGAGAACATCCAGCAGTGTGGATGGCTGAGGGTTGTAGTTCTACATGCCCTCTGTCAGCAGGCCCCCACCTGTTGTGTGTTCAAAGGAAAACAAAACCTCTTTTGTTCTCACAGACTGTTGTGTGAAATGCAAATGTATTATCACCTCAAACTGTGGGATTTGAGGCCATCCTGTCTAGGATTCAGGCAAATCCAATTGTGTAGATATTATATTACAATTGCCACAACTATACTTTATCTGCATCCAGGGATTCCCAATTTGTATGTAAAAATACCCATTGTCTCTTCTTATTTACTTTTACTCAGAAAGCTTGTTTTTCCCGTTGCCCTTGGTAGGTTAACAAAAACATTGCCATCTGTTCTTAGCTCCTGAGTTATAACTTGGATTGATGCTGACCACAAAAATGGTGTCTTGCGATCTCATTTCCAAAATGGAGTCTTGCGGCCATTCGCAAAATGGCGTCGCTGCGATTAAATTTTAAACTGAACTTGTCTCACTCAATTATTCAGCTTCGACAGTCCACCCTTTGATAGCAAACAACATGCTATCACAACCTAATTTGAATCTGTTTAGCCATGCATGAGAATATACCATTCAATGTTATTATGGTATGACACAGTATGGTCATTTGAACCATTCAGATAATGCGTCTCCGGGAGGGACATAAAACTGCCCTTATACGCACACCGCGGATCCTTAAGGGATCATGGGAAAGATGTGGGGATGCACCTATCCTATAAGGAGAGCCTTGGAAGGGGTTGGGACTGCATTATCTAAGATGACTTAAAACAACATAAATGTTATATCCATGCACGACCACTCAAACTCAGGCTACATTGTTATACACTACGTCATAACTCAGGATTGAATTACAGTTCTTCCTTATTATTGTTATGCACATTTTCACAACAATTTACTGTACTGAAATTGGACCGGCACTCCCCTGATTTGGTATAGCACTCCTCCTCCTGACTCCACTCCATCAGCTCCGCCATCAGCTCACATCTCCTTTATCGGTCCCCCATCACAGACACCGAGCATCCCCAAACAGATCATCATGACAAAAAAAATAAAACTTTGGAGGAAAAAAAAAGAACTAGGAAGACCACAGCAGACCACTCCATTGCTTGAAACACTGATCTACACATTTCTTTAGCTCAGATATCTCACCGTCACCTTTTTAATCCTTCCGGTACAAGCTCGCAATCGACAGGTCCACGTTATCGGCCTTGTCTCTCCACCGGTTGGTTAACCTCCCTATAGTGAGCGGAATGGACCCACGTATCTTCCCTTGCCACCCTTTGAGGATGCTGTGTCGTCAGATACGGACCTTTCCAGCGATCAGTCAAACAACCTGAGCTAAAAAAAAATTTGGATCATAACAAATTCTTCCAGATTTGACATCATGACAGTTTGCATTAGTCATGTTAGTTAATAACACTTCCAATTTCGGTTATTCTCATTCATCTTCGTGAGACCCTGCACAGTAACCTCATTATCATATTTTCACATGAGGCTGCCTGTTTGGACAGTATCTCAAAGGGGGGGTAAATAAAGGAAAAGACAATCTGGGATAATCTCAGTGTTGTTACCCATCATCTTACACATGTTCTTGGAAACGTCACCTATAAAATAAGTCCCCCTATCATTTTTAATAATTCTAGGGGTATAGTATCTGCATGCAGGTTCCTGCAATTAAATCTTGTTATTAATAGCTACTGCTCTAAATAATGCCTGTGCCGCTGGGTTGGATAGTTTTCTGAGTAGTCGACCTCAGCCTGGCATGGCTTCCGTTTATCCTTAGCAACCTTGTGTCCTATGAGTGGGAGATAAAGCACAACAGTTTAATATCATTTAAACATGACCCAAAATACAACAATAAATCATCCACATTTTACATTAGAACAGATCCATTGATAGGTTGAAAAGATTATAAACAGTCATATAAGGCCTGGGAGAAGATACTGGCTATGAACTCATGGGAAACTCGTGTTCCTGTGTGGTGTTCTTCGATTTGCAGTACTTACTTATGTGTCCCACTTGGTGACAGTTAAAACATAATTTTGAACGGGGTGGATGAAAAGATTGTTGTGGGATTTGAGCAAGAGGGAAAGGTGGTGGGTATGGGTAAGGATAGGGAGAGTAAGGATATTGTGGGGGATATGAGTATGGGACCTGTGGTTGTGTATGATATGTGGGGTAAGGATGTGTTTGCTGTGGTGTGGGATTGGTGAGGACGTGTAATTGTTCAGGTGCAGGTGTGTGTGTGGGCGCAGGTGTGTCGGTTGGCTGTGATGTTAACGTCATTCTCTCCAGAGCTAGTATACTGACATCCATTAATTTTTCGGTCTGGGTCTCCCTCTTTTTTTAGATGTTTTTGTCATGTTCTATGGCAGACTCTATGAGGTTATCTATTGTAAGTCCCCGCCAGCCAGGCTGTGAGGTCTGAACCCGAGTCTTTAAATCGTCTTTCAGACCGTCCATGAGTACCTTGACTATCATTCCCCTATGGTGAGTGCTATCTTTAATATCTTCTATCCCAGTGTACTGGGTGATAGCCTGCAGAGCCCGGTCGCAATATTCTTCTGCAGTTTCACTCTCTTTTTGCTTAATTGTAAAAGTTTTGTTCCAGTTAACTACTACTGGAAAATATACACCCAATTGAGTTACAATGCGGGAAATGTTACCTTGGTTTACTTGGTCTGTTAAGGGAACGTCGCCATCCATCCAATACACAGTCCGTGATAAATTTTGTCACGTCGGTATTGCGTGGTAGACAGGCCCTTAACACCACACGCCAATCTTTATTAGTGGGCTCATGAGAACTACCCAAATTTCTCAAAAATCTTTGACATTTGGCTAGTTCCTTTTTGGGATTGGGGAAATCATTTATGATGGAATTTAGGCCCTCATTCAGAGCCGTACACTCTGAGCAGAGCGCACGCTCTGAATGAGGGCCGGGCTCCATTTTAATGGAGCGTCCTCCTGGATGCTCGTATAGCTGTGGGTCACCACCCACAGGCTATACGAGCGTGCATTGTGATGGTTGCGATGGTCGAGACCATCGCGACCATCGAATTTGCGAGCTGGAGCCTGCGGTTGAGGTTTTCAACCGCAAGCTCCGGAGTGATTTTGGCTCTATCAGAGCCAAAATCACTCCCACTGACATCACTAGTGATGTCAGTGGGCCGGCTTCTGACGGGAGGCGTTCCCGTGGGAACGCCCCCGTCAGGGAGGCACGCCCCCGGCACGCCCACCAAAGGGGGCGTGCTGTCAATCAACATTGACAGCACGCCCCCTTTGATCGGACACAACGAGCGAAGGACTTTCCTTCGCTCGTCGCGTCTGGCGCATGCGCACGATGGAGCTCTCTCCGTCGTGCGCATGCTCAGTCCATAACATCGACCCACTTGCGAGCGGACAGCCACTCGCGAGTGGGTCTGAATCAGGCCCCTAGTTCTGCTCTTGTCCATGGACAATGCATTACTACTTCCCTCGTGGGCACTACACCGTTTGCATCTGCATTTCCATTTGGAACAGTTATTGTCCGAATGGGATGCAGACCGGCAGCGTTGCTACTTCTGACCTGGTTACCTGGCTGGGGGTTTAATCTGCTGCTGCTACGTATGGTATTAACAACTTCCTCAATGGATGCAGAGGGTATTAACACTTCCCTTGCTGTTACCGATGGAGACGGCGGTACCACTCGTGATTGTGGTGATGCAGCATCTATCATTTGTACAGCATGGGAAATAGCAGACATTACAATAGGCTCATCTTCTACATCATAAACATTTTCTTTATGGTTACTTAAGAGGGGGTACAAATTACTTGTTACATTTTTATTGGTATTTTTGGTAACCGTACTTGCACCTCCATCCACATAAGGTGGGGGAGGTGAGCGTGAACTGCTGGCAATACTCTCCACGACGCTACTTTGCCGCACGTGCGCGCCAATTTGCGGCTCGCCCGTATTGCATCTCAGCGTCGTGGATGTATTTTCTGGCAATGCGTTCGCAACGCTAGTTTGCGTCGTTTGCACATTTTTAAGCCAAGCATCCCCTTCATGCTGCCATATTTTTAAACATTCAAAATACTTAATCTTTTTCTCTCGGGATCGCACCATACTGATGTGATCCTGGACATTATCTAACACATTTTTATCAAAACTACCAATTCTGGGAAACGGTCTAACACTCTTCCTCGTCATATTAAACCATAAATCACAATACCTTATTGCATAAGTACCGTACTTAGTATGCATAATACGACGGGCTGATCCAATCGGAGCTTTCATTAGCAGCACATCATTGTCTAACATTTCTACTGTTTGCGTGGCTCCCATTCTGAGACAAAGTCCTACGCTTTTCAATAAAAATTTTAACTGGTGAAAGACAATCAAGATACTTTCACTTACCTACGGAAGAAATTCTAGATGCTCCCCGCTCACCTACGGAAGAAATTCTAGATGCTCCCCGCTCACCTACGGAAGAAATTCTAGATGCTCCCCGCTCACCTATTATCTCTCAGCTCACAATCACACCTAGTGCGGCTCAACTACAATGCTCAAATATTATTGAACACTACAGTCACACTGAGAGCCGGTCCCTAACAAAAATAACAAACCATACTGCTGCTCTGTGTACTGAACGGTAAGCTGCTTACCGAGCGGCTAGGCTAACCCTTGCACCTAGCCCTTAAGGATCATACGATACCCTTAACTGTCCAACACATACTCACTGTTACACACTTTTTCTCTGCACAGAAAATAAACGTTTAACCCAGATATTGGTAGATAGAAAAAAAATGTAAACCTTAATGGCTTTGTTCAAACACGTGGCAGCAGAACCGGAAGTGCGTATACGCTTATTGTGCGACCGGTCGCATACACAATTATGCGACTACCACACAAGCGTATAATGACTTTTTAACTGCATACGCAAAAATGCATCTCAGCCACATACTCAATACTGCGGCACCCCTCTAAACGTAAGGTTCTATCAACAGAGAAAAAAAAAATCTTTTTTTCTCTCTTGTCCCTGGATTCTGATCAGCGCTTCCTCTACACAATAACCAGCAGTACGCTCTCAGCAACACTGTGGTAATGAAAGACTAATGCGTCTCTCAAAAGGCGCCTCCACCCTTTTGCTGAGAGAGGACTGACCGAGTGTTATCGTGTATCAGATAGTGTGATAAACCGATGAGCCCCCACTGTTGACTTTGTAAATAAACCTTTTAATACATTCCTGCCTATAAACCTCTAAGATTCACCTGCCTAGAACCTCTATGACAAAACCTGCCTATAAACCTCTAAGATTCACCTGCCTAGAACCTCTAAGACAAAACCTGCCTATAAACCTCTAAACACAACGTTAATTGCGTACGCAGTATGACCGCAAATAAAGACAGGAGTGGAATATGTGGTTCCAACGCACAAGTATTATTCAGGTAAAAGTACAGTCAGTTACACGCAATCTATACATACATAATTTAGGCGTAAAAAGGAAATAATACAGACCCAAGTACGGTTATACATACGCTGCGCCTCTGGACCCAGAGATAGACTTCTGACTAGATATCCTCAGTTCACCCAAAATTCAGCATGAACTGCCAAACCAGTGTTCGGACACATGTATTTATTCCCCCCCCCAGACTGAAACAGGACAAAGGGAGAACTTCCTGCTGATCTCATTGGTTCCCAGAGGAGAAGCATATGTAACAACACATTTAACAGGTTGTTTCAAATAGACTTTACCTGCCTCTAACAGCCGGAGTCTTTCTCGTAACGCCTCCTTTAGCATCCTAACAGTTGAATCTAAAATATAAATTTTGGTTGCTTGTAGGTTCTGCGGTCCATAACTCGAGAATGCATAATGCGATCTCCTCACCGATAGCACCGGGAAACTGTGGAAAGAGTATGCATCAGAACAACTCCAAGAATGACATGTTAATCTTGTATAATTCCTTAGTTAACAAATATCTTTATTTCTTAGCATTTAAACTAACTGAACCTTCTTGAATCATACATTTTGATGCTTATGGAACCTTATGTGCGAATATGTAGTGTGTGGGTATTCGGGGTTTGGTATAAGGACGCTAGTTATTAATGGGTGAGATTTAAGTGCATAATCTCTCATACACGAAGAGAACATCCAGCAGTGTGGATGGCTGAGGGTTGTAGTTCTACATGCCCTCTGTCAGCAGGCCCCCACCTGTTGTGTGTTCAAAGGAAAACAAAACCTCTTTTGTTCTCACAGACTGTTGTGTGAAATGCAAATGTATTATCACCTCAAACTGTGGGATTTGAGGCCATCCTGTCTAGGATTCAGGCAAATCCAATTGTGTAGATATTATATTACAATTGCCACAACTATACTTTATCTGCATCCAGGGATTCCCAATTTGTATGTAAAAATACCCATTGTCTCTTCTTATTTACTTCTACTCAGAAAGCTTGTTTTTCCAGTTGCCCTTGGTAGGTTAACAAAAACATTGCCATCTGTTCTTAGCTCCTGAGTTATAACTTGGATTGATGCTGACCACAAAAATGGTGTCTTGCGATCTCATTTCCAAAATGGAGTCTTGCGGCCATTCGCAAGATGGCGTCGCTGCGATTAAATTTTAAACTGAACTTGTCACTCAATTATTCAGCTTCGACAGTAAAATATTGTTGTAACAATTTAATATAACAATTATAGCAACGCAATATACAATATTCTGTGGTATGTCTGCTGATAAGCAACAAAATATTGTAACAACTCAACATGCAACATTGTTTTATTAAAGTGGTCTTATAAGAAAGAGATACTCTGGTATTTACTACCATCTAACAAGGATAATATCAATACAGAGCAGATTATCTATTTAATATGTCTGATAATAAGTGACATTCATAGCAAGTCCATTTTTGATGCGGACATGACCCTGAGTGCATTTCTTTATTTATCAATTAAAATATTTTTGTTTATTAATTTACTTTCTTTATTAGTGTAGATTTTGTTTAATATTTCACCAATGATGTTTTTTGTCAAGGGGATCTATTTTTAATTATCTATTAAAGGTTAAATTTTAATTACTATTTCTCGATTGGTGCACCACGATACTGCTTTTCTTTCCTTTTTTGTATGAACACTGCCAGCATGTTAGACTCCGCACCCCAGTACTCGGTCTTGCCAATCCCAAAGTACGGGCTAGCATCTGCTATCCATCTGAGTGTTGTGGCACAGGATCATTGAGTGCTGAACTGTCTCCCCTCCCTGCAACTTACCACTGACTGCTCTGCAAGATAGTGAGTTGCCCAACTCTAGCCCCACATCCGCGTACTACCTAGTCTGTCATTTTATTGTTGTTTTTGAGATACAGTATTTTAATATACATTGTATTGTACCTATGATATGTTAAACTACATTGTCACTATGTATATTCCATGTACAAAGCTGCAGAAATGTTGTGGCTTCTAAAAAGTAAAAGACAATAATAATAATGAAGGATGATACATAGGCTGTAGGCTTGAGGTTTATGTTTGATCATTGTGTTGTTAACAGAAATAGAGATGTCAGGTAGGTAACTTTTGTTGACTGGCAGAAATATTAGCTCCATTTTTGAGAGATTGGTTTTGATGTGCTAAGAGTACATCCAAGATGAAATAGCAGAAAGACAGTCACACAGACCGATACAGATTGTGAGACTTCCAGAGTAAATCTGAGTATAATTCCCATAGAGGTGATACTGAATTATTCCAAATGATCTTATTAGCTGTTCAAGAGATGTGATATAGAGGAACTTGTAAAGGAAGCTGGCAGAAAGTTTATCCACACAAATTAACACTGAAAATGTGATTTAGTTAAAAGGAAGAGAACCAGGATAGGACAGTGTCCCAGGAAATACAGTATTTGTATGAGAAGAGATTTGATCCACAGTCTCAGCAGAAAGATCAAGGAAAAAAATAGCCTTTTGATTTAGCAGTGATCAAATCATTGTTCACCTTTGTTGCCGATTCAATTAGTTGCAGGTACCAAGCCCTGTACAGGTTTACATTACGTCAGGCTTGCCTACCCTCCCGATTTGGCCGGGAGCCTCCCAAATATCGGGTTCCGCTCTCGGCCTCCCGGTGGCCACCGTCCCTCCCGGCCCCACCCGGCGTAAATAGAGAAACCCCCGCGATTTGCGATGAATCGCGTCATTGTGACTCCGCCCCCTGCTTTACAACGCCGTTTACTCCAGCATTGTGAAGAGGGGGCAGGGCCGTGATGACGCGATCTCGCAGTCATGCCCCCAGCCCCGCCCCCAAATCATCACTATCCCCCGGCCACGCTCCCCCGTCCCCCTTTCCCTGCTGTAAGCTGACATTCAGCTCCCTCCCGGAAGGAGGGAGCTGAATGTCGGCAAGTGTGCATTACGTGCAATTCACAAGATATTTTCATGAAGTGCCCTTCCAACTGCATTGCAAATGAAATACAAACATGGTTAATTGTGGATGAGTGTGTTCATTTTGCAGCATGTGAACTATGGGAAGTACATGGAAGAGTGAGGAAATCATCCGGCACCTCCATAAAAGGGGCAAATAAGATAACAAGACATTGTATAAGGATGTTAGTGACCATAAGCAAAGTATTTTAGGCAGATAAATGGCGTCACATGGTTCATTCTTGCAACTTTTGAAAATGATGGAAAAATTATAGCTAACAAGTGTATTTCAGCACATAAAAGTGTCTAGAGTATTTTTTAGGGTACAATAAATTGTCTCTATAGTGATATTTAAATATATATATATATATATATATATATATATATATATATGTTTGTAGAAAGTTGAAAAAAAAACACTTGCAACTCCCGTCTACAAGTCCAAAAACCCCTTCCCTATCAATTCAACACCCAACATACACATCATTTAACCCAATTTTCTTCCTTTTAGTGAAGATCACCTAAAACAAATTACTTCTTTTCCTATTTTAAAAAAAACCTCTAAATATGTTATTATTTATTGGGACAGGTGTTCCAGGGGTGGCCTTAAAATAAGTGTTTTTTTTTTACTTTCACCTAATCTGGAACTACAAACTAAAATATCTGTCAACTCCCATTGAGGCTTACATTAACTTTATTGATTAGTAAAAAATGTTTTTAACCCGTATTAAGCAATTTTCTGCTAACTCCTGGCTAGTATGATTGGCCTTAGTCAGTGCAGTCACAGTGGAGTGTTGGGAACATAAAATTAATATCCAAGATGGGTACAGTGTCGACACTCATGCATCCCGAGCACACATCACTCTTCCATTAAGGGTATACAGTAGATATAATGTATCTTCATGGTAAGCACGGTCTCAATTCACATTAACATTTTTACAAGAATTGACCACACCATGTAGGTTTCATATTCTAGACTTCGTATGGTCAATACTTGCAAAGCTGTCCATGAGGGCGCGGGAAGGGGGGTTAGGCACCACCCCGGGAGTATTGGGGTTAGGCACCCCTAAGGGAGAATTATGGTTATGTGGGGGGAGAGGGGAGGATTAGGGTACTTTCCAGCCGGATCGTTATCTCCTCCTATTGGGATTTGAACAGCCGCCGGTATTTCATACAGTTCCCGTGTGCTCATCAGGTCACAAATCACTGTTTAAATTTATAATGTGTTAAAAGTGCTCATCCATGTGACACATGATTTCCATACTGGGTCATAAATATATGTCTATCTAGTTCCACCTCCAAAATTTGTTACTTCGTCATTACATGTCTTTGGGCTCTATTACTACAATCCGCATATTTAATGCAGATTGTAGTGTGATATTACCGACTGAATTCGCATTGCGAATTCTGGCAATATCACAGGGATTTACTAAAAATCCCTTGCAGGGACAGAGTTTATGATAAAGCTATGTCCCTGCGAATCCCCTCCGCACACTTATCACAGTATTTTCACAAAAAATACCATGACAAGTGCCCGCCCATGTGCCGACTGGCCGCTGCTAAACCCCGCCCCCGGCCGTTAAGCCCCGCAATCGCGACCCCCCCCTCTGTTAAATACACTTACCTTTGGTGATCGGGACTCCGGTGATATCCTCAGTGACGCCGGTCAGCTGATCTCCCATCCTGCACTGGGACCCTGTCAGCTGACTGGGTCCCAGTGCAGGATGGGAGACCAGCTGACTGGATGGAGGACGCCGGAGCCCCAACCACTGGTCCCTGGACTCAGGTAAGTTTTTTTTTTTTTCACTATATTTTTTTTCCCCTTTTTCAGCACTGTATCAGCGTGTGGTTTGTTTAGACCACACAGCTTATCACTGCGGCTGCTTCCGGGCTCTGCTCTGCCTGTTAGAGCAGAGCAGCAGTCCGGGAACCGGGGAGATCCTGGATAACGCCACCTCCAGGTGGCGTTTATATCACAGGGCTTCTCCCTGTATTTTTTCACAATTTATTTTTAGTAACTTGCACACAGATCGCATTTCCCATTACAATTATGGGAAATGCGATCTGATTACTAAAAATAAGTGATAATTAGGGCTTTAGTATTTTTAGGTGATACTAAAGTAATGTGAAAAGGGTGTGAAAACACCCCTTTTCACTTTATTTTAGTAAAAATAATGTTAATAAATAGAGCCCAAATATCTTTCTTTTTCCTTTTTAGATTTTTTCGAATCAACTTGCAGTATATATTATAATGGGAAATAAATGACAACCAAAATACATTACTTATCATCTCTAACTTAGGCATGGGTAGAGAGGAGTGTACCTTTTACTTTAATGCCAGTTATACAATGCCCATCTCATCCTCCTCCTGGGTCTCACAGCACAAATCATCCTCCTATTCTCACACAATTAACAGCACTATTAACTCCTCACTTCTCACTGGCTTTAAGTTATAATCATTACTTCTGGCACATATCTGACAGCAGGCCCCATTCCAAGTTTCCTACTCTTACTGTGGGTCTACTGTTTAAAGCATTCCCTAGTAGGTTTCCATGTATGAATATGTAGTATATGCCCACATTCAATTTTCCGAGCTGTATTGCTGTAATGTCCGGCTACGCATATTATTGTTTATTATCTTTGCCCTCTTTCCTGTGCACCTCTATGGTGTGCAAGGAATAATGAGTGAAGATTCAGTGCGACCATTCCACACAGCGCAAAAAAATGAACTGCCCACATAGTATGAGCTGTGTTCCACAAATTGCAGATCAAAGTTAGTGTATCACAAATGGAGAGCAATACCATCTGTAAGCATCCTTAGAAATGATATTTCAGTGTTGAATTGGATTACTTAATGGTTACTTATACATTAAGAATAGCTTTTGCTCACTTTTGAATTTTAGCATGGGTTCATGACTGGTAAACACATGATATTTAGCTGTTTATATGAAAATATCATAGAACAAGGAATGGCAAAGGCTGATTGAATTATCATATAGCCACTCCTTGCGTCATGTTCTTTGGGGTGAAGACTCATTTTTTGTTGGGTAAAACCTTTATGGGCTATCAGAATAGGCCTAATTTAATAATATGCCAACCTAAAATGTAAACACCTCCTTAGTATATTAGATGTAATTTGTATTATGAAAAATTCTTACCTTTGTCTGTGTTCTACTTTATTACCTGTATTGAAAAATGAAGAACCATGTGAGCTTTGCAGTAGAAGGGGAATAATGGCTTACTTTCTGGCACTTGTGAAGTGGCTAAACCAAATTTACTTTGCCGAGATCCAAGACACTTACAAAATCACATCCTATGAACGAGAGCTTCTGACAGCATACACTGACATTCAATGGGATCTTGTTGCCTCTGGTCTTTCCAAAGGATAACAAAAAGGTAGAAGTAATGTAATTATTCAGAAAGGTTATGTAGACCACTAATAACCTTTCAGTTTTATGGCTCTCGCTCTTACTGTGTGGTTTTGTGTGGGGGAAAAAGTCATACGAGTTTTATGTATTAGGAACACATGCACATCACCACTAAGGAACAGCAAGATTACTAAGCAACTGCACTTCTTTAATACTCACCAAAGTGCTTTCATTGTGGATATACAAGGGGTAACGCATTCTGCCATGGTAACAACTTAGATTAAACATTCATGTGCTTTGTTGAAATACACATTCTTAATTGGAACAAAATCTGTCAGATGCGTGTCGTATTGTAGAGATGTGTGAGTGACTGGGGAATTAACTGACAACAGGAAAGCAGAAAGTAGTAATTAAATATTTAATTCAAAGATAAATGTATGTCAACAGTGTTGCCATTTGCTATTGAAATCCGTTCCATAGAGGAGGTCAACCATAAATGAACTCATACCTCTCGTGATTCATGGAGCTTACACAAAGTGGGTGGTGTTTGGCCAAAAAATGGGCGTTTTTGGGCGTACGGGATGGAGTTTGGGCAAATTGTTCTGATTTTGCATGTCTAAATGTTAGGAGTAGATTGTAACCATTATGACAGAATGTTCTTTCTCTTCCTTTCTCTGAGGTGTAGTAAAGGGGTAGTGGTGGATGATGCAATTGTCTGTTCTGTGGTTGATGGCAGCTTGTAATACAGGTTGACTATAATACAGGCTTGAATATGTCTACCATGGGCACTTACATATATACTTAACTAAAAAGCCATCTCTGTACCTTTTAATAGCATGGTCACATGTTATCAGTAGTCTTTGAAATACATTTGGTTTAAAACACTTGACAAGATACATTTAGAACCTATTTATCAAGCCAGTTTTCCACAAAATGATGCAGAAAATGCAGTTCCCCGCAGCTTTGGTCCTGGTCCGGCTCCAGAATCACACACCGTGCGCATGCGCAGTGTCAGATTTCCATGAGGCATCTATCACGGGAACTGCAGTTAGCGCTCCCATTGTCCCTGCTAGTTATATACTGCTGCTAGTTATATACTGCTGTGATATACAATGAAAAAAATTGCACCATTTCCGCAATTTTTAGTACATCATTTTTTTTAATTATTAGTAAATGTGTGATTTAGCCACAGAAACGCAACACCAATGTTGATCAATTTTATTGATTTTAAATAGATTTTAAAATGACCTGTAGTAAATATACCCCTAGCTGTCCATGTGGGTAACCTTTGATTTTCCTGTTAATATGTTGTTTCATTGTATTTATCCTCTGACAATCACATCATCTTGTCCCCACACCCTTAATGACACATAAGGGCCTGCCCCCCCAAGTGGCCAAATGCTTCTTAAAAGTTGATAAGTATGTGCTACTCATGATGGCGCAATCCTTCTATCACCATTTCATGAAATTTAATTTAAATGAAAAAAATGCTTTTTATTATATAAATAAGAATTTTTCTAAAATGTTCTAGTGAAGTGGCTAGGTAAGTATCTGCTAACCTAACCCCCCTAACCCTCCTTAGGGGTGCCTAACCCTAACTTCCCCCCTGGGGGTGCCTAACCCTAACCCTCCCTCCCCCTAGCCTAACCCTAACCCTCCCGGGGGGGGGTGCCTAACCCTAAGTCCCCCCCGGGAGCCCTAAACCTAACCCTCCCTTCCCCGTCACTATGATCGTGATGCCGGGCGCCGGTCTCCCGGCGTTGGGGAAATGCGGGCGTCTACATGTCACCCATGCCGGGATAAGACAGTCGGGAAGCCGGCTGCCGGTATTTAGGCAGTCGGCTTCCCGATTGCTTCCCCATGAGACATTGCAATTTGCATGCGATGCATCCCACCACTCATCGCATGCATGCTGGTGTTAATTACGCCATTATGCATGAAGAAAATGCAAAGGACAGCTCTCCCGATAAGAGCTGCCCTTTGCGAGTGACCGAGAAATCCTTCTGCGCATGGGGTGCTGGGAGGAATCCGATTGGATCCCTCCCAGGGGGGGCTTTAGAATAGAAGTCCATAGGCTTCCATTGGTCAGTGAATTTCCCACCGCATCAAAGCCCCGGAATGTATTGCATTCCTGGGCTTGGTGCATATGAGAAATTCGGTCAAACTGCATTTCTGGCTTTGGTGCATCCCACCCCTGATGTTATTAAATTGATGAATATGCTAATATATTGGTATCCTGGAAATAGTGAGTGAAAAATTGTATCTAGTGAAAACTCCCTCCCACTCAGTGTAATGCTGTAGTGTGGCCATACGTGAGCAAGTTTGATTTTTAAAACTAGTGTTTCCAGATTGTAGAGGGAACACAGGGCCTGATTCAGAGCCGGACGCTATTTGCGCTCGTTCGTTCAGAAAAAGGGACCGGCTATTTAAATTGAGCGCTCGCTCTTTGCAGTCTGTTGACGCCTCTATGTCTGAGCTCGCATCCTACGTCATCTCCGCTATTTATTTGATTAATCGAGTACATCGAAAGGCATCTGAACTGCTCGCAGTGCTTGTGGTTGGATCTTCCTGCCGCAATCATGCGAACAGTTCAGGCTAAGAAACAACCAAGTGTCATGGTCGATGCGCTGCTTTGTTAATTATGCACACCCTTAAAACGCCGTTTTGACCTTTTGGCACGCCTGCGTTCGGATCACCACTCCCCGTTTTCAAGCACCTTCCCCTGTTACCACCCACAAACGCCTCATCCTGTCACTCAAATTAGCAGGCACTCGCTATTTTGCGAGCGCTCGATTTCCGACCGCAATGACTGGTTGGCGCATGCGCATTACGACCCATACGCATGCGCAGATGTGCGAACATTGCTCGGAGCGAACGAGCGGCCGCTTACGAGCGGCTCTGAATCAGGCCCACAGGGCCTAATTTAGCAGTGCACGTGAATGCAGATCCCGATGATCAGGAATCTGAGCAAGTGCCAGACCCGTTCTGCGAGGCCGCACGTAATCTGGCCGCAGACTGTCAGTGATTGACAGTCTTCTGCCGTTTGGGGGTTGGGAGGGGCGGCGACAGCCTCCGTTCCCTAAAACAGAGGTCTGTTACCACCGTTGGGGGGGAGGAAAGAGGCCAGGATCTCCGCGGCTGATGGAGATCTCCTGGCCTCTTCCTCGCAGCTGCGATGGCCGACTGCGTGACCCCATGGGTCACCTTAGCCAGCCGATGGTCCGCAGAGTATCCGATGCTGCATTGGACAACGCAGCTCAAATACGTAATGCAGCAGGAGGTGTGATGTCTCCTATGCATTACCATATCTGCACAGACGGAATAACTAAGTTGCTTGCGAGCAGTTTAGCTATTCCGTCCGATTCAGACCCACTCGTGAGCGCACAGCGCTCGCAAGTGGGTCGATGGTGGCCCAGTGCGCACGCGCGGCGTGTGCGAGCCCCGGAGCGAGCGAAAAAAGCACTCGCTCCGTGGCTCACTACAAAAGGGGCGGCTGTCGATGTTGATCAACAGCTCGCCCCGTTTTGTAGGCGTGGCTGGGGGGTGGCTTCACAAACGGAGGCGTTCCCAAGCGAACACCTGCCATTTGTGGGCGGCCCCACTGACATCACCAGTGATGTCAGTGAGAGAGCTTCCGGCTCTATTAGAGCCAGAAACTCTCTGGGGCTTGTGGCCACGAGATCCTACCACAAGGGTCTCGTCGCAAGCCCGATGGTCGCGATGGTCTTAACCATCGCGACCATCATCCTGGCCGCTCGCAATAGCTGTGGATGGTCACCCACAGCTATGTGAGCGGCCAGGAGGCCGCAACTAAAAAAACAGCGCCCACCCTGATTCACAGCGAGCACTCGCTTTTTGCGAGCGCCTCTGAATCAGGCCCACAGTTCCTAAGCCAAATAGTGTACCTATGGCTTATTCTGCCCTAATAGCAGATGGGTTTCCCTGGGTAAAAAAAAACACAGGAACTGCACAAAACATATTTTACTTGTTAATTCACATAGTTATAGTAATCATATAAGCCAGTACAAGTGTCCTAAAATAAGTAAGCTATGTTTAGAAAGAAATAGCAGCTTATTTGTCTTTTTACTGGATATGACAAAGAACTAATAGATAGGGAGCTGTCCCTCAAGCGCTTATCATTAAATAAATGGGAAAGCAGCAGCACACTGCCAACTTTCAGTGAATGTATCAGCAATTTCGAGATGTACTGTACGAATTGTGTGGAACATAGTAGAACATTAGGTGTATAAATATGTGCCATGAAAAGTGGTGTGAAGAGAAACATTTAAAGTATAACAAACACAAACATTTAAATTTTTATTTATGAAGCATGAAATTAAAAATTACAATATTGAAAATGCACTTACATTTTTTCCTGCAATACAACTGATGCCACAATGATTGTGATGGTTGGTCTATTTCCAAACAGTTTACATTTTCTATTTAACTGTTGAAGGCACCATAGGACCAATCCAACTTAGAGGAGTGTAGATGTGAAATTTTCTTGTTTTATTTATTTACGTTTTACTATAGTTATTCCCTCAAAAAAAATCAACCAACACTTTCAAACAGCTTTACCTAAAAAGTTACTTATTGGGACTGTTACACAGGTTTGGGTTTCTACCCTGCTGAAGTGATGCAGAATACAGAAGCACTCACCATCCTAAACCGCTTAATGCGAAGCACAGATAGCATGCTAGACAGATTTAGTTGCATATAAACACCTCAATTATTATTTAAGTAAGACTAAAGATGAATTTAGATTATTAAGTAAAGAAGTCATAAAAAAAACAATGTAGTCATAAGCACTTAAGACAGATATCAGTTTGCAGATATTTTGCTGCAGAATTATGTAACTAAAATGAAAAAAAAAAAAAAAACACACTGTGAAGAAAAAAATGACAATTGTTGTATTCTCTGGTGTAGTCACTGTCTTTTAGTCCAGATTTGTAATCATTTATACCCCTTTTACACTGAGATTAAAATCCCGGGTTTTTGTACGTGAACTCGCATTAACTCTGGATTTTTGTCAGTGTAAACAGATCAACCCGGGTCCAGTGACCCGGGGATCCGACACAGCTATCTTGCAGGGTTGGGCACGGGTCGTTCCTCTGTCACCCTGCAGTGTAAACGGCTCGAACCGAGTCACAATGACCCAGATCGTACCGCATGCTAGCTGATTGACCAGCTTCAGTGGCACTTGGAGATTACATTATCTCCAAGCGTCCACTGCAACGCCAGAAAACCCGGGTCACTGCAGACCTGGGTCCGGTGTGAACGGTGCCGACCCGGGCATAACCCGGGTTGACACCGCAGCGGGAAAGGGGTCTGTCCCGGGTTGGAAACGTGTTCCAAATCCGGGGTCAGACCAGGGATTTCGGTGTAAAAGGGGTATTAAACTAATGATTGAGTTGGATGCAGGTTGACCAAAAAATCCAAACGTAAAAGGAATATGCAATTACATCAATGATGGACCTTAAGATTGTTGTGAATCAGCATATACACATAATTTTGTGGGAATTCTTAAAGCATAACTGTACCATAATGCTGTCTAGATGGCAGTCATCATCATATATTGATAGTACAGGCTGATGTTTTAGTGTGTGTTTGTTTTTATATATATATATATATATATATATATATATATATACAGTTTGAGTCTCCCATATCCAAATATTCCGAAATACGGAATTATTTTGTCATGGCTAAGATAATGAAACCTTTGATTTTTGATGGTTCAATGTACACAAATTTTGTCTAAGGCACAAATTATTAAAGATATTGTATAAAATCACCTTCAGGCTGTGTGTATAAGGTGTATATGAAACATTAATGAATTTCATGTATGTACACAAACTTTGCTTGAGACACAAAATTATTGAAAATATTGTATAAAATTACCTGCAGGCTGTGTGTATAAGGTATATATAACACATAAATGCATTCTGCGTGTATATTTGGGTCCCATTCCCAAGATATTTCAATATAATATGCAAATATTCCAAAATACGGAATATTCCATTATCCAAAATGCCCCTGGTTCCAAGCATTTTGGATATGGGAGGCTCAACATATATAATATATATATATATATATATATATATATATATATTTACCATTTTTTAAAGAATCCTTCTCAGGAGCAGCCCGGAGCGGAGAGCTCTTCTCAGCTTCGGGAAGAGGGGCCAGACTATAGCCATCATTAGGCCACGCCCCCCTTTACAGTAAAAAAAAACAGCAAATCGTGGGGCTAAATTCCGCAATTCAACTCAGCGATTTAACCCTGCCCTCTCCCTACAGACCTGCACATTTCTAATAAAATCTCTCTATCCTGCCTACTTCACTAGTGGGCTGGATGTGGGAGATCTGCCTACTCTTTTAGGGGTGTAGGGGTTACCTGAAAAATCGGGAGCCTCCCGCGAATCCCAGGAGAGTAGTATATGATAACTGTTTGGGCAGCACTCCTCGGATTAAAGACAAGATATGTTCATATAGAAACATCTTGTCTTAAATCTGAGGAGTGCCGCCCTAACAGTCGTCCTGCATTTGGAGTGTTACTATTACCGGGAGGGCACCCAGGTATTTAATGTTTGGATATAGTGGAGTGCCGGTCACAAGAAAAACCTGGTACATCTTTGGACATTACAGAGTGCCAATCCTTACTAAGATTTTTATATATACTGTAGTGTTCCTTCTAGGGTGGTCAGGGGGCAGGGCGTCTTTCAGTAAGTGGTACTTTGCTGTGCGCCCTAAAAGGGCGTGGTCACTAGAATAGGGGCGTGTCATTGAGACGCTCCCCCTTTTCATCACTGTAGGGGGCGTGTTCAGCAGAGCTGATGGGCTGCTCCTAAACTCTCCCGGAGTGTGAATAGATAACGTGCGGATCAAGGTATGGGGGGGTCCGTGTGCAGTCTCTGTGTAGCATCCCTCCCTCTCACAGGTGCATGCCCAGAGTTGACTTTGGCACTGTGCGACAGTCTACTGTGCACGTGCAGATCTTCAGAAACATGGCGCTCTAAGATTGCCTTAATCATTCAGAAAGAGCTACAAAAACAGTCCCTTGTGATTGTGAGTTGTGAGTACCTGAATCTTGTGTTTTAGCTGTATTTTTATGTTTTTTTTATACTTTTAACATCTTAAGTCATAAGGTTGTAATTGTTTTTTTTTAACAAGTTCTGTTCTAAGTTCTGAACAATAACACCTGGATTTATGAACTCATTAGTATATTGTTTGTAAACACCTAAACAAAAAGAATACATTTCTGAGATAAAAATACTAGCAGATATACACTCAATGATAATATCTAGGACAAAAGATGAATAGTAGAGCAAATAAAGAGAAGAGATACAGTAAAATGACATTTCTATACAGTATATAACATGCATAGAGTGGGAACTGTTGATTTATGCCAAACCTAGTTGTTAACTGTGTGTTTGCTATAATTACTTTGTGTCTTCCCAGGGTGGAAATGATCAGAACAATTATATGACAAGTGTCAGATAATGTATTCCACCCACTAAGTAGCTTCCACTATACTGTATACAGTATGTGTATGATTAGTATGTATGCTGATGCTGTTGCCATGGTCAAGGTAATTACTAAGAGGTTTATTGAGTGATTATATTTGTGGATTCAATTTTAAATTAGAGAATTGACAAGATTGCCAAAAGTGAAATAGTATTTAGTATGGAAGTGCCAAATTATTGTGTTACTAACTACTTGGCTAGATTTGTCACATGAGGAAACTAAAACTAAAGTCCTGGGGGTAAATTTACTAAAGTGAGAGTTTTGGAAGTGAGTTTTAGAAGAGATGTTGCTCACAGCAACCAATCATATTCTACTTAACATTTAACTAGCACCTTCTAGAAGATAATAGCTAGAATCTGATTGATTGCTATGGGCAACATCACTTCTAAAACTCACTTCTAAAAACGCTCACTTTAGTAAATTTACCCCCTGGAGTCATATATCTATAATGTGTTGCCATTTGAAGAAACATTCATTACTAATAAGAATCATAAAACTTTAGCCAGTTACCCAATAAATGTAACTACTCCTAGATGTGTTATTCACAGAGATTCTCAAAATGGTCTCACCTGTCTTACCAAACACTACTTCTCCTGGCTGCAAGACAGTGGGCCGTATTCACTTTGGAGCGAAAAGCCATTTTCGCGTGTTTTTGGCGGAAACTTTTCGGCGATGACGTCATTTACGCCTGTTTTGATTTTACTCCGTATTCAATTTGGAAGACTTTTCGCCTAGGCGGAAAGTCAATGCAATGTAATAGGCGGAAAAGTTTCGCCTATGAATAGGAGGTGGAAAAAAGTGCAGAATTGGGGTTTTGGGGTGCAATGTTGCGGGAACCGCCGCGCAGCCTTCAGACAGTCACCTAAAGGTAAACTGTGCCAAAATTTAAAAAAACAAAACACTTAAGAAGACCCCAAAAAATTACTTAAAATTTGGGGGCGTAAAAAAAAAATGTTGGGGTACAAAGTTAAAAATTTGCGAACTTGACTCTGGGGGTTCCCTGGTATGCCCCAAGTGTTTTTGTCATTGCAGGTGCTTGCGGGAGGTGGATTTTTCATGATTTTTTCAACTTTACTTTAGCAACTTTTAAATATGCTGACCCCCATTTTCAAGTACCCCAAATTTGCTTGGGTAAGTTATTTTCAACAAAAAAACCTCCTAAATACTATTCTTCACCACTTATTTAAAAACACTATTTAGCAGCTATTGAGCCCGTTTAAAAACACCAAATACCTTCAGCAAGCCAAATCGGGGGGTACCATAGCTAACCCCCATGTCAGAGCATCATTTGGGGGGTGTCAGGCTGATTTCCCCAAATCTGACAGTACTTTCCGCCTGTTCAAGTTTCGGCGGGTCCCGTTTTCGCCTACTTTCAAATTGAATTCGGCGATACGCGGGCACGCGCGCGATACTTTTCCGCCTGCAAAACAGGTGAAGTAGGCGGAAAGTCCGGGGAGGCGAAAAAGTATCGCAGTTCCGCTCTAATTGAATACGGCTAAGTGTCTGGACACCCACCACCACATTCAGCCAATGTTAATTGTTCTATTCTATATGTTGATGATAATTATGGTAAATTAGGCATATTTATATTGTGATTATCATTAAATATATCAGATTAAAATGCTTACTAGAAAAACAGACATCAGGATTCCAGACACTTGCTGCAATTTTAATTTATCTGTTGAACCTCCTCATACTGTGCATTCTTTCTTAATTTTGTAGTGTTACTGCATGATTTTTTAATATAATCTTTTTATTTAATTATAATATACTGTATAAAAAAAATTACAATGCACAGACCATTCAATGAACAAAGTACAGTATTTTGGCATGTTCATACTTACAGTGGACATTCATATGCAAGCACATAAACCTGAGACAATTATAAGAGATCGTTCACATCTACAGAAATGACTTCAGTGGCATAGCTGAAGACTGGGGAGAGGGAAGCAGGGTATGGAAGGTAATCAGGTTGAGATGTGCACCATCAGAGCTACTACCCAAAAAGATAAAAAGCCTAACCTAATGAACTAAAATATAATAGCTATATAGATTTTTAACGAATATGGTCTTGGTAAGCATCAGCATCCTTACATTTTTGCTAGGCATTGGGGAAATCAGGATGTTTAGCATTTGCATAGTAAAGTAAAGATCTAGGGCCTGATTCAGACCCGCTCGCTAAGGGGTGATCGCTCGCTCAGAGCAATTTTTCGCCCATCTGCGCATGCGTATAATTCGCAGTGCGTTGCGCGTGTGCAAGCCATTCGTTGCAATCTGCTTTTGGTAGCTCGTAAGCCACTATCAGGTCGCTGCTTTGAGCCCGTTCAGGGCCGGATTACCAATGGGGCGGATGGAGTTTCAGCTCCAGGCCCCAAATCAAAATATGCCCACAGCCGGTCTGACTAATCAGCTGCTGTAGACAGGATTTTATTTTCCTGCTACAGCAGACTGCCAGTGGCCGTCCATGGCCCGCCCCCATGAACCGCGATCCCTCTCCACCCAGACGTATTACCGGTGGGTCACACATCAGAATCAGTATGGCGGCTGTTGCACGTGGCTTCCTGCGTGGCTCAGCGCGGCATACTAATAGTGACACAGCGCCTCCACGGTGCTGCCCCGCCACCATCGCTACCGGAAGCAGCACATATACACAGGCAGCTGCATGAGGGCTTACCAGCAACTGTGTGAAGAATCAGCCTGAGGTGAGGTCAGCTGCTGATAATAACTGGGGCATGCAGGCTGACTGGCTGAGGCACAGACAGCACGAGCAATATTGTCGGGGACGATATTATACGTATCATGCCTGTAGGGGCAATGCTGTATATTCTGCCATGGTAATATTGTGTACATTGTATCTGTGTGGGCAATGCTGTAAATTAAATACAGCATTGCCCACACATATATATTATACACAATGTTTGCCCCATAACAGCAGTATACACAGCATTTCCTCCTACAGATGTAATACAGTTTGAGTCTCCCATATCAAAAATGCTAGGGACCAGGTGTATTTTTATACTTTATTTTTAATAATTTTGTGCCTTAAACAAAGTTTGTGTTCATTGAAGCATCAAAAATCAAAGGTTTCACTATCTCAGTCATCCGTAAAATATTCCGTATTTCGGAATATTTGGACATGGGAGACTCAACCTGTATACACAATAATATTACCCCAATACCAGTATTATGGGAGTAATATTCTGTATATTATTTCTGTGGGGGCAGTGCTGTATATACTGTTGGTATGGGGATAATATTGTGTATATAACATCTGTGGGGGCAATACAGTGTATACTGCTGGTATGGGACAATGTGTAAATTACATCTGTCTGGGGCAATGCTGTGTTTACTGCTGGTATGGCTGTGATTGTGTATATACTGCAGCTGTGGGGGCAATGCTGTGTGTACTGCTAATATGGGGGTTATATTGTGTATATTATAGCTATGGGAGGCAGTCATGTGTATATTATTTTAAGGGAGTAATATTGTATATATTTCAGCTGTGTGTGTGTGGTAGGTGGGGGGGTTGGGGGTAATGCTGTGTATACTTCTGGTATGGGAGAAATATATGTATTATGTTTATACATCTATTATATCTGTGGGGTCAATGTGGTTTATACTGGTGGCATGGGTGTAATATATATATATATATATATATATATATATATATATATATATATATATATATATATATATACAGGTTGAGTCTCCCATATCCGAAATGCTTGGGACCAGGGGTATTTTGGATAATGGAATATTCCGTATTTTGGAATAATTGTATAACATAATGAAATATCTTGGGAATAGGACCCAAATATACACACAGACTGCAGGTAATTTTATACAATATAGTCAATAATTTTATGGTTCATGCAAAGTTTGTGTACAGAAATTAAATTCATTTATGTTTCATATACCCTTATACACACAGCCTGAAGGTAATTTTATACAATATTTTTAATAATTTGTGCCTTAGACAAAGTTTGTGTACATTGAACCATCAAAAACCAAAGGTTTCATTATCTCAGACATGCAAAAATTATTCCGTATTTCGGAATATTCCGTATTTCGGCATATTTGGATATGGGAGACTCAACCTGTGTGTATGTATATATATATATATATATATATATATATATATATATAAAATCTCCTTACTAAGTTTGCAGAACAAAGACACAGTACAACCCATGGATGTAGCCTGACACAGGTAGTGACCTAATCAAGTATTCTTTCTTTGGGGCAGCACGGATGGTGTAATGGTCAGCATTACTGCCTTGAAGCATTGAGGTCCAGGGTTTGATTCACACCATGGCCCCTACCGTGTGGAGTTTGTATATTATTTCCATACTTGTGTGGGTTTCCTCTGGGTACTCTATAGTACCATTGAAAGACAATTTCTTATTTATGTCAAGGTGGTTATCTGGCATTAATGGATGGCTGGGAACGGTCACTGAGAAGTGAGCCATTTCTTATACAAAGTATGTTGAACATTGGCTGATATTTGTGCGTAATACATGTGTATATAATGCATTATGGGCCTGATTCAGGGCTGCACAGAATGCTGATGATGGCGTATTTGAGTGATGTTTTGCTACTGCGTATTAACGAAAATCACTATAAATTGGTACGCCGCATGCGTCACCCTGTGTGTACGCCCAAAGACGCTTTTGTGATTGAGATGCATGGTATCAGAAATATCTTGGAAAAGTGATGAGCGTTCCGGGCCGGAGACTGGGAGGTGGTTATTACTGCGCACAAATGTCAGCTTTTGGATTTCTTGTATCATAAATTTAAAAGTCTGAAGTGTTGCCAAACAGCTAATTTTTTTGAGGGGGATGGGGAGAGCGGACCCAATGGATGTCTGTCAGTCTGCAAAATGCAATCTATATGGCGCGCTATTGTCTAAGGCAAATATATAATTATCCAGTATATTTCTGTTAATAAAATCAATATTGTTGCATTTTATTAATAACCATAGTTTGTATTTTTATTATTTATGTTTTTTCAGTGGTCAATAATATAACAGGTGATCTATGCTTCATATTAGCAAAGAGGGGAGGGAGATTGAGGTGGTTGAAGGTAGGGGAGTAGCTATACCTTTGTTGGTGCTAGCCAAACCCCGCAGCACATACCAAACCCCACAGTACTGGTCACATATCACTAGTCATACCCTCACATCTGTCGTCACACCCCCTGCGGCGGCACACAATAGGCCCTTCATAAATTTCAGCTCCAGGCCCATCAGGACCTTAATCTGGCACTGGTGCCGTTTGTGCGTGGTAAAAGGGGAAGGCGCATGTGAATGTGGAGTGGTGTTGCGAACGCAGGTGTGTCTGCCCGCCAAAATGGACTTTAAATGGTGTGCATAATTAGCAAAGTAGCGTCATTGTACATATCACCTGCATGTATTTCAGCCCGCACAGGTCGCAGTGCTTGCGGCGAGGAAAGGCAACCCCAAGGGCTGCGAGCAGCTTCGATTGCTCACGATGGTCCTGATTAATCATACCTTTCCCGGAGATGACGTGTGTTGCGAGTGGCAAGGGGGTGTCTTCAGACACATGTGAGCGCACTTTGCCGTAGCTCGCTAACACACAGTGGGCGTCCTTATGCGACGCAGTACGAGTGCTTAATTTACATATCCGGCCCCTTTCTGCAAGCAAGCGATCGCATCTTGTGAGCGGGTCTGAATCAGGTCCCTAGTCTATTCAGCTAATCTTTTAGTCTAGGAAGTGAGAGGTGAAATTTCCACAGAATAGGTATCACAGCTTTTGGCAGGATTGTTGCAGTGTCGTAACAAAGATTGTTTATATATGGAGATACTGTAGGAGTCTTGGTTTTGTTAATAACCAAAAACATGTATTTACTGGGTCTTCACTACCAAAAATATGCTTTGCATTGTGTATGCTGTCTCTCCAGATAAGTCTTATTTTGGGCATTCCCACCAAATTTGAATAAAGCTACGCACTGCATCATTACATCTCCAACATTAATTAAATACTCCCAAACACATTTTATTGAAAAGATGTGAGCTCTTGTATCACCTTGCCAAAACTTCTATAGGTTTTCCTTGCTCACACAGCTGGAATGAGTTATTTGAAATATCTTGTTACAAACACTATCCTCACCCTCAAAATGTATTTCCAAAGTTTTTAACATGCTTTAAAATATCCTTAATGTAGCTAGTATTTATGTGATGCAGAATAAGAGCAGTAAAACATGAACATGAAAGCTGTACTACTAGTTAGTAAAATGGTAATGTCTAAATCCCCTTCACGGAGAGGACCCTGACGTCATCAGCCTGTGTCCAGCGTAATACCCTACCATCCAAGTGGGCATAGAGGGGGTATATAACCATGTGGCGAGCATAGCGAGCCACCAAGCCCGAAGTGTGGCAAGTGCACAACTTTCTTGTTAAATTGGGGACAACTTACTTGTTTAGCTGGCCTTCATGGCCATGAACTACACTACCGCCCTCAATGACATCAATTCCAGGTCCCTAGCAAGAAGGGGAAATAGGCTCTACCTTAGCAAAATGTGGTAATGCAGGCAGGACTCCCCCTCCCCCCAGCTGGAGTGGAATACTGTATGCAGTTGTTTTTTGGGGGCTCCTCAGCTTGTTGGTCCATTACACAAACCCCCTTTGTCGCCATTTAAAATGTCTAGCAAAATTAATTTGCCAGTTCTGCATTATAGTACTGGTTGAGTCCTTAGGCTACATGTATCAGAACCTCAGAGCTACATCGGGGGGTGTGGGATAGCCCCAGCCCCAGCACTACAACCTTTTACTACAAGATAGTGCATCTCTAGAAAAAAATACTGTTAAATTACAGCATTGTTACCCATTGAATAACATTGAGCAACACTAACATTGCCTTTGTGAATAATCTAAATGGAGTATATTTAATTGCTTTACATTACAAAACATTAATTCATCTAGATTCAAATTGTCCTTTGTTAATTTTTGTTCATTTACATATATGATTCAATGACATAGTTTTAGCAATGGGTCAAATATCATCTGATATTAATTTACAACTAAGACAATTATCATTTAAGAGTAGTTTTGTTCAACTAAGGTTAAACCTGAGTCAATAAGAATAAACATTTCATGTGACCTTGTTGCTACAGTTGAAACAGAGTCAGCATGCAGTAGCGTTAGAATATTAGGGGTCTATTTACTAAGCCTTGGATGGAGATAAAGTATCAACCAACCAGCTCCTAACTGTCATTTTTGAAACACAGCCTGTGACATGACAGTTAGGAGCTGATTGGCTGGTACTTTTATCTCCGTTCACTTTATCTCCATCCCAGGCTTAGTACATAGACCCCTTAGTCTGACAAAGAGTGCTGGCTTAGAACTGTGGGCTCGATTCAGACCCACTCGCTAGATGCGTTCACACGCAGTGAAAGTATGCAAATCTGCAATCGCACGGCAAGGCATTAGCATGTCCACTATGTCTTGGCGTGCGATCATGGTGTGTATGCAGACGCCCAACAGCCTGTCTTAAGAAGCCCACTTTCCCACCTCATGTCCAGGAAGTGTATGCAACCATCGGTAACACCGAGTACCACCGGAAGCGAACGCAGCACTTGTGGTCGACCATACCCTGCCGCAAGCACTGCGAGTGTTTCAGTGTAAAATTCAACCATGAGACACGTACTATGATGCTGCGTCTTAATTATGCACGCATCTGAAAAACGCTGTTAAGACGCTCAGTCACGCCTGCATTCGCACCACCACTTCCCCATCCATCTCCTGTTACCACCCACAAATGGCTTGTCCTGTCACTCCAGCTAGTGAGCTGTCTATGTGCAGCTAGTGAATGCTTCCCAATCGCATGGACTAGTTCGCGCAGGCGCACTGCGATGCGTACGCATGCGCAGAATGCAAACATCGGCAGGCTGCGTGCGAACGCAGCTTAGCAAGCGGGTCTGAATCAGGCCCTGTATTCATAGAAATTGTTTTATCTGGAACTTGTTTCAAGTAACTCTGTGTTGATCAGATGTTAGCCATGCAGGTGGTATAAAGAAGTCCCCCATATTTAAACACTGCTCCTGCAATTATGCAAGCACTGATTAAGAAATTGCATAGGTTCCCAAGTGCCTTCAATAATAAGTCCACCTGCACTGACTACCAAAAGGAGGTTACCTGCTAACATTTGGAAGGAACTGTAAGCATAGGCCTTTAATGTGAAAGCACTCTGACATAATAATGGCTTATCATTGGAATAAAAGTAACAGAACAACTCTGGAGGCATGTCTTACAGGTGGCAACCGGTGCGGGGATGGCTGTAGTGTGTGTGGCTTAAAAATGGGCGTTGTCTCGCATGTAGGGGGTGAGGCCCCACAGTCCGAACCCCCGTTGTAATCACTCCGGGGGGGTCCCGGAGGTGCAGACTGCCCCCGGGGACAACTCTGAGTGCAGTGCTTGCTCCCACAGAGTGTTGCACGTAATGCTACAGTGAAGCACCCGCCTCCTGTAACTGAGGATGAGTCTGCACTTTGGATTCACCCCTCGGCGGGTGACACCCAGGTACGGTCCGCACCCCCTTGTGCCGCCACTGCTTACAGAATACCCATGTTTAGGACTATTTATACTCCTCAGGTCTTAGGAAAAGAGTGACTGTTCTGCTGATTGGCTGCCGGTCTGCAAGCACTGATTGGCTTGCGACCAGCACCACATTAGACTGACAGTGTCTCTGTGCCTTTCAAGGCCAGAATGTGGCTCAAAACCCACAAGAGCAGCAACCTAGCCTCCCGGCAGCCTCTTCCCGACACCCCCTCAAATTCCGGCACCCCTGGTCACGTGCCCCCTTGGCCGCCTCCCACAGTTTCGGCCCTGCTCCCGCTATATTGTGCCGTCGCATCTGCCTACAATAGATACACCCGTCATCTAGTGTGTATCCAGCATAAGACTAGACTGCCAGTCTGGACGGTCATTAGCAGAAAGCTCTTCCAATGGGAAGCCGCTTCTGCTTTTTTTATGGCAGCCATAGTTGGCTTTTTGGGGCTGGAGTAGATACAGCCTCTAGCTGAAGATATTTTTTTGGACATGCCTCACTACTTTTTTTTTCTTGTGAATTTTTTTCTGTTCTTTTTATGCGCATACACAATGATTAGGAACCGCTCACCACCACTACAGAGGTTTGGACTGCATCCCAGGCAGCCCCCAGTATTACAAAAAAGTATGAAAAGAAAAAGAATGTAAAAATGCTTTGTTACTAGAATAATGCATTTTTTAGTTATTATGTTTTAAATTTATATCATTTGGTTTAATGATTTATTTTGTACTTGGCAGAAATAGCTTGCCTGGTTTTGCATGCGTATATGCCCTGAAACTGGCCCAGCGAAGTATTGAGTTATCCCTCACTGCACCAATATCGCAGAGGCAGATTTCTGAGCAAGATTTTATTGATCAATACTTAAAAATAAAAAATTTACACATTAATCAAGGTCCCCAGTCTGTCCCTCCCTAGAAGTTGTACTGAAAATATTTGGATTTATGAGGGTAAAAATAGTGCATAAATAACCCCTGCTTAAAGTTAGGTAAATGGGGTTTCATCCCGTGTTTCATCATTTTATTTCTGTTTGACTGTCCCTGAATCTTCTTTTTGGCAGCAGCTCTCGGTCTTGTCCTAAACTTCAAATCCAGTTTTGGAATATCAGTCAAACAGCAACGAGTCTACATTGTGTTCCTCTGTGTGCTAGAATCTCTGAGCCAAATTATCCTCTTTTGTAAGCAAGCTTCCTGGACGTATGCTGAACAATTTGCCTCTCTGCAAGGCATCCCGCCAGTCTAGTGTCTACTCCCAAGTCTCCTCTGTTGAGCTGTGATAAAGAGCTTGCCGGCTGCAGATTATCTGTAATTATCTCAGTGTGCTTAATGTGTTTATAAAACAAGTGCCTGTGTGAAATCATCCCCCAGTGACTAGCCATTGTGAGCAAACACAAAATGACCTGCAACACCTACCACAAAACTTTAGAAAAAGACATGTTCTGTATCTATTATATTTGCATTCTAGTTTTCTAATTCAGAATTTGCATAAAAGGTTAGGAATATTTAGCCTTGTGATATCAATGATGGCTGATACATGAGCCATTGCTCTTCTGAAACGACATAATCTTCATGCCATCATTACCAACAAAAGAGATTGAGAAGATATGCTGCAAAATATTTATGTTTTTACAATGGTTCATTCATGGTAAATTACTGTAATTCCTTACCAACCAACTTTTCCATTTTAGATGGGGCAGTCCCTATGTCCATACTAGGGGTGTGCACCGGCCACTTTTCGTGTTTTGTGTTTTGGTTTTGGATCTGGATCTTTCTTCGTGTTTTGGATCTGGATTGGTTTTGCCAAAACCACCCTTCCGTGTTTTGGGTTCTGGGTTTTGTGTTTTGGATCTGTATTTTTTTTTAAAAAAGCATAAAAACAGCTAAAATCACAGAATTTGTGGGTTTTTCTGCTCCTATGCTATTATTAACCTCAATAACCTTAATTTCCACTCATTTTCAGTCTATTCTGAACACCTCACACCTCACAATATTGTTTTTATATCCAAAAGGTTGCACCGCGGTAGCTGGATGACTATGCTAAGAGATACGAGTGGGCGGCACAAACACGTGGTCCATCTAGGAGTGACACTGCAGTGGCAGACAGGATGGCAGTTTGAAAAACTAGGCCCCAAACAGTACATAATGCAAAGAAAAAAAAGAGGTGCAAGATGGAATTGTCCTTGGGCCCTCCCACCCACCCTTATGTTGTATAAACAGGACATGCACACTTTAACAAACCAAACATTTCAGCGCCAGGGTCTGCCACACGACTGTGGCTGAAATGATTGGTTCGTTTGGCCCCCCACAAAACAAGCTGGCAATTAATCTGTCCCTGCACAAACTGGCTCTACGGAGGCAAGATGTCGTCCTCATCCTCCTCATCCACCGATTCCTCACCCTCTTCAGTGTTGTGTACATCCTCATCCTCACAAAGTATTAATTCGTCCCCGCTGGAATCCACAACCACAGGTCCCTCTGTACGTTCTGGAGGCTGGTCTCCCTGGAAGAGTTGATAATTCATTTTATGAACATCATCTTCTCCACATTTTGTGGAAGCAACCTCCTACGCCTTTCACTGACAAGGTTCCCGGCTGCACTAAACACTCTTTCGGAGTACACACTGGAGGGGGGGCAACTCAGGTAAAATAGAGCCAGTTTGTACAGGGACCTCCAAATTGCTTCTTTTTCCTGCCAGTACAGGTACGGACTGTCTGACATGACGGGATTTGGAACCGGGGACACACTACCTCCATCAATTGTCTAAATCCCACTGCACTAATGGCGGATACCGGACGCACTTCTAACACCAACATAGCAGTCAAGGCCTCAGTTTTGCTTCAGGATGACTGCTGTCGTACTTCATCCTCATCGCTAGGGACTGTTGGAGGGTCAATTGTTTAGTAAAAGTAGTGGTGTTCCTACTTCCTCTCTGGGATGATGAACAACTCCCAGCAGCAGCAACAGCACTAGGAGGAAGTGGTTCTTGATCTTTCCCTATTTTATTTTTATCGGAGAAAGTTTGGTCCTCCATTTATGTTATATTGATATATACGTGCGGCTAAGGCGCACACAAACACAGAAAATATTTTTTTATTTTTGCTGGAGAGTAGTGCACTTTGTGGGTTACACCACTCTTTAAGAAATGAGCCAGCCGGCTCTTTACTTATGGGACACAGGCGCACGCTTGGCGCTGCTCCTTTGTTGATGCACGTGCAGCCACAGTGCACACAATTCACAAACACAGAAAATATTTTTTTATTTGGTTTGGAGTGTACTTTGGGGGTTACAGCACCCTTTAACGGTCAAGCCAGCCGGCCCTTTACTTATGACACAGGCGCACGCTTGGCACTACTTTGTTGATGCACGTGCGGCTACTGCGCACACAATTCACAAACACAGAAAATATTTTTTTATTTGGTTTGGACTGGAGTGTACTTTGGGGGTTACAGCACCCTTTAACGGTCAAGCCAGCCGACCCTTTACTTATGACACAGGCGCACGCTTGGCACTACTTTGTTGATGCACGTGCGGCTACTGCGCACACAATTCACAAACACAGAAAATATTTTGTTATTTGGTTTAGAGTGTACTTTGGGGGTTACAGCACCCTTTAACGGTCAAGCCGGCCGGCCCTTTACTTATGACACAGGCGCATGCTTGGCACTACTTTGTTGATGCACGTGCGGCTACTGCGCACACAATTCACAAACACAGAAAATAATTTTTTTTTTGGTTTGGACTGGAGTGTACTTTGGGGGTTACAGCACCCTTTAACGGTCAAGCCAGCCGGCCCTTTACTTATGACACAGGCGCACACTTGGCACTACTTTGTTGATGCACGTGCGGCTACTGCGCACACAATTCTCAAACACAGAAAATATTTTTTTATTTGGTTTGGAGTGTACTTTGGGGGTTACAGCACCCTTTACCGGTCAAGCCAGCTGGCCCTTTACTTATGACACAGGCACACGCTTGGCACTACTTTGTTGATGCACGTGCGGCTACTGCGCACACAATTCACAAAGACAGAAAATATTTTTTTATTTGGTTTGGAGTGTACTTTGGGGGTTACAGCACCCTTTAACGGTCAAGCCAGCCGGCCCTTTACTATGACACAGGCGCACGCTTGGCACTACTTTGTTGATGCACGTGCGGCTACTGCGCACACAATTCACAAACATAAAAAATATTTTTTTATTTGGTTTGGAGTGTACTTTGGGGGTTACAGCACCCTTTAACGGTCAAGCCAGCCGGCCCTTTACTTATGACACAGGCGCACGCTTGGCACTACTTTGTTGATGCACGTGCGACTACTGCGCACACAATTCACAAACACAGAAAAAATATTTTTTTTTTTAGCACTTGGGGGGAGCACCCCTGACGGACAGAGCACCCCCTGGACAACACTACAGCACCCCTTTAGGACTGGGACACTGCACAGGACTTTGGAGTGGACACAGCCCCTATGGACAACTGACTGCACAACACAGTCCAGCCAGCCTCTATGGACTTTGAAGTAGTGGACACAGCCCCTACAACAGCAGCACAGCGCAGCACAGCACAACACTACTCTGCACTACACTACGCTACACAGCCCAGCCAGCCCTATCTCCCACCCTCCCTCTTCACTGTCCACAGCCGAGTGAGAAAATGGCGCAGACCCGGGTACCTTATATAGGATCCAAAACCCACGAGACCCGGAAGGCGGGATGATGACATTTTGCCTCGATTTCAGATCCGAGTCAGGCGGGAAAAGTCGAGCCTGACTCGGATCGGCCTCGGATCGGGGGGGTTCGGATTTCAGAAATCCGAACCCGCTCACCCCTAGTCCATACTTCCCAGCTGTTTTGGCTTCAGTGGGTCAGTGCTGATTTTTAGGGACTACCATGTTGTCCTTACTTTCAGGACTTTTCACCATAACATATTCCCTATAATTCCTTTTTTTGTCAAAAATAAGGTAAACAGTGTTAGGAAACATCATCCAATTTTCTGGTTAGGTTGGTTTTATTGGAATTTTCAGGAAATATGTCACGTGAGTTAAAGGTCATTTTGGTTGGAAAAAAGAGAAAAAAAAAATATATATATATATATACGTGTGTGTGTGTGTGTGTGTATATATATATATATATATATATATATATCTGAGAGAGAGAGAGAGATAATATACTTCCTTAATAGTTCCCAAATCATCAACACAAAATAGGAATCTAATGCAAAGACATGAGATGGAGAATTGAGCATTTGTAATATGTTCCCTTTAGAGATTAGCAAAACCACTAGTTATGCTTGTATTTAGGATCTGTGTAATTCAGTTTCTTACGTAAATACATATTTGGGGGAAGGGGGGGTTGCGCATTCCTTTTAGTCTCAACATCTTCTACTGTACTCATATAATAGCCTATATTCTTTCTGCAATTAACATAGGTCGATTTTAATTAGTACTTCTGAGAGTGCTGTCGGTGTTATGTGAGTGAGTGTCAATCATTTATTATATGAATTTTCATCATCACTTAATTTTTACAATTGCAAGTGCAAATGTTAATTTTTTGGTAAAAATGAAGTGATGATGAATAGGCCCCTATGACATATAACACTATAAAATCCTGACAATCTAATAGGGTATTCGATTTTGGTATGTCCGAGTAGTCCAACCACCAACTTTGCCAATTTTCCCTTGCCATTTATAAAAGGATTACAGTCGATGTTTGGATACCGTATTCTACTACGTTGAGCGCAGCTGCACATCACAGTCACATATAGAAAATGGTTGAATATAAACCTTAGATATATATTTTAGAAAGGGGATGTGGTCATTTATTACTCAGAACAAATCAGTAGCTATAAAGCATATTGTTTGTGCATGTTTACCCAGAGTTTATCCCACTAAACTTTCCATACTGCATTTGTGCAAAATCATACCTACTGTACAATACTAACATGTCAGTACCAAACATTGGGACAACATTGACCACAACCATAAGCTGCTCAAACCACACCAAAGTACATGCACACCTGTATTTCTTAAACCATATTCCCAGGCCAGTTTTGTACACATTGGGCTCTATTTATCAACATTATTGTTACTAAAATAATGTGAAAAAGGGTGTTTTCACACCCTTTTCACATTATTTTAGTATCACCTATAGTTATTACAGGGCAACTGGAGTAGAATTTGTAAAATTCTACTCCCAGCCCTAAGTATCACTTATTTTTAGTAAAGCAGATCGCATTTCCCATAACTGTAATGGGAAATGTGATCTGACCATAGTTGCTAAAAATAAATGTGAAAAAAATGCCGGGGAAAGCCCTGTGATAATAATGCCACATGGAGGTGGCGTTATCCAGGGTCTCCTCCTGCCCTGCTCTAATGGGGAGAGCAGAGCCGGGAGCCGGTCCCAGTAATCAGCTGTGTGGTCTAAACAGACCGCAAGCTGATTACTGTAAAAAAAAAGAAAAAAAAAATAGTAAAAAAAAAAATTACTTACCTGACTCCAGGGACCGGTGATCGGGCCTCCGGGGATGACTCCCCTCCGGTCAGCTGGTCTCCCACACTGCACTGCTGCCCGGTCATCAGGTGATCGGGCCCCAGTGCAGTATGGGAGATCACCTGACCAGAGGAATGGAGAACATCACCGGAGGCCTGGAGCATGCAGGTAAGTGTAAGTAAGGGAGAGGGGGATCGCGGGGGGAAGGGGGGGCACGGGGGGTCCGCGATCGTGGGGGCGGGGCTTAGCATCAGGGGCGGGGCTTAGCGCCGGAGGGGGGGGTAGCAGCGGCGACTGGTCGGCGCATGCGCGGGCACTTAATCACAGTATTTTTTGCGAAAATACCGTGATAAGGCTCCGAAGGGGATTAGCAGGGACAGAGCTTTAGCGCAAGCTCTGTCCCTGCAAGGGATTTGTAGTAAATCCCTGTGATATTGCCTGAATTCGCAATGCGAATTCACTCGGTAATATCACACTACAATCTGCATTACCAATGCGGATTGTAGTAAATAGAGCCCTTAGTCACCTGAAAATCAGGATTGTTTGCAGGATTGTGCTGTAGGTTTGCACTACAATTTGCAGGATCATCTGAATATAAAAAAATCAAGTTATATGCAGAATGGAAGCTGCTCAAAACTATTTATAAGCCACCATATATGCATGAAAGGGAGAGGTTAGTGTAGTCAAGAAAAAAAAAAAGAATCCCCCAGCACAAAAAGGCCAGCAAAAGGGATTTACATCCTACATGATATTAGTAATGCAAAGATCTAATTTGCATACATTTGCAAATATATGGTAAGCCACCAGCCACGACAAGGCGTCTCTGTTCTGGTGGTCCCTACAATACGTGATAATAGCACCATTATTGGATCATATATTTATGTATTTCTAAAAATAGTTGTAACAATAATGTGGACTGGATATATGTTAAACTGAGCTTGCCATAGAGCATAAAACCTCTTTTGGAAGCTGTAAGTTTCTGGTGATATGATGTGTGCCATCAGTGTGTTCCAGTAGGCTGTCTTCTGTTCTTACAGGAAATTAATACTCCCTTGATGGACAATGTGAGTAATCTGTTATATAAATTCTTCATTCTACTTTCCAGATCTAGCAAAGTTTGTGGATATTACCTAAGACTATATATTTACTTTGTATAGCTCTTAACTGTGTATAATATAATAAATGGCTTGTGATGCCTGCAAAAAGAAAATACATGTGGACAGTAGTTTTAATGTACTGCAGCATGCTTTTTCCCTGCTTCATTTGCAGTCTTGTTTAGGGCTAGGGCTGGCGTGGTAATTCAGTATTTGTAGCAATTATTCACTTAGCTGAATTCCAATTAAATGGGAGGAAGTTTTGCGAGGCTCGTACACTCATGGATGACATATCTCATGCTAGCACTATGATTTTCTGCTCCTTATTTTTCCTTTCTACAAGAATGTTTTTCGAGATCCTACACACATGCTGTGCTACATAATGCTCCCTATTACGGAAAGAGCAGGTGCAGCACACTGCATTGCAACATTCCCTTATGCACTCTGCTGTCTGTATGTGTGTAACATTATGGCTGTGCTTTGCAGTGCAATCACAATGCATGCTGATATGCCAATAAAATGTGCTGATGGGAAAAAAATACGCTCCATGTTTACGTATTTCCGATCACAGTTGAAAACTTTAAATATTAATATTACATTGAACCATTTTATAAACAAAATGCATCGCGGTACACGATCCTCATTATTTATTCCTTGTTTTGACCTTTTTGAGAGAGGTTCTAAGCTGTTACAGGAAAATATAATGGAAATGTTTTTGTTCATACTACAGAACATGCTGTTTATTGAAGTAGACCTCATATAAATGTAAATATTTCAGCTTAGCCTAGTGTTGATTTTAAATTATGGTCCGTGCCTGCTTACTGACTATATGAGGACAGATGTGTTTTTTGCCCTTCCAAAGATAGACCTAAAAAATGAATTTACATTTTATGCCTGCCAATGTAGTTACATCTAAAATTGTAGGTGGCATTTCATATTATTTATTATTAGATCATATATTTGAGCTGTGTCCCAAATGCAATCTGTACTTGCACTCCTCATTTTCTAAACCTGATGTTGATGCTAGTGGAGTTTTCAGGAATTTGGTCATATAAACATGGAGAATGGTTGAAAGCAAGAATTTTGGTCGTAACCACAAGGTGGGTAGATAGATAGATAGATAGATAGATAGATAGATAGATAGATAGATAGATACTCAAGCACACACAAATATGTAAATATAGTGACCAAAAAGTAATCGGATTTGTCTGTATTACAAATGACACTTACACAGATTGTTCCAGACAATACATTTATTGCAAAGCTGTCAGCTCTTAAAGTAAAATTTTAAATGTATAATTTCTTATTTGGCTGCTGTTGTAGCTCCAAGTTTACACAAATTAAAGATATTGCCCTAACAATTGGCTTTCAATTAGCCTCTACCTGTGAATCATTACAAAAGGTAATCTTTTAAGGATAAAAGACCCCTGATTTATATAGCATTGGTCGTGCTGTGAATCTGTAGGAAAGCTGTGAAAATGAAGACCAAAGAGCATTATAAGCATTATAAAGCTAAAGTTGTAGACATGCACAAAATAGGAAAAGGCTACAAAATAATAAGTGCATGACTATCACAGTGAGTATTGTTGGACCAAATGTGAGGAAATGTAATCTGCATAATGCCACCCTGGCACTACCTAGAGAGAGCCGTCTGTATATATTTGTGCAAGTGCCTTGCTCTAGCATCCCTAATAACTTGTTGTAGGCTTACTGTAACTTCTGAACACTTTCACTTTTTTTCCTGTCATCACTTCTTACCTTGAACGAAAATGAATTGGGGATAATTTACAAAGCAGCGGCTTCTGTAATCCGCTACTTCTCGGCGGGTTGCAGGTGCATATTTAATACGGCTCCCGCAGTCAGTGTACAGTCCAGCGTGCTTTACACTGATTCCAGGTGCCGTTTAAAATATTCACCTGCTACCCGCCAGGAAGCAGCGGATTACAGAAACTGCTACTTCGGAAATTCTCCCCATTGTGTTGCCCATACATGCCTACTCCCCTGGAAGTTGCGGGAGGCTCCCAATTATCGGGTAACCCCCCGCACCCCCGGAAGAGTTGGCAAATCTCCCACATCCCGCCCACTTCCTAGTGACTTCCTAGTGAAGTGGCCAGGATGGGGAGATTTTGCCGGTCCGTAGGTAGGAGACAGGGCTAAAATGATACGACTCGCAACATTTTGCCATGCCTCCTCCTCGTAGAACCACGAATTGTGGCCTTTTCCCATAAATGGACGGGGCTTAATGACGTTTACAGTCCGTGCCCCGCCCCTGACCTGCCTGCAGCATCTCCTCCCCGGACTGTTCCCAGTCGGTAAGTATGGTGTTGCCTGATAAAAATAACATGAGCATAGTCAATGTGTTTTGCCATAACGATCTACAGAATAATCAATAAAAGTGCAGTTCTGGACTTAATCATGTGTGGAAACATCAGTAATGTACATGTGTTGCTTTTGTGTGTTTGTATTTATTGTATTAGTTTAAAATGCATCTGGAACAAATGTAGGTGAGGAGGTGCAAAATGCATCCCAATAAATATTTAGGTCAAGTACTTACTGATCAACTCAATTTGCTGAGGGAAGACTGTGTGTTCTCCCTCCAAACCTCCTATATCTCTTTATCACATTTAAATAATGTATTCTTAAATAAAAAAGAATTTGTTTATTTTTGTATCAACCTAACTCCTCCTAACAAATCAACATGCTTACACATAAGAAGAGGTACATTTAGGCAAAAGTTTATGTGAGCTATTGTAAAAGGGCATTTGCACTGTGGATTTGGAAATAAGCCTTAGTGCCCAGCAGCATATCATATGCCTGTGTCAAAGCCACTGGTATTTGTGAACAAAGAGGGCCAATCATGGCCCTGCCTTTTTCTCTAAGTAAGGAATATTAGCTTGTCTTTCTGTAAAGCGAAACAAGACTACTGACTTGCCCACATGTGCAGGCAGGGCCAGGTGACTGCTGCGATGCATGTTACTCTAGCAGTCCACCCGGATCCTCACCACTCCACCTCCCGGCTCCTTTGTAGCCACAGAAGGACAGTCAGCAGCATGCAGATGGTTTAACCCCAGAGAGCATGCCCCCCAAGATTTGTAGTTCCTGCAGCTGTCATGCTTCATAGTGCAGCTCTCCCAACAGACTACAGCCATGGCCAAAAGTTTTGGGAATGACACAAGTATTGGTTTTCACAAAGTTTTCTGCTTCAGTGTTTTTAGACCTTTTTGTTAGATGTTACTATGGTATACTGAAGTAAAATTACAAGCATTTCATAAGTGTCAAAGGCTTTTATTGACAATTACATTAAGTTTATGCAAAGAGTCAATATTTGAAGTGTTGACCCTACTTTTTCAAGACCTTTGCAAACCGCCCTGGCATGCTGTCAATCAAATTCTGGGCCACATACTCATTGATGGCCGTCCATTCTTGCCTAATCAATGCCTGGAGTTTGTCAGAATTTGTGGGTCTTTGTTTGTCTACCCGCTTCTTGAGGAGTGACCACAAGTTCTCAATGGGATTAAGGTCTGGGGAGTTTCTTGGCCATGGACCCAAAATTTCGATGTTTTGTTCTCCGAGCCACTAAGTTATCACTGTTGCCTTATGGCAAGGTGCTCCATCATGCTGGAAAAAGCATTGTTCGTCACTAAACTGTTCTTGGATGGTTGGGAGAAGTTGCTCTTGGAGGATGTTTTGGTACCATTCTTTATTCATGGCTCTGTTCTTAGGCAAAATTGTGAGTGATCCCACTCCCTTGGCTGAGAAGCAACCCCACACATGAATGGTCTCAGGATGCTTTACTGTTTTGGCCATAGGAAATTGGTTGGTTAGGATGCGCTTCGCGTGGGGTGGAGTATGGGGATGGGTGGTTGGGGACATCTGGGGTAGGAGAGGAGGGATAGGGGCTGGTGCTGCAGCGTATTAGTAGGGGTACCTAGTCCTACTTAGAGTTTGCTAGATAATGGATGGGTTACGTGCACTCCTGGGTAGTTGTGTATAGGGGTGGGGGGGTTGGGTGGTCAGTCTGTATTGTGGTGGGTGTTTTTGTGGTTGGGTGCGAAGAACACACAGAATGCTGGGTGAGTGAGTAAAGGTGATATAATTTATTTGTGTTAATTGTGTCGGCACAAGTTCCTTCCGTTGTTTGGAGGCACAGTGCTCCTCGGGAATTCATTGTCTCTGGATATTTTGTTGGGGCGTGCTGCCCGGTGAGGGTGAGCTGGTGCAATCCACAGTATAGGGGATGGGTGGACTCTTTGAGGGGGCTCCATGCGATCCTCACTACTGCGTGTTCCCCTGCTGAACCTATGGTCTACAGTCTTGGGAACTGGGATCCCCTAGTGATGGTGGTTGGGGGTTGTCCCCAGTGGCGGCATCCCCCACTGTTAAGGAGAGGTGGTTGGTACCTACTGGTAGGTGCTTGACTTCTGTGGCAGGGGGCGGCTCTCTCAAAGTCCAGTTGGGGCCAAATGTTTTGTTGGGCTGACGTGTGCCGTCCTTGTGCCCGTGGGTGCAGGGCAGGATTGACCCACTGGCTGTAAGCATTCGCCCTTCTGAGACTTCCACACCTGCACCAACCAAGAACTAACAGTGCAGGATGCCGCCACTAGGCACAACCCCCAAGCACCACCACTGTTTTGGCCATGGCTGCACAACTCCCAGCATGCACAGTATGGGCACCCAAAGTGAGGGAAGAAGTAGCACCAGTGACTGTGACACTTTCTCCCCCATCCCCAGCAGCCTGTCCAACGTATGATGCATTGGACTGGCACAGCCGGCGTTTTGTCTAAGGAGGGGGCAGCCTCGAGCAGATCCATCAAAATTACATGGATCCCTGCGCTCACCAGCACTCAAGCTCCCTGCTGCTGCCTTGATCCTGGCAAGGGGCTAACCTACAGTATGATGCATGCATAGGGGTGCACCTAATATACCCATATAGACTAGCTAACTCCTGCTTACTGCTCTTAGCTCCCCTTACACTGATTTGTTCCTTATGTCTTTCCTTTGTCTTCCCCTTCCCTTTAGACTGTATGCTCCAAGAGCAGAGCCCTCCTTCTTCCTGTTCAACTTCTCATTACCTATTTCTCTTGCACACAAGCACACTCTACACTTCCTTCTTGGGCTCTCTGCCCTAGGACTCCACTCAGTAGTTTTTGTTTCTTCAGGCGACCTAAACCTGTTATCTGCGCACATGCTAATAGGTATAGGCATAGTTGCCTACTCTCCCGCATTCCCTAGGAGACTCCCCGATCAATGTGGCGTCTTCCACTTCTCCCGGAATGGTAGGCACATATATAACGGATTCTACCCCAGTGCAGCACTGTGCTCATTGATATGCCGGACTGTGCATGCATGGGTCTGGACGGAATGGGAATGACAGGCACACTGGCAACCCAACATCATGATACGTGTTGTAAAGGGATGGAGTACGTAAAGAAGCCGGCCACTGTGGATATATGGGCAGTGTGGCAGCCGCGCTGAGTATTTGCAGCTCTGTCCTGGCTGGTGTCTGAACTGGACGTCTCACAGCTGAAGGCTTTGTGTGCATCTTCCCTCCAGACCCACTGGCACTAGCACTGCAGTAAGCACACACAATGTTCACCTGGCAAACACAATAATTGTCATTTTTCCAATAATTAATTACATATGAGCAGAAAACTTTTTACAGTGGGAGAAACAAATTGGAAATACCATGAACTACTGTAAAACCACATTAAAACATTATTATATTACAAAATGCTTCCTGTATTTCAATTGCTCCAATTAATCAAATAATCAACCCACTCAATCAGCAACTTACTTATTACTCACAAAAAAATTATATAAAAGTGTTCTGAAGCTAAAATCATCACTTTCAGGAGCATCTTTTGCAAATGCTGACTTGATTGACTGCAGACTTAAGAACTGCTAAATGTAAATTGCTAGATGCTTGTAACTTACATGAATGCCATGGATTTTTTACTTTTTATGGCCCATGGTTGGAGCATGACAAACCATCAACACCATGGTGTACTCATTTACCTTCACTGATCTCCCTGAAATTCATTTTCAAATGTAGGCAAGTATGGGTATAGGTTTTAGCTTATGCCAGCAGTTCCCAAAGTGTGTTTTATGACGCGGCACATGGAGGACATTACTTGCTCTCAGTGACTTGAATTTGGAGATTTGGACCCCATTTTGGTCCATTAGGTGTAAAATGTCTCATAACCCCTCAATGTGATAGAAGGATACCATATTACCTTATCCAAAAGTTGTATTTTCTCAATACTTTTTGTTCCATTACAAAGAATAAACATTGATCAATGTCACATCCTGACTGATCATATTGACCATTGCTGTGATTGTTTTATTTTCTGTAAACAGCATATGGCATCCAAGGATGTGTAGATGACCCATTCAGCTACATAGAGTCACCAGCTCGTAATTGTAGCTGGACCTGGGAGTCTACAGGCCAAGACATTACCATTGTGGGATTCGGCCTCTTGCATTTTCAATTATAAACTATGTATACTAAATACTAAGAAAAAGACATGACACATGATATACAAAGATAATGTAAAAAATGCTGGTGCCAACACAGTCACTGACATAGCCCATGGGACACACTGAACTGGATATATGTGAGTGAGTAAACTTAAAAAATGGTTATCACATTCCAATTGCCATACTAGTTAATAAATGGTTGGTTATATTAGAACATGCAGAGATGTGAAATGGTGGATTTATATTTATGATGACTTGTCCTCAGACCAATTTCTCATCAATCTGATTTATGATACAGCAGCACACTGCTGTACACTTTTTAGTTTTCAAAGCATATGTAGGATTCTGAGGCTGTTACTTCCTGATTAATAGCAAAACTAATCCCAACATACTTAAATGTCATGCATCATATAAGTAGTATTGGAATATTTTATCTGAGCTGTCTTTTATGACTGTAAAATGCCTCACAGTAATGTCAGTGCCGTTGGCAGAAAAAGGAATACTGCTGGATGAAAGCAATGCTACACTGACATAAAGAACAGGTGTATTTTCTTCACTGTGTGAGCTATCGTTCATGAATACTGTACTGTACATTCAGTTTGTTCATGAGGTAATGTCCATATTATCTATCTATCTATCTATCTATCTATCTATCTATCTATCTATCTATCTATCTATCTATCTATCTATCTATCTAACCCGTAAAGTGTTTATTGCACCAGTGCAAAGAGTTTACTGAAGATCGGGAACAATAATGGGATGTACTAAAATATTAGGGTTCCAGTCAATAGATAGACAGAAAAGGTTGACAATGTCTACATTGACAATAGATGTTAGACAGGTAATAGGTCGACAGGGACAAAAGGTTGACACAGAAAAGGTCAAAATGGATGAAGTCTAGAGGGTCAAAAGGTCGACAAAAAAAATGGTCAACACTTTTTTTGGGGGGTTAGGCACTTACCGGAGAGTTAGGGTTAGGTACTAGAAGTAATGCTTAGGGTTAGGCACCAGGAGGGAGGGTTAGAGTTAGGCACCAAGGGAAGGGTTAGGGTGAAGATTAGGGTTAGAGAAACAAAACAAAAAATGTGTTGACCATTTTTGTGTCAACATTTTCATGTTGACCTTTTGACCTCATCGACATTTGTAGCTGTCATCCTGCATCCATGTTGACTTTTACGGTGTCAACTTTTTGTCCCTGCCTACCTTTTGTCCCATCAACCTATTACCTGTCTAACATCTGTTGTCTATCTAGACATTGTCTATCTAATTCATGTTTATCATTTACACTAGGGGTGAGCGGGTTCGGATTTCTGAAATCCGAACCCCCCCCGAGCCCCCCCGATCCGAGGTCGATCCGAGTCAGGCTCGACTTTTCCCGCCTGACTCGGATCTGAAATCGAGGCAAAACGTCATCATCCCGCCTTCCGGGTCTCGCGGGTTTTGGATCCTATATAAGGTACCCGCGTCTGCGCCATTTTCTCACTCGGCTGTGGACAGTGAAGAGGGAGGGTGGGAGTTAGGGCTGGCTGGGCTGTGTAGTGTAGTGTAGTGTAGTGCAGAGTAGTGTTGTGCTGTGCTGTGCTGCGCTGTGCTGCTGTTGTCCACTACTTCAAAGTCCATAGGGGCTGGTTGTGTTGTGCTGTGCTGCTGTTGTTAATAGGGACTGTGTCCACTACTTCAAAGTCCATAGGGGCTGGCTGGACTGTGTTGTGCAGTCAGTTCTCCATAGGGGCTGTGTCCACTCCAAAGTCCTGTGCAGTGTCCCAGTCCTAAAGGGGTGCTGTAGTGTTGTCCAGGGGGTGCTCTGTCCATCAGGGGTGCTCCCCCCAAGTGCTAAAAAAATAATATTTTTTCTGTGTTTGTGAATTGTGTGCGCAGTAGCCGCACGTGCATCAACAAAGTAGTGCCAAGCGTGCGCCTGTGTCATAAGTAAAGGGCCGGCTGGCTTGACCGTTAAAGGGTGCTGTAACCCCCAAAGTACACTCCAAACCAAATAACAAAATATTTTCTGTGTTTGTGAATTGTGTGCGCAGTAGCCGCACGTGCATCAACAAAGTAGTGCCAAGCGTGCGCCTGTGTCATAAGTAAAGGGCCGGCTGGCTTGACCGTTAAAGGGTGCTGTAACCCCCAAAGTACACTCTAAACCAAATAACAAAATATTTTCTGTGTTTGTGAATTGTGTGCGCAGTAGCCGCACGTGCATCAACAAAGTAGTGCCAAGCGTGCGCCTGTGTCATAAGTAAACGGCCGGCTGGCTTGACTGTTAAAGGGTGCTGTAACCCCCAAAGTACACTCCCGTCCAAACCAAATAAAAAAATATTTTCTGTGTTTGTGAATTGTGTGCGCAGTAGCCGCACGTGCATCAACAAAGTAGTGCCAAGCGTGCGCCTGTGTCATAAGTAAAGGGCCGGCTGGCTTGACCGTTAAAGGGTGCTGTAACCCCCAAAGTACACTCCAGTCCAAACCCCCCAAAAAAATATTTTCTGTGTTTGTGAATTGTGTGCGCAGTAGCCGCACATGCATCAACAAAGTAGTGCCAAGCGTGCGCCTGTGTCATAAGTAAAGGGCCGACTGGCTTGACCATTAAAGGGTGCTGTAACCCCCAAAGTACACTCCAAACCAAATAACAAAATATTTTTTCTGTGTTTGTGAATTGTGTGCGCAGTAGCCGCACGTGCATCAACAAAGTAGTGCCAAGCGTGCGCCTGTGTTATAAGTAAAGGGCCGGCTGGCATGACCGTTAAAGGGTGCTGTAACCCCCAAAGTACACTCCAGTCCAAACCAAAAAAAAAAATATTTTCTGTGTTTGTGAATTGTGTGCGCAGTAGCCGCACGTGCATCAACAAAGTAGTGCCAAGCGTGCGCCTGTGTCATAAGTAAAGGGCCGGCTGGCTTGACCGTTAAAGGGTGCTGTAACCCCCAAAGTACACTCCAGTCCAAACCAAAAAAAAAAATATTTTCTGTGTTTGTGAATTGTGTGCGCAGTAGCCGCACGTGCATCAACAAAGTAGTGCCAAGCGTGCGCCTGTGTCATAAGTAAAGGGCCGGCTGGCTTGACCGTTAAAGGGTGCTGTAACCCCCAAAGTACACTCTAAACCAAATAACAAAATATTTTCTGTGTTTGTGAATTGTGTGCGCAGTAGCCGCACGTGCAGCAACAAAGTAGTGCCAAGCGTGCGCCTGTGTCATAAGTAAAGGGCCGGCTGGCTTGACCATTAAAGGGTGCTGTAACTTCCAAAGTACACTCCAGTCCAAACCAAATAAAAAAATATTTTCTGTGTTTGTGAATTGTGTGCGCAGTAGCCGCACGTGCATCAACAAAGTAGTGCCAAGCGTGCGCCTGTGTCATAAGTAAAGGGCCGGCTGGCTTGACCGTTAAAGGGTGCTGTAACCCCCAAAGTACACTCCAGTCCAAACCAAAAAAAAAAATATTTTCTGTGTTTGTGAATTGTGTGCGCAGTAGCCGCACATGCATCAACAAAGTAGTGGCAAGCGTGCGCCTGTGTCATAAGTAAAGGGCCAGCTGGCTTGACCGTTAAAGGGTGCTGTAACCCCCAAAGTACACTCTAAACCAAATATCAAAATATTTTCTGTGTTTGTGAATTATGTGCGCAGTAGCCGCACGTGCATCAACAAAGTAGTGCCAAGCGTGCGCCTGTGTCATAAGTAAAGGGCCGGCTGGCTTGACCGTTAAAGGGTGCTGTAATCCCCAATGTACACTCCAAAGCAAAAAAAAAATATTTTCTGTGTTTGTGAATTGTGTGCGCAGTAGCCGCACGTGCATCAACAAAGTAGTGCCAAGCGTGCGCCTGTGTCATAAGTAAAGGGCCGGCTGGCTTGACCGTTAAAGGGTGCTGTAACCCCCAAAGTACACTCCAAACCAAATAAAAAAATATTTTCTGTGTTTGTGAATTGTGTGCGCAGTAGCCGCACGTGCATCAACAAAGTAGTGCCAAGCGTGCGCCTGTGTCATAAGTAAAGGGCCGGCTGGCTTGACCGTTAAAGGGTGCTGTAATCCCCAAAGTACACTCCAGTCCAAACCAAAAAAAAAAATATTTTCTGTTTTTGTGAATTGTGTGCACTGTGGCTGCACGTGCATCAACAAAGGAGCAGCGACAAGCGTGCGTCTGTCTGTTAAAGGGTGGTCTAACCCTCAAAGTGTGCTCCACAAACAATAAAAAAATTCTTCTTTTTTTTCCTGTCTTTGTGAAATGTGTGGGCTGTATCCGCACCTGCATCCTTAAAGCAGCAGCGACAAGCGTGCGTCTGTCTGTTAAAGGGTGGTGTAACCCTCAATCTATCTTTGTGAAATGTGTGTGCTGTAGCCGCACCTGCATCCTTAAAGCAGCAGCGACAAGCCTGCGTCTGTCTGTTAAAGGGTGGCGACACCCTCAAAGTGCGCTCCACAAACAATAAAAATATTCTTTTTTTTTTCTGTCTTTGTGAAATGTGTGGGCTGTAGCCGCACCTGCATCCTTAAAGCAGCAGCGACAAGCGTGCGTCTGTCTGTTAAAGGATTACATCGGTGACAGCATCCAAGTAGGCATGTCAGACAGTCCGTACCTGTACTGGCAGGAAAAAGAAGCAATTTGGAGGTCCCTGTACAAACTGGCTCTATTTTACCTGAGTTGCCCCCCCTCCAGTGTGTACTCCGAAAGAGTGTTTAGTGCAGCCGGAAACCTTGTCAGCAAAAGGCGTAGGAGGTTGCTTCCACAAAATGTGGAGAAGATGATGTTCATAAAATGAATTATCAACTCTTCCAGGGAGACCAGCCTCCAAAACATATAGAGGGACCTGTGGTTGTGGATTCCAGCGGGGACGAATTAATACTCTGTGAGGATGAGGATGTACACAACACTGAAGAGGGTGAGGAATCGGAGGATGAGGACGACATCTTGCCTCCGTAGAGCCAGTTTGTGCAGGGACAGATTAATTGCCAGCTTGTTTTGTGGGGACCCAAACGAACCAATCATTTCAGCCACAGTCGTGTGGCAGACACTGGCGCTGAAATGTTTGGTTTGTTAAAGTGTGCATGTCCTGTTTATACAACATAAGGGTGGGTGGGAGGACAATTCCATCTTGCACCTCTTTTTTTTCTTTGAATTATGTACTGTTTGGGGCCTAGTTTTCAAACTGCCATCCTGTCTGCTACTGCAGTGTCACTCCTAGATGGACCACGTGTTTGTGCCGCCCACTCGTATCTCTTAGCATAGTCATCCAGCTACCTCGGTGCAACCTTTTGGATATAAAAACACTATTGTGAGGTGTGAGGTGTTCAGAATAGACTGGAAATGAGTGGAAATTAAGGTTATTGAGGTTAATAATAGCATAGGAGCAGAAAAACCCACAAATTCTGTGATTTTAGCTGTTTTTATGCTTTTTTAAAAAAAAATACAGATCCAAAACACAAAACCCAGAACCCAAAACACGGAAGGGTGGTTTTGGCAAAACCAATCCAGATCCAAAACACGAAGAAAGATCCAGATCCAAAACCAAAACACAAAACGTGGCCGGTGCACACCCCTAATTTACACCAAACCCAAAATATTACACTTTCAAAGTAGTAATATGCATTGTAGAACTCTTAGTGGTATATTTACTAAACTGCAGGGTTTTAGATGGGGAGCTGTTGCCCATAGCAACCCATCAGTTTCTACTTCTCATTTATCTAGCTCCTTCTAGAAGGTAATAGCTAAAATATGATTGGTTGCTGTAGGCAACATCTCCACTTCTATAAACCCACACATTAGTAAATATACCCCTTACAGTCTAATTCAGTTCAGGTGCACCAGCTATTCCATGTTTCCTAAGTTCTTAAACTATTAAGACTCACACACATATATGCATGGAAAAATAACTGTAAAATGCAGCAAAGAAAGCAATAATTGATTCCATTAGAAACCGTTCTGTCTTGTTCACATTTGAATGTATGTTAAATGCCACTGCATTGGGAACATGGCTTAAAGAAATATATATAAACTACGGACACTTTAGTGTTGTGCATAGGTGGGGGTTGTGTGCCAAGCTGCTGCCCAAGGAATGGATTTGATTGGAAAGCTGCTATGTGTGGGGGTGGGGGAGCAAACTACTGTGCAGGGAGGGACATGTGTGACAAAAGCTGCAGAGCAGTAGTCTGATGACATATGTGAAACTGTCTTTGTTAGTGTCTGCCTACTTCTGTGACGTCAGAATCATTCAGTTGGAGAGAAGTTGGCTAGTCTTATGAAAAAGTTGGTTAGATGCGTGGAGTACATAAGTTAGCTAGAAAAGCTGGACAGTTGGTTAAAGCTGGTGTGGCTAGCCTTAGGTCGGGATGTACTAACCTTGCGGTGTACATCCTGCCAGTCACTGCAACCTTACCAATCGCATATGTACTGACATATGTGATTAGTATCTCAAAGGACAGCTCTTGCGATAACAGCTGCCCTTTGCAAAGCAGCCGACACCGGGTGAGGGGTCTCCGTGGGACTCCGCCCCCTCTGAGCCTCGGGAACTTCCTGCTGGTGACCTGTGCAGGAAGTTCCAGGCTCCTCCTCCTCCCTGCACTCGGAAGAAGATTTGGAGGAGAAGGAGGTGGAGGACCCAGGAGGAGCACGGGCCAGTGACCAGGAAACTAAAGTGAGTGGGGGCCAGTGCTGGGTGACTGTGGGGTGGCGGTGAAGCGTTAGGTGCAGGATGCGGTAAGAAGCCCATAGGCTTCTATAGGGTAACGCCAGGTTCTTCTGGCATTATCCACCGATAATAGGGCGGCCGGGGCTTAGTACATACGAAATTGCAGTAAAAACTCTGAAAACGGGGGATTTACCGCATATTTCCTTTAGTACATCCCGGCCTTAGGGGCCTATATATCAAGCAGTGAAAAGCGTGGACCAGTGGTGAAGATGCCCATATCAACTAATCAGCTATTGCCTATTATTTTATAGACTGTACTTGATAAATGTTTCTTCAAAGCTGATTGCTTGCTGTAGGCAACTTCTCCAATGGTCCACTTCTCCACGCTTTTCACTGCTTGATGAAAAAAGGGTTTCAAGGTAAAGTGTCCATTTTGTGCTGGCTGTCATACTTGACTGTCATAGCTTAAAAGCTGAGTGATATCTGTAAATGTACAGTATTACTTAATGCAGTTTTAAGAATATACAATGCTTAATAAACATAATGCTACACAGTTACTAAAAGTGAGGACCTAGCTTCACAATATTATATGTACAGTATGTATGGATAGGTATGGTATGTTTTGTTGACAATCAAAATGTTGACAGTCATTATGTAGACACCATAATGTCAACACGTACAAAATGTCTACATGATCAGACTGTCGACTTGCAAAATTTGGATACAGACAAAATGCTGATATGTTCAAGATGTCGACAGCTGAAATGTTGACTAGTACATAATGTCGAAACCCATATTTAAGCTCAACCCTAACCCCAACCCAAATACTAACCCTAATGTCAACATTTTGACTGTGTCGATATTTTGTAGGATTCAACATGTTGGATTTTGAAAATTTCAGCCATGTAGACATTATGACATTTAACTTTATGGTGACGACCTCTTGACTGTTGACATTGCAATTGTTAATAACCCGACTACATGCTGTATAATAGGTTGAAAGAATTACATTATACACTTTTTCTAGGAAATACTGTAGCCTTACTTGCTTTATGTTTGTAGCAGCAATTGGAAAGAAATGTAAAATGAGCTGTCAAGGGCAGCTGTGCTTCCTTAGAGTGGTTGTATATTGTGCTGCTATGGGACAGAAGCCAGTTAGGTTTGCCTTTTGGCTTTGTGTTTTATGGTTCAACTTTTACAGTTAACAAAGGTATAAACATCTAATTTACTAATCTACTGACATAAATTATGATTACTGTAGTATATTTGTTATCATCTTATTAATTTATTGCTAATTTATCCATAGATATAGGTTAAAACGCATTCTTGTCAAAGTAACACCCGAATTTCTGAGCTACTGGCTAGGCAGGAGTCATACCACACAGGACGTGAGATAGTGCATTCAGTACTGAGCCAAAACAATTGTCGTCTCAAGGTGGACAAGACTTTAAATCAGTTGTGAAGGGAAAAAAACATTTAAAAGCCATTTGCAGTATGTCTCCCCTCTATTCCAATATTTATTGTAGAACATGTTTTATTTCCTTTAGTCCCTCACCTGCCACTGTAGAGCACCCTTATACTCATCAGTCTGTCTCTCCATAGAGATCAGTTAATTATTTGCAGAGTAAAAATATGCATTTACATAGAACCTATTGTTACGCACTTGCGAAAAACACATTTTGTAGTGCAGCCCTGACCTACACAGTTTTGTGGAGCATAAGAAGGCAGTGGCTTTACATGAACAGGTCACAGCAGGTAGTAGTGCATAGTTATTTTTTTAAGTTAGTTAGACAACACCTCTAAACCCTGGATGGAATTTGCTTCTTACTTACAAGCATAACATTTGAAAAAGGCGGATTTTGCTTAGCTTGCAGAGCTGGCCATATCACACAATGCTTGCCACAGGTACAGTCAGGTGCATAAATATTGGGACATTGACAGAATTTTCATATTTTGGCCTCTATGAACCAACACAATGGCTTTGAAATGAAACAAACAAGATGTGCTTTAACTGCAGACTTTCAGATTTAATTTGAGGGTACTTACATCCAAATCAGGTGAACGGTGTAGGAATTACAACGGTTTCTATATGTTCCTCCCACTTTTTAAGGGGCCAAAAGTAATGGGACTATCAACTCAAAAGCTATTTCATGGACAGATGTGGGCTATTCTCTCGTTATTTCATTATCAATTAAGCAAGTAAAAGGTCTGGAGTTGATTCTAGGTGTGACATTTGCATTTGGAATCAGTTGCTGTCGACTCTCAATATGAGATCCAAAGAGCTGTCACGATCAGTGAAGCAAGCCATCATTAGGCTGAAAAATCAAAACAAACCCATCAGAGAGATAGCAAAAACATTAGGGGTGGCCAAATCAACTGTTTGGAACATTCTTAAAAAGAAAGAATGCACCGGAGAGCTCAGCAAAACCAAAAGACCCAGAAGACCACGGAAAACAACTGTGATGGATGACAGAAGACTTATTTCCCTGGTGAAGAAAAACCTTCACAACAGTTGGCCAAATCAAGAACACTCTCCAGGAGGTAGGTGTATATGTGTCAAAGTCAACAATCAAGAGAAGACTTCACAAGAGTGAATATAGAGGGTTCACCACAAGATGTAAACCATTGGTGAGCCACAAAAACAGGAAGACTAGATTAGAGTTTGCCAAACAACATCTAAAAAAGCCATTACAGTTCTGGAACAACATCCTATGGACAGATGAGACAAAGATCAACTTGTACCAGAGTGATGGGAAGAGAAGAGTTTGGAGAAGGAAAGGAACTGCTCATGATCCAAAACATACCACCTCATCAGTGAAGCATGGTGGTGGTAGTGTCATGGCGTGGGCATGTATGGCTGCCAATGGAACTGGTTCCCTTGTATTTATTGATGATGTGACTGCTGACAAAAGCAGCAGAATGAATTCTGAAGTGTTTCGGGCAATATTATATACTCATATTCAGCGAAATGCTTCAAAACTCATTGGACGGCGCTTCACAGTGCAGATGGACAATGACCCGAAGCATACTGCAAAAGCAACCAAAGAGTTTTTTAAGGCTAAAAACTGGCATGTTATGCAATGGCCAAGTCAATCCCCTGACCTGAATCCGATTGAGCATGCATTTCACTTGATGAAGACAAAACTGAAGGGAAAATGCCCCAAGAACAAGCAGGAACTGAAGACATTTGCAGTAGAGGCCTGGCAGAGCATCACCAGGGATGAAACCCAGCGTCTGGTGATGTCTATGCATTCCAGACTTCAGGCTGTAATTGCCTGCAAAGGATTTGCAACAAAGTATTAAAAAGTGAAAGTTAGATTTAGGATTGTTTAGTTTGTCCCATTACTTTTGGCCCCTTAAAAAGTGGGAGGCACATATAGAAACCGTTGTAATTCCTACACCGTTCACCTGTTTTGTATGTAATTACCCTCAAATTAAATCTGAAAGTCTGCAGTTAAAGCACATCTTGTTTGTTTCATTTCAAAGCCATTGTGGTGGTAAATAGAGGCCAAAATATGAAAATTCTGTCAATGTCCCAATATTTATGCACCTGACTGTATGTGCCTGGTTTACTCCAGGAGATACGAGTAGTAAATGTGCCTGGTTTACTATATGAGTTGTGGCCTGTTAGTGGAGGTACTGTAATAAATGTTTCCAATTAATACACAATATAGCCTGTGTTTGTCTAGGCAAGTGGTTTCCAAACGCGGTCCTCAAGGCATCCCAACAGTTCAAGTTTTAGAGATATCCAAGGTTGAGCACAGGTGGTTAAATCAAATTGACTGAGGTACTAATTAAGACACCTGTGGTCAAGCATGGATATCCATAAAACTTGGACTGTTAGGGTGCCTTGAGCAGGGCCGTAACTAGGGTAGTGCGACCAGTGCCATGGCACAGTGCACTGCGGGGCAGGGGGCACTGTTTGGGCCTGTCAATTTCCTGTTTATTATCATTCTCACTTATAGCTTCCTCTTCTTTTATCCCCAGCATATCCTGTCCTCCACTATCTCTTCCCTTGCCCTTCCCCATGAGGCCATGGCCCATTTTCAGGTGCACTATCTTATGTCCCTATTTAAAAAATGGGGGGCGCCAATGCTCTCTCTGACACAGGGAACCAAAAAGTCTAGTTACGGCTCTGGCCTTGAGACCGAGTTTGAGGACCTCTTGTCTAGGCAGTATTTGTAAAAACTGATAAAGGTGCATATACAGTACCTTGTAGAGGGAAATTAATACCAGACGTAAATACAAAATAAAAATACTCATTCATTTCAAATCAGTATAAACATCTGTTATCTTCCCATTTCAAATATGAAACTGGAATCTGCATTCCTGCTTCAGACTGAATACAGATAAATTTAATAGTGCAAATATATTGCAGCAGCCATATTACCTATCCAGGGGCGTATCAATAATGGGCGAAGGATATGTGGTGCACACGGGCCTCTGGGTCCAGGGGGGCCCCGCACTGCACACCCTGCACCCATATTTTCCAATACTTACTTCTTCGAGGTCCCACATCGGGTTTCTCAGCCCTGCACAAAATGCTGGAAAATGGCCGCCGCTGCTATTTTCCCAGCGTTTTGTGTATCTGCAGTGAGGAAATTGGCAGGAAGATGGAGGCTGCACCATTTCCCCTGCGACCTGTGCATGCGCAGTAGACTCTGGGCACAGACTAGTGCCTAGAGTCTACTGATGCTGCGGCCGCCAGCGGTTAGCCTTCAGTCTGCTGTCGGCTGCCGTTGAGAGGGGATGGGAGGGCCCCCTCCTCCCTTAATATGCCCCTGCTCCTATCTGTCTGTCTTGTGCTCAGCACTGGACACATTTTACACAAACATAAGTGTCTGATAAATTTGGAGCAGCCAGCATAACCAATACTCTATCTTCCAATAATCCAGTCAGATGTGATCTGAAGAACTGAGTTTATTATTCGCTAGTGGAACTTGCATGGAAATGATAAGTAATGTGAAGTGATGATATGACAAGTGATTTGGTAAAACTGTAAACAAACAATAAAAAGCGATTACTATATGTACATGGAAATGCAAGGCAAACATATACATAACATAGGATATGCAAACAACATGAAACATACAGTATGCAAAGTACAGGCTGCAATGTCACATAGTACAGCTAACATGCATTACTGACTAAGCAGATCTACAATATGATGGCACAGTTGAAGCTTAGAATTCACCATCGGATGCTGTACCAGGTTGAGCATATGTAATGATGACTGTCTGGGACCATGTGAAAAGGAAAATGGCTGCTTACAGCTCCTTTAGCCCAGAATGTATTGCTAAACTGCTATGGAATGTTAAGAAGGACAAAATAGATCAGATTTAAACTGCAGCTGTCCTGACCACTAGGTGGGGCTGCTAATGTGAATTAGTGCAACATAACAAACCCTATGCTGAAGGCATGACACACATCCTTACTGTACTTTGCCTATACATATATGCACCCTTCAACCTTAGTTCTACCTTTCTAAGCACAAAAGGCTTAAGTCCAAAATGTTCTCCAGTCACCATAGAAACAGATACATAAGAGTTTATGGGGCATGTGCACATGTAATGTCTTCATGATCCCCCTTGTGGTTAATGAAAATGAAAAAAAGTGATTGAAAATAGTTTACATATCTGTAAATGTATTTTTAAAGCAGCAGGCAGTGGGGCAGACATTATGCAAATATGATGGAACGTTAACATTGGTATCCATCGTACTCATATAGTATCACTATGTATACTAAAATAATGCACTGCCCATAATTCTACTTGTCTTTTGCAGGACTACTGTACCCCGCAGCTCCACTTCTTATTAGAGAAGAGATAAGATATGTTTATTTTTTGTGTATTCCTGCAGTTACAAAGCCTCCTGCTAAGAGCAATCATATCTGCATTGTTAAGCTCACAGACCCCTGCAATGTTCACATTGCTTGAGTTAAGCAAACTTGATTAAAAGTAAAATGAATGAGGTGTAATGAGTGTTTCATTCCAGCAAAATCTGCAGATGTTGTTACGATGCACAAACATGCTAATGTGTAAGATGATATCAAGGCACAGGAAGAAATTAATATATTGTATATGAATCATAGAGCAACAACTATACATCATTTTTAATTTATATGACATCATCATGGTTTATACTTTCAGATTGCACGGTACAGGTTGGAAAACAGTGACATGAAATAAATGCAACTTAAATGTATGATGACATATTGTCACACACAGACCCTATGTTTTAGCTGAGATCCATGGTGGGAGGAACAAAGGGCATCCATCAATCAAAGAGCACAGCCAATCTCTGGTCAGTCAGTATCAGAATCTCTTTCTATTATTCCTGCACATCACTGGAGCAGAATATCAAGTGTAAGGAAGATTTTTCATAGGCCATTAAACACACATGTTCTATAGCTACGAAAGAAAAATTGTTGCTTCTGTAGCCAGAGCTCAAATAGCAAGACAATAGCAAGACAACCTTCAGTCACAAATATCCAACTATGAAACGTGGTAAGTGTGGGGCATTTACTACAGGCAATGTATTACACAAGCCCAGTTTGTGACGTCATTGGGCTTGTATGTGAATATATATGTGTATCACAATGCACTTAATTACTGTACATTATTAGAGGTGTACATGTGAAAAACAGTTGTATATGTATCAGCTTGGTACACAATAGAACAAAAAGGGAAATGGGTTAGGTAGGGTGACTCTGTCGCCTGTATTCTTATTAGAGGAGTTGCAGTGCTTTTTTTTCAGACCACAAACAGAATGGATTTTTATTCCTGATCCATAGCTACCAAAATGTTATTCTACTAAACATGCTGTCTGCTTTTAATTGAAATGGTTCCTAATACTTCATAAATGTGTCTGTTTTAAAAGGTAATGTGTACTCGCTTGAATGCATTGCCCCTCCCTTTTAAAACAGATGCATTTGTGAAGTATTCACTTAAACAGCATAAATTGTGTGAACTACCATTTTCGAGCAAGCATCTATTTATTCTAGCCGTCCTACTCTGCCTGTGTGTCTGTCACGTCTCTCTTTGGCTAGATGAGAATTCAGCCTGCAGATTGATGCTCACAATGCCTTGGCCTGAAATCTTGTCCAGAGATAAGCTACTATATAAGTATACCAAAGCCTCAGATGCCCTATAACCCATGCAGAATATATTATATTCAATAGCTGAGCTGCTGCTAAAGAGCCGTTACTATGACTTCTTGTACTGTGCACATGGGCCGAATATATCTTTTCTCCTTTGTGGAGAAAAAAAAGTTGCAGGAAATTTAAATATAAAGAAGAATATATCCTTTTAAAAAAAAGTGTATTTTAAAACTATGCTGCCAGGCTTCTGAGAAAACCTCCAGGATATTATCTGAAAGCTATACCAAAATGACTCTATTATTATGCAGAACTGGCGGCAGTTTATCCTATATATTGTTAAGTAACTTTAACCATTCCGCTAATAGCTCAGAGCGTCTCCTCTGCTCCCCAGCACCTTTGAATTTTAATTGAGAAATTATAGAGCTATGGAAGTTTTAACACGTGCTTTATATCCCATTTGCTATCTTTGGAACATCTCCCTTCAATATCTCTCCCTTCCTCGCACTTTAATGCCTTTTTTCAGCCTTTCTATCTTTTCTCTTGCATGTTCTTCTCCTCTCACAGTAGAACTGCTTTCTTGTATCCATCTGCTTTTTCTTAATCTTGCACAGTCCATTTCTTGAATTTAATGAATCCCACTGAAAATCCTCTTTCTCCATCTTCAAAGAGAGCAATTAAAAATTACAAGCTCATGTTTAAATTGGTTAGAAATTCCGAGGTAGAACTGCTGGGCGTTCATTTGTTTGTTTTGCCAGAGAGGATGTCTCAGGAGCCTCAATGCGTAAAGCAATATGCTGGAATTTCTTTCTTTTCAGGGCGCATAGACATCCACAACATTTGTCAGAGAAATACCACATTGTATGGTCCATTGGTTACAAATGTAACATCTCCATTCCCAAACAGAAAATATTATTACACGATTTCAGAGTAGTATTTAAATATCCACTGAACTGAAATGTTTACTTCTAATGCAAAAGTGCCATATTTTTTATTTACTTGATTTTATCTCTGCTTTCTAAGAGGATGGCAACTGTGAAAAACGCTAAACCTGTATTACCTTATGATCAACTGTTTAATTGGATATTTTTGTGAGTGCATGCAGCAGATACCATTAGCTAAAATATTTCTCCAGAACACAGCAAGCGTTAGCCAATCACCACCAAGCGCTGCTATTTATTTTTATGAGCCAGATGCTTTGTTGTTGGTACTTGTGCAGTATGTTCAATGGTTTTAAATTGATAGTCTGTCTTCTTATTATTTATACAAGGAAATTAAATGACTCATGACATTTTTTGGTAACTGACTACATTCAGTTCCATTACATGAATCTGTATTCTATAAACGTAATAGGTATATATAGTGTATTGGGCTGAATCTGCAATATACAGCAGGCGCGCACGGAGGGGGGGTTTCTGAGTACCAAGAAAAAACCCCTGCCCACCGATCACACTAACATACTAACAAACACACTGCCGCTGGCACCAGGTAGTACACTCGTACTACCCGACAGCGGTGTATTTATTTTAGCAGCCAATGAGAGTCAGACAGACTCTCCTTGGCTGCTGCGTCCACGGAGGTAGCCGGCTGAAGCTCACTCATGAGCTCCGCCTTCTGGCTCCCTCCGCAGTGGGTGATGGAAGAGATGTCATGACACCTCTCTCATAGTGCAGAGCGGGCCGGGAGGAGCGGGCAGTGGAAAGAGCAGAGATTCAGGTAAGTTGTGGGGGTTTTTTTGTGTGTGTGTGTATATGTAAGGGCACTGACATTGGCACTTCATAGGGGGGTGCTACTGGTGGCACTGTATAGGGGGGCTACTGGGGGCACTGTATATGGGGGGCCACTACTGGGGGCACTGTATAGATGGGGTGGCCACTACTGGGGGCACTGTATGGCGGGGCCGCTTCTGGGGGCAATGAGTAGGGGGGTGGCCCGTTCTGGGGGCACTGAATAGGGGGACTACTATTTGGGCACTACTGGGAGTGCTGCATAGGGGGGACTACTACTGGGGGCACTATATAAAGGGCACTACTGGAGGTACTGCATAGGGGGGACTACTACTGGGGGCACTATATAAAGGGCACTACTGGAGGTACTGCATAGGGGGGACTACTACTGGGGGCACTATATAAGGAGCACTACTGGGGGCACTGCAAATGGGGGACTACTACTGGGGGTTCTATATAAAGGGTACTACTGGGGCCACTGCATAAGGGGGACTACTACTTGGGGCACTATATAAGGGACACTGCTGGGGGGACTGCATAGGGGGGACTACTACTTAGGGCACTATATAAGGGGTACTACTGGGGCCACTGCATAAGGGGGACTACTACTGGGGACATTGCAAAGGGGGACCACTACTGGGGGCACTGTATAAGGGGACCACTACTGTGGGTACGACTTGGAGGAGGGGGGTCTTAAATCATGCTGGCTGTATTTATTTGCATGCTGCATTCATGTTTTTTTAGTTAAAGAGGTGTGTTTGTCTGTGTCAGTCAGTGTGTGTGTACCCCATCATTGGCTGAGTGGTATATTTTACTGTAGTGGTCCTAAATCCTGTGTAAGCTGTTTCTATCTGTCTGTCTATTTATTTGTGGCTAGATGTTTTTTCATTGGTTCGGTAAACAAGGATTTGAAAACCCCCCTTTCAAAATCCTGTGTTTACCACTGTACAGCAACAGGTAAACCAGGGATGGACAACTGAAGTACCCACATTGATGTTGTACATTGATGTAGTATTGGCACAGCGCATCAATGTCAGCTAATCATCTCAGAAGTAGCTTTGACATTTTGTTGTATCTATGTTATGTATGCAGGAGACTCACAGAAAGCAGCAGCACTGGTATTAAAGCAAGCACAGGCCCACTTGCTGTGGGCTCAATGCAAAATATTTCTGTACTCCATTTCCAGGTCCAGCCCCCACATTTACTGCCAGTGCCTGCCGTTCCCACCTCCAATCCCTGTATTCGCTGTCAGTGTCTGCCATTCCCACCTCGCTGTCAGTGTCTGCCATTCCCACCTCCCATGCCTGCCATTTAAACCTCCAGTCTCCATATTTACTGCTTCAGCCTGATATTTCCAGCTTTGGTTTCCACCATTCACTGCCATTGCCTGTTATCAGTAAGCAGCTGCGTGATGTTATGTCATGATGTCATGTCTGTGCATTACAGGAAGCCCTCCTACCTAGGGAAGGCGGACCTGCTAGGCCAGGCTCCAGTTGGCCATGCCGGCCCATCAGGCTATTGGCCATTTTGGCATTTGCCAGAAGTGCCAGATGACAAGTCCGGCTGTGTGATTAGTAGGTCACTTCACCCCATCAGCCTCAATGATTAGAAAGTGGTCTCTTGAAGTCTCTCTCCCTTTCTAAGTTGTTGGCATATACTTCTTATATTTAGGACAGCACTATGACACATGAAAGAGTCAAAGACCAAGGGAGGCTTCACATAGATTATTCCATGTGTTTGTGTCAGTGAACGGATTGCTAGGGATCAGCATCCAGTGGCATCCTGCAGCCCATCTCAGTGAGCATTAAGTCTACATTAAGACCATATTATTGATGTCACCAATATATCAAGCTGCCATCATCGATATAAACCACACTGAATTTATATCAAGCTGCCATCATCGATATAATGCTGAATATAGACCATCAAGCATAATTTTTGTCAATACAGTGATATTCTATGTCCATCCCCAAGGTAAACTTTACAGTAACCTTCTAGCATCAATGACAGATGAAAGCTCTTGTTGGTGCTATAGCTTTAGGGGGAAGATGTATTAAGCAAATGGCAGTTAGGAGCTGATTGGTTGGTACTTTATCTGTATCCAAGGCTGCATTCCCTAAAACGGAAACAATAATGTAGGAGGCACAGAAAGTTGAATTAAAATAGGCATTATATAGATGTGTGTAAAAAGAAAGATAATATTAAGTAGGTACTGTTATTTTGTGTCTGTGTATGTAAGTATGGGGTGGTGCTATATAAACAAATAATAAGAAATATGTGTATATATAAATATATATATATATATATATATTATATATTAATACATTGGGAAAAGAGCATCACTCACTTATGCATATACATCTTTGCTGGGGTGCCTAACTCAGGCCTTTAGTCCAGTGATGGGGCCATTATAAATCGTTTTAGAAAAAAAGAGTGCACTCACCAGGCTTTTTTTCAAAATAGAAAATGTATACTCAGCATTTTATTCTTGCAACTGGCAATCGTAAATGGTCAACGTTTCGGTCCACGCAGGGACCTTTCTCAAGACCCCCAACCTGTACAACAACCACACATAGTGGAAGAGAGACTCCTTACTGGCACATATATATATATATATATATATATATATATATATATATGTGTGTGTGTGGCAGTATCACCAGAGGTGGCACTGGTGAGCAGCAGATTCTGTGTGGGGCAGGGGAGATCCGCCCACACAACAGACTAGAAAGGCATTGTGGGAAGATGCCTAATGGCGGCCCAGTGAACTCAGTCCAGGGTGGACTGAGGCAGACCAGTCAGACAGAGCTCACTGTGCTAGCAAGCCAGTGAGGCCCAGGAGGCCTGAGCCTAGACCTGTGAGATACAGTGAAGGCTATCCAACTGTGGGACTGAGCTATGGTACCTGCAAGGAAGCAGGCCAGACTGTGAGAAGCGGCAGCCAACAAGCTAAGGAAGCTTTACCAGGCCAGGAGGCCAGTGTCCAGTCCTGCATGTGGCAGGAAGGACCACCAATCTCAGGGACTGTGAGAGACTTTCATGCAGAGTAGCTGCTTCTGTAGAGAGGGTTCAAGAAGTGAGCTAGTGCCCTAAACAAGGGCTAAATTTGTTTATTATTTTTCTGTTTCCTGAATTCACATGCTGTAAGTAAAGCAGCACTTATGTTTATTTAACTGGAATGCTATGTGTGGACTGTAATTCTGCACCTGCTCACTGCACCACTGACCCCAGTCTACCGAGCTAATTAACCCCAAGTATCACAATATATATATATATTATAAACGAGAGCGTCTGTGTGTTTGTTTGTCTGATTGCGATAAACTCCATAGCCAATGAACCGATTGAGATGCGTTTTTCACCATTATGTAGGTAATTTTCCCAGGCAGGTTTTAGGCTAAAAATCATCACGATCGGTCATCAAGGGTCTGTGGGCTGGGCTCCGCAGGGAGGGTCCCCTGCACTGCTCTTGGCAAGTCTAAATAATTTTCAGCCCTATGCTCCGAAGAGGAGCTTTTGCTGTGAGCAGTGAGAGGATTCCAGAGCCTGCAGTAAAGAGGGCAGATGCCACCTGAGGAGACCATTACAAAAGCGCTGGTGTACCTGATGTTCAGGGTCCCCTTATATGTGGTGATCGCTGGAGTTGCTGTCATCTGGGGAGCTACAGGACTGACGAGAATACCAGAGGGCAGTCACTGAAGAGAACAGATGGGCCGGCTCAGTACAAGTCCCTAGAGGTGGTTCCTGTGCAGGAGGTGCGGCTCAGTACAAGGGAGGTGGTGTCCAAGCGGCAGAGATCACCAGAGTGCACCGACTCTTACCCAGGCTTAGACGGGTACTGCAGCTAGTTTGTGTATTGCTCTATGTAGCACAATCTCTGATGACAGACCTAAATAGATCACCAAGGGCGTTTTAAGAGAGGAGGGGGCCTGTGTGCAGCCTCCGTTTGGGCCTCCTCCTCTCTAACGGCGGCTCAGCGGCACTGAGTGCTGTAGATTCTAGCTTCATGCCAGAATCTACAGCGCATGCACGGGTCTCCTGGAAAATTGGCGCCCGTGCCTACTTTCCTGGGGACATCTTTTCTGTGCATGGGCAGATCACTGGGGAAATGCCCGCCGCCATTTTCCCAGAGAGTGTTTGCTGCTCTACAGCACCGGTCCGGCGCTGGGGAGCAGCACTTCGGGAATCGGCGGAGAGGTAAGTATATTTACTTATGGATGCAAGGTGAGCGGTGTGGGCCCCCCTGGACCCTAGGGCCTGTGGTGCCCCACACACCTTGCACCCATTATAGATACACCCCTGTAGATCACTGATACTCAATGTGCTCAGGTACTGTACCTTTTCTGACCCACTCCTCATGATGTTATTTACATGTATAAAGATATCTAAACTAAATGGTGATATGAGCTGTGAACTAAGATTTTATGATGTCTCTCTTCAATTCCACCATCAATCATTTCAAATTTTTGCTATAAAAATGCCACTTTTTAGGTGCCTTAATCTTTAGGTAAAAGAGATTTAGTAAAAAAATAAATGCCTAAAAGTTATATATTTCCTTTATTCCAAAAAGGAATAGGTGTGTTTCACAGCTGCTGAAGAATCTGAAATAGTTCAGCATCCTTAATCCTCATGTGACGTCCCCCTGTTGTCTCCCAAAAGTGCTTGTTTGACTGATACCATTATTATTATATGCTTCAGTGCTTTTTGGTATTTATGTATAATAAGCAGTGCTTTATGATAATTGTACACAAAGTCTGCTGAGTTTGGTTCACATCTAGGGAAGCATTAAACATTTTTAAGTGTTCCTGTGTGACCATTTGGAATAAAGGAGACATGCAATTGCATATTATGAAGTGTTGTGTATATCATTGTCATTGTTGAGCCTGAGATTGTGACTTGTTTTGCTGTAGTATTTACCATGCATCCATAGTTAGACTGTTCTTCAGACAATGCTTATGTAAGAAATAAGTGTCTTTAAATCATTGTCGCCTATAATACATTTGTAAAGCAAAACTAAATATGCTAGCACTATATAAATAACTGTTGATAAATATATAATAAATACATGTCTTGATACAGAGATTATGGTAACAATGTTGTTGTTTTTTTTTTTTTTTTTTAAATGTACTTAATTCATTGTAACAGTGGGGATGTTTTATTATAATCCTGTCATATTTGTCCTTTTAGCAAATGTATTTCACTTATACAATATCATTGCAGGAAGAAGATCAATAGCAATGAGGATGAGCTCATTTAGGGAAATATCTTTTCCAGTATGGACAGTGACCTGTTTATCATTAGTTCGGTTTTGTGTAAGAAAAAGTCACTTAGGTCAGTCCCATGGGCTCTTAAATCACGTCCCCCTGTGACTGCTTAATAGCTTTCAAGATGATGCAGGGAAGAATGGGACAGATGTTAAGATGGGGTAAATGGCCGTGGCAGCTGGTGGGGTGAATGTCAGATAGCAATCTTATAGCATAATTCATTTATATAGGTAGAATGGCTTCTGTGGCCATATTTCTCAATAATGCAGTTTGCTCTGGTTCAGATCAATGATGCATTCACTATTAAAAGTCAAATATTGTTAATTGGTGATAGTACAGTATATTGTATATACAACTGTTTCAAAGTCAATTTATCTTAAATATCACTTTTATTCACCTTTATAAAATAAAACTTTGAAACTACAGTACAATGTGAAACATTTAATAGTCACATGGCAGATGGTACTTTCAAATGCATATTGTATTGCTAATGTGTGTGTGTGTGTGGGGGTGTATTTTTCTTTTAAATAAAATGTTATATAGCTGATATAGACTCTAGAAATACTGGGTTACATTGTTTTCTATAGGGATCCTCTTTGTTGTTATCTGTATGCCAGCATGGTGCCCTTAGGAGTAAGTAGGGTGGAATGTGCAGGTAGGGAGTTTTCCTGTATTTACTACTGTGTAATTCAGGCAAGATGCTTAATCATTACAAGCAGACACTGGTATTACAGAATGTTGTTGATAAATTAAGTGAAATCTTTAGTTGTGTCTCATCAGATAAGTAAACTAAAGCTGGCCACACACTACACCAACTTTCATCCAACCATCCAACTATTTAATTGGTTGGAATGAAAATCTGGTAACGTATAGGAGTAAATAATGATCAGCAATTTGCTCCTAAATGCCAGAAAACAGATGAAAATGGTCGTCAGACAAGTTTGTTAAATGTTTGATCTAAACAATTTGTTCAAACAATTTTTGTCCATTTTCCAGCGTTTGGGAGCAAATTGCTGATTGTCATTTGCTTTCATACCTTACCAGATTTTCATTCCAACCAATCTACTAGTTGGATGGTTGGATGTAAGTTGGTCTAGTGTGTGGCCAGCTTAAGTAAAAATGGTTCCAAAGCCACTTAAGCATTTCAAAATGGCAGATAAATTTAACTCCATTCCAAAACAACACCCAGTGCTGCAACACACTAGTTACATGTTTGGTAGTTTGATACACTGGCCTGAACTACCCTTAGAATAGATTATTATGTTGCTGGAATGATGAGTTATTCACAGAGGTATAGAAAGGTTGGAATGTTGGCATGGAGCCTTCTAGTGCCCAAACACCATCCTTCTTATCACCCCCCATCCCTATACTAGTATATGAGCAGGAAAACTATTAGTGCTTTGAAGGGTCCTACAAGGTAACTGGCTCCAGAAGTGTAAACACTGGCTGCTCTGTCCACACTACATATATGTATCATATATTTATGAATCCAGGGAATTTATGCTGAAAGGCTCCATAATAGTTACATAAATGTGACCACCCACTACGTGCTTTCCCACCCACTACGCTCTCTTACTCAATTGAGACAGTACCCCTTAATCCCTCCCTTCTAATTATACATGTACAGGGCATTGGGCCTGATTCAGAGATGGACACAATGGCGATTATGTTACGCAGATCGAGTATAAGCCGCACTGTGCATGTGCAGCTATTAGGTTGCAATTACAAACGCACAGAGGAATCCATCGCACAGTGAGCGACAGGTTGTCAGCGTTTGGGGTGGTAACGGGAAGTAGTCCGAAAAACGCAGGTGTGCCTGTCTGTTTGAACACCATTACATGGGTGTGCATAGCCACTGTCATTGCATACGCAGCTCTGCATGTCAAAGCTCACAAGGATGCAGCAAATCAAGATGGCTGCTGATGTGCGTTGAGGTTACCGATATTTGCGCAGGTATGCGTCGCTGCACACAGGCAAGAAGACAGCAGTGGGCATCTTTATGTACTGGTGATCTTTGCTAACATAAACATATTTTCGCAGCTGTGTTGCATGCGAAATCGCAGGTGCAATCGCGTTAGCAAAAACAAATCACAAGGCCACTAGGAACCTGATACCTAACTGATTCAAACGCTGCAGTTCACTGAACCTTCTGTTGAGGCTGTAAAATATAGTCCACTTAACTCGCCAAGAACTGCACAACTGAAGCGAATACCGATGGTTCACCGTAAAATAAAGTTTATTACTGAATAAAAAGTGACATGTATAACATTAAAATGTATCAATCTTAAAAAGAAAACCATAAAAAGAAACAATGAAACAGTCTCCTGGTCTCAAGATGTAACCAATATAGTGTCCCTGCAGAGGTAAGAAATATTCAAAGGTTACACACCAAAATCCTCTTAAATAAAAATCCCCTGTTCATGTAAACCCGTTATTGATCCTATGGAAGAAATTGGGTTGGAGTGGCAAATACAATGGCAAGTCTTCGGCACTTTCCATTTTATTTGCCGCTCTTGCTCCAACCCAATTTCTCCTGCATGTTTGAAAGATTGGGGCTGCAACAATACCGTGGCTACGGAGCTATCAATAATAAGGCTAAGCATAGATTGCCTTTTGATGGAAGATTTGGTTCCTTGGTGATTTTATTCAAAAATGCAGGAGATCCCCTAAATTTAAGCTATTGAGGATTTATCTTTGAGAAGCAGATAGCTGTTTAATCCACAGTACATCATTTGAAACATCAATAACATATATTTTATGTTGTTTGATATTCCGTGGGACCATCGGTATTCTGCTTCAATTGTGCAGTTCTTGGTGAGTTAAGCAATCGCATTAGCGTCCATCTCTGAATCAGTCCATTGTCTGGAAACACTTTTTTTTTTAAATAAAATCCTGAAAACCACAGAGATAAAAAGTCAGCACTTGCTACTGTACAGTTGTAATGTAACAAAGCATGATCAATTAAGTGCTTGGTGGTACCTGGGGGAGCACTAATAAAATATACTGTATGAGGAAGGGCAGGGCAGTGTCTTTTTCGTGTAATTTAATATATTTTAAGCACGGTACATAAATGACTCTAATTAAATCCTTGTGCAGAAAAGAGTAAGTTCCAATCATTCTGGATAGTAGATTCTTCACCTGTATAAGAAATATCCATTTCGCTTTGACATATAGGTGACACATTGCTTTACACATTGCTTTACAGTACAGTAGCAGAGAAGGATTTCCCCACAAGAACCTATTAACTAGAAGTCACTATAGGCAGAGTAAATACTGTAAATATGTGAGGTGTATTATTTCTCATGTGTTGGCTGTGGTGCCTAAGTATTTAAAAATATGCAGTAGAATCAATGTCTTAGAATCAATAACTTGTATGATTCTCTATAATTCCAAATTATTGATAATATATAAATGCAATAAAATTTTGCAATCAATAGAGGTTTTTAGCATAATCATGACCAAGGTTATGGGCCTACCCACCATATCCAGATTACCTCTTTAGGGTAGGTCCCTAACATACTAGGGTTCAAATCCAGAGCGCAGGACCCCCCCAAACCGGCCCAGCTAAGCTGCCCCAGGGCACCGCCATAGTAAGAAAAGTGCAGTGTAAAGAACTAGTTAAGAGCAGCCACAGCTGCATATAAAGAATGAAAATACAAAAGTGAAGTACATGTATATTAAACACAGTGAAGGGTTAAAATGTGTTATAAAAGAAAAATGTGTTATAATGTGGTGCCTTGAAACAGATCAACCAAAACAATCCAGGGGGACCCATGCCCCAAAAATGAACCAAAGTTGCACTACAGTATATAACTTGTAAGACTTACCTAGAATTGTGCCTAATACCAGTGTGCATATACTGTACTATACCAGACTCCTTTCTTTTAAACCAATAAGGAAGGGTGCTTATCCCTAAAGAGGTTACGTGGATATGGTGGGTAGTCCCATAACCTTGGCCATGATTATGCTAAAAACCTCTATTGATTGCAAAATTTTATTGCATTTATATATTATCAGTAATTTGGAGTTGTGCACCTGAGATTTGTCTGTTTCTGTGCCTGCAATTAGTCTGATCAGGTAGCACCTCCCATTATATTTATATATTCAGGGTGTGCAGTCCAGGAATCTTTCCCAGATTCTTTATAATTGATCAGTACTTTAAAATACATTATCTACATATTTCATTAAAATATTTACATAATTGCAAAAATCAGTTATTTTCACAGACTAGTGCAAGATAATGTCATTAAATGTGCCCATAAACTTATAACTGGCTAGAACTAAAACTGTTATATGTGCATTGATACTGAAAAGTGTAGTCTTTCCTCGTCTGTCTTCTAACCACCACCCTCAGAGTTGTTTATCTGGTCAAATGCATTAGAGGGAAGCTATATATCATCAAGATTTTCAGACACCGCTATGCAGACAGTCCTTGAATATGTCAGCTTCATTCATAATAAATTGGACACCCCCACTGCCAGACATATCAATAACTGTCAGTCCAAAGTGCTTGAATAATATAGATTAACCATATCAAATTAGACAGGACTGAGGACATCTGGCTAAGAGAGTACAAGAGGAATTTAAAGTGAAACCACCAGTCATTTAGGTCTTAATGGATGTTTTCTATGAGACTTCATTTAAATTGTCTTAACATACAGTTAGTATATATTGCAGTATGTTTAAGGTTTGGTTGTGTTTGTGAATACATAGGTCAGACTCCCTGCCACCCAGAAAGGTGGACAAGTCTCACAACCAGCGCACCTCAGACACTCCCCTCACCATGACAGAAAACCCTCCGCAGGAGGGAGGCTGACTTGAATCGGGCTGAATGGCATCATCCCGGCCCAGCCTCATGCTTCATAATGCCAGTAGTCTCGGTATTGTGTAGCAGGGTCGACCTGGTTTCCCCCTCTCGGAATGTCGGCAAGCATGGCCTTACAATTTCCACCTCATTCTTTCCTGTTCACTTTACTGCTAATCACTTGCTCTTTAAGGGGTCTATTTACTAAGCAGTGTTAGGAGAGAGAGTGAAAAGTGATAAGAAAGTGATAAGGTGCCAGCCAATCAGCTCCCAACTGTCATCTCACAGCCTGTGTTTGAAATATGACAGTTGGGAGCTGATTGGCTGGCACCTTATCAATTTCTTATCACTTTTCACTCTGTCTCCTAACACTGCTTAGTAAATAGACCCCTTAGACCTTTGTCTTATTTGTTTTATTTGCTATGCTCCTGGTCTGTGGAAACATTTAACTTAATCCTGGGGAACCTTTACATGCATCTGATATTATGTTCCAAACATTTATTCTTCAGCAGCTGTCCTTTTCTCACAATTATTATGCTTGTGCTTAAGCTGGGTACACATCTATACAAATGCGTCACAGATCATAAGATTCAGAACCTCTTGGTGAGATATTGTAAAGGTGCATACACACGTACTGTAATTATTTTTTGAACGATTTAACTATAACAACGTCGTTGTCGTTCAATCGTTGAAAAAAATTGTTTCGTTTCTGAGTTATAATGATGAACAAATATCGTTCATGCACGTTCCCATTTGTAGTTCATTCTGACTGACCAACTGAACGATTTTCATTAAGGAAAGTTTCAAAAATCGTTTGTAGTTCAAAAAATCGTTCATTACACTTTAAAATATCTAACAGATAATCTGACAGAAAATCGTTCATAAAATTGTTGGTAACAAAATCGTTGTGTGTGTATGCAGCTTCAGAGTGTGTACATGGTTGATATCCAGTCTCAGAAATAATTCCCATGAGAAAATGTTATTGAAAAAACAAAATGCAACTTGATTTTATGCAGTTATTCTCATACATTAATTGCCCATAAGAAATAAGAACCCCCTTTGTTCTCTATATCAATAAGCATTGCCTGCACAGAACTAAGATCTCCTATTAAACTCTATGAAGGAGATTAATTACCTGTTATGTGAGATATTGTGAACTTGAAAGAGATCATCACACTCCAAAGAGATTACTAATCTCTAATGCAGCAATGCAACGTGGATACACTAGAAAAAATTCCCTGGGTGAATTTGTTCTTTTATTGTATTAGGGAAATAGGAGCATCAAGTGACAGAATATGGAGTATTCACAATTGAATCAGAAGCCTGCACAGCTGGTCTTTATTACCATGAGTCAGGTGGTAGCCTATGACCTGTTCCTTTTGCCCTAATAGCTAAAAGCATGTAGTCTGTCACACCAAACTCCGTGGTTAGGCTGCTAATGGATGTTATGATTTCCAGTGGACTGATGTCCACTTCACAGGCCTGATCAAGTCGGTTTATATCAGATGGTTGTTGCACTCAAATATCTGGAGCACCTTATGATAAATTACATGAGGCATAATAGAACAAGTTCTTTTAGCAGCTATTTACATTACAAACTGGAGAAAAAAAATTGCAACACAAAAAAAGAAAACTTGTCTCGCACAAATATTCTTTTATATATAATTATTCACATAGATCTTATCCTAATGATATTGTATAATTTATGCTATCTATACATTGGGGTGTTACTACAATCTCTGTTAAACAATGTTTACAAAGACAAGTGAAAAAGAAAAGCTACTAATTGTAGTAGTTCGCTTCTAAGGTCACTTGTGTAGCATTTAAAATGTAAATATTTATATGACTTTATAACATTTTATGTTTTAGGGAACCTCAACTATGGCAAAATATTTTAAAATACTTGAAATAAAAAAAGAAAGTATCTATAGAAGTGTGATAGAAATTTTGATAACATGATAAATATATATGTATTGCTGTAACCACCAGTTATTATTTTATAATATAACCGATATAAATTCATTGACTGCATTCTTTATACCTGTATTTCTTATTAAATTGCTATTTTGTCAGTAGGCGTATATAATAATAATGATGCTTTATTTTTTTATTGTATGTGACTTGTTGTAACTGTTGAAATGGAGTTATTAAAATAATGATACATGTTAAATTATACTCGCTTAACTCACAGAAGTGATATTTGTAGTGCACTACAATTAGTAGTTCTTCTTTTTCTCTTTTTGTGTAGGCACTAGTCTTGCCAAAGAAAATAAACAAGTAGAACCAAATTTAATTGGTGAAATTCATTTACTAATAAACACTAATTTTATATATATATTAAATCAATAGTAAGAAAGTACAGATACCCTCAAGCAGCAGTTATCATTGTAATCATTTTTCCGATAGATAATTATAGTTGGCTCCATTGTACAGAGTTACAAGATGTTTTTCATTTTTGAAAATAAAAAGAAAATTATAAGAGATAAAAAAATTATAATTATCTTTTAAGAACAGATACTACAGCAAGACAAGAGGTATACTATCATCTAGGAATAGAAATAAGGAGAATAAGAATGCACATTGAGTAAATAGAAACTGTTTAATTGAAAATCTATAAATTAGGAATATAAAAAAGGAATTTATCCAAAAACAGCATACTAGAGGACCAGCAATTTAAACAGAACTAAATATTGAAATAGTATGTGTGGTATATTTTGTTGACGTTCATGATGTACAAATCTTTAAATTGATCCACTACCTTACTGGTATCATTGAACCTTAGTAAAATCACTGACCCTTTCATAGATTTAATGATCCAATGAGAAAATACCATGAGGTAGTCTCAAACATGGAATGTTTTTTTCAATAGTGCATTAGCCAAAATTGTGTCAGCCATATCAGATTTCCTGTTGTATTAGTGTTCCTTTTGGAGAGTACTGTATTTAGCTGAGACAGCAGCACAAGATGCAGATGCCCAGCCCTATATTAAGCCGCCAATCTCCCTTTACTCAAAGCCTGGTCAGTATGCAAGATGGCGTAAACATCGGTAACATCGAGAACAATCGACCACATTTGCATAAGAGTGGTTGACCAGACCTCGTACAGGATCTTGGCAACTTCCTGTGTGAGTCTCATCATTGCGTCCATCGCTGCACTGGATTAATTTTGAACGCCCCTAAAACAGCATCCAAACGAACAGGCATGCCTGCGTTCACCCGACCACCCCCCGTCACCCCCCACAAATGGCACTTCCTGTCAATCAAGAGGTCTGCATGCACGCTGTGTGTAGTCTGCGTACGCTTAACCGATCACACTGGCTAGTTCACGCATGCGCAGTGCGATCCATTCGCATGCGCGGTACAAAAACATCGGCCAAGTGCGTGCATTCTCTAATTTGCGTTGCTTGCTGAATCGGGCCCTAAGTACCATCATATGCTTTGTTGGACAGCAGGTATGGCCATTATAGACAGTATTTTTATAGATCTTTTTCAATAAGTGTTTTTTTTTTCTTTTGCAAAAGTCCAGGTCATAGATTAAATAAACCTATAATTTTCCGGAGTTGAAGATACAAACAAACACTCTGAGAAAAGATATAAAGGATATAAAGGAGGAATGAGAGAGATAGAATAATATCCATGCAGTTAAAACCCTTAGCGGAAGCATTTGACTTAAAGTCACCTGGGATCACCTGTACTATACTTTGATGAAATTTGGTTTTCCTACTAAATTTATTTCCTTATTGAAAGCTTTAAACACTGCCCCTTCCACCCAGGTATCCAGCAAAGACTTCCTATCTGCTCACTTCTATGTACAAAGAGGCACTCGTCAGGGTTGTCCTATGTCTCCCCCTTTATTTGCGATAGCCCTGGAACTCCTGGCTGTAGCGCTACATCAGTCACATAGCTTTACAGGTACACGTATTGGTTCTGCCGAGCTTAAATTGTCACTATTTGCAGACGACATGCTCCTGTTTGTTTCCAACCCCTCAAAGTATATCCCTTTTACTGGTAATCATATGTTCCCACCAGGACTAGATAACTCTAGCTTTTGCCAGTGGAAACAGAAGGGTATTGCCTTAAGTAAGACATTTTCGACCCAGGTGGAGTTATTCTCCCTTTCGCTACCCTCCATGCTGATGCCCATATTCCACACAGACAATTCTATATGTACCTTCAAGCCACTCATTATGCTCGTTCTCTTAAATTCCCGATTCATTTCTCCAATTCGCCTGATCCTCTACACAGCCTCCTATCCTTTCTCATGCTACACCCCTATAAGACTAAGTATCTTACCACAGATCTGGTGGGGAGTTCGCATGACAAGGTATGGAAACATACATTGTTATCATGGAGCAGAGGCCTGACTACTCTCACTTCCATGGACTGCTTGTTGCATACTTATGAGGCTACTCTTACATTTTTGCGCTGTTCCTGGCTACAAGAGGTTCTCATCATAACTATTAATAGAGCATATATCTCGCAGGCTCGCAGGAGCTATATGGTACAAGGGGAAACGGGTGATTGCTTAAAATGTAGGCGCCCGAATGCTAATTTTTTTCATAATTTCTGGACATGCACTAAGATCGCAAAGTTCTGGAGTAAGGTAATGATCTTTATTAACTCTATTTTTCACCTAAAACTTTATAGTGATTCGCTGGCCTTATTATGTGCTAATTTCACAAACTAGGTTTTGGGCCCTGATAAATCTCGCATAGTCCCATTACTGACTGTCATTGTCACCGTAGCTAAAAACATAATTTTATGTGCTTGGACCTCCCCTTCCCCTCCCTTTTGGGAACGGTTAAGTCTAATATGCTCCAGACCCTGTATTATGATAGGCAAGCAGTTTTCCCTCAACTGGAAGCAGGGGTTACATCCTTTCATAAAAAATGGTGCGCATATATTGAATCACTCGACTCCCCTACACAAGCTCAGATTTTGAAGGTGTTTGAGACTACCTCATAGTATTTACTCAGACAGTTATCTTGATACGGAAATTCTTATGTATAGTATTTCCTTTTGACCAATTGTAAACCTGGATGTTCCTATATATAGTATGTATGCTCAGGGGACATGCTCTGTACATCACCCTGATATTGACCACATATTCTCTCTTCATTGATTCTACTACAACGCTGCCTTTCTTTTATTCTTCCTCCACCTCCTTTTTTTATAATATTTGTATTTTTTGCTGTTATTTTTGTGTTTTGATCCAGATATCCATATGTATTGTTTTATTTTTCTTTGGATATTATAATATTGTTCATGGGCTATTTTTGCAGTGTTATACAATTGTTATTCAAACTGGGACTATGGGCCTGATTCAGAGCCGGATGCTCTGACCAGAGCGCTTGCTCTGAATCAGGGCCCTCCTACGTGAAAATGTAGCGGCCTTATGGACGCTCGCATAGCTGTGGGTTACCACCCACAGCTTATGCAAGCGTCCATGATGATGGTCGCGATGGTCAAGACCATCGCGACCATCGGGCTTGCGACGGAGACCCTGCGGTAGGGTCTCGCTGCCGCAAGCCCTGGAGTGATTTTGGCTCTATCAGAGCCAAAATTACTCCCACTGACATCACTAGTGATGTCAGTGGGGCCAGCTTCAGACGGTAGGCGTTCCCATGGGAACGCCTCCGTCTGGCAGCCACGCCCCCGGCACGCCCACCAAAGGGGGCGTGCTGTCAATCAACATTGACAGCATGCCCCCTTTGGTGCGAGACCCGGAGCGACGGAGAGCCCGTCGCTATCCGGGTCTCGCGCATTCGCACGACGGAGCTCCCTCCGTCGTGCGCATGTGCAGTGGGGCAACATCGACCCGCTTGCGAGTGTACTGCGCTTGTGAGCGGGTCTGAATGACCCCCTATATTTCTACTTCCCTAATGTATGTTTAGCGGTTGAATCTATACACCAGTTTGCTTTTTCCATGTTACCTTTATATAGCTATTGCACATTGTGATTTACTGTTATTCATATCTGCCTGTAACATTTTCTATTTTTTCTGTCACTTGATTTTTTGAAAATCCAAAATAAACAGATCTTTAAAAAAAAAAAAAAAAACCTCAGCGGATAATTATATTTTAATGGATAAATAAGGAGGTGGTCAATACGGTTATACTGAGTTGGCCCCAATAGAAGTTTAAGATTGCAAAAAAGAGAGAGTCCTAAATGTATCTTATAGAGAGAGGGAGAATGTGAGAGATCATGTATGTTTGTGTAAGTAGGCATAATTGATGTCAAAATTAAACTGATGACTACAATGACAACAGTGAAAATGAGCAAATCTAGTTGTCACAGCAGTTGCACCAGCCCAATAGGACTTCTTATGAAATTGCAGAGAAAGTAATTGGTGAAACAAACAGACTAGACACCTGGTTTACTAAAACTCTTGAGAAACTCAAAGCTGCAGCAAACTTGGCAGGACATAAATTAAACATATCACTTAAACAAGTTTACTGAAGAAATAAGTGGGATGTAATAAGAGAAAGTAGATGAGGTATTTTAAGAGACAGCCAGACACATCCCAGAGGTAATATTTACATGGGGAGATTGATCAACGCTTGGAGAGAGATAAGGTGGAGAGAGATAATGCACCAAACAATCAGCTCCTGTCACTTTTCAAACACATGGTGGATTGTATTAAGCATTGCATATTGCCTGCGATACACCCCGCCACTTACAGCATGCATATTGGTGTTTATTAATGCCATATGCATATAGATTTGTGATCAAAACAGCAAAGGACAGCTCTTCCGATAAGAGTGCTGCCTGTCAGGTACAAGCTCTAGAAAGTTATGCTTCTCCGGAGCTTGTTAAATATGAGAAATGCCGCAAACCCTCCGAAAACAGCAGTTTTTTTAAAGTTTTGACCACATATTGCCAATGGTACATCAGGTCTATAGCCTGTAAAATGACAGGAGCTGATTGATTGGTACTTTATCTATCTCCACTTTATCTCTCTCCACGCTTAAAGTTTTGGAGAATTTGCTCAAGTATGAACTACTGTTGAATGTGATCGTTATGGGAACTTCTGCTATTCTAGTGGTGAAGGCTTGCTATGGCTTTGTCTTGGTGCAAGAGGATCAACATCTGCTTATATAGATATTGTAACAAGCCGTCGCCATGGCTTCTTTCCTTCGCGGGTCCAAGCAACCTTCCAGCCACAGGGTCTGATGGTCCTGCTAGTCACCAGGCAACCAGGAAGCCAGGCTGGGATGGGGCCTACCGTTGCCGGGAGACCAGGATGCCGGACGGCCGCAAGGACTGCTGGGGCTGCTATCAGTAAAGTAATGTCTGGTTACATGCAGCGCTGCAGCTGCGTTTTCTTACTGTAGCAATTAGGAGTTATACTGAAGAATCTCTGCCAGCCAGAACTTCTGCCTTGATCCTGCGAATATTGTTCCTGTGTTTCAGTCTTTGTCACCATTGTAGTCATTACTAGCTGCACAGTACTCACGGAGGCAGTTACTTCAGCCTGTGGCTTTGCTGCAGATATCGCCTCAGCACTGCAACATTAGCCTATGGCCTTGCCACTCATTGTATTAAGGAGCTGCACCATCATCCTGAGGCCCTGCCTCTCAATAGGCAAATGCAGGGGGGGTTTCCATCTGCCTGGAAATGCAGGGGGGGTTTCCATCTCCCCAGCCCACACCATGACCACAATAGAAATAGTAATATAATAGAATTTTACTAGTGCTGCTTGTTCTTCATAGTATCACAAATGAAATAATTAGCACCACCCATGGATCTTCAGCCAGTAATAAATAACCTGTGCACCAACTAGGAGATCAGTGCTAGGTTATTCTGCTGCTCCCGTAGACTCCCGGACTTGCTCTAATACTCTGGAATGGTGCCTACATCTAAAATAAATACATTCAACTCAGGCAGGATGGCCCTATGGCCGCATATAATGGGTTACTGTGATCACTGGTCCTGTATATGCTGGAATTATGACACACAATACACTTTGTATGATGTATATAATGGGTTACTGTGATCACTGGTCCTGTGTGTCATAATTCCAGCATATACAATACACTTTGTATGACACATATTAAAGCTGGTTAAGTGCTAATTCTACCCTCTTTATGAACTGGCCACACTCACACTAAAATCAAGCATTTGGAAACCCCCCTCTAGAAATCCTGCGTTTGCCACTGCTATCAGACCACCTCAGCATAGCAGTCCAGCCAGCTATCCAACCACTTTAATGCATCTGTCTATAGTCAGATCCCTAGCTGCACACATCTCCTGCGATATCTGAATTACACTGTAAGCCTCTACTGTTCCAAGCATAAGATCAGCTGGCCTCCTAAGTACCGGTGAGTGTGTTCAACTCTAAGGGAACAACGGGGGCTGTTATTGGCTTGAAGACCTTACTAGTGTGACTCTAGAGGTCTTACACAAAGTAGTCCAGGTTATGATAACAATTATGCTTAGCTTCTCAAGTATATCTCAACTCTGATCCACATTTTTGTGAATAGTGGTCTACAGTAGATTCAGTGAACACTTGTAACTGAAGGGAAGATATTGCAATTGTGCTGGAGTAGGAGTCTGGTTTCTTCTCAAAGCTCTCACCTTTCCTGTTTTGTGACAGATGATAGGTCCTGAAAAAATGTTATCGATACATTTTCAAAATCTAGTGATGGAGTGTTTCAGTGTTTAATCTCTTGGAGCCAGTGGCATCCCTCCACTGGGTGACACCCAGTGTGGCCAGTAGAGTAGTAAAGAGGGGGGCATGTCCTCACGGTAAGGGGGTCATTTTAGGCTCCTGTCACTGAGAGGGGGTCAGTACTTGGTGTCACCTCTCGGCGGATGAAACCTGGGTGCGGCCCGAACCCCCTTGTGATGCTACTGCTTAGAGCTTGTCCTACTGAATGTCTAGTTCTGAGAGTCCTGTGAACAAGGAGGAGGACTTTATCTGGAGCTAGAGCTGGGTGGTTGAGTAGAAGGGATGGACTTCTATTTTTATTTGTTAAATAATTGCTTCAGATTGAGAATTTTGCACTGTATTGAGACATGTCCTCGATGGTGATGAACTTGAATACTAGAAGTAGGCACACACAACATAATATTACTGCCACTTAAACAATAACTGTCCTATTGTTACATTCACATGGTAATATGTACTATTGCAACATCCGTGATGATAAACTAACAAAAGAGTAAAATTTCCTTAATCTGAGACCATTTGTTATTGATCTTCAGCTCAAAAAACTGTCTTGTGTTGATCCCAATGCTAGTATGCGGAAAGCAAACAGAGGATCCCCAATGTTTTTAAGTTTTGTGATAAAAAGTTCTTTATAGATACATCCTGTCTAATCTATACTTTTATATTATTGGTCTCCATAATGGCGACCGCCGACCAAAAAAACATTGCACACAATATATCCTGCTGATATTTCCTGTAATTTATAAAATGCATAGCTCTTTTTGCATTGTCTATAATCTGCTTTAACCCTTGTTGTTGTAGTCTTATGCACTATTAATAAAGAATGTACTGTATGTCTAGATGGAAAGTAGCTAGATAAATTGTACTCTCTTTCACCTTGCGTACAATTTTTTTCCCCTGATATTAAACATTTTCTTGTTGATTACATCTCATACTCTGTGCTCTCTGCTCCAGTGAAACATGTCAAACCTGGACTAAACATATGAGTCATAATCTTTCTCCCAAATACATTGCTGCCATTTAAAATGTCACATGAAATCAAGGGTTACATAAAAAGGTCTACAGTAATACAGAAACATAAAACCAATGATTTCTAATTTCATTCCTACACTGTAGTTGTATTTTTTTATTTTAATTGTTACTGTAGGTCTATTTAGTTTTAAAATTATTTGATATTTAATCATTTAAAAAAATAGGAGGTAATAAACAGTGTACAGTGTTTGTTCAAAACCATCAAATAATAATAATCCAGGTTTACAGTATTGGAAAGCATGACACATATTAGTAAAATCTATATTAAACTTTCACCTATATGCGCCCAAATACAATGTACACTATTCCTCCATTCCCCATCATTTTAAAGAAGAAATCAGTTTTGCACATGTGTAGAACTGATTTCCTCTTGCTGATCTGTCACCCCAAATGTGACATACTGTAGTGGTTTGTGAATGCTTAAATCGGGAAGCAATCGGGAAGCCGACTGCCTAAATACCGGCAGCCGGCTTCCCGACTGTCATATCCCGGCAAGGGTGAAATGCCGGGCGTCTACATGTAGACGCCCGCATTTCCCCGACGCCGGGAGACCGGCGCCCGGCATCCCGATCGTAGTGATGCCGGGCACCGCGAGCGGACAGCCATGGGGGGGGTGGGTTAGGTTTAGGGCTCCCAGGGGGGACTTAGGGCTAGGCACCCCCAGGGAGGGTTAGGGTTAGGCTAGGGGGAGGGAGGGTTAGGGTTAGGCACCCCCGGGGGGGACTTAGGGTTAGGCACCCCCCCCCCGGGGGACTTAGGTTTAGGCAGCGGGGAAGGGGTTGGCTAGGGTTAGGCACTTAGAGGGGGGATTAGGGTTAGGCACTTGGGGGGGAAGTTAGGGTTAGGCACCCCTAAGGAGGGTTAGGGTTAGGGGGGTTAGGTTAGTAGATATTCACCTATCCACGATCAGGATTTCCAGCGCTGTCGGGCTTCCGCTGCTCGGAACTCTGCTGATGTCGGCCTGCCGCTGACGGGAATCGAACCCATTCCCATAAATCACATGCCTAAGATTTTAGTACCAGCGGCATATTGGAGCGCATGTGCCATATATGAAAGTGCAAATATGGGAACTAAGGCCCTCATTCAGAGCCGTACGCTCTGAGCAGAGCGCACGCTCTGAATGAGGACCGGCCTCCATGAAAATGGAGCGTCCTCCTGGACGCTCATATAGCTGTGGGTCACCACCCACAGGCTATACGAGCGTGCATTTTGATGGCCGCGATGGTCGTGACCATCGCGACCATCGAAACTGCGAGCCGGAGCCTGCGGTTGAGGTTTTCAACCGCAAGCTCCGGAGTGATTTTGGCTCTATCAGAGCCAAAATCACTCCCACTGACATCACTAGTGATGTCAGTGGGCCGGCTTCTGACGGGAGGCGTTCCCGTGGGAACGCCCCCCGTCAGGGAGGCACGCCCCCGGCACGCCTACCAAAGGGGGCGTGCTATCAATCAACATCGACAGCACGCCCCCTTTGATCAGACACAACGAGCGAAGGACTTTCCTTCGCTCATCGCGTCTGGCGCATGCGCACGACGGAGCTCCCTCCGTCGTGCGCATGCTCAGTCCAGAACATCGACCCACTTGCGAGCGGACAGCCGCTCGCGAGTGGGTCTGAATCAGGCCCTAAATGAAGTAACCATCTGTGTACTATTCTGCCACTGAGGTATCTATTGCCACTACGTGTGTGTGTGTTATACTACAATGGGCACAACATATGGACACCAGATGGGTGGAGAATAATACCAACCTATGGACACGGGGTAGGGTGGTGATGCCTCGTCTTGGGGAAACCGACAGCGGATCCAGAGCTCTGTGAGTGAGGAGGAGGAGGAGCCGGCTGAGAGCTTGGCCCTGGGGAGTAGAGGGATCCTGTGGATACGCAAAGTGCCCATGGAGACAGTGTATGTGTTACTGGGAGGGAGAGGAGTGATTGCCCTGATTCCCCCCCCCCCCCTCCTTCTTGGATTTGTCACTTGGGGAAACTACTATCACTGGTGGGAAATGCCGTAGAGGGCTCTATTGCCGCAAGTGGTGTGTGTGTATGGGGTGGAAGGGTATTAATGCTTTGATGGGGATATATGGACACCTGGTGGGGTTATAGGGGTTAATGCCGCAACAGAGACCTATGTACACAGTAGTGAGGGGGTAATGCTAAAGGGGCATCAAGACTACAGTGAGGGGGTCGAGGATCAAAATTTGTCTGGGGTCCCATAATTCTTATAAGAAACCATCCACCAAATTCCTGTCACAAGAATAAGCACGTTTAATTCCGTCTTGACTTATTAAGTCATTTGCTTATGTTTAGAAATGGATGCCATGCTTCTAATTTTATAAATGTATCACATTACATGATATGTGTGTGCTGCACGCTAACATTATTGACACTTCATATGTTGTATTTTCTGTCATTTAAAACATTGCTCAACGGTCCACCCATACAAATTTACCAGCTGGAGTTGGAATACTTCCATAATCTTGAACAGAATTACAAGCACTGCTTTTACAATTCTCTGACAGAAGAGATGTCTTTCCTTCCTCTTCTGATAGCAAGATGCGTAAAGGAAGGGAGTTCCTCTTTCATGCATGTTGAAACAGAATATATTTTATAATCATGCAGTTCTTGAAATATTTTCTTTCTTGTATGCTATTTATTAACTTCAAAATAATTACAATTAAAAGCGAAATCCATTTTTCAAATAATCATTTTTTAAAGTCCAGTATTATACCCTCACAAGTTTTTCAATTACAGTTCTTATCTAGCTTCACTATTTACTTAACTAAAGCCTCTGTACAATATATATATATATATATATATATATATATTTGCATTTTTTAAATACACCCAGCACATCTTACTGTAGCTGGGGCAGAATTCCTGGAGGTGCAGCCTGGGGAACTAAGGGGTTCGCGGCTGCCCTGACCCGCAATAAGTTTTCTCCTGGGGCAGTCCGACGTTCTTTAAAAGTGGGCAGGCCCAGGGAAAAACTCATTGCTGGTCTGGGCAGCTGGCAGGGAGTATGGTTGGTCGCTGCTGCTAAGGGACCTGCAGTGGGACCTGTCCGTTACCTAAGAGAGGTGGGGCTGACTTCTAGTCCGCCCTGTAGGGATGGCCATTGGTGGGGTGTCCATCAATGGTTACCATCGATGGCACAAAATCCATCTATACTGAGCCATCAATGGTTTGCAACCCGTCGATGGCCACCACTGCTAGTGGCCCAGTGGGCTGCCAGCCAATCTAAAATGGGGATGGGGCTTAGCAGCCACCAGAAGCGGGGCTAAGCTCCATCCTGAGAAGGGGAGAAAAAAACCCTCGGCTCCTTCTTCACCATTGGTTCTCTGCCATTGATGGCAAAACTAGTTATCATCGGTTGGCCACCATCGATATTTTGAAAACATTGATGACCGATTGCCATCCATACCACGCTGCCACTGTATCAGCCTGTACTGCATGCCATGCTTTTTTTTCATTAAAAAAATTGCCAGGCACCCACCACGATGGTTAATAGGCAAGTGGTGTACCCAGCCGGCTGACTCCCTCTACCCAACCTGACATCCTCTACTACTCACTGCACCGGCGGCCTCATTTCCTGACCCATGGCGATTACTGGAAGAGGAGCTGTAAAAAGAGGAACTGCTTTGTACCGGGGCCCACCACTTGCAAGTTCCGCCACAGTAATGTAGTATGTTATCTTTGACTGTCCCTTTGCTCCAAGTCATGGCACAGGACAGTCTCAGGGCTGTAGGAACATATACCTCCTTCCATGCTTTAGCACAGCTGGAATATATTCCTTAGCTTTATGTGTATTGCTACTTACCCATATGAGGTCTGTTCTGTTGTAGTGTGTAATGGTTAATTATGAATAGACTCTATGAAATATTTTGCATCTGTAACAAATTAGTAATAATGTTAGATTTGTTTTTTATAATTTAGCGCTTTTCTAGAAGGATTGCAGTTCCCTGTACTAAAATAAGTCATGTTTACAGAAAGCTTCTTTACATATAATAAGTATTTTCTCTTGTTCATCCTATATTTTATCTATCACTTCCTTATCCCGAAATCTCTTTTGCTCTCAATAAATCATCTGAAAAAAGAGACATTAACGGTGTCTGATTCAGAGGTGCACGTAATGTGGATGGAGCACGCAAGTGACCAATGTTTTCAGTCTGTCCATGTGTCTTTATGGTTACTGCACAAAGACGCAGACTGAAATTGCACGTTGGTGGGCATTTCTGGGAACGGGTGAGTAGCCAGCCATGGGCATGTCATGGTCAGCGACTGCATCCATAGATGCAGTTACACTGACCCTGGCAGCCATGTTCAGACAGAGAATTTTACCCTGCCATAGGGTAGGTGCAATCTCTGATGGTGCGACCGATATGTGACTTAATATGCACAGCGGCAGATTAGCGCTGCAGCCAGTGGGCTCCTCAGTAGGAATCCCATCGGCTGCAACATTAGCATAAAGACGTAGTTGCGGCTGGGTAAAAAGACGCAGCCACGGGTACAATAGCGTGCATCTCGCAATCAGGCTCTCGGGCATGGTAGAGTATACAGTTGGTCGGATGTTGCAGTATTTAGAGTGTTATAGTAGAAGAGTATTATAGCAGCTACAGGCCCAAATGTAATAGCCTGCATTTTGCAGGCACTGGTGCGTTTTTGGTGGTATAACTAGACTTAAAGCAGCAGTTAGTGTTCAGGTAAAACGTGGTTTTGCCTAAAACGAATTGCCTCTGTAATTATCATGGCAATGTTGCTAACAATGTGCGGGTGCCTGCAAATCACAGGCTATTACATTTTGCGCTTAGTCTGCTTGAAACTAGTTGGATGATTAAAACTCTGTGTTTGGATAACTAGATGGCAGCAGTACAGTCAAGGGTTGAACAAACATTTGGGGGTAAATTTACTAAAGGTCGATGTTGATCAATTTAAAATCGGTCTATTCTTAATCAAGTAGCTTTCTGACTGCAAAATTTGCATATTTATCAGTCGCAGGGTTTCAACTTCAATTGAAGTTGAAACCCAATGGATGATAAATAAGCGGATTTTGCTGTCAATAAGCCCATCGATTTTAAATTGATCAACATCGACCTTTAGTGAATTTACCCCTGATCTTTGTGCATAAATGGTTACCTTTACTTAACTGTACTTTAGGACTGCAAACTGTGTGTCTTCGCACCACCTCAGGCCCTATTTATCATTATTTGTTTCACTGAGGTAATTTTATATCGCTACTTTACTTAAAAAATGTGATCTTTTACACACAATTATTCTGATTATTATTATTGTTGATCTGTAATACCTCATAGTGCTCTGCAGCGTTGGATGGGGGAAAAACAGGACATACAAAATATTTATATTTTAATCAAAATATATCACATGGTCAGCTGAGTGTTACTCAGCGACCCTAGTGATACTGGCCAAGACCAAAAAGAGTTATTTAATGTTTTGTTGGTCAAAGTCCTGTCATTGTGCACATGCTCTTGCTGGCCTGCAGGCTTGTACATGCACAATGTAACAAGTTAACAAAATAAAAAAATAAACTCAAAAGTATTTTTTAAGAGACATGTACCACAGATAAGCAACATTACTTATAATATATACCTTAAAGAGTATAAAGCCAGTGACATTACATTATATTGCAAAGCACAATAGCAAAACTTACGAGGATGAGGGAGGGCTGTGCCAAACCCGCACAGTTATGTTCAGCTATGTATTTAGGTACTACTTTGCCTGTTGCTCATCTGATATTGTCACTTACACATTTGCTTTTAATAACAAATCATCCTACAGTATTTACACTGAGTATTATACTGTACTCTTGTAGTGGAACAAGCCAGGCTCCTTCCTGTAAGCATAGCTGGTTCTTGTAGTTTTCGGGCAGATATTGCCTAACCTTCCCTTTAACAATTAATGCCATATAAACCTAGCTCTTTGTTTTCACCACTGCTGTAGCAGCAGTGCCCAGGGAATGCTTGTCCATACAGCGATGGATGGACTGCGTGTCCCTCTTGTTGAATACTTAATTAGGTCTAATTATAAAAGCTGCACTTATTAATCTTTACAGTGTTTCCCCCCTCTGGAAGTTAATTAGTGCAGAAGTTCTATTTACATCACCTTCCTCATTTCCATGAGAATAATAAGGCAGTGAGGGACATTTTTTCTGACAGGTCTGCAGGCTTAACTCTGAATAAGAGTCTATAATGTATTACCCCTGCACTGAAAGCCCCCCTAGCTGCAGCAAATTTAATGTGTCTACATAACAGCCAGGCACATACGCAGATATCTTTGCAGTTAAACAAGCAGGCACACACACAGTGCACTATTATCAGCCATGGAGGCAGTAATCATCGCTTCCTCCCACGTTTCCATGCCACAGTTCAGCAATGTGACAGCATTCACATGAACCAGTAATTTTAAAATATCATTCAGTGCTTGCCAGTCCCAATACCTTATCTTACCTAACCTTTTAATTATTCTAATTGACCTTAGTAACATGCAGTACTTATACTTGAAGGTTTTGTTTTATGTAATTCTACTTCAGGAAATGTTTTGTTTTGTTAGTTTTCTGAGCAATAAAAATCTGCTTTGCTGGAAACATAACATGTAATAAATATCTGAACTGATTGTCAGGAGAATCCCTGAAATAGCAATCTCCCTGACTTCCTGAAGAGTCTATCAATCTCCCTGATTGCACCATACCTCAATTATGAAGCTGTTATATATATATATATATATATATATATAAAAAAAACCCCCAGAGATATATACATTAAAATGGGATCATTAGTATCATTTCCCTGTATTGGGTATAAGGTACAATGATCCCTATGGCAACAGGCATTTTCTGAAAAATATAAGTGTGTTTTCATCAACAAGTAGATCTTAAGGCGGGTATCCACTACCCGATTAAACAGAGCGATTGAACGATAATGACATCGTTATCTTTCAATCGCTCGTTAATCAGGCACAAATCAGGAATGCAAATGTCAGAAACGACCAGCGATGCGCGCTCCCGCTGGTCGTTTCCAACATCAATCATCGCCCGAACATGCTGGTCAATCTGCCGATAATGTAAGATTGACCATGTTCGGGGATGGAGGGTGCCTACACTGCACGACTGATCGTTCAGTGTAGGCACATCACAGACTGACAAACGACTGCACGATTACAATGTCATAATCGTGCAGTCTTTTGCCCTTCTTCTAGTGTATAGGCACCTGTAGAGCATTAAGGAAAGATGGGAATTAAAAATGTTTTTAAGAGGGCTAATAGTTTGACAGCCCTGATCTATTGAACTGTCTCAAAATGCTGCAAGATAGAAATGCAGCACAGTCCTAAGTAGTTTTTATAAGTTACTCCACTCAAAATGCTAATTACATGTTCGGGGATGATGGAGGGTGCCTACACTGAATGACTGATCGTTCAATGTAGGCACTGCAGGGGATGGAGAATGGCGGTATGATTACCATGTTGTAATCGTACTGTTTTCCCTGGGTCGGGTAGTGAATGTGCGGCATTACTAACTGCTTTGGGGCTCGTTTACATTTGGATTTAAGTCAACTGTCTGGCACACCTCTCAGATGAGGCAGTACACATCCACTTTACCACTGCGCTCACAGGTGTTGCTTTCACAATCTCCCTGAAATGCTTTTTCAAAAGTAGGCAAGTATGACTTAGGGCCAGATTCAGCTTGGATCGCAATTGCATCTGCCAATCCTGAGGGAACGCTGCTGCTAATATAGTCAGTTGCAACCACAACCTTACCTGTGCATAGAGACACTCACTGTTGCTATCTCTTCTGCGAGTGAACGCACAGACCAGGGTACACATAGGCCACCGTCGACCAATTGCTGCTAATCTGACTTGTCTCCAATTCTTCGAGTCTCTGCACACGCAGAGAGCTCTTGTGCTCCAGAGGTGATCGCACTGGCTAAATTATGGATGCCCATTACACAGCATCCAAACGGTAGGACACAGCTACATTTTTAAGACCACCCCCCCATCACCTCCCCAAACGCTTGATAACTGTCAAGCATTTCTGCATGTTCGCTGGCTTACAAGTGCCATCGCAACGTGATTGCATGCATGTGGTATGCAATCACGGTATAGGCAGCACAGACGGTGCAATGGTTAGCATTACTGCCTCACAGCACTGAGGTCGTGGGTTCGATATCCACCACGGCCCTAACTATGTGGAGTATATTCTCCCTGTGCTTGCGTGGGTTTTCTCCGGGTGCTCTGGTTTGCTCCCATACTCCAAAAATATACTGGTAGGTTAATTGGCTCCCAACAAAATTAACCCTAGTGTGTAAGTGTGTGAGCATGTTGTAGGGAATATAGATTGTAAGCTCCACTGGTGCAGGGATGGATGTGAATGGCCAAATATTCTCTGTAAAGCGCTGTGGAATATGTGTGCGCTATATAAATAACTAGTAATAATAATAACAATATGCGCATGCGTACAGGATAAAAATCGCTAGGCTGCGTTGATGTTTGCAATTGCAATCCACGCTGAATCAGGCCCTTAGGCTACTTTATGTTGAATAATAGTATTCTCAATATATTCGGCATTCACAATATTTTTGTATATTTGTGTATATTCTTATATTTTTTAGTTAACTGGCAAATACATAATAATTCTGTAATAACACAGTCAAAAAGTAGCATGAGGAATTATCAACCTATACTAGGTTATAGGTCAATAGTAGGGGTTCCGGAATAGAAAAAATGGTTTATTAATTTAAATGAAGCATCTTCTAGGAATGACACCAAGTAGAGTGTCACCACTAAGCATAAAATAGTTCCTTTCACAGTTATGCAATATCTCAGCCTTACATGATTCATTTATAGAGATTTTTTATCATTATGTCAGCTCCAGTAATGATTTTACAGGGATTTTTACAGCTCATTCTGAGCGGGCCCTGCTTTTTAAGTGGAGGAGGAATATTCAGTAACACGTCAAGATGCTCTGAGATGGGTATGAAATAATAATGGTTTATTTAAATTTTAAATAAATATATACATAACAAGAGGCTCAGTGCTTCTTTACTTTCACTATGCTTAAATTGTTACCCTGAGGAACAACTTTGTAATGCAAATGCTATCTTTTGTTTTGTTCATGGTGTTACATGACTGAAATTCACTACAGCAGCGTTATATACCAAGTGTCACATCAGTCGTGTGTCATAGGACTGCAGGGGTTGGGATAATCAGGCATAAGTGTATTACTGAAATGTCAGGCAAGGGAAATAATAGCAGTGCTAGCTCCATCCTTCTCCTGGCAAAGTCTACACCACAGGAGTAATGATACTGGTTAGGAGTAAGATTCTCTGTGTCTTGTCAGTAATTGTTTCCCAGCTGTGTCGGCCTCACACATGAGCACTGCGCTGGACTTGGGCTTCCAGTTGCAGGTTAAATACAAAGAAAAAAAAGAAAAGAGTAACAAAATATATATATATATATATGTATTAATTTGTTTAAGGAAAAAATTTATTTTTTAAATAATACCATATTTATTTCTGTCTTCTCTCAATGTCTATCGCTATCTTGAGATAATGACAGCAATATGGTGAAGGATGGGGACGCTGTATGGAGAGCCAGAGCCGTAACTAGATTTTTTTTGGTGCCCTATGCCAGAGAAAGCATTGGCGCCCCCCCCCCACACACACACACACACACCATTTTTTTATATAGGGGCCTGAAAAAAGCACATTGCCCCATTGGGAAGGGCCAGGGAAGATATAGGTAAGGGCAGGAGATGCTGGGGATAAAAGAAGAGGAAGCTACAAGTGAGAATGATAAGAAACAGGAAAACTGACAGGCCCAAACAGCGCCCCCTGCCCTGCGGTGCCCTGTGCCATGGCACTGGTCGCACTACCCTAGTTACGGCCCTGTGGAGAGCAATAACAATCTGGTTATATTTATATGGTTCTAGCTTAACCAGTAAATTAAGGATGACTATGGTATTTAGCACAATAACCCGTATACTTTGCTCCATGTTTTTAATTATGGGTATATAAAAGGAGTAGTAAAGCCACACTGCATCTTTATTAAGTAATATTCAATAACCTACGATGGGGGTCACAGAGCCACAGTGAGTTATGGCTCTCAGTTCTATTTAATATGAGCAGCTAACTATTGTTATTTGACTTTTATTGCTGTGAAATTTTGCTGAATGACATTTTCTTATCCTATAACTCTGCTTAATCACAGGCCTCAGCACTCCCACCTACTAGCTCTACATTAATAAAACCGACTAGAACTCTGCTCCATGCCTGCTATTGAGTTGTGTTGTGTTGCAATTAAAATACTGTGAGCGGTATCCAATTAGCCCTGAACATTGTTCTAGCGCTAATTGACCCCTGCGATCGGCGACAAACGGGGATTTTTTGCCGATTATCCCCGATTTTCGACGATTTTCTTTTTCACCCTATCCTATTAATTTGGGGCAAAATAATAGGATAGTTCTCCCGAAAACACTTAGGTGCCGCGATAAGCTCGCAGATTTATGTGTTTTCGCCTTTTTTTAGGTGAAGAACGGCAATAATCGTGGAATCTTTTTAGGGACTCATCAGGTCCCGAAAGAAAAAAGAAACGATAAGTGCCCGCGTCAGGCCGACTTCGGGGCTAATTGGATAGCCCCAGGCTAGGTAATTAGCCGCGGTTACTTGTATGTGTTCTCTAGCATACAATATACATGATGCACACGGTGTCTTTCCCCAAAAACTCACCCTTTCCTTCTGTCATTTTGGCTCCATTCACACTAACTAAAAAGCATTCCCTTCTTTGCAACGCATGTGTTCCGCCACGCAATGCTGACTTGCTCGGGAAGCATGTATAACAAGATTAGTCTAGTCATGCCTCTTGCACTTAAATCATCACACTTGCTTCTGAGTGATTGCTGCAGTTTTCAGGGGGAAATGATGTTTGCTATTACACCCCTTTCACCCAGCCTCTGATGCACACTCACATATACACTCCATTTTTCCTCTCCTTGAATCATTTATGCCCTGCTGCTTTGGTTACATCTGCCACAGCACAGCATGGATGTGACAGAGGAGAAATCCCCATAGCAGTCCCTTGGCAGTGTAAAGCAATATCTGTGATATTTATGTAACCAGTCTGAGTGAGAAGGAACAGGGCTCACACTGCAAATGAGGCTCCAGACAGGCAAGAGTGTCATAGGGTAAAATATGATCTCTCAATTGGAGAGGTGCGTGCAAGAATCTGCAAGGCAGGTGTTTAGCCTCATACCCACGGGAGGCAGTTTTGAAGAAGACCTAAAATGTAATTAGTGGCTACCACAGTCATAGTCTACTGCCTGTTGAGAGCTGCGTCGCTTTGATTTGTCGCTCACAGCAGGGAGATCTCTGATTTACAGCTCAATCTTCTGTAGTTATGTCTGAGAAATCATGATTTCTCCAACTACACACCTAATAATAGATATGACAGCTAATTATTTCCCCTTCAATGCTCAGATTGAAAAAAAATTCTTTATTTTATAAATCTGCTTTGATCCATTTAGATGACACCGGCAGAGTACTTTTGTCATATATAACTGGAGATAGAATCCCTCACGACTGAGGTTGTTACATTAAACTATATATTAGCCATTTCCTCCAGGCGGCCTGTTATGTCATCTGACTTGAGCTGGACAAAGTCATGATAATTATATCTGTGAATGGGGACAGAAATGATCACTTCTAAGTTATAATAACTTATATTGTTCATACACTCACCTGTAACTTACTAATGAGAATGTCTCTTTTGGATTGACAATATTAATTCCTGGGACCTTATACAAAGCCTTGTACGAGTTGCATGGCAAAGTACCTTATCAGTGACTGCATGTATGTCCCATAGACAGACATGTAATGGGAGTAACTGTGGCAAACGCAGGATTTCTAAGGGGGGGTTCCATTATATATATATATATATATATATATATATATATATATATACACACAGCATGCATACTGTACCGTACACACAAGCTTGCATGCATTCACACATAGCATACATACACACACACAGCATACATTCATTCACACATAGCAAACATACACACAGCATACATACATTCATTCACACATAGCAAACATACACACAGCATACATACTGTACTGTACACACAAGCTTGAATGCATTCACACATAGCATACATACACACACACAGCATACATACATACATTCACACATAGCATACATACACACACACATAGCATACATGCACATACACTCATAGCATACATACACACATAGCATACATACACACACATAGCATACATACACACACACAGCATACATACATTCATTCACACATAGCAAACATACACACAACATACATAAACATTCACACATAGCATACATACACACACATAGCATACATACACACACACTCATAGCATACATACACATAGCATACATACACACACACAGCATACATGCACATACACTCATAGCATACATACACACACACAGCAAACATACACACATAGCATACATACACACACACACACACATAGCATACATGCACACACACTCATAGCATACATACACACACACACATCAAACATACACAAATAGCATACATACACACACACAGCATACACACACACATAGCATACATACACACACACAGCATACATATATTCATTAATTCACACATAGCAAACATACACACAGCATACATACATTCATTCACACATAGCATACATACACACACACAGCATACATTCATTCACACATAGCAAACATACACACAGCATACATACATTCATTCACACATAGCAAACATACACACAGCATACATACTGTACTGTACACAAGCTTGAATGCATTCACACATAGCATACATACACACACACAGCATACATACATACATTCACACATAGCATACATACACACACACATAGCATACATGCACATACACTCATAGCATACATACACACATAGCATACATACACACACATAGCATACATACACACACACAGCATACATACATTCATTCACACATAGCAAACATACACACAACATACATAAACATTCACACATAGCATACATACACACACACATAGCATACATACACACACATAGCATACATACACACACACTCATAGCATACATACACATAGCATACATACACACACACAGCATACATGCACATACACTCATAGCATACATACACACACACAGCAAACATACACACATAGCATACATACACACACAGCATACATACACACACACACACACACACACACACACACACACACATAGCATACATGCACACACACTCATAGCATACATACACACACACACATCAAACATACACAAATAGCATACATACACACACACAGCATGCACACACACACATAGCATACATACACACACACAGCATACATATATTCATTCATTCACACATAGCAAACATACACACAGCATACATACATTCATTCACACATAGCAAACATACACACAGCATACATACATTCATTCACACATAGCAAACATACACACAGCATACATACTGTACTGTACACACAAGCTTGAATGCATTCACACATAGCATACATACACACACACAGCATACATACATACATATATTCACACATAGCATACATACACACACACATAGCATACATGCACATACACTCATAGCATACATACACACACACAGCAAACATACACACATAGCATACATACACACACACACACAGCATACATACTTTCATTCACACATAGCAAACATACACACAACATACATAAACATTCACACATAGCATACATACACACACACATAGCATACATACACACACATAGCATACATACACGCACACTCATAGCATACATACACATAGCATACATACACACACACAGCATACATGCACATACACTCATAGCATACATACACACACACAGCAAACATACACACATAGCATACATACACACACAGCATACATACACACACACACACACACACATAGCATACATGCACACACACTCATAGCATACATACACACACACACACATCAAACATACACAAATAGCATACATACACACACACAGCATGCACACACACACATAGCATACATACACACACACAGCATACATATATTCATTCATTCACACATAGCAAACATACACACAGCATACATACATTCATTCACACATAGCAAACATACACACAGCATACATACATTCATTCACACATAGCAAACATACACACAGCATACATACATTCATTCACACATAGCAAACATACACACAGCATACATACTGTACTGTACACACAAGCTTGAATGCATTCACACATAGCATACATACACACACACAGCATACATACATACATATATTCACACATAGCATACATACACACACATAGCATACATGCACATACACTCATAGCATACATACACACACACAGCAAACATACACACATAGCATACATACACACACACACAGCATACATACTTTCATTCACACATAGCAAACATACACACAACATACATAAACATTCACACATAGCATACATACACACACACATAGCATACATACACACACATAGCATACATACACGCACACTCATAGCATACATACACATAGCATACATACACACACACAGCATACATGCACATACACTCATAGCATACATACACACACACAGCAAACATACACACATAGCATACATACACACACAGCATACATACACACACACACACACATAGCATACATGCACACACACTCATAGCATACATACACACACACACATCAAACATACACAAATAGCATACATACACACACACAGCATGCACACACACACATAGCATACATACACACACACAGCATACATATATTCATTCATTCACACATAGCAAACATACACACAGCATACATACATTCATTCACACATAGCAAACATACACACAGCATACATACATTCATTCACACATAGCAAACATACACACAGCATACATACATTCATTCACACATAGCAAACATACACACAGCATACATACTGTACTGTACACACAAGCTTGAATGCATTCACACATAGCATACATACACACACACAGCATACATACATACATATATTCACACATAGCATACATACACACACATAGCATACATGCACATACACTCATAGCATACATACACACACACAGCAAACATACACACATAGCATACATACACACACACACACAGCATACATACTTTCATTCACACATAGCAAACATACACACAACATACATAAACATTCACACATAGCATACATACACACACACATAGCATACATACACACACATAGCATACATACACGCACACTCATAGCATACATACACATAGCATACATACACACACACAGCATACATGCAATTACACTCATAGCATACATACACACACACAGCAAACATACACACATAGCATACATACACACACAGCATACATACACACACACACACATAGCATACATGCACACACACTCATAGCATACATACACACACATCAAACATACACAAATAGCATACATACACACACACAGCATACACACACACACATAGCATACATACACACACACAGCATACATATATTCATTCATTCACACATAGCAAACATACACACAGCATAAATACATTCATTCACACATAGCAAACATACACACAGCATACATACTGTACTGTACACACAAGCTTGCATTCATTCACACATAGCATACATACACACACAGCATACATACATACATTCACACATAGCATACATACACACAGCATACACACACACACAGAATATACACACTCACATACAGCATATAGTACTTACGTAAACCAAGGGCTGAGGAGGAGGAGCTCACCGCTGCGGCTACCCTAGCAGATAGTATGCTGCACATGTGCCTCAGCTCCCTCGACCATCCGTATCTTCTGTAACCAGTGCAGAGAGCTCTTCCGATCAGAGCTCTCTGTCTGAGAAGCTGCTGCACATGTGCGGCAGCTCCAATCGCGGCTGCAGGTGGCCCGCTGACTCTGCAGAGTCAAGGTTCTCTCCGTCTTTAAAAAAAAATGATTAGCCTGGGGGGTTTTCTGTGTGCTCGGAAACCCCCCCTGCGTGCGCTACAAAGTAACACTTCTATCAATGAGCTAGGTGTCCTATATGTAAAAACTGAATTTGTATCACAGGGCTGTCTGCTGTCTTTTCGCACAGTATAACCACAGTGCAGACCAATATGTTTAGACCTCTCTTCATGTTTTTCTTCTTTCTTGAAATCAGGTGCCAGGCTCTTAAGAACAATTGCCTGTTCCAATCACATCATCTTGATTTGCTTAAAGGATGACAAAGCCCTTGTTTTACTCTCTGTATTGCCTCTGATTTCATATCTTTGGAGTTCTAACCAAATCAGCAGATGCTGCAACTCAATAACGGCCCCATGGTAGTCTCATCATAAAGTCATGATTGGCATGCTTCAGTAAGCAGGTTGTGTGCCGCAACTGCCTGCTGGAAGCCTCAATGAAGACAACAATATATTGCTTCTCAGCTTGTGTATTCATTTTAATACATAAAATAAAAGATTGGGGGGGGTTTTGCCTAAAAGATGAGATAGGAAATGATTTTTATCATTAAAGGATCAGCAAACTCAGCGAAAAATGTTTTTCTATTCAAACCATCAAAATACAGTACACCCTGATTCCACCTGGTAAGCAAGGCTTCAGCGAGAACCCCTGCTGGGGTAACATTGTTATCAAACAGAAACAAAAGTCGTATATTTGGCTGGACACCTACATGTGTGATTATTAGATCCTACATATCACACTGTTCTGCAAATAGCTGCAGTGCTAAATGTCAGCGATTCAGATTTTCTTCATATTTTAATCAGTATGTCTAGTCTAGGCGAGCTTCCGGGCACCTGCAATTTCCCCTCCGCTTGCCTGTGTGCTAGTTGTATACAGATTTAACTACATAGCAGAAAGATATAGAGCATTCACATTAACATATAAATAATACTTATACAAGCACTCACTACATCCTGAAAAGGAAGGAACAGTAACACTTTCAGCAAAAGAATATTAGAATGTCTGTGGTTTGACATATTATTTTACTTATAATTAATGGGATATGAGGATTAAGGATGAAAAGTGATGTCCAAAGAGAGTGGGGAAAATGTAATAGGGTGCAGAGTTCTGACATTGGCGAGTCCCGTGCAAGACTGTCCAATGTTTTAAAGTAGTAGTCATTTAACAGCCAAAACCAGGTTAACTTTGCTTGCTAAATAACTGCTACTTTAAAACATTGGGCAGTCTCTCTCAGGACTCGCCAACGTCAGAACTCTTCACCCTATTACATTTACCCCAGAATGTTAGTGTGCCATACTCATGGGCGCCAAGAGGGGGGGAGCGGGTATAGTTTGCCCAGGCTTGCTAGAGGGGCCCTGCGGGGCTGAGGTCTGGCATCACCCTCCCCCTCCCTCACAGCAGCTCAGCACACAGCTTGTGCTGGGCTGCAGTGCGAGACTGCTCGCAGCAGCCGGAGCAGTCTCCTATGGCTGTGCGGGGGAGCGATCACACTGATCATGCCCCCCTCTTCCCCTGCAAAAGTGATTTATTATTCAGTCAAGGGGGCATGGCCACGCCTCCTCCGATTAGGCCACGCCCCCTCCTTTACCTGGGCCCGGCCGGGCTCTCTACGGCCCTGGCCATACTGTGATCTATCCACACTATACACATACAAACAGAGAATTTGACTGCAGACAAGAACCATTTGGCCCATCTATTCTGCCCATTAAGGGTTAGCTAATCAAGGTTAGGGGTTTGGTTAGGGTCAGGGGTTAAGGTGGGTTGTTAGGGGGTTAAGGTTATTTGGGTGTTAGTGTTAGGGCATTAAGATAAGGGTGGTGATAAGGGTACATGGACAGATACTCACGGCCAGGTCTCCGAGGTCCAGCTGTGGAGAGTATCCAGGATGTGACTCTGTAATTACCACAATATCCAGACCATCCCTTGTCACTATTGCATTGGAATTTTATCTCTTAAGCTCCTAACATTTGCACACATACTGTAGCTCTAAGAGCTTTGTTAGTGCATCTCTTAGTCCTAACCATGTTCAGACATTCCATTAAAAAATTACTATATTATAGAATAGATCTACCTGCCATTGAAAGCATTATTAATCCTGTCTCTCTAGCTATCTGAAGCACAGGAGAAGGTGAGTGTACACTCGCACTCAAAACCAATATTTTCTTCTATAATCGGCAACTCAATTTCCAATTTTCATTTGCCCATGGCAACCTAAGCTTCTGCCAATTGCTCAGTGTGCATTGATTACTATAACCCTATTTAATGGTTTTTTTTTTACCAAACAAAGGGAGAAGGTGGCCCAAGCCTGCTGTGGTGCTGACAGACTATAGGACCAGTTAAGTGTTTTATATAAGCAAGTATTTGGTCACTGTCTGCAAGCAGGACTGCGGTGGGGGACATTACCCCAAGTGCCATTACTGACCTTTGCTAGTCAATCAGTGAAGTCATGCAGACTAATCTTGCAAAGAACTAGCAAGAATTAGGTTTAGTTGAAGTTCATTGGCACCCCATGTGCTGTCTATAAGCTAGTAGCCAGTCAAAGCCATTTTAATTAGTTCTTACACTGAACTTTGCCTACATTAGGATGCCTCTTCCCATGCCAGTTTCTCCTTGTTGGTTGTAAGTGTCAATCCATAAAATTTGTGTGCAAATCTGTATTGTCACATTTGCATATTTTGAATTTCTGATTGGTGCAGTGCAAATTCTTCCAAGATGAGCTATGGATATGGGCATACGCTCAACTCTGCCCACTGAATACAATTTTTTTTTACCATTTTTACATTATTACTCCAAAACCTACCACCCAGAGACCTAATGCTATCAGCACAGGTGGGTATTTCCTATGGGTGTGCATCCTAGGGAATTCTGCCCCATGCTGAACAAGCTGGGGCAGATCCTCACTTTAGCAGGAGGATGCTATGCTGCGGGTTTCCAATTTAAAGTTGGATCAGTCCATCCTTTCACAGCCTGGTGCTTACTGCAGCTTTAGGTTGCAATGTTTGTCAACCACCAATATTAAAGTGTAACCGACCTAGGTTTTACACCGATCTGAAAATCCTGGGTTGTAGCATGTGAACGCGCATCAACATGGGTAAATGGATGCACCCGGGTTCAAAAACCCGGGGATCCAACTCGGGTAGCTTGCAGGGTTGGGCACAGGTCATTCCCATGTCACCCTGCAGTGTAAACAACGCGATCCGGCTCACGATGACCTGGGTCGTGCCGCATGCTACCCGAATAGCCGACTTCAGTGGCGTTAGAGTCTGCATCATCTCCAAGCATCCACTGCAATGGCGAAAGAACCGGGTCACTACAGACCCGGCTCTGGTGCCGACCTGGGCATACATCAGGTTGGCGCCGCAGTGTAAAATGGGTCAGACCCGGGACTTTGGTGTAAAAGGGGTCTTATGAGAGTTTATGCTCATTTCAAATGTGTGCGTGGCAGAGGGGGTATGGGTTCATGTCAGTTTTTTCTTTATTTGTTTTTAATTGTTGTTTGACTCACTTTTAATATTACATTTAAAGATACATAAAACTCCAAAGTACCAATTAAGACCGGAATTTTACATCCTTCATATGTCGTGTATATTCAGGCAGCAAAATTGTGCTCCACTAGTGATAATTACGTATTAAACTCGCTGCAAGTTTAAAAAATGTGTTGAAGGCATTTATCATGTCCCCAAAACAAAAGTATCACTTCCGAAAAACTGCTCTTTTTGCGGAGTAAGCTTTTCGGAAAAGTGATACTTTTCCCCTGCAGCTGCGGTATACATGAGTATTTCCTCACTGCAGCATGTCTCCCCCCCTCTATTCCCCGCTGGCTTACACCCACTGCATCCTCCGGTGTCTGATCCGGACGCGAGAATTCATGAATATTAATCTGGCAATGTCTTAGTGACATTAATAGGCTTCATACTGGTTCAGCCCACAAAATGGCTGCCTCTGCTCTGTGCAGATGACAGCTCCACTTTAAAATTCAGAATACCTATTGCTACCATTTGATATGGTGAGAAAGATGGGTTGGGTACAGAAGATTGACAGCGATGGAGGAGAGACACAGGGGTTTATGTATCAAGCTGTAAAAAGCATGGAGAAGTGGACCAGTGGAGAAGTTAGCCATATAAACCAATCAGCTTTAAAGCAGCATTTATCTACAGTCTAAAATAATAGGTAGGAGCTGATTGGTTGCTATGGGCAACTTCTCTACTGGTCTACTTCACACTTTTCACTGCTTCATACATACACCACATAAAGTACCAACCAATCAGCTCCTCACTGCCAGTTTACAGGCTGTTTGAAAAATGACAGGAGCTGATTGGTTGGTACATTATATCTTTCCACTTTATATCTCTCAAAGGTTTGATACATATACTCCCTGTCACGTTAATATGTCAACCTCAGTAGGCCGACATCGGGATCCCGACACAGCTTAAATGCTGCTTAGTGCATTTCACCCATGAAGTTGTTATAACTTTAAACATGCTGGTAAGCACACGGGTGAAGTGTGCCAAGTAACATTTCAGCCATGCCGGGATCCCAGCGCCGGCCTACTTAGTTCGACATAGTGATGGTGAATACACCCTGAAAATTATTCTCTTATGTTGTAGCAGAGTGTAGTAAAGAGTGTCAGTCCATGGGGTAGATGTATTATAGTGGCACGTTAAGTGCATCTATAACGCTTCCTGCTTCGACTCTTTACCGAGGCGAAGCAGGAAGCACTACCGGTGAGATGTGTGAACATCTCATCGGCCAGAGAGGGGGAGCGTTAACTCACCCCTCCGGCGCTACCCGCTGCAGACCACATCGCATCAGCCTAGTGCTGATGCGATGTGTGTTAGGCCCGGCCGGCTCCAATGAGCATGCGCGGGATCTCGCAAGTATCGTGAGATCCCCGCGTGCAGCCCTGGAGACGGTAGTCGCCACAGCAGGGACAGCGCTGTCCCTGCTGTGGGTATAGGCTAACGCCAGGCTGTAGCTGTCGATAACGACAGCTACAGCCGGCCGAACGGTCAGACGATCTGACCGTTCGTACATAGCCCAGGCTGTTGGCGCTGCTATCTCGTAGATAGCAGCGCCGATAATGACAGGGGCGCATAGCGCCCCTGTCATTTACCGCCCAAACCCCCGATCATGCATCGGGGAGAAATGGTATCAGCGCACTTAACGTGCGCTGATACCGTTTCTGGGCTTCATACATCTACCCCCATATCTGTAAAATGTCAGTAACAGTGTGCTGCTGAGTTTTAAGCAGGAAATTTCATGCAAAACAACCAATTTCAAACATTAGAATTTCCGGTATGTTATAGTACTTTATTCATCATAACTAATGTAATTAGCATTTTGAGTGGAATAACTTATAAATACTACTTAGGACTGTGCTGCATTTCTGTCTTGCAGCATTTTGTGACAGTTCAATAGATCAGGGCTGTCAAACTATTAGCCCTCTTAAAAACATTTTTAATTCCCATCTTTCCTTAATGCTCTAAAGGTACCTATCCACTAGAAGAAGGGCAAAAGACTGCACGATTATGAAATTGTAATCGTGCAGTCGTTTGTCAGTCTGTGATGTGCTTACACTGAACGAGAAGTCATTCAGTGTAGGCACAATCAATCATCTGCAAACATGCTGAACCTGACGTTATCGTCAGGTTGACCTTCATGTTTGGCCTATGATAGATGTCTAAACGACCTATATTTTAAACAATCTGCAAACGATTGTCGAACGATCTCGATATTGTTATTGTTCAATCACTCGTTTTAATCGTCTAGTGGATAGGCACCTAAAGAGCTCAATTTGTAATACAATTTTTTAAACCGTATTTGAACTATGACCATATCAGAGTGTTCATCATAAGGCAAACATGTGGACAGCACTGTCCAACAGACTGCAAATGACTGGACTCAGTGGCATAGCCAATGGGTATTCATTATAACTGGTATACTAGGCTTCATTTGTGTCAGACAATGCTGTATTCACAACTGATAGGCATGGTCCTTAAACCATTGTGATCATGTGTATCTGAGAAACAAGAAGATTACATCTAAACCTATAGACATTGGGGAGTATAATCTATATGCAAGCATGCTTATGGACGTTGCATCATACAGAGAACATGTTAAGCTGCATTTTTCTGTGGGGCCTGGGGTATAGGAGAGCATAGTATATACTGTACATTCATATTATCCTTCCAACTACTTATAAGCAGCAGAGCGGACCCTACATTTTTATGGCTCCTGTAAGTCCATACTTTCTTAAGACAATCTCATATTTGTGCACTGGTAGTTTTGTTTTTTACACAGAAAGTTTATTTTCACGGAACTGAGAGCAATCAAAAATGCACTATATATACATATACTAATATAATGCTTTCTGTATTTATTATTTATTGCTTATAGCAGCCAAGTGACAAGTGATGGTAATTACTGTATATTCTTCATGTCACAAACCTGTCCCAGAGCTCTTCTTGAGAAACTGTGAGCCCTACATCATTATGTCATTACCTACATGCAGTACCATGAAGTGGCAGATATGGTTATATTTATCAATTGAAACACTCAGATATCTTACTACATTTTTCCCATCAGAAATAGGAGAAGCATATTGCTTTTCTTCACTTATCATCAGTGGCGTAACTAGGGCAGGGCGAGCGGGGTGCGTGCCCTGGGCTCCGTGGGACCGGCGGCATGGGGGGCGCCGCCGGCCACGGTGCCGGCCCGCCCTAGTTAGCCAGTGTAGCGCCGACCGCAGTGAGTGCGATCAGCGCTACACATTTACACAGGACCGGCACTAGGCTTCCAGCGCCGTTCCTGTGCTGCACAGCTGAGCCCCTTCCCTCCCCCTGAGCGCTTTCCCAATAGCGCCAGGAGAAGGGTGGCAGACGGGCTCAGTCTGTGCATAACACACACATTGCCGCCAGCACTGGCGGTGATGTGTATGTTAATCAGCAGCCAATGAGAGTCAGACAGACTCTCATTGGCTGCTGCTGCTGCATACACATCGCTGCCGAGCGGCAGCGATGTGTGTGTGAATCAGCAGCCAATGAGAGTCAGATAGACTCTCATTGACTGCTTCTCGCCCACTGCAAGAGCCGGGCTTCCGTCCGGCTCCTGCAGTGGTAATGGGAGAAACGTCATGATGTCATGACGTCTCTCCCATAGTGCAGAGCGGCACGGCCCGGGAGGATGGACGTGCGGACGGCGGCGGGAGCAGGAGCGTGGATACAGGTAAGTATTTTTCTTTTGTTTCATTTTAGTGTGTATTTCGGGGGGGGGGACTACTACTGGGGGGGATACTACTGTGGGCACTGCTTCAGGTGGGGGCGGACCAGTACTGGGGACTACTACTGGGTGGGGGATACTACTGAGGCACTGTTTTGGGGGGGGGCACCACTACTGTGGGGATACTACTGGGGGGGATACTACTGAGGGCACTGCTTCAGGTGGGGGGGACCAGTACTGGGGACAACTACTGGGGGGGGATTCTACTGGGGCACTGCCTCGGGGTGGGGGCACCACTACTGGGCTGATACTACTGAGTTCACTGCTTTAGGGGGGACCACTACTGGGGGAATACTACTGTGGGCACTGCTTCAGGTGGGGGGGACCAGTACTGGGGACAACTACTGGGGGGGGATTCTACTGGGGCACTGCCTCGGGGTGGGGGCACCACTACTGGGCTGATACTACTGAGTTCACTGCTTTAGGGGGGACCACTACTGGGGGAATACTACTGTGGGCACTGCTTCAGGTGGGGGGGACCAGTACTGGGGACTACTGCTGGGTGGGGGATACTATGGGGGCACTGCTTTGGGGGGGGACCACTACTGGGGACAACTACTGGGGGGGATAATACTGGGCGCTACCTCGGAGCGGGGACCACTACTGGGGGGATACTACTGGGGGGGATACTACTGAGGGCACTGCTTCAGGGGGGACCACTACTGGGGGGGATACTACTGTGGGCACTGCATCGTGGGGGACCACTACTGGGGACTACCACTGTGGGGGATACTACTGTGGGCACTGCATCATGGGGGACCACTACTGGGGACTACCACTGGGGGGGGCATACTACTGTGGGCACTGCATTGTGGGGACCACTACTGGGGACTACTACAGGGGGCACTGCATCAAGGGGGACTCCTACTGGGGGAACTATATAAAGGGCACTGTATAGGAGGGACTACTACTGGGGGCACTACTGGGGGCACTATACAAGGGGTCCACTACAGGAGGCACTGAAAGGGAGAACCACTACAGGGGGCACTGCATAAGGGGGGCACTGTACATGGGGGATCACTACTGGGGGATCACTACTGGGGGCACTGTAGAAGGGGAACTAATGGGGGGCTGCATAAGGGGGACCACTACAGGGGGCACTGTGTAAGGGGCACTGCATATGGGGGACCACTACTGGGGGCCTGTATAAGGGGAACTAATCGGGGCCTGCATAAGGGGGACCACTTCTAGGTGCACTGCATAGGGCGGGGACTGTATAAGGGGTACTGCATTAAGGTGCAAATGTAAAGAAATGTTCCCAGTGACAAGAAAGGGGTATGTGTCATGTTGACATGCCCCATTTTTCAGTGACCATGCCCATTTTTCGACCGCGCACGCCCACGGCGCGGGCACACCCGGGAAGGGTCTCCATTTTCAAATTTGCCCTGGGCTCCAAATACCCTAGTTACACCACTGCTTATCATGGATGCAGTGTCTTAAGTTGGGTACACATTAGCTGACATGTAGAGGATATGTCATCCGATCTGGCAGATTGGGCCAATACATTGTCGACATTGGCCAGTGTGTATGCACTACTAACGACCAAGCGTGCTCACGTTTGGTCATCAATTGCATTGTCAGATCGGCGCTCCTTGCAGCTCAATCTGACAATCCCAGCTGATGATCCTATGGATGTGGCTGGTGCCGACATATTGGGCAGTCAGGCAACAGATCGTGTAACATGCACCGGCTACCCGATATGTCGGCACATTGGCGGTGCTGTTGCCTGTCGCATTGCTGGGTACACACATCGTTAAGTGTGTACCCAGCTAAACTGTTCACAAGTCTAATCCAGTAGAGTAATGTTGGTTAGCAGTACATAAATATATGATAGATAGCCACAGCCCCTTAAGACTGCATGTAAAGAGTGTCTCAGTATTCACAACTGGGAATGACCACTCCAGCCACACTTGGCTATAACCCCTAGTACCGGGGCCCAATGGATCTCCCTGCTCCCGGTTAGTTATGCAGTCTTTGATTAACATATCACATTCACAACAGGGAAGTAGATATATATGGGCGAACAATGTAATGCAGTTTAGAACAAAATAAGGCCCTATGTCAAATGTTGGAAAGTCAATAGAAAGGTTTTTGATCAATGCAGGGTCAATGTAGTAAATGTTATCAAAAGCTATATCTGTTGTTCAGTCTTCAAATGACAAGGAGCTAATTAAGAGCTGCACTTTGGCAGTGTGAGACATTGTAGAGCAGAGCTTAGTGAGCCTGAGGCAGTGCAAAGCACAAACTGACATGTGGCTGGACATCTGTATCGAACCCCTTTAATACCCAGGAAGAACTAATAGCAAAGCACTTTAAACTAAATTCTTTTTTTTTTCTCAGGTTGTTTAGGGAGGAAGTTTGAGGATTACTTTATATATATATATATATGTTCTATTTCCATATAAAAAAAGACTAAGAATGAGCCAGGTTTTAAATTGATCATTCACAAAAGCTCTTTTCAGATATAATTTGCAACAGTGCATTTACCGCTTAATAAGATTGATACAGTGTCACGTGAATAACACAAACCTGTGGCAGAATCATCTCCACCCATAACAGTAACAGACCCTTCTTCTCTGTAACACAATGACCTAGGTCCTAGAGTTAAGGTGACACCACGGTGGAGATACTCCGATGCTCATTTTATCGTATGCACAATGAGATATCTGCTGTTTAATTATTTGCATAGCCAGTATGATTTTTCTTTTTGAACCTAAATTAAAGCCAAAAGAGAATTAAAGGGTATTAAGCTTGCTTGAAAAGGAAACATATTGCAGTGCTTTCTTCTGGGTTCTGCTTAGCACTATAATCCCTTATTGCCTTGAGGCTAGCAATGGTTTGCAGTACATTCATTAATATGGCTTAAATTTCTTTATTAAACTTGACCAAAAAAAATAGTAAACATTAATATTAGTAGCATAAAGCTTTAATGAATTGGTCTATTTTTTAAATCCCTTGACACAAAATATAAATGCCAAAATGTCAAAATTGAGAACTTTTCTTGCCGGAAGAAGGCAGTCGGTGTCCTTCTAGGTGTCATGCTGTAAGCTGGAGATGGCTTTTAGAAGGCACAAAGGAACAAAGTCATATGAAAAAGGGCAAAAAAATGTTTTTGTGCCTTAGGCTAAACTCATCTAAAAAGAGGCAATGCTGGCTCTCATGCCTACCATGTCTCGCCTTGCCGTGAGGCAGCCACACACACGTATCATTATTTTTCTAAAGTACTGAATACACTCTTGCATTCCTGTACAATAACATCCATATATAATTACTGCCTGCGTTACAATAATATATTAGCAATACAAACTTTTTTAATCAGATCATATAAGATCAAGTTACTATTTCAAATACATTACAGTTAAGGTCGATTAAGTGATTGTAATTAAACATGAGTCCATCTTAATTCTGACTGCTGGAATATTATGTGCTTAGGCATATATTTTCCTATATGTTTTATTTTCAATTATTAGGCAAAATTTCACAGGGAAAATTATTATTATGTTACAAAATTGTGACCACTCAATGGTGCAAGTAATGTTAATTAAAGAGAGATTTTAAAGCTAGCCCCACATGCTGCAATAACAAGCCGTTGGCCAGATATGACAGTGGACCTTGCCTTACAATTAATATATTATTTTGTAATAACCCAGTTGAAAATTATTGAGCATGTTGGAAAATGTGGTCAGAATATGACCCCTGTTGGCCATGTGTGGTCACCTACCATGTACGCTAACAGCCCCCAAAATAAACTGAAAAGTATCTGGAAACCCAGGTCAAAGACCAAACAGCTGATCTTCCCATTTAATCTACCATGTGTGTAGCCAAATTGAACAATGATTGCCAAAATTCCCTCCTGTGTAGCCAGCTTAACTGCATCTAATATTGCTGTCTGACACACATGATATATGTAGAATCACACTATTCCACTGAAATATGTTCTTATTACAGCATGTTGCCACAAATATTCTGTTCTAGGGACATCTCATGAACATTTTCTATTTAAAGACTAAAAATTAAATGAGCTAGCTAGTTTGTATCATTTTTAGAGAACACTTGTTCTTAAGCTTCAAATTAATATCCCCATGTGTATTATAAGTTCTCGCACATTAAAATTTGAGCGTTATTAGTAGGATAACATTTAGTTTCTCAAATCTTGATAAATGATTTCATTGTTGCTGTGTGATTTGAAATCTTAATCCAGCAGCCAGAGTAATGTAGCAATCAGCTAAAAAGAATATGTAACTAATAAAAGTGTAGTTTATGTTCTGTTGGCAATGTAGCTGTCTTGCAAGTTTGCATTAATAAATATGAACATTATCCATAGACTTAAATGTCACGTTGTTGATCACACTTTTAGGAAAATAACCAATAGTGTTTCTAAACTAATGTCAAGCTGCAGTATGTTTAGCTAGGGGAGTTATTTTTATTACTCCATGGCAATGTAAGGTATAGATTGTACCAGCTACTTAAATATCAGAACCTTAAAATGTGACTGATAAAGTTTAATGTAGCAAAGTACATTTTAACCACTTGGCATAAGCATACCTCCCGACAGGCCTGACTTTTCAGTACAGACACACATGATGTTTGCCCCAAGTAGCACAGGAGGCTGAAATTTAATTTTTCTTTTAAAAATGACCACTTTGGGGAGTGGCCACACCTTCAGTGTTCCGCAGCCATGCCACTTATTCCACTGCCATGTCGCTAATATTGGGAGGTATGCGTAATTGGGGTTGTCCTTTCATAGCCAGTACAAATGTTACTTTTTTGTGATGCTTCATTGTATATGGTAGTAACTTTTTTATTCCTTAGTCTATCAAAGTTAATTTTATATTGTTTGTTTGTTTTTCTTATCAGTAATAATTGTAAAAAAAAGTTTTTGAATATAAATTTCTATTTGAAGCAAAAATAGGAAAATGGTGTTTACCATGATAGTTCTAGTAGTTACTCTAATGGGAATTGTGCAGTCCTGGAAAGTTACCGTACAGTCTAATTGGCTAGTTCTCCGGTGTAACAAATATGTGTATTTCATGTAACATCTTATGTAATTATACAGCCCAAGGACAAAAGTACCTCTTTCAGGGGTCTATTTACTAAACCTTGGATGGAGATTAAGTGAAAAGAGATAAATTACCACGCAATCAGCTCCTAACTGCCATATCGCAGGCTGTGTTTGAAAAATGACAGGAGCTGGTTGGTTGGTATTCTATCTCCGTTCACTTTATCTCCATCCAAGGCTTAGTACATAGACCCCTTAGTTTTAAATGTCATTTCCTCCCTCACAACAGTATGCTACATCAGTATACAGGTAAAATGTTGTCACTTGGTGTAAGGGTGGCTAAGGGATGGGCAGACTGAGTGCCTCATTTATCAACGAGTGAATCACTCAAAACTAGTGATAAATTTCACTTTTTATGATAAATGGGGCTCCAGCCAATCAGCTCCCAACTGTCAACTGTTAGAAAAGTTACAGTTGGGAGCTGATTGGCTGGAGCCCCATTTATCATAAAAAGTGAAATTTATCACTAGTTTTGAGTGATTCACTCATTGATAAATGAGACCCTTTGTACAGTAGAGCCAGTGCCATCCTTGATATTCCCAGCAAGGTGATTGCAACACATCACTCGCCAGGTAAACCAGACTCCCATCGTTATAAGCTGATAACGGCAGTGAGACGGGCCCTAGGTGGGGTTTATATCGCCTAACGGGTGCTCTGACCATGATCACAAGGCAGCTTACCCTTATGAATGACTTCCCACAGTCATCTATTGCTTTACTGGGGAAGCAGTCGGGAAGCCGACGGACGCAATCCCAACTACCGGCTTCCCGACTGTGTCTGTTTGTAATTGGGTTATATAAGTAAAATGTTTCAATTGTAAACAAAACCAAATTAGTTAAAATACAGAACTAGTTTTGCAACGTTTTATTACAGCACAGTATATCTGTTTATTCAGCTTGCTGTGCGCATAACAGATGCTCTATTTACTATTCTGACAAAATTCAAAGACAAACCATGTTACATGAATAAATATGACAGACACAGGATCTAGTCCCTTTTACCTTCATAGTGTGTTTTAGTCAGTGCCACACTTCTCTGTTCCTGCAGTATCTGATTTCCTGAATTCCCATGAGCAGTTTTCCTTGGAAACCGACAAAGCTGTTTTTCCTCTTTCCCAAGGCTCTTCTTCTTGTTCGTCGACTTTGATGTATTTTCACGTTTTCCCCTGTCATGTGCTTAACATGCCCTCTCCTGCTCTGTACCCCGCATTTGCACTGCTCTGTGACATCTCACATTTTGATCTCCTAATTTCACCGTCCTTTGAAACTGACCTTTTTTTTATCTTTCAGACTCAATAATCCAACTGTCTTCCTTTTTGTTCTCTTTTTATTTCTATTTCCTCCTCACCTGCTAAGTGACCTCACTTTGAGATCCTTTTAAAACAGAGGTCGGCAAACTGTGGCTCCTCAGCTCTTGTGAAACTAAAAGTCCCAGCATGCCCTTCCAGGTGGTGCCACAAGATGTCTAAGACTGTCTTGAGATGACCTATGTTGCCAGGAGGAAGCTGTTATCCAAGTTTCATCCTGCAGCTCCATCATGCATCAAAAGCACAGTATTGCTGATTTATCACATCCTTTTTCTCCATGTATTCTTTATCCTCCTGTGTCTTTCCTTCAGCCCTTTGTGTACCAAACTAAGATGTAAGGGAGAAGATTGATAGAATGACCCTTGCGTCTGTGCAGTTGATCAGTAACCAGTGTTACACAGAGGCCCGTATTGCTCCTTGGAAGACAGTTTGACTTTTATGTGAAAAAAATGTTCAGTCCATAAATACAAACATGTCCAAACATTTCCTACAGCAGAAAAATGAACCTCTAGCATCATGTTTTTCTTTCTGGTTATAACATTTTCACTGGTCAATAGCATGCTCTAGGAAAGATACTTATATTAGCATATTAACATCAAAGCTGTATGCAGTGAAAATGGCTTCTCTAGTGCCAAAAGCATTGACATCCATTAACATTTATTGAAATTACATAATTCAAGAGTACTTTATCTGCTATATTTAGGATTAACATCATCTGTGCTTTTAAGTTCCTTCTTACTAGAACTGCCATTTTTTATTCTTACTTTTGAATACCTGCATTAATAGCCGCTGTTATAACAGCTGTTGCCTGCAGTCGCTAACAGTATTGCTGCTGTTTCTTAAAGAAACATTTTACAAAATATCTCGTGTCTTCAAGATTACTACATGCAGTTCTTGATTTCACTTCCGTACTGTCGCTCTGTTTGGCCATGCAGTCCGCCCCCAGACCCCAATGCTTCTGAGCTGCATGACTGTGCATAAAGAAATATACACATACTAAATGCAATAGTATAATAGTTTAATTATTGAATGTCTATTTAAGATTAAAAAGTGATGATATCATAACACAGCCAGCATTTCTGCCATTTTAAATGCACATCTATTTATTACCATTTATTATATAACGCTACCATAGGCCGTAACTAGGACTGTGAGACTGGAGTCAATGCAGAGGGTGCAAGGTTGAGGAGTCAGCAAGTCGTTGCTCCTGTGGCATCTTAATTTGGCCTTCAGGGTGTTTGGAACAGCACCCTGCAGCCTGGTTAGTCAACCAGTGCATACTTCGGACACACCCGGCTATCAGTTTCTTGGTCCCAGCCCCCTATTCTGTGGCATTATGAGTCACATGTGTTTGTGGCATGAGTGCGCCAGGCTAGCCCAGGGTGCATTACTGATATGCTATGGCACTGCGCTACCATAGTACACTGTTTAATATTTTAATTATTCACAACAATTCCTGCCCCATTGGAGCTTATAGTCGTATTCCCTTCTGCGCATACACACACAGTAGTACATATTTGTCAGCAGCAAGATAACCCACCAGTATGTTTTTGGACTATGTGACCTTATGAGCTTCACAAAATATGCTACAGTTACTGTAAATGCCTCATTATGATTAGTCTTCTTTTAATACAGTTATTACTGTTTATTTGTTTGCTATTAATATTATCATGCATTCAGTTATTGAGAAAACATGGGCACCAAAATAAATAGAAAAAAATAATCATGGGGAATACAATTTATAAATTGCAATTACTTAGCATTTGCATAAAAAGGATAAAAACGTGTAATAGAGTATTTAACTAATACACAATTTGCATTCTGCTGTTACCATTTTCTTTTGAAAAAGAAATGCTATTTGCACAGCTGTATCTGCAAAATAAATTGATGTTTTCATCCAGATTGTACACTACCATGCTAAGTACACCTAATTGTGAGTTCTATTCTGCAATTCTGATCCAATTCAGCTGCATTACAGTAATTGTCTCAGCATTGTACAATTTCGACTTCATTTGGATGTAGTATAATGCTGAAATATTTAAAGATTGACTGTTTAATATACTCTGCCCGTCCCCAAAATAAGGGGGAAATTGCCAAGATTATATCCATATTAGTTAACAATTGTAGCATTTAAAGCTGCACTTTCAAATAGTTGTGCAAGTTGCTTTTGATCGCTGCTTTTAAATGGTTACAGAGGGGAGTGTGAGCGAGAGGACCAATCAGAAACCACCCCTCCAAGATATCACAGAGCTTGTTATAGGCCGTCCCCTTCCTAGCTACCCTTCACACAGTCTAGGATCCTAGAGAAAAATGGCTGCACCTGAGCTCAGAATGCTCTATACAGGAGAGTAAATACCATAAAGGCAACAATATTTTACTCAAGAGTGAAGCATATAAAAGATAACAATGCTCACATGCTTTTATATGTGCTGAACATGCAAAATGCCTAATCCAGTATGTGGATGAATTTTTCTGTCTTAGTACTTTCAAAATGCATAAAAACTATATATATATATATATATATATATATATATATATATATATCCTTATGCATGTTTACACAAAAAAAATGAATATTGGCAGTCTTATAAAACGATGCACACAAATGCATCCATAGGAACTTCAGTCTTGGCTGCATGTCTGACATTTCTTTGGGCTGACAAGCTATTCCGCCAAATTAGTCTTTTGCTGATGTATATTTTTTTACAACAGACGAGAGGAGCAGAGACCCATTTCAATTTGTAAGACAACAAGGGAGGATTATAACTATCTCATATAATAGCCATTTTCTCTCAGTTGTGGAATGCGTTCTACCATAGTGAGTGGCTGCAGCCAGAAGCTTTTGTACTCATATTTTATCACTCATTGTTTAAGAGGAAATGAGGCCAAATAAAATGTTAAACTGTTGCTTAATGCTCCCAAAACTGTAATGTAACTTGCCTACTCAGATCACTGATGCATGCGTCTCTGTGTCAGTGTGTGGCTGAGAGGGCTATTTGTGGGCACAGAATATTGTGATGGTGCTTCTGGAATGTGGTTTCTTCCTTTTGTGTTACATCATTAGTTTAGTGTATTTGCTAGATGGCGATGGATTATTTATAAGGTGCCACAAGGATTCAGTAGCACCATACGTAGGGGAGATAACAGACACCAAGTAGCAAACTGATAAAAGCAAGCTCACATTATGTAATTATAAATACATAATTACAATGTACAGTATACATATTGTATAAGTATATAGAGAGAACAAAGGGTAGAGGGCCTTGCCCATGAGAGCTTAGATTTTAGAGTTATGCAACTGAATTTATAGTAAAATAAAATAAACATAAAAAAATACTTAGATTAAATAATGAACTTCAATAGGATGACACTGCATATATAGGAGGATGTAGAGGATGTCTGCAGAACGTTGTTTGTCACATAAAAATACATGAATTATACACATCTTTTGCAGTGAGTATTGATTGGCTGCCAGCCATTATTGCCAACAGGATACTGAAATTAACCTTCTACAAGAATTATTGTACGATAAGGAAAAGTTCCAAGTAATACAGTGCTCTGAGGTAACATTTTTATATTAGCCAGCATGTACTTTACTGTGACGGGCAGCTATACCACAGAAAGTTGCAATAATGCTTTTCAAGTAGTAGATCGTGGCAAGTATCTGCATACATTATCTGTGGTGGACTGTTAGAGCTAGATGCATTCATGAAGAACAAAGTGCACTGCAATTATTGGCATTTTGCAAATGATCGCCAGAGTCTATGTATTTATTTATTACCAGTTATTTATATAGCGCACACATATTCCGCAGCGCTTTACAGAGAATATCTTACCATTCACATCAGTCCCTTCTCTATATTCCCTATTACATGCTCACACACATACACACAAGGGTCAGTTTTGTGGGAGCCAATTAACCTACCAGTATATTTTTGGAGTGTGGGAGGAAACCGGAGGAAACACACGCAAGGACAGGGAGAATATACAAACTCCACACAGTTAGGGCCGCATTGGGAATCAAACCCACGACCTCAGTGCTGTGAGGCAGTAAGGCTAACCATTACACCGTCTGTGCTGCTCTGAAATGTACAAATGTATGTCTGCATTAGATTTAAACTAATGACATTTTCTCTAATAAACCTGTTTGTTTGTATCCAACTTCTCAAATACTGTGGTTATATTTTTTTCAGTGTATTGGGGGAGAGGTTTAATTAAAACTTAGGTTATATTTTCTAGTGTGCTATTATCCTACCATGAATGTGTGTCTGTGATTGTTATAGTACCCTGTGAGCCATTATAAGTCCTGCATGGAGGAAATATATGTAAAGGATTTCTGTCCTGGTCCTGACACAATCTGTCATTTTAATGATAGGCAAATATTCTAGCAGAAGAAAATGAATAAGTTATCCCAGCACAAGAAATGAATAAGTGGCTATTTATAAAATTGATTTGAAGCCATTGCATGGATATGGAGACAGTCTTGTTTTAAGATTTGTGTATTGACTGGGTGCTGTCTGTGCTCTTTATTGTAATTATGGCACTTCAAGAGACACTAGTGTGTTTCTACAATACCTTTTTCAGAGACATATATTTTATGCAGCAAGTTCTACGTTGTCATTTTTGCAACCGTCCAATTAGTTATCTTCACATTTAATTGCTAGGAGGGAAGTAGAGGGGTTAGGCTAGGGTTTCCCAAATGGCAGGGATGACGACCTAGAGGAGGTAGCTCAACAAAATCTGTGACCTGAAGTGAAAAGAATATCACTGTATAAAGCTTCTCTAGTCGTAAAAAATGTATAGACCAATGTCTAAAATTATATATATATAGTTAGTGATAGTTACAGGTCAGGCAGCACTGATTAGAGCTTAGGATTCATCCGCCACATGATTGGTAAGAGGCTTGATCACTCCTACAGTATATGTAGCCCAGTAGGGACCTGCAGGTGGCAGGAACGGTGTGGACAGGAGAGGCCAAAGAAGAGGCATTTTTAAACCTGAGAGACAGCAGAATCCATAGAGAGGCTAATAAGCAGATTAGTATCACGCATATTAGAGAGGGTTCATGCAGTGAAGCAGTGCCCTGTGTAGCCTATAGGGCTAGGCGTTTATTTCTTTGTTTTCTTGTTTGCTGTGAATTAAAGCATTGTGTTTAAAATTTATTGCTGGAGACTTTTAATTGGTACCTAAACAGGGCACTGAGAAAAGCTGCTACCTGGGTTCGTTCCCCTATGAAAATATGGTGGAGAATGGCTTGTATATAAGGATCTATTAGATTACAGCAACATAATTTATATGCTTTATGCATCACGGCGGTGGAATATCAGGACCTACGAGACAACATCTTATAACGATGCATATACCGGCCCACATCAGAGACTATGTATATACAGTTTCTGTAATACAGTGGAGCTGGCAGCTGAAAATGAGAATCCAGGTAACATGCATGCGAGGGGCCCTGTGTATGTTCTGTGGCGCAGAGTGTGGGCCTGTAGAGTAATTAGTAAACCAGATTGCACTGGATGTTTTTCACTGATACAGCCACAATTATAAATTAGGGTAAAATCTCAGCGCTAAGTAAGTTTGTATTGATAAAGCTGAAAGATATATCTTTCTTATTGCAATATTTGAAAACAAGTTCTTTATTGATTTTTTAAAAGTTACAGTGGTTGTTACAGTGTTGTGTCAGCATAAATTGTTAGTATATCTATTTATCAACAACTGTTTTATTTTCACTCCCTCTGCATGTTTATTTACTGCCATGAAATCACTGCAACTAATCTCCTGCTTTTACTTTAGTTCCATCCCGCCTCCTCTACCTTTATTAAACACTTTGTTATACCATAACTTTTCTCTCTCCTAAACTACTGTTAATACCACAGCGTGCTTGTATTGGCTGCCAGTTTTGGCCATATCTTTCTAGTTACATACTGTACATCGATTAATGAGTGACAGACCAGACTTTATATGATTTTTGCATGCACTTACCATACATCACAACATTTTAATAGATGGGACTGGGATAGGTTTGTGTCCACATCAAGGACAGGTCATGGCCTCATCCCCGCTGCTTGTGTAATGCTGCAAAGCACTAGGCTGCTCATTACCCTCACTGGTCTCCTTTAATCACACTAAAACTGCTGCAGGCACCTGCTACTGGCAGAGCAGAGGTGAATGGGACATACCTCCCAACTGCCGGCCAGATCATGACAATGAAGAATCAATCAGGACAGGAATGGAGCCATCAAATCGGGACTGTCCTGGCAAAAAATCGGGATGATTTAGATGTATGCGTAACATTTCTCCCTATTACCTCGGCAGCTAAATTAAATTAAGGTTAAAGGTCTGGATTAGTCCATAAGCCATAACATGGAACCAGATCCAGGGACAACTCTCATAAGTTGGGACTTAAGCAATAGCTTACAATAGTACATATTGACCTTCAATGAATATGCTAGGCAGTAGTACTGAATGTTAGTAAAATAGCCTGCTGTTTTGAACGGTTTATTATGCTTATTCTGCACTGATATTTGCGAGGATATGCTTTGATATATTTTATATGACATGGTTACTCCATGAAAATCAAGGCTAATTCTTTGTTTTATGATGCAATATATTGGATGACACAATGGCCAATGGCACAGATAATTTTTACATATTCATGGGTCATTTAAGGCATTCATAAATTAGATTTTGCTAGTACACTACATCAGTATTTATATTGGATTTGCATCTAGACATTTTAAAATATATTATGCTCATAAAACACTGTGACCATTAATGCTGCTATCTTATTTTTTAAATTTGCATATGCCTTTTCTGTATCAGGATTTACTTTAAAGATACAAAGTCATGAATTTATGATGTCCCAGTAATCTCAATAAGTAGACCTGGTTGTTCTGCATATTTTCACCAATGCAACTGAGCTACCACACTGATGAGCTAATGTTAAATCAACTTATAAAATTAGATGGTCCCTTTTCAAAACGAGTAGGTCTGTTGGCAAATATACCAAGATAGAAAAGATTTTCTATTATCACTTATTGAAGTGAGATAAAAGCTGCTATCACTACAATTTAATAAGCAAAGCTGGCCAGGGGTATCTATCTAGGCTTTACTGGTTGGCAGTACTTCACTGGTCATGCCTGGTACCCAATGCACATGTGATACAGATCAGTGGCGGAACTTGTGAGTGGTGGGCCCAGGTGCAAAAATTTGCTTTGGGTCCCCCTCCTACTCCAAGTTCAAAGTGCAGTGGGTGACAGGGAGAGGTAGCGGGTGACAGGGAGAGGCAAGAGGTAGACAAAGAGAGGCAAGAAAGTGACAAGGAGAGGGTGACAGGGAGAAGTAGTGGGTGAAAGAGAGAGATAACAGGCAGTGGGTGCCAGGGAGAAGTAGTGGGTGGCAGGGAGAAATAGAAGGCAGTGGGTGAAAGGGAGAGGGAAGAGGCAGTGGGTGACAGCGAGAAGCAGTGGGTGACAGGGAGAGGTGACAGGCAGTGGGTGACAGGGAGAGGGAAGAGGCAGTGGGGTGACAGGGGTGAGGGTGAGAGGACAGGGAGAAGCAGTGGGTGACAGAGAGTGGGAGAGGGTGGCAGGGATAGTTGACAGGCAATGGGCTAGGCAGTGGGTGACAAGGAGAGAGTGATAGGTAGAGGTGACAGGGAAAAGCAGTGGGTGAGAGGGAGAGGGTGACAGGGAGAAGGGAGAGGCAGTGGTTGACAGGGAGATGCAGTGAGTGTCCGACACATTATACACACTGTAGTACCCCCCACATTATGTCACATGTAGTGCCCCACACATTATGCTACACTGTAGTACCCCCCACATTATGCCACCTGTAGTGCCCACACATAATGCTACAATGTAGACCCCACACATTATGCCACCTGCAGTCCTCACACATTATGCCACCTGTAGTCTCACACATTATGTCCCCTATAGTGCCCACACATTATGCCACCTGTAGTGCCCACACGTTATGCCACCTGTAGTACCCCCCAAATTATGCTACACTGCAGTCCCCACACAGTGTTCTCACCAGCAGCATCCACAGGCAGCCGGCAGAGCAGCATTCACAGCCTCACATTGAGTCACACCCATGAGCTGCGCTGCTGCTGGGTCAGAAGAGCATGTGACGGGCTCCTCCATCCAGAGCTCAGCACATGCTCCTCTGACCCCACTGCAGAGACTACTGGGATGTATTACCCAGTAGTGCACTGCAGTGCTGAGCCTGACTGCACTGTGCTTCGGTCCCCTGCATGTAGCTGCCGGCCGGGTCAGTCACAGCCTTGATGACTGCCCGGCAAGCAGCTGCACTGCAGCCTGCCATACAGGCAGTGTGGACCCCTATATTACGGCGGGCCCCGGTGCAGTGCACCAGCTGCACCACCGGTAGTTCTGCCTCTGATTCAGGTGACACATGTGCACCGCACTGGAAGCCTGGACTTTATCTTCCAGGATCAAATTTGTAAGAAAATAAAATATACTTTCAAAGAAAAATAAAGCATTTGTTCAGCTCTGGTGCCTTTTGGTGATAGACATAAGCTATTGCTTGGGGAATATATTTATGGAGCTAGCCATCGAAATAGATATCACTAGTGATATGTGTCAAATTGTCATTGTTGGCCTTGGAACTTCTTAAATATAGTAAAGGTCTATCTCCTGCAGAAACACTCATTTTTGTCAGAAAAAGGCAGTTCTCCAGTTCATAAATAGACCTGGTCATCCTTGTCAGCACCTACACTCCCATGATCCTTTTGGATCACTTCCTAGAAGTGTTTGCATGTACTGTAGTCAACACTACATGTGTCGGTTGGAAGCTGATTAAATTACCCTAAACTTATTTCCTAAAGGAAATTAAAGTCTATTGTCTATCTTGTTTATATTTTGGTTAGCCAAAATATTGTTAAACTAAGAATTGTAGGCTTCCATCATGTATACTGCACAATGCTGTTGACAAACATCTCTCAATCTCAGCGACTCTCTCAGGGGCCTATTTATCAAAAAGGCTAGAAAAGACAGATTTTTTTTTTTTTTTTTTTTTGATGCTTGTTCCACTGCACATTAGTGATTCCATTTGCCAGGTCATGCAGGTGCATATTCCCTGAGACTGATCCGATAATTGATTTTCCATCGCTTTGATAAGTGGCAATAAAAGAAAATCTGCTTCATCACTGCAGACTAATAAATAGGCCCACATGTCTGTTATTAATGCCCTATTAATAACATTGGCACAGAGTGGAAACCATATGTGTACATTTATTATTCATAGCTCATTATATCCATCCACAGCAACACGTCTCAACTGTGATCTTATCATCAGGTAAATGGCAATAATATAGCCTACATATGTGCCTCTGTATTGCTATGTACTGATTGTATAGGCTAGCTCTAAAACAGTAGGGCAGCTGTAAATCTGCTACTGAAAAGGGTTGTATTTACAAAAGAAAACACAAATACTGGGGACACAGAAACACACTTATTAGTCAACACACACTAATACCTCTTTTCCACCAAAAACCCAGGTCCGACCTGGGTTTTTGGACATGGTTCCAACCCTGGTCAGACCCAGGTCAGACCCATTTACACTGCACCTTTCATCTGGGTTACTCCCAGGTCAGCCCTGTTCACACTGAACTCAGGTCTGCCCTGCTAAACCTGTAAGGTCATTAAAAGTGGGAGGTGACTGCTCCACAGCCACCAATCAGCTCATTTTAGGCATGATCCAGGTCAGATAACCCGGGTTGCACCGTTTACACTGCACCATTACCCGGGTCCATCCTGGGTCCAACCCTGGTAGCTACCTGGGTTGGATTGCAGGGTCACTTGACCCAGGTTATTTTTCAGGGACCCATTTACACTGAGCTGCGACCTGGGTAGACCCAGCAAAAACCCAGGTTTTTGCTCTGGTGTAAAAGGGGTATTATTTACCACAACAAATGTAACCATGCAATCCTTGCTGCTTCCAAGTAAAGGGGTTTACTGCACCCCCACTGTCGTAAAGGAAAATAATATATTATTAGGGAGTATACAAAGTTAACATTATAGTGGAATATTAACAAAAAAAATCATTTTTATTAATAACAACGAAAATTAATTCAAACAAATAAATGAGCTGTTGCTCAATAAGCAATTTCATACTACTTTGATTTCATTCTGCGGCATAATTCAACATAATGATCACATGTAAAAGTTAACAATGTTAATTGACTTAGTCTGGAACTGAAGTATTCCTTTTCTTATGCCAGATTCTATGCTATTTGAGGACACTTAGTTATTGCAATAGCTCTGTGCTTTTGCTAAAATCTAACGCTTCAGTGGTGTCACTTACATCATTACTTTATTAAGAATATGAAGGCAGTGAACTGATACCAGTTGCTTTCTTTTTTTAAAAGTCTAAGGAGTGATTCTTTAATATTCAAATATTGGTGTCAGTTTTATACTGTATCAAGCATTTTGGGACATTATCTGCCATCAGGAGAGAAGTATGTTTCCGATTAATCAGTCTTGAGTGACTAAGGGGCTGATATATAAAAGAATGCCCACCCCCCCAAAAAAAGAGGAAATAGGGTTTTATACATGTTTTTAGGGTCACTTAAGTATCTGCCATATGTAATAAAGGGTTAATGCAGCAGATATTGCAAACAAATCCAACTTTAGTCAACTATCGGAACAGCATTGCATAACACCACTGTTCCCATAGACCCCGAAGGGAATGGAAATGTTACAGCATGGAGATGTACAATAGTCTAAAACAGAATGTAGTTGCCTTACATTCGCTACCCAGTACACTGAAGCATACGGAGCTAGTAACAACAACAAATTCCTCTAAGACAGACACTGCGCTACTGGGTCTGATTCAGGTGTGCATGGAATTTTAACCAATTCCGATGTTCATATAGTTGACCGATTATTTGCCACAAAGTTTTTTAGACCTCTTTGACACATGCTTGCTGCAGAGTGTATGCATATGCAAAAAGAAGCTGTTGTGATCTGGGACCGATGGTATCATCAGATATAGGCGGCAAAGTGATGGGCTTTCCTTGGTGGTCACTGGCAGGTGGCATGAAGTGAATGCTAAAAAGTCCATCTCATAGGCGTGCTATGGGAGTGTCAGTAAAAGCGTCTGCATTCCCAGAGGCACAGCCGTGGCCACAGAGGCCATAGTCAGATGAAACTGCACCTGTCATAGGGTTGTGTCAATGGTGCACCAATGGTGGTGTGTGAAGAATCACTGACGGTGTTACAGCATGCAGAGATGCAGAAAGTGGGATTTTCTGGGCTTGCTCATTCAGCCGCATGCTCCAACATCAGTGGTAGGCTAAACCTAGTATTTGCATATTATTCCAGCAGCAGATACAAGAGCGGACACAACAGTGTCCACCTCTGAATTAGGCCCACTACCTGGTGTCTGTCTCGGGGGGATTCGTTTTTTTTACCATCTGGAGTTGTTACCACATCACAAATTCCCCCAATACAGACAATATGCTTACTGTACATGCCCGCACTTGATTTGGAACATGTACACAATTGAGACGTGCCTGGAAAGTCATGAAAGACTGAGGATTTCTTCACCAGGACAGAGGTTTTCTCACGAGCTGTCCTGGCAAGGATCCTTCCATAATCAACCATCTGAGTAATCCTATGTTTGTGTCGAATGGCCGCAGGAACTGAGACGCTGGCGCATATTTTCTGCGTATGGGATTACAGAAAATGGTGACGACACGCCCGCATTTTTGCCGCCACTCTCTGTTACTTGCCACAAATCAACCTCTGTCTTGTTAATCACTTGCGAATAAATCCTCACTACAACCATAGTCACATTCAATCACAGTTCTATCACTTGCATTGCAGCTAAGACGCATGTACACCGGCCGATGTTCGCTCAACTGCGTAAATAATAAATATCAACATTGTGTACATATCTGGATCAGGTCCTAAGTCCATTAACATTCTTAACTTATCATTATGTTTTGTTACACTGCAGAATGAAATTAAAGTAGTGTGAAATTGCTTATTGAGTGATAGCTCATTTAGTAGTTTCTGTGTATTTAAAAAAGACGCTGCTTTGCTGAAAGTCTGAAAGTTTCTTTACAATTACAAATTAATAATGAGTATCAAAAATGATTGAGATTGCTTCATTTATAATTAAGTATCCAACTCACAGTTGCGGCGGTGGATACTTAATTGCTGGAGCAATTCAGTATTGCTCCGGTGCCGGGACAGCTGCTCTGAAAAGAGGATGTCCCCCGCGATCCCTAACACTGCTACAGAAGTGCTGCTGGGTCTGCATGAGGTCACACATGCGCATGCCTGCGGAGGGATCCAGTCAGATCCATCTTCACAACCCCAGATCTTCCTCCCACAGGACGGAGCCAGGCTCCAGGAATCAACACTTTCTAAAGATGGCATTGGTTCCTGCAAGCAATCTCTGAAAACTTTCACATTTCTGTGTTTGCAGAATACTAGACAGCTCCATCGGGCCACTAAAAATGAATGGGTCTGTTACTGAAAACATGCAGAAACTAGCATTTCCACATATGTAACAGACCCATAAAGAATAATGAATAGGCCCTTATGTCACCAATTACTTGTACTGTAGCTGTATGACAGTTCCATTCTTAGGTACATGTCTGCAGTAAATTGCACTTACCGAGCGTTATATGCTGTGTACAAATAAAAGACATTCAGTGACCTAATGAAAAAGAATGAGTCTACTGCCATGATTAAGAGAAAGTATTATAGATACAGGCAGCCTGTTGCCCTTGAGAGGAACTTGGTTAGGTGCTATGATTTACTTGACCTCATCTTTTAATGATGATCTATAATCTTCTACATTGTTCAGACCATGGGTCTGTGCTATGCCAGCACTGATAGCAAGCATGCACTGTTTTGAAAATCTATTTCATAAAGACAATGAATAGTTCATTCTCATTATCTTTTAATGGCTACAGACCTTTAACTGTAAATAGATTTATCTGGTCTATACTATGAACAAAACAAGCTACAGTACCCTGCAAATTTACCTGTATAAAATGCAATTTTACATATAATGGATTTTATATGTATTTTGTGTATACGGTATATAACAGGGATCTCTCAATAGAAATATTAAACATATACAGTCAGGTACATAAATATTGGGACATTGACAGAATTTTCATATTTTGGCCTCTATTTACCACAACAATGGCTTTGAAATGAAACAGACAAGATGTGCTTTAACTGCAGACTTTCAGATTTAATTTGAGGGTAATTACATCCAAATCAGGTGAACGGTGTAGGAATTACAATGGTTTCTATATGTGCCTCCCACATTTTAAGGGGCCAAAAGTAATGGGACAAACTAAACAATCCTAAATCTAACTTTCACTTTTTAATACTTTGTTGCAAATCCTTTGAAGGCAATTTCAGCCTGAAGTCTGGAACGCATAGACATCACCAAACACTGGGTTTCATCCCTGGTGATGCTCTGCCAGGCCTCTACTGCAAATGTCTTCAGTTCCTGCTTGTTCTTGGGGCATTTTCCCTTCAGTTTTGTCTTCATCAAGTGAAATGCATGCTCAATCAGATTCAGGTCAGGGGATTGACTTGGCCATTGCATGACATTCCACTTTTTAGCCTTAAAAAACTCTTTGGTTGCTTTTGCAGTATGCTTCGGATCATTGTCCATCTGCACTGTGAAGCGCCGTCCATTGAGTTCTGAAGTATTTGACTAAATATGAGCATATAATATTGCCCGAAACACTTCAAAATTCATTCTGCTGCTTTTGTCAGCAGTCACATCATCAATAAATACAAGGGAACCAGTTCCATTGGCAGCCATAAATGCCCATGCCATGACATTACCACCACCATGCTTCACTGATGATGTGGTATGTTTTGGATCATGAGCAGTTCCTTTCCTTCCCATCACTCTGGTACAAGTTGATCTTTGTCTCATCTGTCCATAGGATGTTGTTCCAGAACTGTAATGGCTTTTTTAGATGTTGTTTGGCAAACTCTAATCTGGACTTCCTGTTTTTGAGGCTCACCAATGGTTTACATCTTGTGGTGAACCCTCTATATTCACTCTTGTGAAGTCTTCTCTTGATTGTTGACTTTGACACATATACACCTACCTCCTGGAGAATGTTCTTGATTTGGCCAACTGTTGTGAAGGGGTCTTTCTTCACCAGGGAAATAAGTCTTCTGTCATCCACCACAGTTGTTTTCCGTGGTCTTCCGGGTCTTATGGTGTTACTGAGCTCTCCGGTGCATTCTTTCTTTTTAAGAATGTTATAAACAGTTGATTTGGCCACACCTAATGTTTTTGCTATCTCTCTGATGGGTTTGTTTTGATTTTTCAGCCTAATGATGGCTTGCTTCACTGATAGTGACAGCTCTTTGGATCTCATATTGAGAGTCGACAGCAACTGATTCCAAATGCAAATGTCATACCTAGAATCAACTCCAGACCTTTTACCTGCTTAATTGATAATGAAATAATGAGGGAATAGCCCTCACCTCCATGACATAGCTTTTGAGTTGACAGTCCCATTACTTTTGGCCCCTTAAAAAGTGGGAGGCACATATAGAAACCGTTGTAATTCCTACACCGTTCACCTGATTTGGATGTAATTACCCTCAAATTAATGCTGAAAGTCTGCAGTTAAAGCACATCTTGTTTGTTTCATTTCAAAGCCATTGTGGTGGTGAATAGAGGCCAAAATATGAAAATTCTGTCAATGTCCAAATATTTATGCACCTGACTGTAATTAGAATAGAATAATGTGGGGATAGACATACAAAACTGAGTCAAGTTTGTGGTGTAGTTTATAAAGCAGTTGATTCTGGTAAATAATATACAAAAATTAGTTTATCTTTTGGCAGATGAACAAAGGGGACCGCAATCTGGTATCTAGCAGGTTAAGCTGGTGGCCAATCTGGCAGCAGTGTATAAAATGGTGGCTAATATATCAATCAGACTAACCATCTTGTTGCTAGGCTAAGAAATATCTCAAGCATTAATTCTGTGCACACGCCATAGGTAAGTACGCATGGAGAAAGGGGGCCTAGTCACACATTATACCCCATCTAATCATGACAACCATACAAAATGCCATAAGGTGGAGCTACTTGGCTTAGACATCTAGATGGCCAGACCAGCCCATAAGGCCATCAGTTCTTCTGTCAGTATTACTAATATGCCCAGTATGGGCGTGCTAGTGTATAACATACCCCCATTCTGGTGGCCAATGTATAGCAGTCTTCCAGTAGCTAAAGTATGCAAAACATTCCATGATCCTTGGAAGAACTGCCCCCCTCTCAACTAATGAACTTCCCTCTACATAGCTTCTTGCCCTAAACCGTGGTGGCAATCCTGGTTGAAAATATATACATTTATGCAAATGTTTCCTTTGTAAGCAACTTTGTAGTGTGACAATACTGTACATGTATGTAAAGTGGTCTGTGTGCATATCACCATAGGACTCTTGTGAACTGCAGAAGTGTGACTTTACTCACTGCATCATGCAAAATAATGGCTGCATATACACCTGAATAACAAGTGGAGAACAGTAATGCAACTTCCTGCTCTCCACAATAAAACAGGTGTCTGGGTGAGACTGTAACAGGTGTTGAATGCAGGGACAGTAGTCAACAAAATAAACACAAACAGAAAAATGGGAGATTACATAACATAATCCTGGAAATTTTCCCATACCTGATGACAAAAGAAGGTGCTAGTGGTGTGTCCTGTATCTGAATAGGCTCACTAATGGGCAAGGGCATGGGACTGTCCTGCACCCCAATAGGTGCTTCTTCATGAGACTCATTGTCCATGTTGATGAGTTTTCTGACACCCTCAGTTGGTGTCAGGTGAGGTGAAGGTGTTGGCTCACATACCCCTAGGAAGTGGCACCTGTTGCTGTCATACATAGCACTGTGAGATTGCACCACATAGCTGTCCTGCACAGTATCGACTATGTCAAACCCAACATGGGTCAGATGTGGATAGTCTGTCCAGGGAACAACGGTCTTAAGCGATGGAATGTTTTATCATCAGTGGCTTTGAGCCACAACCTGGAGTTCTGCTAAGCATCTTGCACGTTGTTCTCAACTTGTGACCAGTTTGAACTTGCTGGTGGGAATAATGGTGTGGGTGCACTTGGACAGAAGACGATGAGCAGGAGAGGGAAGTCCATCTCTCTGAGTATTTCTTAAATTTAGGAGCACCATAAACATGTCAGAAGCATCTCTATAACATTTATCTAACAATTGCTTTGCATAATATACTGCCCTTTATGCTAGTACATTGGACTGTGGATAGCGAGGACTGCTGGTGACATGTGAGATGTCACATTCACTGATGAAAGTCTGGAACTCACCACTCATGAACTGCATGCCTTTGTCAGTAAGTAACATGCATGGTATGCCATGTGCAGAAAAGTTTTCTTTTAAATTTGTTGATGAACCAACCAAAATATTAATCTACTAACAAAAGGTGCTCTTTCCCTCTCCATTCAAAGAGATCTGCAACAACGATGGATCAAAGGACGTCAGGGATCTCATAGAGAGTGAATGGTTCCTTGGCATAATAGGCCCGTATATCATTGAGACAACTCACTCAATGTCAGCAACAATAGAGGGCCAAAACAGGGCATCCTTAACCCGCCGTATGGTGGCCTTATGCCTTGGATGCCCCTGGTGGGCCTGCTGAGCATAGAAGCCTTGAAGAGCATAAGATATCACAAAATGGTAACCAGGGTCAATTCATTGTGGAAGACAAAAAAACACTTGAGATTCCCTGGAGCAAGAAGGCTAACCATGCAGGACACCACAAGATAACCATCGGCAGAAGTCATCCCTGAGTGTAGCATCATGAAGCTCCTCCATGCGTCTGGAGGAGAAGACATCAAACTACTACATCAAAATCATCTTCAGCACAGGGACACTAGTCCAGGAGGTGAGCACGTGATTAGACATCAGCGACCTTTAGGTCTTTGCCACATTTGTACACCACATCCAGATGGTACCTTTGGAGCTCGAGTATGAAATGTTGGATTCATGTAGAGGCAGCATGCAGGGGTTTGTGGAAAATGGTGATCAGGGGTTGGTGGTCTGTCTCAACGAACACTGGATGCCCTTAGATGAACTTGTGAAACTTTTGACAAGTAAAGACTAGAGCCAACAGTTCCTTTTCAATTTGAGAGTATCAATACTCGGTTTCAATAAGGGCCTTGGAAGCAAAAGTGATGGGTTTGTTATGATCCAAGCTAGGAGGCATCAGAAGAGATCACAACAGGAACATGCATATTAAAAAAATTGAAGGACCAGGATGGAAGTGAGCTTAGCCTTAAGGTGGGAAAAGTAGCTGCAGCATTTAAGTCCAACCAACACCATTCAAAATTGTTGAGCAAAAGCTGGTGGAGTGGGGCTGAGACCTCACTGTAGCGTAGCAGAAATTTTAAAATGTAGTTGACCATACCCATAAAACGCTGCAGACTCAAATTATCTGTTGGGGTAGGCCTGTATTGGATAGCATTTGTCTATTGGCAGGATCCAATTTAACACACATTGTAGTTAGGAGTTGACCAACATACGGCACCTCAGTGACTCGACATTTATTTCACTACATGTCGATTTCATGGATTCCTTGGAGGACCTTGCATGTCATGTTCTTTCATGGTGCAACCCCAAATAAGGATGACATCAGGGTATCCCTTGAAGAGTTACTCCATGCAACATTGGAATACTTCACTGCCAGTGCATATGCCACATGGCATTCAGAAGCAGGCGTACATCCCTCAGGTGTCATGAACGTGGTGAGCATGGACAATTCCTTGTCCAGTGTGATCTACCAGAATCCACATTTGGCAACCAGAGTGGTATATATGTTTGCATTTGGCATATCAGCTATTATTTGCTCCACAGTTCTGAGGAGGTGATGCGGTGTCATCAGAAAATTGTTCTGATGCATAGGGTCACTGCATATGTGCACCAAATCATTTGTTTTACTGCAGCAAATATAGCAGACACCCATGGGGGGCTTCTACCACTGTAGCAATTATTTTCAATGCTGTCACGCAATTTATCTACGCTATCACTTTGTCCTTCATGACCAGAGGTAGACATCTAAGAGTGCATACTGTGGGAGAAACAGTCTCATCTAAACACATATGATAGGTAACTGAGAGTTTGCCAATGGTATTACAGTTGAACAGATCAGCAAATCTTTTGACTCTGGAACGTCCTGTTGAATGACATGCACATGTTGATCCTTTATGTTATTACCCCAGTTTTATGTGGTCCAGCAAACCTATGAGTGGTTTGACATTACTGTCAGCTATATGAAACTGAGGAAGGAAATTTGTGGACTGCAGGGATGCCATGCCCATGGTCTTGATTACTTGACCACTGTAAGCAAATCAATTTACAATGTGAGAGCAGTCAATAGATGTTTTGGGGTTTGTACACTGGAGGAGATAATGTGACATGTGTTACACAGTGTCAATTTCTATTTTGATGGCATTAGTGGTCTCCTTATCTATTATGGTGGTAAATGTTTCACCCTTATCAGCCTTGAGGTGAATACTCTTGCAGTGGAGACCAGTGTCTGGGTTTTTTTCTAGCAGAGCGTCCACAGCTTGAAAAATGCATGATATGAACGATAACGATATCGACCATATTGTTATCATTCAGATCGTTCATTTTTTGGTGCCCAATGACCAGAGATGCGCTGGCACGTATGGTCAATAACGATATCGACCAGATTACATAGGAACCCACGATAGTTGATGGCGGGTCGCTGGCCCGTCATTAGTGGGTTGGTTGTGTGCTGGATGAACGATAACAATCATCCAGCACACCGGGAAGGTGCAGAACAATCAGTCAGCGATATCATTATCGCTGACTGATCGTACCGTGTGTACGCACCTTAAGGTTGTCTGTTATCAGCTTTAGGCTTTGCATGCCACAATCATTGCAGCATTTCTTGATAGCAGGACATTTGCATTTACTGGAATGGCAACTGCCGCAATTCACACTGTGGGCCTGACTCAGCATGGAGTTGCTAATACACACACGCATTCGGCCAATTGTTGCATACTGCGCATGCGTATGCACCGCAGTGTGTGTGCGCAAACTGGCCACTGTGATCGGGACTGTGATTGCAGTGACTACACAGACCCATCGCAGAGTGATTAATAGGAAGTGCTGTTTGTGGGTGGTGACGGAAAGGGGGGGGTTAGCAAAACGCAGGCGTGCCAGTGTGTTTCAACGCTGTTGCAGGGGCGTGCTTAAATTATCCACTGCGATTCCATATGCAGCCTGAGGACTCATAGTGTGTGTGGCTATTAGCAGTTTCTGAGTAGGGTCAGAGCTTGTGCAAGTGTGTGTGAGGCTGTGATGGTAACTCAATTGTACCAATGGTTTTGCAGTCTTGTTAAAAATTATGGATGTGTGGCAAGTAAAGTGGACATCGTTGTGCAGTGCTGCGACAGCATAGTGATCGCAGTGGGTTAGCATACTATCGCAGTTGAACTGCGTGCGTAATCGCTATTGCAATCGCAGTTGCGATCCGTAGTGAATCAGGCTCCGTGTGTTTGTTGCTGCATATGTTGCTGGAGGTCACATAATACATAAGACTCTACATTGCACTTTTATTGGACTTCTCATGCAGCATGCATATGTATATCATCCTTGCTGATAATCAGCTCCCTCCTTTCCGAGAGGGAGCTGATTGTCGGCTAACAGCGGTAGGCGTGTCCGGACAGTTATGACACATTGGTGGCAGAGCCACGCTATCGTGTCATCGTGGCCCCACCCCCTCTTTACAATGTCGTTATTTTCGGCATTGTGAAGCAGGGGGCGGTAACACGATGACGCGATTGAGCGCGAATTTCGTCACCACCCCCCCCCCCCCTTCCCCGCTGCGGGGATTTCTAGTTTACTATGGGGGGGGGTCGGGATAGTTGGTGGATGCCGGGAGGCTTGCCTGCCGTCCCGGGGGGGGGGGGGCGGGAGCAGATATTCGGGAGGCTGAATAACCTGAATAACAAATGGAGAGCAGTGATGCAGCTTCTTGCCCTCCACATTAAAGCAAAACAACATACATCTACAATGTAAATTACAACTTCAACTAATAAAGTATTGGGAAGATTGTGACTCAGCCTTGCAGAAGCAGGCAGAGCTGATCTTTTATACACTTATGTATGTCACACGTGCTCATATCTGGCCAGTCCAAGTTGTTCACAGAAGCAGGATTTTAGTATCTACGTTTCCATGACGATAAAGTTTTACAGCTTTTTGGTTCATATTGTACTTTCCATTGGGATAACAGTACACTACAGTTTTGTTACTTTCCTATTTGCAGGAGCGTTGTTTTTCAATGCACAATAATCTGAATATTTGTTCCAACAGCCAGTATCAATTGGGGTTATTATCAGTCCCACAGTGTAAATTGGATGACTAGATTTTTGACAGCGTCTTCATCCAGTTTACACAGTGGGACTGATAACCCCAATTGATACTGGCTGTTGGAACAAATATTCAGATTATTGTGCATTTATTCACAATAAGGATCTTTTTTAAAACTACAAAAACCTTCTCAATAGTGCTGGTGTGGATATCTTATCATAACTGATTTGTTTTTTATTTTCTTGATATATTGTCTGTAGATTTTTATGATGATCATGTTCACTCACAAATATGATGTTTATGTGACGAGGGGGTGGTCGGCGAAATGCAGGCATGCCAATGCGATTGAATGCAGTTGCAGGGGCGTGCATAAATTAGCCACTGTAATGCCATAGGCAGCTTGGGCTTTCACTGTGTGTGATGAGGTTAACAATTTCTGAGTAAGGTCTGACCTCGTGCAAGTGTGCGTGAGTCTCCGATTGTATTCGCTGTTTTCGCGGACTTGCAAAGTATTATGGATGTGTGTAAGGTAAGGTAGGCATCCTTATGTTGTGCTGCAACGACATAGTGATTGCAGAGGATTAACATATTTTAAGGTGGAGAGAATGAGGCCAGCTCCATTATCTGAAGGGAGGAGAGATACCATAACTTGAGAATAATACAGCATATAGATGTACAGTTTGGTTTTGCTGAAAACCGAACACAACCGAACTTTGGGGTTCTGAGTTGAACCAAATCCCGGCTAAGATCACTTTGGGGTTCTTAGTTGAACCCCCCATTTTCCAACAACCGAATCAGTCCAGTGTTCGAGGTTGAATCAGGCTCAAAGTACTTTCCTTAATACCTCACTCTGAGAAAAAAGTTTGGATGCCCCTGCCTTACATAAACTTTATCAAAGTTTAAAGAGATTTTCTTTATGGTTTTGCTAATCATAAACTTTCGGTGCTGGACACTTTTGCTAGTTGTACAGTAGTTTTCTATAATGAAGAAGTGTAGCTTAATGCTTTAGCATTACGGACACTTCTTGCTTTGCCAGCCCACCTATTATTATGAGTACACTGTAAACTTTCCACCTGACATGATTTTGGACTTCCAATATTGGGCCGAATTCTGAGTCAGACTGAGTCGCGTTCATGTCCCAGTCTCTTGCTGCAGTCATGTCTGTGTCTTTACGCTGATACCACTACAAAGCCCTTATCTGGTGTACGAGATGCCCACTTTGAGTGTTTTTAGAAGCTCAAATACTGCTTAGTGTGACTTAAGATGCCGTCATCGGTCGCACCATTGAAACTTCCCCCATCCCTATTGCAGGTGCAGGTTATCCGTCTGAATATGATCTCCAGTGTGAATGTTTCTGCATCTTTGTATGCAACCAATATCCGCAACACTCCCATAAGACACAACATTTCTGTGCATCTGATTAGCCACCCCCTGTTACATCCCAGTCACCACCCAGGAACGCCATACATTCCCAATACACTGCTGATAACCTGCGTGTAATCTGTACTGCCACTTTGTACAAACAAAATTGGGGAAAAGAAAAGCAGGGTATAAGAGTGGAGCACATAGCTGGGGGGGACAGGTGAGTTCTCAGGAAATGCTTGCTGCCCTCAACTGAGATAGGTGATCCTTAGTGCTGGACAGGAAAAACTAATGAGAAAACTCCTGTCTCAGTTACAAAGTGAAGAGTCTTAGGGGGGAAAAAACATCCTCCAGACTAAAGCTCAAATCTAATTAGTATCTTCAGCCGTGATAGAATTAGGGGGAAAGTGACATGCTGAAACGTATGTGTGTGAAGGTCACTTTTACTATACAACAGGCATTACTGATAGATGGCAAAAAAAAGATCACAATTAAAAATAACCACTGCCTTCAGTTAAATCAGTTCTGAAGGAAACACACAGGGTGCACACACATATACTGTACTGTATTCAGTATATGTCTATTTAAGACGAATCGGTCATGAAAGGCGCTCACAAAATAGCAATAGCCATGGCAAATCACAAGTCACAGCACATCAGTCACAGACACATCTACTATTGCTCTGGGTTATTAGAGGAACTAAAATAGTGGTGAGGATGACTAATTCCTCAGCCAACACAACATATGTGTTTATATACCTTGGATAAACTGTAGCTGTAGCTTTGGCACCAAACAACATAGAATAATTTATTAAATATATTTACTTGTAGGAGTGAATAATGATTCATTTACCATATGAAGGAGAGATGTGCTAAGCCTAGGAGAGTGATAAAGTGGAGAGAGATAAAGTACCAACCAATCAGCTTCTAACTGTCCCTTTACAGGCTGTGTTTAAAAGATGACAGTTAGGAGCTGATTTGTACTTAATCTCTCTCCAAGGCTTAGGGCTCGATTCAGACTAACTCGCTAGATGCGTTCGCACGCAGCGAAAGTATGCAATTCCACGAGCGCACAGCAAGGCAATAGCACGCCTACTATGTCGTAGCGTGCGATTGCTCTGTGTATGCAGATGCCCACCAGCCAGTCTTAAGATGCCCACTTTCCCACGTCATGTCAAGGAAGTGTATGAAACCATCGGTACCATCGAGTACCATCAGAAGCGATCACAGCAGTTGAGGCAGACCATACCCTACCGCAAGCACTGCGATTGCTTCAGTGTAAAATTCAGCCAGGTGACGTGTACCAGGATGCTGCGTCTTAATTATGCACGCCTCTGAAACGGCGTTGAGACGTTCAGGTACGCCTGTATTCGCACCACCACTCCCCCGTTTTCATGGACCATCCCCTGTCACCACCCACAAACGGCATGTCCTGTCACTCTAGCTAGCGAGCTGTCTATACACAGCGAGCGAATGCATCCCGATCGCATGGACTAGTTCACGCAGGCGCAGTGCGATGCGTACTGCGAACATGGGCGCCTTGACAAAGACGCCCATGTGACGTCGAAACGCGTAGGTGATTCCCTACAGTTCCAGGATCTCAAGGACATGGCTCACCTCAGTTGCCTGACTCTAACTCCATAAGACATGGTGATGGCTCCCGCTTCACATCCTGCTGCACATACATCCAAGTGCCGACCGTCATGTCTCCCGCTCACACAAACGAATTCAGCAACGTGTGAGCCGGAAGAACGGACTTCACTGCTTAAACACCCGGCGGCATTGAAGCACGGGACAGGAGCATCAGGTACACCCTGGGGATATTCTCCTGGAATCTGCCTATGATTTGCACTGCTGGAGCAGAATAAATGGCATGGAGGAATAATCCTTTTTACTGCAGCCCCTCCATTTCCAGGATCCACCAATAACATTCATCGTTAGTCGCCCCCCGCTGGTTGGGTTGAGCGCAGTACCAGCCGTGAACTAGGGTGACAATACCCTCTTTATTTCCATGCTACACAGGATTGGAGTCTGCAGGTAACCATGTCTACATAAGGGCCAACTGTCCATTTAGCCTATTAAACACCCAGTGGCCCTTATTACAAGACTATTACTACATACAGTATACATTTTTACCTCTCTGAGGAAAGACTTAAACTTTTGAGCCATATCCTAAGATCAGTTCTGTAATTACATATGAACTAATGCCTAGATGTGTGCATAGTTTTATACAAGTTTATAAATACCAGTATATAATACACATTTTAATTATTGTGAACTGTGGGCCTGATTCAGACCCGCTCGCGAGCGCTCTCAAGCGGGTCGATGTTGCCCAAGTGCGCCTTTGGTGGGCGTGCCGGGGGCGTGGCTGCCCAGACGGAGGCGTTCCCATGGGAACGCCTACCGTCTGTGGCCGGCCCCACTGACATCACTAGTGATGTCAGTGGGAGTGCTTTTGGCTCTGATAGAGCCAAAAGCGCTCCAGGGCTTGCGAAGGCTGAGACGACAAGGGTCTCGTCACAAGCCCGATGGTCGCGATGGTCTTGACCATCGCGACCATCATTTTGGCCGCTCGCTATAGCTGTGGGTGGCCAGGAGGCCGCTCCAAAAAGTAAGAGGGACGGCCCTGATTCAGAGCGAGCGCTCTGTCAGAGCGTCCGGCTCTGAATCAGGGCCAGTGTTAGTTCACATGTGTGACCTTCTTTTTTATAAATAAATGATATGCATTAATTTTGACTTATTGGCTTGAGTGTGATAATTGTTAGCTTTCAATCTCTGCGACTGTTTTCTCTATATAGTATATTTACTTACCTGTCAGGATTTTCACTGCTGCCGGTCTTCCGGTGTCGGGATTTGAACCACCGGACGTAGGTCCGGCGGTCATTCATACCGATCACGTTATTATAACTAGGGTTTTATAACAGTTGTAAGACATATGAGATTATCTGAAAGTAGTGACAAGATGAGAGAGATTACATGATGGCTCAAGAAGTAAATTTATGTGGAAGGTAAGAGATGTAGGGGAAATAAAGGTTATTAGTTATTTGGGAGTGAGAACAAATTTATAAGGAGACCAAGCAGAGAAGTTGACAGGGAAACTAAATCTTGTAGGGTCATAAGCAGCAAACTATAGGACTATAGGACTTACTTGGTTACTGATAAGGATGATTTTAAGTGATAGTGGTGGAGAGAATTAGTTTTGTTTTACTCAGCCTAAAGACTCTTCACAGAGATTGGCTCCCAAGACTATGATGTAGACAGCCCAGGGCTTCATTCATCGAATATCCAGGTTTTCCTGCTGATGGTTATTTGCTATTGATAGTAGGTAACGATGGCGCCATCTATGTCAACCTCTTCAATGGACACTCCTAATTCAGAGCATATTTACTGTTAGGTAAGTGTGGTAGCACATCATTTCGGGAGTTCCACCCTTTCATCATAGTCATTGATTTATATTTTCTAATTGGCTCTTTACATTCATTTAAAATGATTCCATTGTCAGATATGTCTATGTAATGTTTGTGATAAATAAAGATGCTTTGATCTGGAGCTTGGAACACATCCCTAAATGTGTAATATATTTTCTTCTAGGTAGTTTTAGGAGGTAGCGTGGAGAGGTCACCCAAGAGAAATGCTGAGTCACAGCATGAAGGAGGTGTGGCTACACATTGGGAATTCTGGTCTGTTTGCGGCAGTGCGATGATGAAGGGGGTGTAGGCACTCCATCATGTAGGGTGTGTCCACAGTATGTTGTGGGTGTGGTTTTATACCTGCCCCACCTCTCTTCTCCTTCTCGGTGTACATGAGTGTGGAGGAAGATCAGAGTATTTTCCAGCACCTGGCAATTTCCTGGATGTGACAGCATCATTGGTGTACTATGGGGGATGCAGTCATTAGATTGACAATAACAATGTTGACACCATAATGTCGACAGCTAAGACCATTCTCAAAATGTTGTGGGTGTGTTGTGAGTGTGGTTTTATACCTGCCCCACCTCTCTTCCCCTTCTCGGTGTACATGAGTGTGGAGGAAGATCACAGAGTATTTTCCAGCACCTGGCAAGTAGCCGGGATGTGACAGCATCATTGGTGCACTCTGGGGGATGCAGTCATTAGATTGACAATAACAATGTTGACACCACAATGTCGACAGCTAAGACCATTCTCAAAATGTTGACATTGTTAGAATGTTGATATTAGGGTTATGCTGCAGTACAGGAGGGTTAAGTTTAGGCACTAACTGGAGGTTAGGGTTAGGCACTAGAGGGAGGGGTAGGGATTAGGGTTAGAGTGGGTAGGTATTCTTACCAAAATGTTGGCGCATCAGGTCACATGAGCACCACGTCCCAGAAGCTGTCTTTGGGAGCTGGTAAGAGACCACTGGGCCACCAGGGACGACATGTCAACATTCTATTATGTTGACCTTTCTCAGAGTATACATGATAATTGCCGATATTCTGAATGTTGACATTATGAATGTCAACATATCATACACAGTGTGGGACTGGAGCATGAAGGGCCCACCAGGGGGAAATCAGTGGTAGGGGCCCATGCTTTGCGGTGTGGTCAGTTACCACAGGGTATAATGCCAGCCTCCAGAGAGGCTTGTACAGACATTAGAGACCATGTAACTGACCCTATAATAGAGTAACAATATAAAATTCAAGTGCACAGTCTGAAACTTGACATTAGAGCAACCGGTGGGGTCCCCAGTCAATGGGGCCCACTGAGGGTTTACCCTGTACCCATGTGGGCTAGTCCAACTCTGATAATACCTAAGCATTATGAGTACTCCTACCGCTGTCAGCGAGTATCGTTGGGCAGCTGAGTGTCACTTTGCTGATCCCACAATATTTTGTTGTTAAATAGCAGATATCTGATTTTCTGTTATTGTGATAAATAAACAAATAGCACCCAGTGTCCTCACAGGATGTTATGCTGGTCATAATTGCTATTACTGCTGGCATTCCAGCCTATATGATATCACTAGCACTGACATTGTGTACAAAATAATATTTATGCAAAACATGTCTGGCAAGCTGTCAGTAATTGTCTGCCAAAGGAATGCAAGGAAGCAAGATGGGCATATTTAGTTATTTTTAGTAATGTATAACCGCTTACTTTATGTATATTATTCTGCTCAGTAATACACAGGGCCATATTCAATTTGGAGCGAAAAGTCCAGTGCCAGATTTTTCGCCGTCATCGGAAGTTTTGTCGTCGAAAAGTTATCGCAATCGTCCCCGCTATTCCCCGTATTCAATTTGAAATATTGGAGACTAAACAAGAGATTACTGTAAAGTTCTCCTGATTGACTGCTCCTGAAGCTTTTATATCTGTACAGTTGGTACCTCTGGTTACCTTTACATCTTGCCTTCCTGTTATGGCTATCTAGCAGTAGGCACATCCTTGTTAGGGGTAGATGCAGACATAGGGGCTGATTCTGAGTCGCAAGTTTCTGTGACTGCTGTACCCTATGACCATGGCATTACACTTACCTTCCTATGCTTATGTGATAATCCACCAAAGTAAAGGGTCTATGTATTAAGACTAAAAGTGCCCATCCACTTAAAGATATGAAAACGTCTGCACGATTATGACATTGTAATCGTGCAGTAGTTTGTCAATCTGCGATGTGCCTACACGGAACGAGCAGTCATTCAGTGTAGGCACATAAATTATCTGCAAACATGCTGAACCTGACATTATCGTCAGGTTGTCCAGCATGTTTGCCTGATGATAGATGTCTAAACAACCAGTGGGAGCGCGCATCACTGGTCGTTTTAGACATTTTTGCAAATGATTTGCTAACGATTTAAAAACGATTGAACGATAACGATATCATTATCATTCAATCGCTCAACTTAATCGTCTAGTGGATGGGCACCTTAAAGGTGTCCATGTGTCTGAACCATGTGTCTGAACCTGCAAACCTATACCATCCACTGTTCTAGCTCTGCAGGGGCAACAGTCATCATAAGTATTGGCACTTGCATCAGCCCCATGCTAGGTGCAAGATATTCGTCAGAAACAGGTGTCCCTTGCCTGTACGCAGAGCTTACATACACGCCCACAACACTCCCATCACACTCCCATCAAAAACAGCCACTACATGCGTCTTGAGACTCAACACTAAGAAATGCCTACTTAACATTAGTCTCTGTTTGCACTAGATAGAGTATACACTTATATGCAACTTCAAACCCCATTCAGCACATGCGCACATCGTGTTTTTTTGCGATTCAGGCGCATGTGTAGTCTGTTCCAAATCGGGAGATGCATCCGCTTTCACAGATGCACCAGATTCATACTTGCCGGCTTTCTGTCTGCCCCCAGCCAGGTCGGCGCAGCAGGGGGCAATGGAGAGCAGTGCGGGGGCATCGCGGCCCACTCCACGCTATGCAATGCTGGTAATCTCGGCTGCCGGGGCAGGTGGGGATTTTGCATGGTGGCGGCAGCCAGCGCTTGCCCTCTCTTGCGGGCAGCCGGGAGCACCACCCGATTTTCGGGTGCCTCCCGGCCATTCCGGGAGAGTAGGCGAGTATGGCCCAATTCAAAATCAGGCCCATATTCTTCAAAGACAAATGATTTTCTTTTTAATTTTCAATTTTTTTCTATTTGCTTTATTTTAGTTTAAGGCTTCCTGCAATGTGACGGTTCATGCGTGTGAGATCTGGACTGGCCATCAAAGCGCTAGGTCTCTTCTCGCTGTCAGCTGTAACGGCAATATTTTAGTAGTCCCAAAAGACATTTCTATTTAAATAATAGACCCTTAATACTCTTAACTACCTCTAGACATAACTGAGAATGATGTTAATATCCAACACTTCATCAGAGATGGTGCTTCCTACACTACTCCTTAAAAACACAGCTAGATAGGCCTGTGCTTGAGAAATTGAGAAAGTTGAAAAATTCTTAACTGAAACATTAGACCCAGATAATTCTCTTCCCTCACTGTATAGGCCATTGAAATTCTTCACTGAACGCAATGCTAGACAGCTATTTTTCACTTTGGCAGGAGACCTCTTCATGTATTAAAACATAGGCAAGGTCATGGCAGTGCTTAATCTTTAGCTTCACTCCTCACATCAGCACTGCTCTGTACTTTTCTTTCAGTATTGTGCAGCTACCATCTTCATACTGCCACTATGTACAGCATATTAAACGGAAAGAGCATAAAACTGAGTAAAGGGCTGACTAGTCGTAGTTAGCTAACAGTTAGATAGATAGATACAGATGTGTCCAAATACATCTATCCTCCGTACGCTACAAGTCGCGTTACACAACGCATGAGCGCCGTGTGACTCATTAGCGCAGTGCATCTTTTTGTGCACCGTTTTTCCTTAAAATGCATCTTATTTGCAAACCAATTCAAATAGGACACACAAGCAGCTTATGCTGATTAAAATGATATGCGGCATGCCTATGTTCTGCTTGTGTGTCCTATTTGCATAACTTTGCGAATAAGAAGCATTTTAAGGGGAAAAGTCGCATGAAAAGACGCTCGGTGCTACCAAGTCGCATCATGGCATGGCGCTGCTAGAAGATCTGTTTAACACGCAAATGGGCTAGATGTATGTGGACACATCTATAGATAGATAGATAGATAGATAGATAGATAGATAGATAGATAGATAGATCAAAATAACTCAGCTATGCCAGTGATCTTCGCCTAGATTGTAAAGCGTTAATTTACAACTTTACAGAGCCAGTCTCTATAGAAGTACACATGCATGACCTGGCTTTCTGGCAATTTGTAACTAAAAGACCAGGTTTGACATTCATTTCAACTAGTTAAGAAAAAAACTTTATAAAAATAGATTGCATTTATTTTAAATATTAAAAAAACACATTGCATACATGATTGATTTAAAAAAATGCTTTATTTTGACATTAAAATTATTTAAGTGGATGTGTATCTATTATTATTTTTCACATGTCAGAGTCCTTGGGACTCACCTAGATATGCTTACCCTCCCTTCCTTTTCCACCCTTACACCAATGGAAATTCTCACTTTTGGGAATAACAGAAATATTTAATTTAATGCTACACACTTATATAATTGATGTACTGTATGTTACTATACAAAATATTTTTGAATATGAGTATCTTTTAGCCATTTACTGTTTTTATGCATTTAGTGCTTATTACTGTTTGTATTGGTACATTTGTAAACCTACATAAAGTTAGTTAAAAAAAAAAATTTAAATAAATAATATTAATGAAGGGGTGGTCTTGAAGTGTTTGGAATTTGTAGTGATATCTCCTGAGCATCTGCAAAAGCACAAATATAGGTGCATCCCTCTTTTACAGGAGTGCTGCCATGTATCTTTGTATACATACCTCTGTAGGACAATTAGGTGCATATGTGCAAAATATGTAGTGAATAATTTTTTTGCAGCTTTGAGTCTGTCTTTTCTGGGTGTAACTGCACATTGGCTTGAGCTCTCTTATTAAATGGCGATATCAAGGGTACTGTACATTTATAAAACTGTAGAATGTCAGTTTAGTGAATCCTGGTGTTGCCATTTTTCTCTCATCAGGATGTCTTTGTAAGAAACACCTGTGCTATAATGAATCACTTACTGACATGAAATGGATGTGCTAGAATTAATTAAAATAGATAAACACTATCTTATTTTTCTGTGCCTTGTGAGGAATTTAAAGGAATGATCACAGACAGATATTCTTTTTGCCCTTGAGAACCCTTCACATGTTTTTATAGATGCTACAACAGGGGGTCTCTTCCCCCTCAATTCCTGGTTTGTGTTGCATTTTGTGTAAACTGACTTGCTCAGGTCTCCTCCATTCTTAAATTTAAACATGGATGTTTTTCTTCTTTCTTCAGATAAATGAGTTCTAAGCAGACTCATATCTGCCAGAGGGAATGAGGAGAAATCCTTTCATTAGCGTTCCTTTTTTCTACTCATGTACCCCCATGCTGGCTCTGACTTTATATTCCTTGTTAGAAAAAGCTAATTAGCGCTGAACAACTCAGACATGCGCAGCTGGAGGGCAAAGGGTTAGCAAGGCCAAGGAGCTCATTTTGAGAAGTATCTGCTGGTTAAACCTTTCATCCCTTCAATGGTATGTTTAGCACATGGGACTGCATTCAGATTTTTGTGAGCTTCTGAGATGTGAGGTGTACTGTAGGAATGCTAGTGAAAAGTAAGATGTATGACTGTTCTTGACATTTGGGGAAGAGACCTCTCCTTTTCTTTAATAAACTAATCAGTTTGCTTTCTGAATCGCAACTATCCTTCCTGGTTCATATAGGAAGATTTAAACATGAACACTAGTTCTTCTTAGATCAGATTAAACCAAATAATTTCCATCCCTGCCCTGTTTTAGACCAATATAAAGTCCATATTGTTTGTTGTAGTATTGGCAATAAAGAACCTGAAGATAAAAAATGATTCACTATATGCTCTGATTATGCATACTTTTGTGTTAAAGTTGATAGAAAATTTGACTGTACTCTATTTTGTTCATATGTTTACTGTACTGTATTTTCAGCCATTGTGATGATTGCTATATATAGTCACAGGTTGGGATTTGAAGATTTCTCCATAAACATTTTTGTCCCGAATTGCCTAATTCTACTGATTCTGTTGTTGCATGTTGTTTACTATCTTTATCAGTGTTTATCCTGTATGCTGCTAGAGTCAGTTGTTGTTAAACATGAGTGTTTAAAACATTGTAAACTGTTCTTATGATAGTCAGGTCATGCTGGTAGATGTGTTCTGTAACTGCGTGAACTACAATAATTAATTATGATAATAATGAACAGGGGTTAGTACATAACAGGTAGGTGTAGTGGTATCTATATCTGCATAGACTGTAATATAATTTCATTATGCTCCTGTTCAGTGGTAAAGTCAAGTTTTGTAGATAAAAGTGTCAATGATGTATCTGTGAGGACCCTCTAACTGGCAAGCCCATGAGTTAGATGCAGACCTTCCAATGTTCTATGTGGCTCCCTGGTTCCCTGGAAAACCTCATAGACTTTATTTCCACACTTCCTGTAATACTTCTAAATCACTGGCAATATACAGAATTATTGTATAATGGATAATATATTTCTGTTAGGATTATGGGCCTGATTCAGACCCGGTCGCAAGCGCTCGCAACTGGGTCGATGGTGACCCAGAGTGCATGCGCACAACGGAGCCGGCTCCATCGTACGCATGCGCGAGACCCGGATAGCGACGGGCACTCTGTTGCTCCGGGTCTCGCACCAAAGGGGGCGAGCTATCGATGTTGAGTGACAGCTCACCCCCTTTGGTGGGCGGGCCAGGGGCGTGGCTGCCCAAATGGAGGCGTTACCATGAAAACGACTGTCGTTTGGGGGCGGCCCCACTGACATCACGAGTGGTCAGTGGAGAGATTTCGGCTCTGTTAGAGCCGAAATCTCTCTGGGGCTTGCGGCCACGAGACCCTACCACAAGGGTCTTGTCGCAAGCCTGATGGTCGCGATGGTCTTGACCATCGCGACCATCATCCTGGCCATTCACATTAGCTGTGGGTGGAAACCAACAGCAATGCGAGCGGCCAGGAGGCCGCTCCATAAAAAAAAGACGCCTTGATTCAGATCAAGCGCTCTGTCAGAGTGTCCGCCTCTGAATCAGGGCCAATGTCCAGCAGTGAAGTCATGCTGGATATCAGTAGTCCCCTATGTCTGCAAAGAATCTATATAATAATTGAGGATAGCTGTCAGTTCTCTGTCACCCACAGTGGGAGCAGGCTCAAACAGCTCAAGTGGACATGACATGACAGCGAGATATGCATAAAAGAATCAGGGTGGAAAGGGGGACAGAGGCGGGTCAAAAAATACTAGTATAACAACATTGAGTTATAATCAATTTCAGCCATCAAGTCATTAGTGAGTTACGTGACAGAAATATAGAAAGGACTTCAGCGCACAAAAACAACCACTGCAGCTAAAATTAGTGACACCTCTTACCACTAAAACATGTGAGAAACAAATAATACATTTTACCCTTTTTCAGTGCTGTGTTATATTATCTTCTTATGCAAGCCTTAATAAAAAATCAAAAAGACTAACATTAGTTGTAAAACACACACCAGTGAAAAATATGTTAATTAAATAGTAGAGTATTGTGATTCAGAAGTAAGCACCAGAGTCCCAACATTCCACACTGACATGATTAAGGGGGATGTAATACGCTTACTTCCAGAAATGAAATTTGTAGAATTTCTTATATTGATGAATATCCTCTCTTCCAATAACATTTATACAGTATCCATAAAGTAATAGGTCATGTAAACCTTAAAGAACATCTAGTGCAACATTGTACACATTGTTCCAATCCAAGGCTCCCATTGGTTTCGAGACATGTTTTGATGCAATGTTTGTTTCTCAAAAGACAGAAAGATACATTGTATGGAAACGCATCCTGACACCAATGGGAGTCTGGGATTAGAACCTCTAGAAGTTCATCTGCATATAGGAGTGATTCAGCAGCGCAGTAACCAAGCTTACATTTTGTTTTGCTTCATATATGTGATGTCTCTGATCGGAGACCAACCCACAACTTTTTTCTGTGATATGCTGTTTTTAATTTATGTTTGTAAGTGCAATTAAAATAAATTGTTCATTATACCCATACAATTTGTAGATGTTCTTTTATGTTTATTTTATGACCTAACTTTTTTATGGAAAATGGACCAATCTAAATGGAAGGGAGGATATTCATCTATATAAGAAATGCTACAAAATTAATTTCTAGAAGTAATAGCACCCATACAACTACCTGGTATCAAGGCAATTCCCCATTCTGCCAACGCCAGGGTCAGGGGATAGGAGAAATCCAACATATTGGACAATCTTGATTCCCTGATTCCGACACAAAAATGGTTGGAATTGGCGAGTCTGGATTTTAACATGTTGAATTCCCCCGATTCCTGTAGATGTATGACCTGCATAAGAGTATTGAATCCCCATTCATCGTGTCAGAGTGGAATTTTGGGACTCTGGTGCTTACTTCTTAATCACAAAACTCTGTTTAATACAACATTTTTTTTCTTCACTGTGTGTGCTTTACAACTAAGGTTATGCACTGTTAGTCTTTTTTTTTTTTTTTAGTAAGGCTTACATAAGATCACATAACACAGTGCTAAAAAAGGGTAAAGTTTAGGATTTATTTCCTTAAGGCAGTGGTTCCCAAACTGGGTGCCGTGGCACCCTGGGGTGCCTCAGGGCACTTGCAGGGGTGCCTCGGGTTGGTGGTCCAGTACAAATAAAATTATTTTTAGTCAGTCTGATAGGCAAAACCAATGCTGGCTGTTGACAATCAAAATATATATGTGGACAAAAAAAAGTGGAGCCCTGTCAACAACCATGTGACTGAACCTAAGGGTGACATATAAGCATAATTTACTTCATTTCAGTTTTGCTGAATTTCTCAACAAGAAACTTTTGCCCCAGGGGTGCCATGGAAAAAATGCTGATAATCTAGGGTACCGTGATTCTAAAAAGTTTGGGAACCACTGCCTTAAGGTAAGTAATGTACTGTGCCAATATAAAGTGTTCCTCATGTAGAGATTTGACTCAACAGAAATTGACCCTTGAATATGGTTTTGCACAGTATGTGGTAGTGTATGCAGTGTGATTGTCAACAATGAAAATGTCGACAAGCATTATGTGGACCTCGGAAGGCAGGTGTGCAATGCTACTTAAAGCATTTTACGCATAGCACCAGTACAACTGCCAACATAATAGTAAATCATCATGTTGACAGTTGTACTGCCGGCACGTATGAAATACTTTTAGCAGCATTTCATACTCGGTGACTTCCTGATACCAGCTTTACGGAGTCCACATACTGGGCCTGATTCAGAGCCAGACGCTCTGACAGAGTGCTTGCTCTGAATCAGGGCCGGCCTTCTGTTTTTTTAGAGCTGCCTCCTGGCCGCTCGCATAGCTGTGGGTGACCACCCACAGCTATAGCGAGCGGCCAGGAAGATGGTCGCGATGGTCAAGACCATCATGACCATCGGGCTTGCGACGAGACCCTTGTGGTAGGGTCTCATTGCCGCAAGCCCTAGAGTGCTTTCGGCTCTAACAGAGCCGAAAGCACTCCCACTGACATCACTTGTGATGTCAGTGGGGCCGCCCCCAGACGGTAGGTGTTCCCATGGGAACGCCTCAGTCTGGGCAGCCATGCCCCCAGCCCGCCCACCAAAGGGGGCATGCTGTCACTCAACATCGACAGCACGCCCCCTTTGGTACGAGACCGGGAGCGACGGTTTGCCCGTCGCTATCCGGGTCTCGCGCATGCGCATGACGGAGCCGGCTCCTTCGTGCACATGCGCACTGGGCCACAATCGACCCGCTTTTGAGTGCATAGCGCTCACAAGCGGGTCTGAATCAGGCCCACTGTTTTTTGGCTAATGCAATTACTTTACTTTTAGTTTCAGGAGCTGGCTGGTCTACTGCGCATGCACAGTCAGCTGACCACACATGTTCCATAGGGTCCCTCTCCTGGTAACATTTGTGATTTATAGTACATAGCATGGGGTTAACTACCATAAGTGCAAGGGGTGCAGCAGCAACTACTATAGGTACAAGGGGTGCAGCTGCTATGGGGCCCAAAGCTGAGGGGGCCCATCTTCCTTGTCAAACTTTTATGTGTTATATAATTTTTTTTATGATTGGGTGGTACATAGGCACCCTTACAAACCTTTGCTATGGGGCTTTTAAATAGGCTACAAAGGCTAATGCCATCTGCAGATGATGATAGCTACCAGGGCTGCAGGTGGCATTAGCATTCTAGAACTTGGTAAATTTGGCATTGAAGCAGCACCCGTAGAAACCTATGGAGGCTAGTTTTGCAATAAAAAACTTGATATTGCAGAATATATTTATTTATTACCAGTTATTTATACAGCGCACACATATTCCATTATACCATCTCTTCTACAATACACTCAGGTTACTCATTTTTTTCAGTACCTCCCAAAAACACCCTATACCTGTGATTGATGCAGAAAAACATAGTAGGATGCATTTTCCAAACTGTTGTTATGTTAAACAATTATGATGTACTGTATACTCTTACCACAGTTCTTCAACACCTTTTGTCTGGGTCTCCTGCTTACTAGTGTACATCGGGGGAGTCCATAATAGTTGTGTAATGATTATAAGCATATTGTTCATGCATGTGTATTTTGGCACAGCTCCTGTCTCATCAGGACTTATTTAGAGTCTTGTTTGAGATATATATGTGATTCCCTGGATAGCAGCCACAGCAAGTAGTTAAACTTATAACAACTAATCCAGAGTTTGTGTAAGTCACAGATCCGTTGCTGCATTAGGGGGAGGTGTGTCTTATTTAAAGATCACACTACAGCCTACCCTGAGAGCATAAAACATACTTTAAGTGAGTTATGGTGTTTCACATCACCAGATATTAAAGTGCAGTAAAATTTCTCATCACCCTGATTTAAAATAATGTTACCCAGTTTTAATTCACAAAAGTTTGAAAGAAATTAATTTACTTCCGTAAAAAAAAGTTGTTAATTTCTGCACTCCAAGTGAAGATATGCATCATTAATTTGCTGTATTTGCTTTCTTTGCATAATATTTTATTGCACAATTAAAAATGAAGCACAAAATGCACTTTTTATTGTATATAGTTGACATCAACAAAAAAGAAATGGTCCAACGCAATTACCTGAGATCGTGTTGATGGTTTCACCTCTATGGATCTTAAAGCTGTAGTAGGTAAAAACGTATATATATATATTTCATAACTATAGTTGAAGCTTAGATATTTAGCCTGTATGTTCATTTTAGAGTGTCCCTGATCCATGCGTGCCTACTATCCCAGAGGGACTCACATATTCCCCAGACTCCCGGGAGAGCAGCTATGAAAATGTATCTCTTCTGTACCCAGAAATACTACAGTATTTACCTAACAACATTTTAAGTCAGTGTTCTACCAGTGAACTCAGGGCCACCAGGAGGGTGGTAGGGCACATACAAAGTACCTGGAGCTTAGTCTATCTTGGGGGCAGTGATGGCTATTGTAGTGGAGTCACCACATTATGAGTACTTTTACTATATTTAATACAATTATAGGTAAAGTTTGGCAAAGTTACATTCAAATCTGTTTATAATGCACCATTGTAGCTAGGCATAATAACCAAATACACTAATGTATGTTATGGTATACTTTTGGAAAACTTACTAAAAATTAATTTACTGTCATCATCCCAGCTCAATTTTTCATTGATATATTTTGCAAAATTTACAAAGCGTGGACATACCACAGAAAGGTGGGTGAAAACAACTGAACCCCAATATTATCTTCAGATCATTGCTCCTATATTGTCTTCAGAACATTGCTCCAATATTGTCTTCAGAACATTACTCTTCTGTGAAATGGTCAGTTATTGAACAGGTGGAAGTTTTGGTGGTAGGGTACAAGATGCCTTAGTCTTCCCTGCCCATCAGAACTAGCCATCAGGTTCCCATCCCACTTATTACCATATGCGGAGCAAGTTGTAGAGGGACTCAGTAAGGAATGTCAGAACCAGTGCGGCTTATGATCCTGCCGGGTAATGCCATTGTCTTGTCCTAAAATTTAATTGGGACCTAGTTTACGCCATCAGCTTGCAGTTCAGTAGAAAAGTGCATTTGTTGGTGCAATTCGTGTAATGTAATAATAATGTCGAACATTAATAAAAACAGTCCTGATGTATTGTAAACTCACTTGTGATTAATTTAAACCATAAAAAAAAGATTTAACGGAGCATAACTGTAGCACATACTTGCCGACAATCAGCTCCAGCCTTCCGGGAGGGAGCTGATTGTCGGCTAATAGCGGGGGGCGGGGCCCGCCATTTTGTGGCACACTGGGGGCGGAGCCGCACGATTGCGTCATCGTGACTCCGCCCCCTCTTCACAATGCCGTGATTTTCGGCATTGTGAAGCAGGGGGCGGGGCCACGATGACGCAATTCTGTGTGAATCGCGTCACCGGGCCCCCCGCTGCGAGTATTTCTGGGTTTTTTTTCAAGTGGGAGGTGGGGAAGGTCGGAGACTTCCGGGAGGCTTGCCTGCTTTTCCGGGGGGCCGGGAGCGGCCCCCGAAAATCGGGAGGCTCCCGGCCAAATCGGGAGGGTAGGCAAGCCTGCTGTAGCATAAAAAACTAAAAATGCTATTTAATTAAATAGAGAGAAAATAATAAAATGTTCTAAAAGCCTCCATTTATTATGAAAATGCCTTATTCACAGAATAAATATTTTTCTTTTATGAAATTAAATTGATAGTAATCTGAGATAATGATCACAAAACAAGTATTGTGGTGGGACAATTAACCACTGATGTCCAAAAGAAAAAAGAAAAATTCCAAAAAATCCTGTTTCCACAGGGAATAGATCTTGTGGGCCAATGATAAATCAGCTCTCTGTATTTAACTCTGTTACAATCATCCCTGATATTGTTATTAGTAATTGAATGTAGTAGAGCAGATAGCTTTATTTTCTGTTATAGTCTGAGATCAAATGATTGTGATTGCTTATATAAACAATACATTAAAATATAGATTATCTCCATGATTGTTCAAGAGGAAGTATGAAAATCTCACCAGTGTAGATTTATATCTTCTATACATGCCTCAGGGAGAAAAAGTAGTATTATCTGTCAGCAAGGACATTTTCAATCTCTTAAATCTACAAATTGTTTCCTACCTAATTTACAAGTCTGGTGTCAGCTAAGAGATATGCCCACAGGCAACTCTGCATTAGTATTAAAAACACTGAGAAATCTTATGCCGCTGTTGAACCTTTCACATTAGCTGTGCCATTGTCTAACAGTGTAGAGAACAGCCTGCAAATGAAGGAACTTCTAGTTTAAGCATGAGTCTTTTAAAGGCCAAATACAGATTAGACAAGTGAGAAATATAAAACATTTGAGAATAATCCAATAGATTAATGTATAAAATAAAATAGTAGTTGTGTTCTATAATGCTACGTAGTAACCCAAGTACTTTTGTAATTATTCATGTAATCATGCATTACACTACATTATTATTTTAGTGTATTTATATTGCCACCATTATACGCAGAATCGGTATGTAATACCGCTGGCCGCATGGCCGGCAGCTCGAATCCCGGCAGCGTCAGGCCGACAGATGAAGAGATCCCGACAGCGGGAGCCCGACAGCACTGGAAATCCTGATCGTCCCCAGGTAAGTACTAACTAACCTAACCTACCCCCCTAACTCTAACCCTCTCTTAGGGGTTCCTAACCCTAACCTCCCACCCAAGTGCTTAACCCTAATCCCCGCCCAGAGTGCCTAAACCTAACCCCCCCTTCCCCACTGCCTAAACCTAAGTCCCGGGGGGGGTGGCTAACCCTAAGTCCCCACCGGGAGCCCTAAACATAACCCTCCCCCCCGCGGCTGTCCGCTCGCGGCACCCGGCATCCCTTCGATCGGGATGCCGGACGCTGGTCTCCCGGCGACAGTAAAATGAGCGGCGTCTACATCTAGACGCCGGTCATTTCACCCTCACCGGGATATGACAGTCGGGAAGCCGGCTGTCGGTATAATGTCAGCCGTCTTCCTGATTGCATCCCTTATACGCAGTGCTGTACAGAGAATATTAGCATAGTACAGAGAATTGCATAGGAGCAGAAGAGATAATTGGGAAGCTGTAGGCAGGGCCATAGCTAGGGTAGTGCGGCCGGTGCCATCGCACAGAACACCACTGGTCAGGGGGCGCTGTTTGGGCCTGTGAAATTTCTGTTTATTATCATTCTTGCTTGTAGCTTCCTCTTATTTCATCCCCAGCATCTCCTGTCCTCTCCTATCTCTTCCCTGGCCCTTCCCCATGAAGCCATGGCCCTTTTTTGGGTGCATTATGTCCCTTCGAAAAATTAGGGGAGCGCCAATGCTCTTTCTGGCACAGGGCACCAAAAAGTCTAGTTACGGCTCTGGCATACCTCCCAACCATTCTGCTATCAATGGGACAGACCCACTTTTCACAGTTGTCCCACCCACGGGCCGCAGTGTCCTGCAGGTGGTGGGGGAGGTTGGCTGGCACTCTGTCACACGCTGCTCTGCAAAATTGAGCACCGGTGAATAGCATACTTGCCTACTCTACCGGGACAGCCAGGAGGCTCCTGAAAATAGTGTGGCACTCCCCAAATGGCACAGGAAAGCAGGCAAGTCTCCCGGCTGACCACCTACCCCTGGACCCCACCACAAACCCTCTAAATTGCGTCATCATGACCCCGCCCCCTGCTTTACAATGCTAGTAATCTCAGCATTGTGTAGCGGGGGTTGCTCTGTCCCTAATGCTGGGTAATGTCCCTGGCTACACCACTCCTATGCCACGCCCCTCCGCTATGCCGCCCTGACTGCCCCCTCCCGGTGAATGTGAATAGATGTTAATAGATGCGTGCGTCATCCACAATGTGCCAGGGAGCTACCAGAGTGCTGGGCAAGCCCCAGTGTGACAAGAAACCATGCAAGACATGCAGTCCTGCACCCAAAACGTCATAGGCCAGGGAGCGTGGCCTCACAGACATGAGGCTTTGCCCCTTTAGCATTCGCGCACCTCCAGCGCTAGCAACGAGTCCTAGGACTATATTTTAAAATGTTGGGAGATATGTGAAGGTCCAGACTGGCTCAGGGATAGGATAGCTGTGATACTGTTTCACAAATAAGTATAGCTTTATTATTTTATTGTACAGTAAGAGATATTCAGTAACTTCACTACGGCAATGCGGATTATGCAGCTAAAGTTGAATTCACAAATAGAGCTATTTACTTGTCATTGTTATTTTTTCTTCCAAAATAATCAAACAAACTATTTGCTTCCCACTTGTACTAAACACGGATGGAGACTTGCGGATTGCTAAGGAGCTGTGTCCCCAGGTTTTGATAGTGGCAAGCATATGTGCTGACGTCAGTTTTATGAGGGGAAAAAAAGTACTAGAATGGGAGCACTTAAGTCCCTATTTGTATCTTCCCAACCCTGACATTTAGAAATATGGGAGACCTCTAGTTTGAATGAAAGCTGCCCCTTTCTTACTTGCTTCTGCCATAAGAGCCACTATCGCCATCCCAAGACACTTGTCGCCTTCTGTGAAATTGCCATATTAATATTATTATAATTATTATTATCATTTATTTATATGGTGCCACAAGTGTTCCGCAGCGCCTTACAAAGTGCATAGACAAAAAAGTAACCATTGACTTACAATACAATACAATGCAATGCAGGACATGGATAAACATTGCTATATTAGTGACATTAATGCCCGCATAAGCAGCCAAGTGTTAGTTGCCCTAGTGGCTAGTAAGAGATAAATTAAATTACAGTAGGGAGAAGCACAAGAGGGTAGAGGGCCCTGCTCAAAAGAGCTTACATTCTTTAAGGGAGGGGAAAACAAACAGGAGTGACACAGAATGGGGATACTTGTACTACTGCTGTTCTTGTTACATTGTCAATATCTACCTCCCTATGCAAACCATGGGGAGGCTATCACTGGATATGGCAAACAATGCCAATTCTCTGCAATAGCCGCTATCAGCCATGTCCTTTATAAATTGCACAATGTTGTAAATTACAATATGAGTTTCTGTGGAAATTGGCCCTTTGGGGGCTTAATAAACACTAAATGTGAACACCCATGATTATTGATCAACAATAGTCTACTGGACAGCACATAAATTGTGTAATATGTATGTTGTAACTTTTGTACTTTTGAGTATAACAGTTGTCGCAAAGCAAACGTCACTGATGGTTGCAACTGGCCCGTGGGCCTCCATTTGGACATCCTTGGTCTGCAGTATGTATATGTACATGATGGCTTTGTAATGCACTGTCAGATTTCCAATGTGACTTTAGCAGACAGGTCTGACGTTCTGCTCCCATCACTGTCGCTGCATGGTATATATTTTCTTTGGTACCATTGCTATTGGCATGTCAGTTGATGAAGAGTCACAGCGAGCAGCACGTTGAAAGGTTACATGCCTAATAAATTTGACAGAGAGCTGCATGCACTGCTGGAAGGACAAGTGCAGCGCTTAAGGAGCATAGGGATACTGATAGATAACTCTTTCACTGCTGCCTGACATATGATTCCAATAGCTACCCAGACTACCAATGACTGTGCAATTCAGTCAGCGCTGCCATAGCGCAATCTGATGAATAATGTTTTCTAAGGAACACTACAAGCATATTTGCTGTAAGCAAAGTACAAATAAACTATTACAACTTAGCATTTTTACTGGTCTGGAAAAGTTATTTGGCAAATAAAATAGGTATTTATGCAAAATACTTTTCTGTTATAGTGTTTCAATTGTTTTATTGTATTTATCTGTTTAAATAAATTATGTATTTTATACCACATGCAAATTTTATGTTTCAAATTGTGTATTGCTTATGGGTAATGGCATTATTGCTCCTGTTGGAGCTTTAGCATGGTCTTCTGTTTAAAAAAATATATAGTTAATTATAATATATTTTTTTCCAGTTTTAGTATTCTCTAGGCATGCATATTTTACTGTGCTATAGTATTGTATACAGTATTTTGTGTAAACATGTGCTGTGCATACAAATGATCCATACATAACATCCCTTTTACTTGCCACCTTGATATAAGGGCTAAACATGACAAAAGCCTTTCCGACACTAATCTTAGGAATATCTCTGTCCTCCCTTACTGTCAGTCACAGCTACTAGACACTAAACAATATAGAAGATAACTTGCACATTTTTAGATTTCTCTGCATATTCCAGTTTTCCGGACTGATAGAGATTGCGTACGGGCTTTGCAGCACCATTGGGAAACACCTGATTACAAGGTACAGGCCCAGGAGACAGGTCTGTAAAAGTATATTTAAATCAGAATCTGTCACTTGAGCAATTGATGAACCAGTGATCTAGCATACTCTGATTGCAACATTGGTTGGCATGGGAATGGTAATCTGCTCCTTAATGTTCTTCCATGTCCAATCCCCAGATTGAATAGCCAGAGCCCTAATCCCTGAAAAACTCTGGGCCTAATTAGATAGATAGACGCTTATGTGATTGCAGCTGTGATTTTGTACGCAGCGCAGCTGTAAAAATATGCTAATGGTTGCAAAGATCACCTGAGCACAGTTACGCCCATTGCTGCCTTCTCATCTGCGTATGACGTCGCTTTCCTGCATAAATATTGGTGACATCGACACACATCGAGCAGTCATCTTGCCCTTGCAGGTCTGACCAGCCACAAACACTGCAGCTCTCCTCACATGCTGAGAGTTCTCATGGTACAGATGCAATCACAATGGCTAATTTATGCACGCCCATGAAACAATGTTCAAACAGTCAGACGCTCCTACGTCTTTCTGACCCCCGACATTACCATCCCCAAACACTGACTACTTGTCACTCACTTTGCGAGTGGGTGATGTGTGCAAACGTAATCTCTAAGCATTCGCGGCGCGTCTGCATTGCGAGTTGTATGCTCACTGCGAAACAATCAATCTATCTACGTAAATATCACCACTGCGTCCATCTCTGAATCAGGCCCTCTGTGTGCTCTGATGAATGCACCATTGGAAGGGCAGCCAAGCTCCACCTTTGGTGATCTCTGCTGCCTCTTTGGTGTTGGCAGCAGCTATCAAACATCCATGTTTATGTCTCCATCATATACTGCCTCACCTTATTCCAACCATACCACAATACTGGAAATTGCACAAAATGGCAGTCACCAATGGCTGCTTTATAATAATGGCTGACAATGCTTATGCCAGTATTCACACACATTTTGTCAACCAGCTGTTACAGTTGTTATTCCTCTACCTTATATATCAAGTTCTTGACAGCTACGTCTCTTACCACTTTCCTATTACTGGCTGAACACACAAATACACAGTCTCTCTTTTACTGAAGTTCCTCCTCAGTCAGTCTCTGTGTTCTCTTGTTGTTGTACTAGCTATCCAGAGGAGGATTCCCACCTGTCATCAACTTCCCCCTATAGCTGCCTTGCTGTGATCTTACGTGTATACAGTATATAGTATCATACTTTCCTACTCTCTTAGAACGTCCAGGAGGCTCCCAAATATAGCCTGGAAAGTGTCAAGTCTCCAGGAGCCAACCGCCACCCACCCGCAGTGCTGATCTATGGGAATTTCCATTCACAACATTAATTTGCATTTAAAGAGATAGGTTCACAAAGCAAAATGTTAGAGGCAATTCTTTTGGTGAAAATGCCTTACTAATGCGAAGTCAGAGGAGAATGACCAGACATGTTCAGGCTGACAGGAAGGCGATAGTAAATCCAATAACCAAGCTTTACATCAGTGGTATATAGAAGAGTATCTGTGGCATAGTTACAGACTTTATTATGCTCTCAGGGAGAAGCCCGGAGAGGATATGCAGGTGGGCAATGGGTGTGGGGGCATACTATCCACGTCATTAGGGCCCATCCCCTCACAATAAAATACCACTAATTATGCATATTTAAATAGAGGATGGGGCCAAATGACACAATTTTCATAGAATCACATCACATTATTAGGTCCCCTACTCGCAGACCTATCCCCAGGAAAATTATCCCCATTCAGCCCACTTCACTAGGAAGTAGGCGAGATGCTGGAGAAGTGCCTACTCTTTCGGAGGTGTGGGGGGCTACCCGAAAAAAAAGGAGCCTCCAGCAGGTTCTGGGATAGTAGGCAAGTATGATCTGTGGACACACAGCTCATGGAGTCTTCAAGTGGATGGGATTCTACAGCAGAAGATCACAGTGGGTTTTACTACTGTAAAGGATAATAAGAAACTGAGGCTAAAGTGGGCACTGGCTCACCAAATCTGGGCAGATGTTGATTGGAAAAACATTGGCCCCATTCATCAATGATGGTAAACCCCAGTGCAATTTTTGTTTAGTATCACTGTGATACAAACAAAAAATTAACTTGTATTTACCAAAACTTACCCCTCCGGAGAGGTCCCGCAAAGTCCTCCTCCTCTGAGAGGTCCTCCGGTGGGCTGCTGGCAACCTAATGCTGCCAGCGACGGGGCTCCAGTGTTAAACGCATGTGCATGACATGGGAACCTGGCAGTGACTGGAAGTGGTCTCCATTGCCTGCAATGGGGACCGCATCACACTGGCCACTAAAAGATGGCAAGAGCACGGCTTGACAAACAGCGGTAATCTTAGATTATCGCTGTTTGTTAAATTCAGAAAGGGTGGCATAACCCCTTTAGCGAGCACTAAAGGGGTTATGCTTCATTTATAAATGGGGGCCATTATCTGGTCTGACAAATCTTAGATGGTAGGGTCAGAATTTGGGGTAAACAACATGTATCCATCTTGACTTGTGTCAATACTCCAAATGGCTGGTGGTGTAAATGTATAAGAAAAGTTTACTTCACCCACATTTGGTCCTTTCACACTAACTGATCATAGTTTAAATGCCTCAACCTACCTGAGTATTGTTGCTGTACATGTACCATCCCTTTATGGCCACATGCTGCACAGGGTCCAATGGCTACTTCCAGCAGGATAAAGCACCATGGGTTCTATGTACATAGCGTTAGAGAGAGATAATAAAGTACCAACCAATCAGCTTCTTATTGTCACTTTACAGGCTGTGTTTGAAGAATGACAGCTAGGAGCTGATTTGTTGGTACTTTATCTCCATCCACTACATCTCTTTCCAAGGCTAAGTACATAAACGCCATGTGACAAACCACACATCATTCACGCTAGTTCCACAAACTTGAAATAAATTCAGTGTGCTCAAATGGACTTCACAGTCACCAGGTCCAACAGAGGACTTTGGGATATGGTGGAATGAGTGAGCAAGAATGTGCAGCTAACAAATCTGCAGCACCTGGAATGTCTAAGGATGTTTCAAGCTCTCTGTTGAATCCACCATGGCAAAGGTAAAGGTACCGCTAGTACTAGGTGTCATGATTCCTATAAGTGTTTAAGAAATGTTAGTTTCTGGGTTGTATTATTTTCACGCATTTTCAAAGGCAGTTACATGTATGAGTCCTTAAGTATATTCGTGGATAAACATTATTAGTGGTACTTATGAAATGTGTGTCTAGAGATCTCACTGAGTGTTCTGTGTAATATTATCTAATGTTATTTATTGAACATTGTTGCAAGATATTGGTATGATATTGTGATTGCATGGGTTTAATATGACCTATCTGTCCTCTCTGTCCCCTCTGCTTCTTTCTCTTGCTTATGTAAGGAGCTGTGGCTGTGCTCAAAGTTTCTGTAATGTTTTTCTTCTTATGCGTCCAATATATGCTTAATGTTCCTATTGTCATTGTATTTTATTCTTAGTGCTTCCTCATACGAAATCTTCTTGGTTCATTGCCATGATAATACTCTACACTTTGTATTCAGTAGCCACTGCTGTACTCTATTTGTGTAATCGAGTTCCATTCTTTAATTTGTTTACTATTGTTGAAATTGAGTATCTTTGTCTTGTTGTAACAATATTCCTATCTGTATAGAGTTTACCATTCTTAATATACAAGTATGAGTGTGGCAGCAGATGGTCAGGTACAGAGGGCCTGATTCAGCAAGGAACGCAGTTGCTAATACGCATGCAATCGGCCAATTGCGTACTGCGCATGCGTATGCATCGCAGTGCACATGCGGGACTGCGATCGCAGTGACTACACAGACCTATTGCAGAGTGATTGACAGGAAGTGCCATTTGTGGGTAATAATGGGGGGGGTTGGACTTATTGTAGGCGTGCCAGTGCATTTGAATGCCGTTGCAGGGGCGTGCATAAATTATCCACTGCGATGCCCTAAGCAGCCTGGATTAGCATACTATTGCAGTTGAGCTGCGTGCGTAATCGCTATTGCATTCGCAGTTGCATTCCGTAGTGAATCAGGCCCAGAGATTGGTCATACAAGTGTGCATGGCGTGTGTACTTTGGGCATGTAATATATTTGAAACATAGAATGAATGCTGCTACATGACATATGGATTACCTACAGTGTACCTGCGGTTGTTACCAATTACTTTGCTAATGTACCCAGAAGGTAAGCATCACATAGCTTTTCCCATTCATTTCAATAACCTGTCCAATTCAATGTGGCGTCCAGTGTTTCAGTCACATGTAGAATCCTAATTGAAATTTTGTGAGAAGTTCTGTACATTAAGTTTAAAAAAATGAGTAGCTTAGTCCATGTCACAAGGGGGGCAGGGAAGGTGGGGTCACACTTCTGTTGTGAAAACCAGCCCCTAAGCTAATCAGTAGTTGTGCTCGATCAATAATAACAGCACTAAGGATTGCCTAAAAATATGGATTTTTCCATACCTATAGCAAAACAAGAAAAGTGATATTAACCAATTTAAAATAAGACTAAGCAGATGAAGTGGGAGTAGTAAATCATTTCAAACATGTACTGGACAAATGCTGCAATAGTGTCTACAGTCAGTTTCTTAGAATTCATAATCAAGGACAAGTAAATGCTTGTGCTGGAGAAATGAATATTGTCCTAAGCAAGCTGTGGAAAATGCTGACCGTATGCTGGTGGCTTCAGGTTTTGGAGCAATATACACTGTTTGGAAACACTTTGTAGCACTTCACTCTCATTTTAATTAAGTTTCACAGGATGAATCTTATAATAACAACATTGGCTGGTTTATCCTCCTACCCTTTTCCAAAGTATTAACATTTGCTGAGGCACAAGAACTTTTAGGGATGTGCTAAGCATTCTTGCATTTAGCACAGCTAAGCTTACTGTGGCTGGAAGCACAGTCTCAGTGAGGGCCTCCAACTGAAGGGACCTTAGTGTTCTAAACTATCTTCAGAGGTTCAAAGGGGCCCATTTATCAATGAGTTTTATCATATGCAACAAGTTTTAAAACTCGTTGCGTATGATAGTATTGCTCCAGCCAATCAGCTCCTAACTGCCATCTGTTTGAAAAATAACAGTTGGGAGCTGATTGGCTGGAGCACCATTATCGAACGCAACAAGTTTTTGAAACTCATTGCGTATGATAAAACTCGTTGATAAATGGGCCCATTAGTGATGTTGCTAAGCCCAGCAAATTTTTTCAATGTTTGTCAAGAATGTTTTACTTACCTTTACACTGTTAACAAGGAGATAAAACATTACTTGTGATACGTGACAGACCTACTGCATGGGTTCAAAGGAAACAACTTTATAAAACTATTGGCATTGCTCTCGTTACCTCTCCCCTCCCTATATGTCTGAAAAATGCCTTCCATACACATGGCTAGTATCAGGAATATTGTGGGGAATAGGATTCACTACCTCTCATAATAAAAGAAGCATCAGCAAAGAAAGAAAAGACCCAGGATAAATCTTAATTCATTTTAAAACACTCACTGCTAACAAGATTATCTTTCACGAGAGCCATGAATAGAAGAAACTGTAAGAACAGAATGCTGCTCTGCCAGGCCTCTACTGCAAATGTCTTCAGTTCCTGCTTGTTCTTGGGGCATTTTCCCTGCAGTTTTGTCTTCATCAAGTGAAATGCATGCTCAATTGGATTCAGGTCAGGAGATTGACTTGGCCATTGCATAACATTCCACTTTTTAGCCTTAAAAAAATCTTTGGCTGCTTTTGCAGTATGCTTCGGCTCATTGTCCATCTGCACTGTGAAGCGCCGTCCAATGAGTTCTGAAGCATTTGACTGAATATGAGCATATAATATTGCCCGAAACACTTCAGAATTCATTCTGCTGCTTTTGTCAGCAGTCACATCATCAATAAATACAAGGGAACTAATTCCATTGGCAACCATACATGCCCACGCCATGACACTACCACCACCATGCTTCACTGATGAGGTGGTATGTTTTGGATCATGAGCAGTTCCTTTCCTTCACCATACTCTTCTCTTCCCATCACTCTGGTACAAGTTGATCTTTGTCTCATCTGTCCATAGGATGTTGTTCCAGAACTGTAATGGCTTTTTTAGATGTTGTTTGGCAAACTCTAATCTGGTCTTCCTGTTTTTATGGCTCACCAATTGTTTACATCTTGTGGTGAACCCTCTATATTCACACTTGTGAAGTCTTCTCTTGATTGTTGACTTTGATACATATACACCTACCTCCTGGAGAGTGTTCTTGATTTGGCCAACTGTTGTGAAGGGGTTTTTCTTCACCAGGGAAATAATTCTTCTGTCATCCACCACGGTTGTTTTCCGTGGTCTTCCGGGTCTTTTGGTGTTGCTGAGCTCTCCGGTGCGTTCTTTCTTTTTAAGAATGTTATAAATTGTTGATTTGGCCACACCTAATGTTTTTGCTATCTCTCTGATGGGTTTTTTTGATTTTTCAGCCTAATGATGGCTTGCTTCACTGATAGTGACAGCTCTTTGGATCTCATATTGAGAGTCGACAGCAACTGATTCCAATTGCAAATGTCACACCTAGGATCAACTCCAGACCTTTTACCTGCTTAATTGATAATGAAATAATGAGGGAATAGCCCACACCTGTCCATGAAATAGCTTTTGAGTTGATAGTCCCATTACTTTTGACCCCTTAAAAAGTGGGAGGCACATATAGAAACTGTTGTAATTCCTACATCGTTCACCTGATTTGGATGTAATTACCCTCAAATTAAATCTGAAAGTCTGCAGTTAAAGCACATCTTGTTTGTTTCATTTCAAAGCCATTGTGGTGGTGAATAGAGGCCAATATATGAAAATTCTGTCAATGTCCCAATATTTATGCACCTGACTGTATGTGCTGTCACCAGATTAAGGTCCCCATTTATCAATGAGTTTTATCATTCACAACTAGTGATAAAACTCCTTGTATATGATAATGTGGCTTCAGCCAATCAGCTCCCAATTGTCATCTGTTTGAAAAATGACAGTTTGGATCTGATTGCCTTAAGCACCATTTATCATGCGTAGAATTTTAGCACTTGTTGTGAGTGATAAAACTTGTTGATAAATGAGGCCATTACCGTTTTGAAAGAGATCAGTAAAAAAGTAAAGGATTAACACTCCGAACTTCATAAGACCAACAAGTGGCAAGCTCAAGAGATGGGAGCTATATAAACACGTCATGATGATCAAGACAGCTGCAACAACCACTGTGTCAGAGGACTTAACTCGAAAGGGAATTGTTGGAAGCATAATGAAACTTTTCATTTAAGTCTAGTCGCAAGAACATATTTCCAGAATAATGGTTGATATAGTGCGCACAGAGCATTAAGACGGAGCAACTCTCAAGCAGACAACCCATGTGATATCACATGCAGGCTTCATTACCATTCTGTCAGGGAGGACATCCTGCATAACGTTAATAGCTTACAAAATATTTATTACAATAGCAGTATTATTTGAATATTTTAAGATTTGTTATGGTTCCAAATAACAACAAAGGATAATGTCAAAACCATTTATGGACGAACTGAGGATTCAACATATAAGGTATGCCTTGAGTCTACTAATCGTCCAAATTGGAACATGCATATGACCGAAGAACCACCAGACCTGAATGAGTACATGAAAATTTCAACATCAGTGACTAATTCTGCCAAAATGGTCTCACACTTTTACTCAAGTAGACTCTTAGATTTTTCCATACAAAAATCAACAACGGGTCCTGCAGAGAGTGACATACTTTGAACACTTTAGATAATTTTTTTCACATTTGTCACCTTATGGAGTACTGTAATGTTATACTTACCTACTCTCCTGGAAGTTGCAGGAGGCTCCCGAATTTACAGGTAGCCCTTTGCAGAGTGTCCGGATCTCCCTCATCACACCCACTTCTTAGCGAAGTGGGAAGTATGGGGAGATAATTGCCAGGAATTGCGACTCTGTAATGATGAGGCAGAGCTAAATGCCTCAAAACTGTTTCATTTAGCCCCACTCCCTCCCTGCGGTCCCGCAATTCGTGCAGTTTGCCATGACAGGGAGGGGCCTAATGATATAGGAGCCCGCCCCCACCCCCCAAAGTGGCCCGCTGCACTTCCTCTCAGGGTTTCTCCAGGAGAGGAGATTTAAATAGTTGGCATGTATACCCTAAAGGAGATACAGTTATGAAACTCAGAGCCTTTCAAGCTTAATCACCTGATAGTAAATCATAGCTAATATTTAGCTATATTGATGATGCAATATACTGTAGTAGAAATACACAATTTGCTTGCACTATGGCTCTGTTGGCTAGGCAAGAGGGACAGATACTGTAAATATAAATCCTATTTAATTTTTTACATCAAATTTTATGGGAAAGAACTGTGCGATCTATATTGGACATAGCAAGATTAGCTAAGTAGGTATATTTATAAGTGACTCACTTCCACCCATCCTCCTATATTTTACCCTACCCCTTTATAAGCAATTTTCTCTCAGCAGCCATGGTAGCACAGGCTTATTAGACTTTGCCAATGATTAGTTAAATGCGCTTTGAAGGAGGAGAAAAATTCCAGTCATATTACAAATCTTCCCTTTTTTATTCTGTTAGTTATTGCAAGCTATAAGCAAGGCTTATACCATTGAGAAATGTCAAGCTTGTATTTATTGTGTCTTATGTTTTACCATGTTCTATGTATTATTTTGATTTCAATAAAGATTAAAAAAAAAAAAGGTTTAGTCCAACTGCGATTTCATTTACAAACTACAGTAGCGTCAAATGATTCTTAATACCCATCACAGGTAGAATCATCAGTCTCTAGGGGGTAAATTTACTAAAGTGAGAGTTTTTAGAAGTGGAGATGTTGCTCATAGCAACCAATCAGATTCTAGCTATTATCTACTAGACGGTGCTAAATTAAATGTTAAGTAGAATCTGATTGGTTGCTATTGGCAACATCTCCATTTCTAAAAATTCTCACTTTAGTAAATTTACCCCTCAGAAGCTGACCAGCCATGTACATGTTTTAGGCCCTCACAGATGGATAATATATATAGAGGATCTTTGAATGGACAGCGCAAAAATGTTGAAATAGCTATATGACAGGATTTACCTGAGCTTTGACTCAGTCTAGGGCAGTGGTTCCAAAACTTTATTGAACTACGGCACCCTAGAGTATCAGTATTGTTTTCATGGCACCCCATAGCTAATGATGTGTTATTGAGTAATTCAGAAATGTAGTAAAGTGAAGTAAATTGTGCTCCTCTGTCATCCTTAGGGTCTGTTATGTGCAGGGCCGGATTAAGTGGGGCGCGACAGGGGCGGTCGTCCCTGGGCTCCCACACACAGAGGGCCCCCACACAGGGTCGATGTGACCCTGCCGAGAACAGGTGCCGGCAGCACCTGTTCCCGGGAGGAGGGCGCTCTGCAGCTGCATGCACAGTCAGTGCTGCTGCATTAGCATGGGGCAGGGCGGTAGTGCGGAAGGCACATAAGTGCCGTCCACACTACACAGCACAAACACACAGCTGCCGGTGCCGGCAGCTGTGTGTTTGTTTTAGCAGCCGATGAGAGTCAGTCAGACTCTCATCGGCTGCTGCTCCCACTGCCGGAGACTCTGTCTTCCGGCTCCCATAGTGGCTGATGGGAGATCTCCCATCATGCCAAGCGGGCCGGCCCGGGAGGACGCCGGACGGAGGAGCAGACGACAGAGCGGGGATTAAGGTAAGTGGAAGTTGTTCTTTTGTGTGTGTCTGGGTGGGTACTACTACTACTAGGGGCACTGCAGGGGGTACTACAAGGGGAACTGCTGGGGAGTACTACAAGGGGCACTACTGGGGGGTACTACTAGGGGCACTGCAGGGGGTACTACTACTACTACTCGGGGCACTGCAAGGGGTACTACAAGGGGCACTACTGGGGGATACTACTAGGGGCACTGCAGGGGGTACTACTACTACTACTCGGGGCACTGCAAGGGGTACTACAAGGGGCACTGCTGGGGGGGACTACTAGGGGCACTGCTGGGGGAACTACTAGGGGCACTGCTGGGGGTACTACTAGGGGCACTGCTGGGGCTACTACTGGGGGGACTGCACACTGGTGGGACCACTACTGGAGGACACAGCATAGAGGGGGATTACTACTAGGGGTACTCCTGTGGGGACTACTGTTGAGGGGGGACTGCTACTGGGGGCACTGCTGGGGCAGACTGCTACTGGGAGCACGGCTGGGCTGGGCTCGACTCTGTGTGGCTTGAAGGGACCCTCGCAACTTAGTTGCCCTGGTGCCCCCACAAGCCTTAATCCAGCCCTGGTTATGTGGTGGTGGGCAGGTTTGTGCTTCTGTTTGTCCATATTTACATTACATTGACCATAAATTATTTGATTTGGTGCTGGACCACCAACCTGAGGCACGACTGCAAGTGTTCCGAGGCACCCCAGGGTGCCACAGCGTACAGTTTGGGAACCATTGGTCTAGGGCATATTGTGGGATTTATAATGAAGAATTCTCCACTCGACTCAGGTCTGTTCTTACAGCAATAGAAACATTTTCATTGACATCCACAGATTCAGGCAGACGTTTCAATGTTAAGAAAAACATCTGTACTGAAAGCTACTTGTGGTACCCTGGCTTTCCTCACTCATGGTAAACTTCTGGTTGGACCCTCAATGCTCCTTATAAAACATGCTCTACCACCATTACCATGGATCATAGCCACATCCCTTCACTCCCCATTACCTAGCTGCCCACTGAGTCACAAATTTTCTGCACTCGATAATCGTAGTGGCCCTGTGATCACTGCCACACAACCTTCGTCTCACAGGTAAACAATTACCTCATCTTTTACATCCTTTCACATTTATCTCTATATACAGCTCTGATTTAGTGATCATCTGACTCCCCTACATCCCTTTCACACACATTGTGGGTGAGATGTACTAAGCCTTGGAGAGAGACAAAGTACCAACCAATCGGCTTCAAACTCTCATGTTACAGTTTGTGTTTGAAAAATGACAGTTAGGAGCTGATTGGTTGGTACTAGTACTATCTCTCTCCACTTTATCTATCTCCAAGGCTTAGTACATTTACCCATATTAGTTTAAGCATTTCTCAACTATCAGATACTTACACTCTTCTTTATTTCATCTGTAATATTTCATCATTTCTTCTTACCAAAGGTCACTTATTCTTTTACACATTTCTATTATAAGTATTTCATTTGCTGCAATCAGTTATTAACTTTTTTTGTAAAAACCAATTTATGACGTATGCCTCTCACACCTCCTCTTCATTTACTTACTTTCACATCTCCCAACTCTCCCAATTTTGCAAGGACAGTCCCAAATCCTAGACCTTAAAAAAAGTAGAGCTAGAAGTGAAGCTTGGGGGAAGGTCCTGTTGTGTCCCGGCTCTGCATGTTGAGCCTTGTTATGGTTCTGGATCCTGCAGAGGATGGAGGAAGAGCACACGGCACTTCTATCTCCTCTGGTGTGCTGAGTGACCTCCCAGCAGTCAGCTGCTCCTATTCAGTCGTATTCTCTGCTTTTTTTTCTAAAACAGTGATTTATTAGAATGTGTGGCTACACATGGCAATACATAATAGAGGAGGGGTCAATTCTGTTACAGAAGAGGAGTAAGATATGTCCCCTATGTGATGTGTCCATGCACCCTAAGCAGTAATACACACAGTTCAATTCCAGTGTGGGAATTTTAACAATATAGATAGTTGTGACATGACATCAAATTGAATTTCCTATTCCTGTAGTAATTTCAACAATTATATATATATATATTTTTTTGCTAATAAAGTTTTTTTTTTTTTTTGTGGGCCCTTCAATTGACTATAATATCCCAATACTGCCCTGCAATCCAAATATAAATAATGTAGCATTTTGCTTGAATGTAGAATAAAGTCATAATACATGTATTTTCCACAGAATTAAGTAGAAGAAAATATGTGAATCATTGATTTGTTAATTAAATAATTTTCTTAATCTGTCCAGTTCTAAAGTAATTTTACTAATTGGAGGCTTCTATCAACTCCTATAGGGAGCAGCCATTTTGTTGACTAAAAAAAACAATATTTATTTTATAAACTTATTAGGAACTAGTGACATCATTGAGGGATGAGACATATAGTGCTATCACTAATTCTTAGTAAATTGATAGACTGCATTCTCATGATTATCGATTAGTTCAGCACACAAAATGGTTGCCTTCACTCTCTGATGGTTGGATTTACAATACTAAATAAACATTTACACTTTTTTCATTTAATAAAATTAAAAACACTTGCAATTTTTTTAAAACAAACATAAAACATTATGTGCACCTACCTTGCTAACGAAATATGCACTAAAGTACTGAATAAGGCTATCTACACTGTTAGCTTTATAACGGAGGATATTGCGCCCTCTCACTTGATTACTGCCTTCAACCCATATATTGTCATTTATCCTGTGACATTCTATTTTAATTTAGATTACTGATTTATTTTAGAACAGTAGGTCTAATATTCCTGACAGCACCCTGAAAAATGAAAGGATCAGCTGGTTTTAGCCACATTATCACCTTCCTACTTGTCTCTCTAGTCATAAATGTAGGGTTGTTACTCTCATTGGCCCTTGTGACTTCACTTCTCTCTAACAGTGAGCCGGTTAATAGGGCAACCCTTGCCAAGATATCCGTATTGATCTTCTTCATATTAGCCTTGTGCAGCAAACACAGACATTGATAGAGGTTAATTAGGCGGATAAAAGCAAGATGGCCTTGATAAGAAGATACAGGATGCTTGACTTTTGTCTGTACCTTGCTTGCTATGTAGTTCAGTTGCTGTATAAAACAGCTCCCCAGCTCACCGGCTGGGGATTTCAGTCTATCGTAAATCATTTTCTCTGTATTTGTTCAATTCAATTCATCAGAAGATGTTGCATTATTAACTAAACACACATAACATTGTATATAGATAACTTTAGGATTACTTTGTAATAATGTGTTCTCTAACTGCTGTTATAAAACAATTATTTTGGTAGAATATTATATAAATTTGTCTAGAGCTTCTCTTTACTGGAAAATCATTCTCTGTGAATGAATAGGGAATAATGTGGTCTTGTAATCTGCAGTAGGAGCTATTTTCAAATATGTATTGTGCAAATATATAAACCTGGTTTAGTTGTGTGCAGCTTCTTGTGTGCTTGTTAACACTTACTTAGGAGCTGATTCAGACTTGCTTGCGAGTCGGCCATAATTACACGTGCGTTGTGCGTACAAAACTAAATACAAATATGTGCCTGAATGCAGAGTTTTATTGGAATCGGTATGGGATGCCAGCAGTTGGGATCCTGGTTGTTAGAATCCTGACACCGGCATCCCGACAGGGCTAGCATACCGACACTTGTTGTTTGGTATGCTAACTCTCCACCTCTCCCTACCCTAACCTTAACCCTCCCTCTTTGGTGCCTTACCCTAACCTCCACCCCTAGTGCCTGAACTTAACATCCCCCTCCTTGCACCATAAACCTAACCCTCCCCCATTAGTGCCTAGCCCTCCCTTTAGTGCCTAACCCTAACCCTGCACCATAACCCTCCCCCCCACCCTGCTACTTACTTTCGGTATCCCAGTGGTCGGGATGGCGGCGCCAGGATTGTGATATGCATCGGAATTCTGACGCCGGTAATATCAGTGCTGGCATCGCAGTCGCCGGGATACTGGCTGTCAGGGCCGGCTCCAGGAGGAACCATGCCCTGTGCAGACAGAGACTCCGTAGCCCCCTAACCACGTGTGAGGCAAAAGGGGGTGTGGTTTAATTACCATAGGCCACACCCCCTAAATTACCCTATTTGGAGTGTGCCCGTATGGCACACCTCCCATTTAACATTAGGCTGGGGGCAAGCCCAGCACTTCTTCTATAGCTGGGTTGCCCCCAGCACTTTCCCTGCACTGAATGGATGCTGTGCACACGTGGCATCCATTCCTATACTCCAGGGCCGGCACCGCCGCACAGCTGTGGTGGTGGGGTTGCCCAACCTCTTGACCACCGGCGGGACAGTTTGACCCATGTGTGGAACAGTGGGGCAGTGCCCAAAGAATGGGGTTGTCCCGCTGAAATCGGGATGGTTGGGAGAGGTGCGCCCTCTATGGGTTGGCACCCCTGTTCGACCACACTGTTTGAACGTGCCTCGAGCCGGCCCTGCTGACTGTTTCCAGTTTTATCTATCTATGTGACCACACTGCCCCTAGTTGCACAACTTGGTTTCATAACCCTCACCATTATCAGTGCTTACATGTACATATTAGCCAAACATCATGTTGCTATCCAGATATACCCCTTCAGATACAACTGATGACACGACTGAGATGTGTACGCTCAGCTCTGTGTGAAAACAAGCAAGATCCATCTGCAAACAGTAAGTGTGCACATGCAAAGTATATATTTGAATAACACTCTGGATCAGTCTGAGAGGATTACGGCATCCATACTGTAGTATATTTCCAAATAACCATAATATGATCCATATTAACCTTAATATAATTAAATAAATACACTGACACAATAACTTGCCGTAAAAGGTCACAGCTTTTTTTAAATTGAATGACTGAATTATTAACATATGTTTGGATGGCTCAGTAGGGTCTCTAACACTCAGCTGAAGCCCAATCACTTTAAACACAGTGGGGGGCGACTAACACGCCTCCTGTTGGTGCAAACAGTGTTATGGAAGTCTCACCCCTCCCTTACCCTGGAACAGTCCAAACGTCTCCACTAAGAAGTGCCCAGGCCTCCCCACATAAGCAGGACAAATTCATCAGACTTCAGAGGGTAGGTGCTCCACAATGAGCTGTTGCACCACATGTGGCCACTAAGGTGTAGCGCCTTCCTACCCAGCTGTGCCTCCTCTGGCATATATAAAAAGACAAATTAGTAAAAGGACACACAGACATAAACTTAAGCAAGGTTTTAGGTGGGTGGGAGGGGATTACAAACTTAAAAGAGGCTGAACCAGATTTAAACCACCCTACTAATAAACTAGACTAATAACCGCACCCCTACAAACTGATACAGGGTGTTTCACTCGCTATTGGCCCCAAAGTTTTTCTTATAACTTTTAAAGTAATTGACATAAATTAGTGAAATGTGACACAGACATACCTTGGTCTATGAGAAACATACGGAATCCATAGCAAGTGTTGAAAGTGTTTGCCATTAGCATCTAGGCAAGCTTGAATGCATTGCTCCATGTTATGGAAAGTTTTAACCAGCATATTGGGAGTCATAGTCTCAATTTCTGCTGAATGTTTTCTCTCAGTGCCATGAGAGTCCGTGGCTTGTTGTGGTACACTTTCCCTTTAAAATGCCCCATAGAAATAAATCCAGTGGTGTAAGGTCAGGGCACCTTGGTGGCCAAAGTCCCTTGGAAATGACACGATCAACATAAAATGAAGCAATTTCAGCTATGCTGGCATTGCAGGTGTGGCAGGTGGCACCATTCTGCTGAAAGTAAACAGTACTGATTTCCTCATCATCTAACTAATTTACAAACTTGCATCCTCACTGGCAGTTGGTGTAGCTCCCTATTTGACTTTTGGTCTGCGCTGTTGACTAGTGGGGTGAACACTTGGTCTTCACTTCGTGCATGCGTGAACAGATGGCCTGAATGCTAATGGTGAACACTTCCAACACTTGCTATGTCTTCCTCATGTTTCTCATAGACCAAGATATGTCTGTGTCATAATTCACTAAATTACATAAATTACTTTAAAAGTTATAAGGAAAACTTTGGGGCCAATAGCGAGTGAAACACCCTGTAGAAAAGTCTAGTAACTAACACTTTACTGATACATGACAGATACAGTATGCTACCTAGAAACAAGGCTATATATTACTGACCAATCACAAAAAGGCAGGACTCTTAAATAGCCTTAAGCCCAGATGACTTTTGTCTAATCATTATAATAACCCATTATGATATGGGTTTCTGCAAGTTCCAGATAATCTGATAATGCAGCCTTCACTTGTTAAATTGTAATATTACAATATTCCTTTTACTTTACGCCTTTGATTGTGGTACAAGCAATAGCAGTATTATGTATGTTATTTCAATCTGTTTCTGAGCCGGATAATTAACAGAACATGTTTGCTTACTGTAGACATTGAGCACAAATATTTGCAAACTAAAATGTTCTAGGCTATGCTAATTTAGCAAAGTGTTCCAGTTTACTGACTCGCATCCAGAGATTTTGTCTTATTTCCCTAGTCAGGAATGCATTGCCTACCTGTAGGTGGAATCTTATTTCTTATTTGTTCATAATAAATGGATTTGTAGTCTTATTACTAAAGAAAATGTACTATACAGGATGTAGCTTGCTCTACAGGTTTTTTGATTTGTTAATAAGTTTCTTCATTAAAGTTAAATAATTACTGACGGTAAGATATGAAATATGCTCAGATCCTTTCACCCAGCATATTTTAAAGGATATCCTCAGATTGACACAATTAATTTGACACCTGATCGATGAACATGCCTCTAATATTTAATCTTTCTTATATGAGAGAACCTGAATTCACTACTATATTGTATATTTACTAATCCAAGGCTGCCTACAGTGCCTTGCAAAAGTATTCACCCCCTTGGCTTTTTACCTTTTTTGTTACATTACAACCTGTAATTTTATTAATTTTTTTAATCTGAATTTTATGTGATGGATCTGCACAAAATAGTCTAATTTGGTGAAGTGAAATGAGAACAAAATATATAAAAAAGAATCTTTATAAATAAAATTCTGAAAATTGGCATGTGCATATGTAATCACCCCCTTTGCTATGAAGCCCCTCAAAAGTTCTGGTGCAACCAATTACCTTCAGAACTCACATAATTAGTTAAATGAAGTTCACCTGTGTGAAATCTAAGTGTCACAAGATCTGTCAGTATAAACACACCTTTTCTGAAAGACTCCAGAGGCTGCAACACCACTAAGCAAGAGGCATCACACCATGAAGACCAAGGAGCTCTCCAAACAAGTCAGAGACAAAGTTGTTGAGAAGTACAATTCTGGGTTGGGTTATAAAAAAATATCCAAATCTTTGATGATCTCCCGCAGCACCTTCAAATCCATCATCATCAAATGGAAAGAACATGGCACCACAACAAACCTGCCAAGAGAGGGCCACCCACCAAAACTCACAGACCGGGCAAGGAGGGCATTAATCAGAGAGGCAGCACAGAGACCAAAGGTAACCCTGAAGGAGCTGTTCCACATGAGAAACTGGTGTATCTATGCATGTGACCACAATAAGCTGTACACTCCATGGAGCTGGGCTTTATGGAAGAGTGGCCAGAAAAAAGCCATTACTTAATGATAAAAATAAGAAGACACAATTTGAGTTTGCCAAAAGGCATGTGGGCAGCTCCCCAAATGTATGGAGGAAGGTGCTCTGATCAGATGAGACTAAAATTTTACTTTTCGGCCACCAAGGAAAACGTTATGTCTGGCGCAAACCCAACACATCCCATCACCCAAAGAACACCATCCCCACAGTGAAACATGGTGAAAACATGGTGGTGGCAGCATCATGCTGTGGAGATGTTTTTCAGCAGCAGGGACTGGGAAACTGATTCGAGTCGAGGGAAAGATGGATGGTGCTAAATACAGAGATATTTTGAGCAAAACCTGTTTCAGTCTGCCTGTGATTTGAGACTGGGAAGGAGGTTCACCTTCCTGCAGGACAATGACCCGAAGCATACTGCTAAAGCAACACTTGAATGGTTTAAGGGGAAACATTTAAATGTTTTGGAATGGCCTAGTTAGTTAAAGCCCAGATCTCAATCCAATTGAGAATCTGTGGTCAGACTTGAAGATTGCTGTTCACAAGTGGAAACCATCCAACATGAAGGAGCTGGAGCAGTTTTGCCTTGAGGAATGGGAAAAAATCCCAAGGGCAAGCTGTGGCATGCTCATAGAGACTTATCCAAAGCAACTTTTAGCTATAATTGCCGCAAAAGGTGGCTCGACAAAGTACTGACTTTAGGGGGGTAAATAGTTATGCACGCTGAAGTTTTCTGTTAAGTTGTCCTAAATGTTGTTTGATTCACAATATAAAAAACCACAACTTCACAGTTGTAGGCATGTTCTGTGAATTAAATGATGCACACCTTCAAACAATACATTTTAATTCAAGGTTGTGAGGCAACAAAACATGAAAAATGCAAAGAGGGGTGAATACTTTTGCAAGGCACTGTATATAAACAAAGCATGTGTAACAAAAATATACATTCAATAAGAGTATTAAAGTTCATATTCTTTGTGAAGACATTAAAGGTGCATACACTCGGTCAGATTTTCTAGGACAATTTAAACGATAATGATATCGTTTATCGTTTTGTCATTCATATCCTCCATTTTATGGCCCCTTCCAACACCCAAACGATGGACGATGTGCAGGCACACATGGTCGATAATGATAACGACCATCGCCCGTGCATGCAGTCCAACCTGGTCAATACCAGGTTACTATAGGGAACTGCGATATAGTAGTTTGGGGGTTGGTGGTGTGTTTGATGATCGATATCGATCATCCAGCACATGCAGGATGATCAGACAACGATATAGTTGTCGTTGTCTGATCTGACCGTGTGTATGCACCTTAAGAGTAATTAGAGCCTCATTATAATTGTAGAAGATGAGGTGCTCAGTAAAAATTTGTAACACACACAAAATAGATGCAATTCCCAAAGATTTTTGTTACAATGAGGTGTGGTTTTCTTCAGCATACCACTACAATACATGGTAACATGTAATTTCTTCTAAATGTGATGAAAGACATTGTTTTTTTGCCCCAGTCATATCTGTATCTCCTGCCAATGGAGTTTACACTTTGCTGATTTGTTAGATAATAGCAGGGAGATTGTGTATAGCTTAGTGTTTCCCCAAACTTCGTTTTTTTCACTTCAGTTAGAATCATGACTAACACAGAGAAATCTGTGAAGAAGGATTTTGAATGAGGTCCAAAAAATAATACTTTCAGAAGCCCTGCTGATGTCTTTTCTATCCTGCAGCTACCAGAGTGCTCTTTAAAAGAGTTTTAGGCAACAGGAAAATGGTTATCCCTTACACTGCCAAGAAGAGCTTTACAGCTTTGCTTCATTAATCTTTAACCCAATGAAATATAAAGAGATCAGACATATGATACACAGAAACATTGCAGATTCAATTGGCACAATAATGTGTAATGTGTAGTGTGGTGGTACATTAAGTCCATCCATTTTATGGCTCCTAGCCAGTTCTAAAACAACCTCACTGCATTAGAACACTCAGGAGGTGATTTATAGTAGGATGGGCAAAACAAGAAGTTGGGCAGAGTAACGGTACCAGAGTAGCGCAGAAACATGAATTCATTTGGCAAATCAAGTTTATTATAAATAATACAATAAAGTTATGGAGGGTGTGCCATTCCAGGGTTGTACCTTGCTCAGGTGGCCTGGCTAACTGGCCTAGCAACTGGGATAACCACAGATTGACCATGCCTGGCATGATCATTCCCTGTCTAGCTCTATCCTTGTTTTTTTCACAGTAAGTTGACTGCACATTTATGGTCAGAAAAAATTGGCAAGAGGGGCACCATAATTTAAATACTATAATTATAATTCTATCCACATGCTTTCTATAGCACAGATTCTCAAACTATTTTGCATTGGGACTCCTATGACAATAAAATCTATCTTTACAAAACCCCAGCAAGCTGCTGCAGAACAGTGCTCCTACATACCTCATTAGACAAGCCCAAACCTAAATGGATTCTCTTCTTACATTTAAGGATTATGAGACACTCCAAAATTAGGTAGGTGTGATGGGTTATGATTCTTTTCAGGTGCCTTCTGTTAATGCAATCTGCATGCAGGGGTAAGAGAAATTGGCATTATGTGCATGGGTAGATGGATCATGTGGCAAGAAAAGGCAATGGGCTGCTTATCTTTTCTAGTACCTTCCAATCAGATGGCTGAACTGACTCGAGAGGTCAGGACTACCCTGGTTAGGCCCTGGGTGAAATATTCACTTTCTGATGTCAAAGTCTGAAGACTGGAGAGACCAAAATAATCCAATTAAAAAACTATATATTATCTAATGATAGGACAACAATGGTTAAAAATCTACATGACATCTCCACATGCTCTTCAAACATCTCCACATGCCAATAAGACCTCTCCACATGCCATCAGAGCTGCACACATGCCATCAGAGTTCCCATCACACAGTGCATTTTATTAATTTTTAGCCAAATAAAGTATTGCATACATGTCACTTTTCAAAAACATCATTGCAAAGTATGTGTAGAACTCTTTTCTAGAGTACCAAGCTTCCATGTCTGGGAATCTCCACTATGGTGGGAGGAAATCCTCGGACTCCCAATGACAGCTGGTGCCGTCACTTATTTGCCTGGTGTAAATTTGGGAATATCAGCAATTAAAGTAGGCTCTACAATTGGGGAAATCTACAATACACATCATGTAATGTTGAATAGGACATGGATTTGTTGAGGTTTCGTGTGTCTTTAGAAGCTTTCAACACTGCCTGAGGAACTGGCCAGGTGCTGTGAAATACATTGCTATTCTAAGTGAGAATTTTATTTTCCTTTAATGCTTTTCTTTTTAAGCCTGATTTTTATCTTGTGATACTGTGTTTTTAAATTAATTTTATACCATTTGTATTTTTCATTAGTCCTTTAATCGTTGTTGTCTACAATAGCGAATACAAGTTTGTTATTTTTATATTTCATTTATCCATAACAATAGTGAGTTGTAATATGATGCAATTAATCTACCTAATAAATCATTTCATTATTGTTTATCTAATTTTTTGTTGGGTCATCCCTTATTTGCGAATTGCAGCCCATATTTCATGTTTGAGGGTGTTTGACCACTTATATCTTAAGTGCTGTCTCTATCTTTAACAATCCTATATTGCTAGAGAGTATGGAGAGTAAAGGCAGGGCCGTAGCTAGGGTAGTGCGGCCGATGCTATCGCACAGGGCACCACACGTCAGAGGGCGCTGTTTGGGCCTGTCACATTTCTGTTTATTATCATTCTTGCTTGTAGCTTCCTCTTATTTCATCCCCAGCCTCTCCTATCTCTTCCCTAGCCCTTCCCCATGAAGCCATGGCTCTTCTTTGGGTGCATTATGTCCCTTTGAAAAAATGAGGGGGGCGACAATGCTCTTTCTGGCACAGGGCACCAAAAAGTCTAGATATGGCTCTGAGTAAAGGACTAGTTTTGCATAGCCAAAGTGTCACAATGAAATGTTGATGTATAAAGTTGTTATGTTCTGGGTTGTTTGTGGACCCATGGTGGTAGCAGGAGCGATCACAGAAGTGGGTTTGAAAATGAAACTAGGTTTTTTAATAGGTGCTTGAGTAGATATAAAATATGGCAGTAAATAAAGTCCAGGTATATATAAACGTGCGCTAGAGTTCTGTGGTGGGAGTAATGGGTTAATGTCCAGGTAGAAACAATTAGAACTGTCCAGGTGTGCAGGTAGTGAGACTGGAATAATCAACCAGGTATGCAGGTAGTGATGCAGGAAAATAATAAGCCAGGTATGCAGGTAGTGAACTAAGGCAAATGAGCAGGATGTCAGCAGGCTCAGGCACTCAGGTATGGGCAAGGGTGGTGGAGGAAGCGGGGTAGTCCAGTGGAAGCTAGGAGCTGACAGGCAGACTGGCAGACAGCGAATTTCACAGGAACAGGATAAGCACAGAGAACTCCCTCTCAGCTAGGCTGAGATACACGTTGCACTGGCAAAGAAGGAAGGCACTGAACCTTCCTAAGTACCCCATGCCGTGCTGTTACTGGCCAGAGGGAACATGTGACTCACCAGGATTGGTCAGCCGCATCACATGGCCAGAAGGCAAAATGGCGGCGCCCATGCCAAACGGAACGGAGACACCGCCAGGCCCTACCAGCGCAGAGTGACAACAGGCCCGCACAACAACGCGTGCAGCCAAAGCCCCCCGCCAGACACAGCTCCGCCACCAGACAGCCTGCGCCACAACGACCTCACAGGTAACACCCGCCTAGCGCCATGCTGAAATACCCTGGCCATGACAAAAGTACCCTTCTTAATGCAGGAAACACTCTCCTGTTTTCAATTCTATTCCCTCTAGGTTAAGCTGGGAAACCCATTAGTTCTCCATAGGTCACAGAGATTGGGCACCTGTTGGCACTGCCACTACATTCATGTATCTTTATTTGAAATCTTTGTAGAAGTTATGTTATATACTGTATTTCCTAATCACATACTTACATGAATTCCCTTTTTAATTATTTTTTTTCTTCAGGGTTTATAAAACCATAATAACTGAATGAGTACTGGATTTGGGTAGCTTCACTAAGAACCTATCACTGTATTGGTTTTAATTGGACACTTGATTTAAGCAATGTAGAAAGCAAATAGACTATTGATCTGCAAGGATCTCACATAGACTTAGTAAGTAAACTCGCTCCTTTTTTATATTCTCCACTGAGCTACATGAAAGGTGAAGAAAGCTGCACGGATTCTTGCTAATAAATTGAACAATATTGTTTGTTATAATCTTGCTCATAAAAGATTGAATATGAACTGTGGTTGTTAATCATCAGGCAATATTGTGCAGACTTTTACAAGTCAGTATATCTTTAAATATCTGTTATCCTGTTTACTTATGTATATTATGATATGCCAGCAGTACGTCTAAGAAAAACAATATTAAGTCCTTAATTGATTTATTTGATTCAGAATGTGAGGAAGGTAAGACACTGAGCAGGTAAACTGTTATCTGGTGAAATGTTAATTTTATGTGGCAAAACTAAAGTGGGTCACACATGTTTAACCAAATTGGCCTGAGATTGTACTAATTATGTTTAGAAACAATGGTTATGAGCAGTCAAAAAGCTCTAGGTTGGTGGAGTCTCTTATTACCAGGGTAGAAGTGCTTTTATAGTGGATAAGCCAGTTATTAGTTGGCTAGACCAATCAATAAAGTCATATCACTGAGACATCAAGCACTAATCCCTAGTGAACAGTCAATATACAGTCTCATGAATATTGGCTAATCTCACACATTCATACTTGCTTGCCCTCACGTAATATCCAGGAGACTCCTGAAATTTATACCCCTTTTACACCGGAGCTAAAACCCGGGTTTTTGAAGGGTTAACCCGGGCAGCTCCCTGGTGTAAAAGGGGAGGGGGTTGGATCGCCGGGTCGAGTGACCCGGCAATCCAACCCAGGTAACTAGCAGGGTTTAACATGGGCGTAGCCCGTGAAACCCTGCTGTGAGAACAGCGCACTCCGGGTCACGATGACCTGGAGTGCGCTGCTAGCCAGCCGATTGGTCCGGTTTCAGTGGCGTTTGGAGATGACGTCTTCTCCAAGCGACCACTTTCACTCCGGAAAAGCCGGGTCTAAGCAGACCCGACTCTGGTGTGAGCGGCGCCGACTCGGGAATATCCAGAGTCGGTGCCGGCAAAATTCCGGGTCTGATCCGGATGGAACTTTGTTCCAACTCCGGGTCAGACCTGGAATTTCGGTGGAAAAGGGGTATTAGAGAGCTCTCCTGAACTCCCAAGAGAGTAAACCAACCTTCCAGGCCTACTCTCTTCCCTATTAAAGTGGGCTTTGAGGGATTAATGATGCAATTTCCAGTGAATCTTACCATTATTGCCCAGCCTCCTACTGTTCAATGGTGCTAATCATAGCGTTAAGTAGTGCGCAATTCATTGTACTTCCCACCTAGAATCCACCTCCAGCATATCCTGGATAGTCATCTCAAAATACAGCATTGGAAAAGTATGCCTAAATTACCTTCCTCTACCATGTGAAAGGAGCAGTTATACTTTAAACATGTTTTATGTTTTTCATTTCAGTTTGTTTTTGTTACTATTTTATACTTTGCTATTGCAATTTTTCACTTGGATGATAAAGTGCCAGGCATGTTTGTCTACTTTCAATCATAGCAATGAAAATAAAAAATAAGTCAAAATGGCAACTTACTGAAACAACTGAAGTATACATGTTGTGCACAATACCTGTCTTTTAAGCCTGAGTTTTTCTATTAACTAGTTTTAGACAAGCTGGTTGTTAATATTCCTGCAAATTTTAATCTGTATTCCCTGTACATGTACAGTTCAAAAGTGAGGATGTGCAGGTATCAGAGACCTGGAATCTATTATAATAGATTTTGATACTTGTGAATTGTTACCAAAAAATAAAAATATAGAAAAACACATGGACAAGACTTAAAATTTCAGACCTTTCTCTGGAAATCAGAGAACATTGTAAATTATTAATGTAAGTATGCATTTATAAGAGGGTAATTGAAACAGAAGACTGTACAGATGGTGAATAATCGATCTATCTGCAAATAATAAATAAAGGCCCTTTCAGGTTCTGGTTGGCATAGGACTATGGATCCATCATCAATACATAGAGTTCCTGTTATGGAAAAAATGTGCTTGTATCCTCTACATATTTATGAGAATTGATGCTGCTTTCCTACATTGCTGAGTATATAGTATATTACGATAGAAAAAATAACACAACTGCACGCAGCAAAGCATGAATATGCTATAAATTACATTGTTTCAACCTTTTAGGCTTTGGCAACTATTATTTCAAGGACGACAAAATGATAGGTATTACCTGTTTCCTAGTTAGTCCAGCACTGCAAAAGCAAAACATGCACTGTGAGCTTCTCATCACACGGCATATTGTTATGAACTGTGCAAACTCTTATTGAGCGGGATGCACCCCGCCAATGATCGCATGCATACTAGCGTTTAGTAATGCTGTATGCATGATGATTAAAGCAAAGGACAGCTCCCCCGATAAGAGCTATCCCTTGCAGTTTTGGGAGCCGTGGGGGACCCTCGGAGGGATCCTGTTGGATCCCTCTCAGGGAAAACTCAGAATAGAAGCCCATAGGCATCTATTAGTGGATCTAAAGATGGCGTTGCCTATCGGGACTAAGCTCTAGAAAGTTTAGCTTTCCGAAGCTTGGTGCATATGGGAAATGTGATCATCTTTAGAGGTTTAACCACACTTTTCAGCATAGCACATCCTGCCCATTATGTTTTGTGTCTCAGCTGTTTATCAAATTAAAAATCTAGAGAATGAAAGACTTTTTTCTGCACAGTAAGTTTGTTATGAAAATGGCATGACTAATAATGCATCACTAATAATGCAATGTGCAATGTTACAGACAATGTTTGGTTGTCATAACATGATATGGAAAATTGTGCCCAAAATTTGTATCTCCCAACATTGAAAAAGTCTGAAGCAGTACACAGCCATGCCTCCTCCGAATAGGGAGTGTGATTGTGTCAGATTATGCATGTGTCCACATCATAGTCAGCATAACCACACCCTTAGTGGGCATGTGTCCATTACTTGGTGAGCACAGCACCCATTTATCACTGCTCTGTTATGCAGAGCAGCAGTGAACAGAACATACCTCCCTACCTTCTAGTGAGATAGGACAAAGCTATCCCAAATGGGAAGGAGAGACAGAACCCTCAAATCAGGACTGTTCCATCTAAAGTGGCCTATTCATTGGAAGTACCCTCTCGCTATAAATATTCCTCCTAACTTCCCGCAAGTTTGGATCAAAAATCAAATTGGAATTTTCCTCTATTATCAGGACAGCTGGGGTGTGAGAATGTGTTGATGTAGAATGTCTCCACTGGCTACACACTGGACACAAGCCTTGTTTGACTAATCTAACAAGTGGTTTATATTTGAAAAATATAATGTGGCCATTTTTATTTGACAACATTTCGAAATAACATTTTACATGAAATAGAAATATATGTCTGTAAAGATCTCAGGCAATAAATAAAGTGATATTATCTATCTTATAACATGTAATAGCACAAACGTGCACCTAAAGATGAACTATGACTAATAAATGCTGAGAATTAAAGGTAACCACAAATCATATGTCTTAGGGTCCATCCTGCTTTCTGCGGTGACTAGCTGGAGACAGCATCTTTATTGACTATAATAACCTGCATTATTTACTCATTAAAAATGCATGCTTTCTATTTATTTCAACAATATCAAATGACAGTAATTCACTATTAAAATGTTTTCTTTCCATATACTTTATGCTTGTAATAATTATCTCAAAATAGAAATACGGTATAAAAGAACTGATGACTAAATCATTTTCCTGTTCACATTTTAAATAGCCTTAATTACACTTCATCAACACAGTGTTGCTTATTGTGTTGAATGCTATGTTACTGTTGTTATTATGAGCCACTGCGCTAGCCGCAATGGCTCACATCCCTCTGATGGGTCCTGGCCGTTGCTAGGCAGCCGGGACACCGGGTCATGTTGTCACTCTGGCCGCATTGAACACTGGTCCCAACTGTTACCTGGCAGCAGGGATTGCTTTCTTCTTCCTCTTCTGTCTCTTTGCTCAGTGGCTGCGGCTTGTTTAGGTAATTAGGGGGGACTAGCTGATCAGGCATCCTGAATGGATGCCTTCCCTGATAATGGGTAGTGAGCACTGCCGGTTATAGGGCCATATTCAATTAGGCTGCGAAAACCCGTTACTCTATCGCCGATGACATCATTTTCGACGTTTTCACTTTTCCCCATATTCAATTTCAAAGACTTTTCGCAGGTGAGAAAAGTCTTTGTCAAAAACCAGGGATAGCTTTTCGCCATAGAATAGGTGGCGAAAAAAAGTGCAGAATTTGGGTTTTGGGGTACAAGCTAAAAAAAGTACCCTGCACCCCTTGGAATCCCCCAAAGGTATTCTATGTCAAAAAATTTTTAAAAGTTCAACAGAACACCCCAAAAAAAGTACTTTCATGTTGAGGGCAAAAAAAAAAGTTGGGGGACAAACTTATAAACTAGCGAAATAGACTCAGGGGGAAGGGGGGTCCCCAGGTATGTGGCAGGTGTTTTTTTGGTTGCGGTTGGTTGTGGCAGGTGGATTTTTAACAATTTTTTAAGGTTCACTTTAGGACTTAAAAATATGCTTGCACCCATTCTCATGTACCCCAAATTTGATGGGACTAGTTATTTTTTTTTTAAAAAGTTGCTAAATACTATTCTTCACCACTTTGTTACAGACGCATAAAAGCATGTAGAGACCATTTAAAAACCCCAAATACCTTTAGCCGGGCTTTTCGGGGGTGCCCATAGTGATCCCGAATGTTAGTGCATCTTTTGGGGGGTGACAGGCTGATTTCCCCAAAAGTAACAGTACTTTTCGCTACTTACCTTTCCTCCCGGTACCGTTTTGACCTATTTTAAATAGAATACGGGGATACGTGGGCACACGCCCGATACTTTTTCATTTTCAAAACCTCCGATGAGGGTGAAAAGTCCGGCAACTGACTTTTCGCCTCAAATTGAATATGGCCCATAGTGTTTTGTCCTGCTGACCTACCTGCTGTGTTCCTGACCTGTCTAGCCTACTGGTATGAGGTATCCTGTATATTCCTGAATCCAGTCCATGCTACACATGTCATTGGATCCTGTTGGACTCCTGCTGTTGGACTCCTGCTATACAATGATATGCCCCACAATGGGTACCTACAACTCTGCATCACCTTTGGGTATCTTGTTATGGATTATCAATCCTGTGAGACCCCTGTAAGGCTCAATTTTAAATATAAGATTAGACACCATGAAGTTTGGGGATATATGCAATGCTCAACATAAGGTGGTTCCTGGACCCGAATTTGTCTGTATGGCACATATTGGTTATAGATAAGTTTCAATATGTGTTTTCAGACAATTCTGTGTAGTCTTTTGCCCAATTGTGTAGCAAATTTGATGTCCCACACAGGACTTTTACTAGTTTTGTAATTGGTAATTTTACAAATTACTGTACTGGATCAGCTTTCAAAATACACCTGTAGCTTCCTTAAACCCTCCCCCTCTGTTCAATAACCTTTGCCTCTCAAAATCTATAGAAATACTTTCTTCATGGTATGACACTTTATTGTCTACTTCTTAATGTCAAAAACGCACAATCCAGGCTAATTAGAAGTTTGTTTGTGTGTTTATGTAATTTAGATTGATAACATATATATCAAAACGCTTTGAGAATGGTGCAATGTATAGGTCACCTGGAATGTTGACAAAGGTTGTTCATAGATTATATTTGACTCTGGATAAATGACATAAGATATGACCTACCTGTTGTAAGTATTGTTGTAGCAAGGTTGGTAACCTCATTTATGTGCTTTTTGTCCTACTTAATCTTTACAGTGAGGGCTTTGAAATCATTAACCATGTAGTTCAAGCCCCCTATCCTTGCTCCCCAGCTCCAACACTTCATCATTATTCTTGTCATACTTTTAATAGGTATATTATAGGTCACATTCTTATTGCCACCAGAGCAGTAATTGCTCACTTTTGGAAGGACTTGTCTATAAAATGGAATTTATTAACGTAACAATTTTGTTCTGCACAAGATTCATATTTATGGTTTTGTGATTTGATGCTTTCAGATGCAAATGCACATTATGGCAGTGATAGAAATTCTTGTTAAATCTTTGTTTCACTCAACTTAATGATATTCAGTTGCCTGGCAATACTGACTGGCAGCAGAGAGCATTTACTTACATCTTTGCCAACCAGTGCTGGATCCATCCATGCTTTCCAATGAGACATCCTCTTACTGGTTTGGTCCCTATATAGGCATTTGGGAGGAATCTCCCAGCAATCTCTGTAAACAGACAGGTACAGTATGTTGACATAATCAGGCGCCGCTGCATTTGTCAGCCATCTTCTAAATATCAGAAATCAACTGAATGCATGCCAGCAGGATCACTGAGGGGGAGATGTATCAAACCTTGGAGAGCGATAATGTGGAGAGAGATAACATACCAACCAATCGGCTCCTAACTGTCATTTTTCAAACACGGCTTGTAAATGACAGTTAGGGGCTGATTGGTTGGTACTTTGTCTCTCCACTTTATCTCTCTTGATACATCTAGCCCTCAGACACCTAGATCAGCACAGTAGCTGTCAAGGGCACACAGGGTGACAGGGCTGTAACTAGCACAGGACTCTATGGGCATCTATGGGGCCATATGGCCCCTGCATCTGGCTAGCAGGGAGGTCTACAACAGCACTCTGCAGCCAGTATCGCTGCTGCAGTGCTGCTCTGACATGGTTAAAATGTTGACAGGCAACATGTCGACATGTGAAACGTCAACATTGCCAGAATGTCGACATTAGGTTTAGACTTAGGGTAGGTTAGTGTTAGGCACTAGAGGGAGGGTTATGGATTAGAGTTAGGTATAGTAGAAGAATACTTACCGGAATGCAGTATGATCACCCAGATCTGAACCAAAAGTGATGGTTACATGACCACTGGAGCTTGGAAGCTGCGCTGGAGCCACTGCAGCCATCAGTCGATATAATATTCTAACATATTGACATATCATACCACACACATTTGCGGAAGTTGCCACAACAGTGTTGGGAAGAACCTCCCGGACAATATTGTAGAAGCAAAATATGAGGACAGGGTCCGCGCTACTAATGTTATTTAACTGTAGTAAAGGATAGCTTATGCCTTGTGCGTTTAACCAATAGATATATTTATTCCAAACATCAAATATAGATAAAATATATATATATATATATATATGTATAGGTTCACAGTGTTCCTGTAGATGTAATATGCCTCACAGGAGTTTAGCGTTCTTGTAATAGTTCACACTATGGAGTGTTCAGGCAGAGTTTGTGTGAATGATTGGGATTGCGCTGATAGTGCGCGGGTGTCAAGGGGATGAATGGGGGGGAAATGGTGGTTATGCTACTTGATCTTGTATGGATACAGTCTCGATTGTCCTGTGTTAAGTTAGGGTGTATCGTTGTGTCTGGTGGGGCGGTGTCCCGGACCCCCAGGTTCACAACTTACCCATGCTGGTTTTCTTCACTCTCCTCTAGGAGAGCATTCCGGTCTGGTCCTCCTCTTCTTGGTTGCTTCCGTCTGCTGTGCCTCTAGGTAGCAGTTCATGTCCGGCAACACGCTCTGTGGGAACAGCTGTCCGCCGACTGCCGCGAGACTTCCGGGATGCCCGCGATCACGTGAGGTCACGCGGTCCCCGGGTCTCAGGCTAGTCAGGCCGCTCACTCGGCTCCAGCCAAGGAGACTTAGATAATAAGCGCTATGGTAGTAAGCGCTGTGTGTGATAGGATATGTGATTCCAACACGTATCGGCCTCTGGCCTTCCTCAGGGAATAAAGTGATTACATATGTTGGTGTGGTGACTTATTTATAGGCTGAGTTTAGTGGGCGCCATCTTGGTTGTGGTACAGTTCACATAGGGCTGTGGGCAATGTTATAGACGCCATCTTTGATATGGTATCAAATGTGCTTTTGAGGTATCTGCGGCCCTCTTGGTTAAGGGATCCACTGAAAATACTAGAATGTCTTACTGCTGTCCATATTCGCTGGTGATTGTACCTCATCTGCCAGCTGATTATGGCCTTGACATAATATTAGGTGGAAATGGGTACTGGCTTCTTGGTATTTTGGGGTGGGTTGTTCATGTTGAATGCGTTAATCAATATGTCAAATGATCATTCATTCAATATTACTGCCTTAATTTCGTTATCTAGATTCAGTCCATATGGTTTGAGGGTTTTCATATTAAAAATCCATTTCAATTCTTCCCTATTCAGTGTTTTTTCAAAATCTCCTCCTCTCCAATTCCTCTCTATCTTGGATATTCCTAGAGATTTCAAACCTAATGGATTTTGGTTGTGTTTCTCTTTGTAGTGAAGTGACAGATTGTGTGTTTCCAAACCTTTCTTTATGTTTCGGATATGTTCCGATATTCTTACACTTAGTTTGCGTGTGGTCCTCCCATGTATTGTAGGCCACATGGGCACTCAATCAGGTAGATCACCCCTGTGCTGTGGCAGCTGATATGTTGTTTAATCTTATAGGTTGTATTTGTATAAATGGACTTGAACTCCCCTACCCGTTTCGTAGTAATTTGTGTATTTCTGCAGTTAAGGCAGGTCCCACACTGGTAGAAACCCTCCCTAAACACAGTCTGGTGCAAGGTTGTTTGTATTGTTTTGATGGGTTTAATGTGATTCCGAACCAGTTTCTGTTTGATGTCTTGGGCCTTTCTGTAGATAATCCTCGGTTTATTTGGTAACACATCTGATAGAATCTCATCTTCTAACAGTACATGCCAGTGTCTGTCTAGAATTTGTTTGAGTTTCCTTGTGTCCTGATTGTATTGTGTGATGAATGCGGTTTTATATGGGTTAATCTCTCCTTCTTTTTCCTTCTCCTTGTATACCAGCAACGAGTCCCTATCCATCCCTGCAACCCTTTCGCGTGCTTCGTCTACCATATGTTCATCATAATTTTTCTCAAGTAGTTGTTCCTTAAGTCCCTGACTCTGAACATGATAGTTCTCTATCTTAGTACAATTCCTCCTAATCCTTGTGAATTGACTAGTCGCTATACTCTTAAGCCAGTTTTTATGGTGGCCGCCACTCGCAGAGCCAGCCCTAGGCATAGACAAACTAAGCAAATGCCTAGGGCATTTGGAATGCCTAGGGGCACCCAAGCCTGCCTCGGGAAAGCAGAGCCAGTTTGGGGCAGGCATGGCTGGGACACCTGCTGTTGGCTGGGCAGAGACTATGGCAGCTGCTATTGTCACTGTGCAGCATCCATGATCGGAATTCAGCTGGCAGCAGCAAACAGTGAGCGGGCAGCGGCAGTTTGCAGGGATGAGGCACCTGGATAACAGCTAGTGGTTAGTGCGGGTGCTGTGCTGGGAGAGGTGTGCTGGTAGAAGGGTGCTATGCTGGGTGATGTGCGCTGTGCTGTGATCTGTGACGGGTGCTGGGAGCACAGCCCAGTAAGACCACGCCCCTTCTGTGAGGCCACACGCTTATTCAGGATCCTATGGGGGGGCACCTCCCAAAATCTTGTCTAGGTCACTAATTTGGCTAGGGCCGACTCTGGCTACTCGACAAGACGAGTGTGTTCGGCAATTATATCTGCTAAAGGTGGCTACTTTGAGCAGTCAAAAATTTTAATTACGTTTTGTTAACAAAATGATTTTATAATTTCTTTTTTTCTCACCTTTGTTTATTTGTTCTATGCTTTAATTTCAGAGTACATTGTGACATTAACTGCATACATTTTAATAATAATAACTGGATAGTGTTCTAAAGCTTTTGACCAGTAGTGTGTGTATATACAGTATATATAGGGTTGGATGTGCCAAACTACTCAAAAGGAGCAGTACACACCCTCTGCAGGGGTTGGGTATGGGATGCCAGCGGTCAGATCTTGATGCCGGCATCCTAACCAGGTTCCAATGCTGACGCCTAAAGGTAAGTACTCCTAACCCTACTCCTAACCCTCCCTACCCAGTGCCTAAACCTAACCCTCCCTCCCCGCACCCTAAACCTAACCCCCCCCACAGATGAATCCTCCCCCTAGTGCTTAACCCTTACCCACCCTAACCCCAGTACTTACCTTCAGGATTCCGGCGGTCGGGAAGCCAGCGCCAGTATTCTCATGTGTCGGGATTCCGGCGTCGGCATTCTGACCGCTGTAATCCCAGAGGTCGGGATTCTGACCACATCCCCCCTCTGCAGTGCTGCCTGCATAGGTTTTTACTCCCTCTCCCTCAAATGCTTTTACAATTGTAGGCAAGTATGGTCTACAAATGTATTTATTCAGTGGCTTTATAGGGAAATGGTCTATACATTTGCTTTTAAATAAATTCTGTTATGATTTTACATCTCTTGTCCACAATAGTAGATGTAGAAGTGAGACACAATTCTGCTTTTTTCTGTATCTGCCAGAGCCAGTTCCATATCTTTCTTGTTCATTGTTTCATTTTTATATTTTGATCTCACACCTTGCAGTCATCTAATTTTCCTTCTCTTTGATCAGTTTTCTTCTCCCTTGGCTAGTGTTCTGTCATTATTTGCCATTTTGACCTCTCACAACACAATCTAGTCTACAAAACGTCCATCTAAACCTTTGGACAATAAGAGAGGTGTTTGCTGCATTATTCCCTGTTCAGCTTTTTGAGATGTGCCAGTAATTACAATGTGTTTGCCATGTAATCATACTGGAAAACAACACACTGGATGTAGCAGAGAATAGACGTTGTTTCTGCCACAGCAGTAAACAGCCTGCTGGCACTTTCTTTCAAACCAACATGCCTCTGGCATCCTTCGAGCTCCTTTACCTTGTCATCATAGTACAGCCATGTGGGAACAATCTCTTTTACAGGTCATTGCTAACTTTTGCCCGAGTTATGATCGATGTTTCTCTTGTAGTGATATTTCCAGCTACTGTACATGAAGTAAACACATTACTAGTCTAACAGGGAGATCTACAAATTATTATTCCCACAGATTATTTTACCCAGGTTGTGAACACTATAAAGAGATCAGTGGTCTGTCAATGAATCAAGAGACGAGTGAAATTACAGATACAGCAAATTTAAATTTAAATCAGCCTATATTTCCTTGTCAGGAGGAGGGTTAAATGAATGTGCTTGCCATTACAATACTAGTTATTGTATGATGTGGTCCTCAAATTGACAGATTACAAATACTTTGGCCTGTAGTCTAGAACAGTGGTTCCCAAACTGGGTGCCTTGGGGCACTTGCAGGGGTGACATAGGTTGATGACAGATAAGCACAAATTACTTGATTTTATATTTTTTTCTGATTTTCTCAAAAAGAAACTTTTGGCTTAGGGGTGCCGTGAAAAAAATGCTGATACTCTAGGTCGCCGAGATTCAAAAAATTTTGGGAAACACTTGTCTAGAATGAAACCTTTCTAATCTCATCACTGGTTAGTAGTTCTGTTGCTAGTAAATACCCTGACATAAGTGTAAAAATAGTCTAAATGTAGCCCTAGTCTTAATGTAAAATAGCCCAAATGCATTTGAAGCTTCTCCAATAAAAAAGAATTTGTCAATAATTAATAACCCTAAATAAAAGTTATACCTAATCTGGCAAACTGGGTGCCACTAATTCAGTGTTATAGCTCGCCTGAAATGTTGATTCTCTCGGTGACTATGGAGGTGCAGTGCGTTGATGCACGAAAAGGCTTAGGAGGATGCTGCTTGACCAAGGGCTGTCATTGTTCTAATGCAGAGGTTCCCAATCACGGTCCTCAAGACTCCCCAACAGTTCATGCTTATATCCATGGTTAAACACAGGTGACTTAATTAGTACTGCAGTCAATTTGATTTAATCACCTGTGCTCAACCATGGATAGCTCTAAAACCTGAGCTGTTGGGGAGCCTTGAGGACTGCGTTTGGGAACCTCTGCTATAATGTATAGTAGTGATTTTGACTGATGTTTAAATGTGCAGTATAAATACATTTTAGCTGTGATGAAAATAACGTGTCATCAGCAGCAGTGTTTGTTGACTAATTTCATACCATCCATCTTTGTAGGTTAGGAAATAAGGAAAGAAAGTGGGACAACAGCAAATTGAGCGGCATAGCCATGCATCATGGAGGTGTCTCTAGCATTTTACAAAGCACTGTGCCATCTTATTCCCCTCCCCTAAATACAGCCCTAGGTTCCGCGTGCACCATTGCAGCCGCATGCAGCCCAAGTTCACAGCTGATCTGCTATGCATAGTAGCAATAATGGCTATACCTCCCAATCTTCCAGTCTGTGGGGTAAAGCCCTCGAATTAGGACTCTGGGAGGTATGCTATTGTAATATTGAGCTTGGAAAAGTGGTGACTGTATTTTTGCATGTAAATTTTATATACATGGAAATATGAAAGTGAATGTGGAAGGTACAGATGTGTTGTGTATAAGTTTTTGTGCAGATTTAAGTTGCCAGGAAAACCCCTAGGGGAACAAAACCCTGCATAGGAAATACAATCTAAATAATACAATCAATGTCCAATGTATTCTAATAATGTTCCATCCCAGTATAATGCAAATTTCATCATCTCAAAATATTTAATGCTACTCTGCTTCAAAAAATGGAGTACTGTGGCACTATTACTGTTTATGCATTATATGTACAATACAGACCATTTTCTAATGTCTGTATATTTACATGTTTGGGGCATGAAAGTGAACTGTCTGTAGATGTTTGTTAGAATTACCCAAATCAAAGTTACAGCTCATCTTTTAAGTGGTTTTTGGAAAAACTACTTTATCCTTTTTCTGCCTACGTAACAATATTGTTGGTAGCATTTTTATTTAGTTATTGGTGGGTTATAATAGAGCTAATGCAGTTATAACAAAGTAAAAATTAGGAGCTGATTTGCACCTTGGGCACAACGTCTTGCACTGCATGGTAGGAAAATTGAAAATATATGGACAGATTTGGGAGGGGTGTGTTATAGCTCAACTATAAATTGCAGTAAAAATAAAGATGTCCAGAATTTGTGTGCTACCATCAAAGGCAGACAGTACATTTCTCCGGTTGTTATTTGCTTTGCTCCCAAATCTACATCAATGTCCCAATGTGCACGCTGTCACCCAGAGCTGGTGCCAGCTTTCACCTATATAAAAAGCATTACATCAGTACCGCTGCAGTACTTATTCTGTTACAGTATCTCCGTCTCAGGAAAGCTTTGAATACATTTTGTTGATAAGCAACTTTTATCGCTGTGATAAGCGCCAACCCTTATTATCTTATTAGCTGCTGTGGGATTGTTTAATGTTGGTTAATTTTAGGGTGAATAATCCATTTGAATAAATGCTTTCAAAATTTATAGTAGAATAGCTGCTGTGTACAATATTCATTAATGTCATCATGGGAAGAGATCAGGTTTGTCTGTCTTCGTTTGTTTCACACACGGGTTAAGAAATCAACTCTGTCCTCCATACGTCTGGCAAACACCCATCTCCCAGATGAGCTCTGGCCAAGTTCTGGATATGTAGTGAGTCTGCATTCAGCAAAGAGCCTGGTGTGAATACTAAGTAGCAAAATACGCTTTCCTAGCTCCCATTAGGAGTGGTGACACAGTGCTCCCTCCTCTGCCACACTGCATGCTGTAAAGATCTTCCCAGGCTAGAATTCAGGACCTTAACCGTTAGAGAAACCATCAGAGCACTGAGCACCAAGTCATCGCAGCTCTGAACAATTCTAGCTGTTTGAAAAGATGCTTCAGTGATTTTCTCAGCTTGCCTTAATTTTATTATTTTCCCTTCCTCTCTGCAATCACACACAATAGATGTGTCCTGTGCTTAAACTACTATCTGTAAATGTAAGGAGATCAAATATATGTGTGTAAAAGTGTATGACACTTACAATATATGACACTTACAATATGTTATCTATAATTTTCCCAGAATTATTTGAGTTCATATATTGTCTAGCACTGTGATTCAATTTCTTGGTACCATGCCACTGTGTGAGCGTTTAGTGGAAACAAGCACCAACTAATGCATATGTGCTCTGCATGAAAAGCTCTAAATAATAGGCTATTGTGGGTTGTGTATACACTGTGAAAAAGAGCAGTCTCTCTGTCTGGAGGATGGATACTGTACTCCACATATTATTTCAGTACAGAAGAAAATAAAGAAACTTGCAGTTTTTAATTAGATGTGTTCATTGAATTACAGGCCCATGTCATGCATTGATTTTATAGTTATTGCCTTCTTGTTTGAGCATATTCCCTGACATTCACCTTTTCTTTTTCAGCATCCTGCAAAGTACTCCCTACAATCCATCCAACAGCCCTTCCACCTTCTCCATCTGCCATACTACCCGTGAGTTATCGCCTGTCCAATACACGCTCTGCCTTCTTTTTACGAGAAGATGGGCCACTTCCAACGTGGAATTCAAGCACTCACTTGCTACAACGGTCAGAGCCCTTTGTGGTCTTTCAAACAAAGGAGTTACCGATTCTGAATGTCACACTGGGACCTTTTGCTTCTGGACAGGTTTTGCCAAAGGAACTACTTCAGCCTTCAAGCATCCTAGAGGTTCCTGACCGATTGACTGTAAACTGGAAAATTAGAGCTTATATTATTCGTACAAAGGTACCAGCCACCCAACCGGTTATACAAGTGCTCTTCTATGTAGCTGGTCGTGATTGGGATGATTTTGGTGTCACAGAGCGTCTTCCCTGTGTACGGCTTCATATTTTTCAGGAAATGCGAGAGCGCAAGAGTTCTTGTCGCCTACAGGGAAGCCTTGCTACTTGTCTTGCTCAGACTGAACTGCCTCAAAGCTGGTTTGGATCGCCAGCCGCCCCCATTGGTAGACGGAAATCTTCATCAGATGGAGCAGATCTTAATGGAGAGAGCCAACAAATAGAACTGTTCTACACATTACACCTACCTGACTCTAGTGGAGGTTGCCAAAATGAAATAGGCACACGAAGAGGAGGGGAAGGCCCAACTCAGCATCCCCTTTTGCGTATTGGTAGTATCAGCCTATACCAACCAGTTCAGGTTGAGCAGGTGGATGAGCGACATCTGGATTCAAATATTTTCATTAGGCTACCTCACCGGCGTTTGCGACCTGGAGAGATACTTAGTATCTTGCTGTACATTCAACCAAACTCCAGTGTAGAACACTTCACGCTCAGGTAATTCTGCACCACAGAACAACCCAGTACATGGTGTCCTGACATAAATGGTATAAAAAAGTATATAACAGTATAGACTAGTATATAAAAGTGCATTCAAAAGAACCACCATACATTTAGAGACTTCCGCTTAGATAGATAGATAGATAGATAGATAGATAGATAGATAGATAGATAGATAGATAGATAGATGTTATTTTGCCCTTCACATAGAATATTACTAAACATTGTTCATAAATAATCATGTAGAATTAAAGTTAGGGCTCTGTTTGAGGGTCTTAGGGTTGTTCCACTATTTAAACAAATTTTGTTAACCCATGTGTGACCATAGAAATACCTGCTATGGGACATAACTGTTATGCTGCTCAGTAAAATAGAGGGTCCTGTATACAGGCTCTACATTATGTTCTACTGATTGTCTCATCTACAGTATGTTGTTTTCCTTCCCCTCCCAATCAATCCATAAATCCATCAACAGCTGGTACAGTATACCAGGGGAACCCAAATGTTTGCTAAGCAGAACTCTTAAGCTGGGTACACACTATACTATGCGTGACCCAGCTGATGGTGTGATGTGATGTAACGATACATCGTGCACGCCATACACACTGCATGATCCGGTGTAGGACAGTGTAATGTGTTCTTACATGTTGCATGTAACAGCACCTTCTCGTTCACCACATCGTTCCATTTGCTGTGCTGCGTTGAATGACTGTAATGCATGTGCAATCGGGCATTCATACTGCATGATCCACATGATATATCGTTCTGATCCTTATCTGAACCATATATTGTATGATATATCGTATAGTATGTACCCAGCTATAGCCTATATGCTGACTACTCACTACACCCACAGGAAATAATGCTTTAGGTGTTATTCATTGCAGGAAAAACAAAAAGTTACATGTAATTCAGCTTCATATGATGGGAGCTGGCTCAGCTTCTAGTGATGCTGCCATAGTCACCAATAGAAAACTTCACTGTGATTTTTAAGAGAACTAAGTGTTTTTTATTGATTACTATTAAAGTAAGAAAACTTGAGAGCATATGGAGCCTAAAGAAGTGTGTAACTAATTGTTGTTGGCCAGGGTATACTGTATAGAGAAATAGGGCAATGGGGTCTACTATATACTGTGCAATTATTAAGCATAATGATAAGTACAAAACCAACAGTATTTTTAATTGCACTATTGTTTGTAGACACTAATATCAATTATCATATTATATGCTACTAAAGATTGACTTGTTTTTAAAATCATATAATTTTATTACAATACAAATTCCACAGATTGGCTCAATAAAAATATAACTATGTACTTTATACTAATAATTATTTTAATTAAAAAATATATATATTTCTCTCAATTATTGTGAATATTAATTTGGAGTGAAATAAAATTCAAACAATAATATGTTGTATTGCTGCAAATTGTTATAAATATTCCCTTCAACTAAATTGAAATATAAGTTTAGCAATGTTAAATATATCCATTGCTAGTATAAATATGCGGGTTACTTGAATATTTATAATTATACTCTAAACTTCTCTTCAGTGACTGCTTAGCAGCAATACAGTATCTTTGTAGGGTAATGTGTTTTCAGTCCCAAATTAACTTTCATTGCCTATATCTGTTCTCTATGCTGTCATCGCCCTATGCATAATTAAAGCTGAAACATGAGTGTTTAATAAAATTGTATTCAAAGCAAACAATTAACAACCAAATATATTGGGTTAGTCTGTAGTCATATATCAAGGTATAGTTTCACTGCTCTAGCCTTGCTCCACATACTGTATGTGTGTAAGAGTCCTTGTACTCTGCTTGGAAGGCTTAAAAACATACTTGCCATCTCTCCCTCATTGTCAGGGAGACTCCCTGAAATAGTAGCAATCTCCCTGTCTCCCTGAAGAGTCTAGCAATCTATCTGATTGCACCTTACCCCAAATATGGAGCTGTTATGTTGGAAATACAGAGATATATACTGTACATTCAAATGGGATCATTAGTATCATTTCCCTGCATTGGGTATAAGGCACAATGATACCTATGGCTACATGCATTTTCTGAAAAGTATCAGTGTGTTTGCATCAACAAGTGTATCTTACTAACTGCATTGGGGCTCATTTACATTTGGATATAAGTCAGTATTATGATACGCCTCTCAGATGTAGCAGTACACCGGCCACTTACCGCGTGCTCGTAGGTGCTGCTTTCATAATCTCCCTGAAATGCTTTTTCAAAAGTAGACAAGTATGCTTAAAAAGTGTACAGTATATGGTGTAATATAAATACAGTACACATAGGGGGTAATTCAGAGGTGGATGCAGGTAAAGCATCCAGCGCTTGTTCTACCTCTACTCACGCATCTGATCCGCCTGTTTACTGCCAGGAATTGCAGATTGAAATTGCATGGAGATCCATGTCATAGCAAATATGGTATTTCTAGACAGCCCTTAAGGAAACCAACTCCTATACTCCCCTTTCATCAGAATCCATGTAATAAGGTAAAGGGAATTCAGCAATGCAGTTGCTCATGTTAGGCATACAAGATAAACCAAAACAGCTTATGTATATATTTACAAAGTGACAAAATACAAAATAAAAAATGTAATAAAGTCTTATTATTCAGTTTTGAGTGCACAATAATAGTTAATAGGAAAGGTCAAATGAAAACTACATTTTACGGAAACTCATTCATTTGTCATGTGCAGTTTTGTAGCAATTGATCCCATATTTCTATCTTCTGTTGCATAATATATTGATACCTACACACCTGATTCTGAATTGCAGGCAAGTCTGAATGTGGCCACATGTTGCAATAATTGTGCATGTGCCCCAGCTTAGAGCAGCTAGGAGTGATTCTCCCCGCTGGCTGAATGGGCATTACTTGGTGATAGCTGGGCAGAAATGGGGTTTCTGCATCTAAGAGAAGCACCCCATGGGTGTGCCCTAGGTGTGCAGTCAGAGCTGCAACCTATTCTGAGTCATGTCATGCAAAGAGCATGGAATTTTCAGTTGTATCTTCTGCACCAAGCATGGGGTAGATATAAGTAGAAGCGTAGCATGGAATCATGGCACCAAGGGCAAGTGCATGCAATGGCGCCTTCCTAGTAATGAAGTGCACACAGCGCGGGGACGTAGCCAGAATGTGGGAATACTGTAGGTTCAAGTGAAAGAAAAGAAATATCAAGATCATTTTAAGTTTGGGGCAGGAAGGAGTCCACTGGGGAAATGCAATAGTTGAGCCCAAGAAACTGTGCCAAGGGGAAGGTAAAAGCACAACCAAGTGAGGATGTCTGTGTAATTGGCATTAATACTGATGGCGGCTGTTCTCACGGCTGCAGGGCTCTCACATAGATGCATTCGATACATGGTATTTATCATCGCTGGAGGTTTACAGAATTATCATTGCATTACATGTGACCAAGAACCACATCCAAAGTCTATTTCTGTACTAGAAATAATATTGGCACCATCTCCCAATGCGAACTGTAAAAGCAGGATTCGGAAGTGTAAGTTACTCTCCCCAAAATTTGAAGTCTCCTGAACATTTTGGAAGAAATCTATGAAAAAATAAGCTTGTTATAATTTATATTAATTGAAAACACATGCACAAAATCAGCCTACTGTGAATCTATTCATTACAAAAAATCTGTATTTGAGAGTTTGTTTCCACTGTCTAATGCTAGCAACAGATCGTCTGTCGCAGTTTCTAAAAGGTTACATATATTTGTGCAATTTAATCTTAGTTGATTTTAAAACAAAGCCTACAGCTGCGCATCCTTGGAATTGTCCTAGAGACATGTGTTCTGCACTGCTCTGCCAAACTCAGATTGTATAGTTGCTGAGCTCACAAACAATCGATGCTCTGAATTTGGTCATTAGATATAAGTCCATTTTAGAGGCCAATGCAAAAGGAAAAAGTTTGCTTTTGGCACAGGGAGATGATTGGATGTATTTTGGCGTGGTTAGTTTCTGTTCATTGCATAGATAATTATGGATAATTAGGTCCATGAAGTCTGTTAGTAAATGTTTCTTTAACATAAAGCAGCAGAACCAATGTATTTTTTAAATTAAGTGGTCCTTTAGTGGTGGAAATGTTGCCTCATAAAATGTTTTCAGTGGTAGATTAACAACATGCTTTCGTCTTTTTTTTTCCTTTTTTTATTTTTTATTGTTTCAATATAACTGCCAGGGCAGAGAAGGTGATGCTTTACAGAAACAGTAAAGGAGTCCAGATTAACTTTCCTTTTAACATTGCTGACAAAACAATTATAGTGGAGGACATGGCGAAGTGATGACCAATTAAGCCCATCGTTCTCATGTCTATTCTGAGAGTCACTTAAGCAATAAGCCAAGCCATGTGTACCATTAAGCTGTCTATCGTACAACTTTGTGTTGAGAGGAAAGGGAATCAGAGAAGCTAACTAGAACACCAGCAGAGACACTGCCTCTGAGGAGCGTTCCCTACTGCTGAGAAGTGAAATACTAAAATAACCATGATATATATTTAGTAGTGTACTGTAGTGTATTGTACTGTATATTTACAGGCTTCAAGTGTTCGTATCAAATCAGGTACAATACTTTATGATTTTTCAAGCATCTCCACCCATAAAACATGGCCTCACACATGCAGTCTAAAGAGACAATGAGAAGATGTGTAGCATAACTATATTTTTTTAGCTTTAACATGAACTTTTAGTTTTAAGCTGAGAAAAATGTACTATATAAATTGTCTAATGTCCCATTTTATTATTATTATTATTATTATTATTCTCTATAATAACTTGTTCCATTCTTACCAACTTTCTGCGAGATGAGGCAAACTTGTAAACCCACGAGAGACGGCAGTCATTCTTGATTTTAATGAGGGCAGTTATCAACACACATTTCTCAGTGATGGCCAGCTGAATATATTTATAAACACTTAAAGTTCCCTCTCCACTGTGTAGTAAATCCACTTTAGTGATTGGAGAGATAGTGTTCTATTCTCTGTCTGTAGTTAAACAGTTTTTTCAGTGAACACATTAACCCCTTAAATCACAAATTTCCCATCCTTACACTATATCATTAGGCATTATAGGTATCTAGGGTTAGGGCCAGACAGAAAGCTTAAAGTGGCCCAGGAAAATATTCTAAAAGTGTCCTCCTGTTGTAAGCAGAGCCATGTTGCCTGTGGCAGGGCAGTATATGCTCTTCCATTTCACTAGTATGAGTACTGCCATACTACCAGAGTGGTTGTGCCCATCACACAAGGTTCTTACTTTAGACAATACTAGTCTGCACTCTAGGCCCTTCCCTTTCACATTCACTGGCAGTATTGCATGTCCCTGTTACGATCATACTGCTCCACCTTCAAGAGTAGAGCAGCATACAGAACATTTCAGCAGGTTTGAGAGGTAGCAGCATTTCTACAGCAATAACTTTATTCTTTGATGTACTGTATATCACAATATATAAAGATAATTTTTGTGATTTGTAATATACAATACAGAAAGCATTCTATTGCAACTTGTACAATACAGAGAATATTCTATTAATCTCTGTGCAATGCAGATAAAATTATAGTGACCCTATACAATACAGAGAGCATTCTAGTGACCCCTATACAAAACAGAGAGCATTCAAGTGAACTATTTACTGAGAGCATTGTAGTTATCCTGTAAAGTGCAAATTGCATTACTTCCATGCAATATAGAAAGTATCTCAAAGACTTCCCTACAATAAAGAAAGCATCCTAGTGACTAATATGTAATACTGAGAACACCTTAGAGACCACAATAAAACACAAAGCGCATCCTAGTAACCAGATATGCTTTTACTGCTCATAGTTTGTTTCTCAAACCACTTTGACGATTAATTTCTAAAGTTTGAAAAAGAGTCAGAATTTTTTGAGTTATAAACATTTGAGAAAATCCAACAAGTTTGAATTAATTCATGCATGTTCAAGCCTGTTCGACAGACTGAAGTGCCTTGAACACTTTCACATTACATTAATTTTAATTTTGGCCTTTCTTTATTGCAAACTCAAATAGCAAACTAAAACAAAGTAGTGACTACAATTCAATTTTCAAAAGGTTTAACACTTTTATTAATGTTACAATTTTATTATGATTTGTTAAAATCACATAAAGAACACGATTTTTAGCATAAACAGAAAATAGGAACCTTGAGTGTGTTGTAAATTTAGAACTGAGGGCCTGATTCAGACCCACTCGCAAGCGCTATGCACTCGCAAGCGGGTCGATGGTGGCCCAGTGCGCATGCGCGAGCCGGTTCCGTCATGCGCATGCGTGAGACTCGGATAGCGACGGGCAAACCGTCGCTCCAGGTCTCGTACCAAAGGGGGCGTGCTGTCGATGTTTAGGGAACGCCTACCGTCTGGGGCCGGCTCCACTGACATCACAAGTGATCACAAGTGATGTCAGTGGGAGAGCTTTCGGCTCTGTTAGAAGTCTATGGTTTGTCTGCCTCTATTGGGTTAAGCCATTACTGTAATCAGGGCCAGATTAAGAGGTGGGCGACAGGGGCGTTTGTCCTGAGACCCCCACACACAGAGGGGCCCCCACCACTAGAGAACGCAGGGGAGGGGTTTCTCAGTAACCTAGAAACCCCCCGACGGACCAATCCTTCTTACCGTTGCTGAAATGGGGGTGGAGCCAACACAACAAGCCCTGCCCTCATATACCCGTGAATCACGGAATTACGGTGCAAGGGGGCTTGGCCTAATGAAGTGAGCAGCAGCTGCATAGAATGTAAGTTTGTATATGTACTGTTTTATTACTTATATATGTGTATATATGTGTTTATGTGTATGTATGTGGTTGTGTATATATGTGTATGTGTTATTGTATATACAGTATGTGTGTATACTGTGTATGTGTTAGTGTGTATGTATGTGTTAATGTGTATATATGTGTTAGTGTGTGTACTGTATATTGTGTATGTATATGTGTTAGTGTGTATGTGTTTATGTGTGTGTATACTGTATATGTGGGAGTTAGTGTATATGTTAATAAAATATATATGTTTTTTACATATGTATTATATGTGTGTGTGCGTGTTTAACGTGTGGCGGGGGAGGGGTGGTAGGCTCCATGTGGCTTGGTGCCCCAGGGCCCCCACAACCCTTAATCCGGTTATGGTTGACAATGCCTAGTTAGTAATATAGGTTTGGTTGTAGGATAAGGAGTAGTTTTGAAAAAGTTTTAAGTTTAAAATAAAGAAAAAGGAGTCTTAGGATGTAATTTAAAGTAAGATTGTGCTTTGTTGGCCTGCATTTTTTGATGGTTAATGAACTAATGTACTACAAAATGGCCAAAAACCACCATGGATTACCATCTGGATTTTTCTTATTTTAAACAAATTAAACCTCCAGATCTAACATGCTGCTTTTTTTTAAAAAAAAACGCTGAAGAATCCTGCTGAAAAAAAAGAGGTATTTGTAACAGGCGCTGTCAGTTAAGCTATCTTGCCTGCTTAACATCTGTAACAAAAAGTAAACAAGTACTCTCCCATCCCAATACAGTATTCAATTAAAGTACAGTATGTTTGAAGAAATATATTGCTCGCTATATATTATGTTTTTAAACGTGCCCCCTATGTATCATTATTATTATTATTATTATTATTATTATTATTATTATTATTATTATTATTTGTAGTGCCCCCTATTTTATTAATAATAAACAATAGTGCACCACATAAATTTGAAATAAACATTGTGCTTCCTATAGTTTAAAACATAATAATGCCCACTCTTCAATAAAAAAATATTAATGTTATTTTTATAATACCATTCCAAAACATGGTTACCCAAAATGTTATTGTAGTGCAGTGGTACGCCTAAATGACTTACTTTTACTTTTCTTCTGTCCTGATCATACATAATACATTAGGACCTAAAAATTATATTTAAAAAATGACTGGACTTGGACTGAGCTTTGCAGAATGAGTTAATGACCGGTTGCCCACCCATGCCACATAGACAAGCCAATCAGAAGCGGCCTCTCATCTGACTAGTGATTTGCAAAATACAACGGCAGTGAAAATAGTGAATAAAAAGCTTTCTCTGTGGTTATATTGCAACATGAAAACTTATTTCTTCATAGCCTGCAAATTCTATGGAGTCTATTTATTATTATCCAGCAATTCTGACCCATAAAAATAAGGATTTACTTACTGCTTTGCTGTACCAGTCTGAGGTGACCCAGCTAGCTAATGCACACGTATGCAGTGGCAGTCTAGGCTTTCACTTCCACTTAGAGGGGTGAAAAAGTAAAAAGCAGTTACAGTAGCTGTAGGAGTACTATTTTATCTAGATGTGTGTGGTCTTGGCAAAGGTGCATGTCAGCACCGAAACGTCAACATGGAACTTATTTAACTGGTTTTTGTAAATACAGTGGATATTTTTTGCATTTAGGGATGTAGTCAGCACCCCGTCGTGCGGGATGCCAACGGTCTGAACACCGGCGCCGAAATCCCAGAAGGTCGGGATCCCGGCACCAGAATCCTGACCACCGGCATCCTAAAGGTAAGTATCAGGGTGTTAGGGGGAGGTTAGGGTTAGGTAACGGGGTTAGGGTTAGGCATTAGGGGGAGGGTTAGGGTTATGCACGGGGAGGGAGCGTTAGGATTAGGTGGCGCGGAGGGGGAGGTTAGGTTTAGGCACCGGGGAGGGAGTGTTAGGTTTAGTGTGTGGGGAGGGGGAGGTTAAGTTTAGGCACTGGGGGGGGGTTAGGGTTAGGCACCAGGGAGGGAGGATTAGGGTAGGGGTTACAAAAATACTCACTGCTGTTCTCTGTGGATGTCAGGATTCTGGCTGTCAGGATGCTGCTGTCGGTATTCTGACCAGCGGCATCCCAACAGCTGGGATTTCATACCCAACCCTATATATATATATATATATATATATATATACTGTATATATATATATATATACTGTATATAAATATATATATATATGAACAAAGATGAAAGGAGGCGCACAATAGTGAAGTATATAAAAGTAATGAACTTTACTTAAAGTATTAAAAACATTCACATACTGTAGGCAATGTGTGATACAGTGCAATATCACAAATCAAGCTTGAGGAAGCGGGTGAAACCCAATCGCATCAGCACACCGGCATCTTTGATGTTATTCCGCGTTCCTCTCTGAACCCGTGATGTCACCCAGGGGCTGGCTGGCAACTTTTAGCCTGGGGGGCAAATGCATGCAGGCAGCCCTGGCAGCAGAGTACCGTGTAGCCAGGGTGCCCGAAGAATATGCGTGCTACAGCGCCCCCCCCCTCAAGTGTTCCAGGGAGGAGGCAGGTCCATATGGGATTAATGTAATTTAAAAATAAAGATTAGGGCAGCCCCCTGTCGTAGTGCCCATATGCAGTGCCACCGTGTGCCACAGGAGATAACACCCTTATGCAGGCCTCCAGTAGTGCCCCCAGTAGTGATCCCCCCTATGCAGTGTCCCTTGTGCCCCAGTAGTAAGACCCTTATATAGTGCCCCCAGTAGTGGTCCCCCCTGTGCAGTGCCCCCAGTAGTAAGTCCCTTATATAGTGCCCCTAATAGTGGTACCCCCTATGCAGTGCCCCTTATATAGTGCCCCCAGTAGCAGTCCACCCCCCATGCAGTGCCCCCAATGGTGGTAACCCTTATGCAATGCCCCTTAAATAGTGGCCCCAGTTGTAGTCTCCCCCCTATGCAGTACCCCCAGTATTGCCCTTTATATAGAGCCCCTAGCAGTGGTCCCTCAATGCAGTGCCCCCAGTGGTAGTCCCCTCCCCCTATGTAGTGCCCCTAGTAGTAGTCCCCTCCCCCCTATGCAGTGCCCCTAGTAGTAGTCCCCTCCCCTTGTAGTGCCCCTAGTAGTAGTCCCCCCCTTTGTAGTGTCCCCAGTAGTAGTAGTAACCCCCTTGTAGTGCCCCCAGTAGTAGTAGCCCCCTTGTAGTGCCCCCAGTAGTAGTAGTCCACCCATGGGCGGATTGGGATGGAAAACCAGCCCGGGAAATTTACAGAAGCAGCCCTAAGGGGGGCGGGGTCTGTTTAGGGGGTGAGGTCTTTCAAAGTGGACGGGATGCCTCCTCATAGGGTCTGATTCAGAGTTGGACACAGGTGCGGCCTTCCTTGCATCTTTTGCTGCAGTTGTGTCTGTGACTTTATGCAAATGCCACTAAAATGCCCTTCCCTGTTGTACATCTGTGCGTCCAAAGGTGCAAGAACTGAGACGCCCACTGTCAGAGTCTAGAGAAGCTGAAATAATGCTCTGTGTGTCTTTAAATGGCACCATCAGTCGCACCACTGCCCTAGAAAAAATTCACGAGCCCTAGATGCAGATCATCCGTCTAAGTATGATCTCCAAAGTGAGCAATTCAGCGTCTCTGTAAACAACCACTTTCATCAACACGTCACTCCTATAACACACCCATACTCTGCTACATCTGCGTCTGATTAGCCAACTCCCTGTAAATTGCCCAGGAACGCCCAACACATTTCTAATACACTACACCATTTGGTCCGTGCGCCTGAATCTGTACTGCGACTCTCTACAAACACCATTTGGATGCATGCGCGGTGCAACTCAGCCGCATGCGCAGATGAATAACATTGCACAAGGAAAATAAAAAACACTTTGACCCCCACAAAAGCAAATATATTGGCCCCTACAGAAAACAATAAAACGCACAGTGGTCCCTACAGAAAACAATAAAACACACAGTGGTCCCTACAGAAAACAATAAAACACAAAAAAACACACAGTGGTCCCTACAGAAAACAGTAAAACACATTGGCACTCACAGGATAAAAAAATAAAACATACATAATTGCCCCAGATGTTTAGCAGTGCTCGGAGTGGCAACAGCGCCAACACAGGAGCTGCAGGATACCCAATAATAAGGAGCTGCAGCACCCCAGGCAGGCACATGCTATGGTGTCCATCCTTCAGTACAATAATGTGTCTGGGGACCGGGTGTAGCCAGCATGTGGGCGGAGATTCAGCATGTGTACAGGAATGGCTGTACTACTGTATGTCTCGGGGCCCAAGGTGGGTAATTTGGGCTGAGGGGCCAGGTCGTATACAGTACGTCCCATAGGCTGGGGGGGGAAATGGGGGGGTAGGGTGGGTAGTGTATAGTGTATGTCCCAAATGCAGGGGAGTTTAGTATGGTTAGTGTATATCCCTGGGCTGGGGGGTGTACTTTATGTATTGGGGACCGTGGGGTGGGTTTGGGTATTTATGTCACTGAGGCCGGGGGTTAGTTTAGGTCTATGGGGCCTGGGGCTGGGTGGGGGGTTGTGGGTAGATTTTGTCCCTGGGGCTGCAGGGGGGATGTAGGTGGCAGGGCGGGAAGTGTATGTACCTGGGCTGGGGAATTACTGTATGTTTTTTGGTAGGGTAGGGTGGGGAGTGTATGTCTCTGGGGCCAGGGGGTAAGGTGGGTAGTGTATGTCTCTGGGTGTGGGGATTAGGGTGGGGAGTGTGTGTCTCTGGGTGTAGGGATTAGGGTGGGGAGTGTGTGTCTGGAGTAGTGTACATCCCTGGGGCCAGGATAGGGTGACAGATGGGGTGTGAACAGTGCAGAGATGGTGCGTCAGCTGGGGTGGGGACAGTGTTCAGATGGTGCGTCAGCTGGGATGCGGACAGTGCCGAGATGGCGCTGAGATAGCGTGAGAGCTGGGGTGGGTAAAATGTTGAGATGGGGTGACAGCTGGAGAGGGGACAGTACTAAGATGCGATGGGAGCTGGGGTGGGGATGGTGCTGAGTTGGCGTGAGAGCTGGGGTGGGGACGGTGCTAAGATGGGTTGAGAAATGGAGTGGGGATAGTGCTAAGATGGGGTGGGAGATGGGCAGGGGACAGTGCTGAGATGAAGTGAGAACAGTGCTGCCTACCTATTTACCTAAGCAGCAGCGTAGATAGGCAGCACTGTTCTCACTCCATCTCAGCACTGTCCCCTGCCCAGCTCCCAGCCTATCCAGCTAACAGCACCAGGATGTATGTTGCCGGTGAGGCTGTGGGGGGCATCCTGCATGATGTCTGCAGAAAATGACGGGAGGATAAAAAGACAGACCTGAAACCTCAGACCAGGTAGATGGAGTACAGACACAGCGGCCACAGCTTACAAGATCCACGGCCGCTGTTCACCAAGTGTACAATTGCGGGTGCCGGCCCCTGCTACACGCACCCAGCAGCAGATAGCTTCCGGCAGCCGCAGCAGATAGCTTCCGGTTGGGGTTCCGCAGTGGAATGCAGCTCCCAGAAGCGCACCAGCCAGCAGCCACACAGCCAGTATCAGCCGGCCCGAGTCAGCAGGCAATGGGAGCCGGCTGCCCGCCCGGCAGCGGTTGACATGGGACCGGCCCAGCGGGAATGTTCCCGCAGTCCCGGTGGCCCAATCCGCCCCTGAGTCCACCCCTTGTAGTGCCCCCAGTAGTAGTAGTCCCCCCCTTGTAGTGCCCCAGTAGTAGTAGTCCCCCCCTTTGTAGTGCCCCCCTTTGTAGTGCCCCCAGTAGTAGTAGTCTGTAGTCCCCCCCTTGTAGTGTCCCCAGTAGTAGTAGTCCCCCCCTTGTAGTGTCCCCAGTAGTATTAGTCCCCAGTAGTAATAGTCGCCCACCCCCCTTGTAGTGCCCCCAGTAGTAGTAGTCCCCTTATAGTGCCCCCAGTAGTAGTGGTCCCCAGTAGTAGTAGTCCCCTCCCCCTTGTAGTGCCTCCAGTAGTAGTAATCCCCCCCTTGTAGTGCCCCCAGTAGTTGTAGTCCTCCACCCTCCTTGTAGTGCCCCCAGTAGTAGTAGTCCCCCCTTTTGTAGTGCCCCCAGTAGTGCCAGACCCCCCCCAGTAGACACACGTAATATAAAAAACAAAATAAAAAAAACACTTACCTGAATCCCCGCTCCTGCCGCTGCCATCTGCTCCTCCGTCTGTCCTCCCGGGCCGCTCTGCATTATGGGAGAGACGTCATTTGATGTCATGACGCCTCTCCCATTACCCACTGCAGGAGCCGGAAGATGGAGCGGCTCTTGCAGTGGGCGCAGCTGCAGCTAATGAGAGTCTGACAGACTCTCATTGGCTTATATAGATAACTCACAGCGCAGGAACTCAGTGCCTCCAATATAATTGATAGAATATATTTATTTGTAATAGAAATGTTATATAAAAATAACCATATAAATACAATATAAAACAAATTAAAGATCAAAACCAAAAAACGATGCTGTATAGACAATAAGTACTTGCACGCATTAATGTAAATTTGAATCAATGGATATAATCCGACTGAGCTGGAGAAAAAATGCTTTCTGCCCTCACTAGAGGTCTCCTAGGATGCTTGTCCCGGAATAACTTGGTATCCCATTATATGGATAAATCAGATGTATAGCGCTAGCAACTGAATGCGCAATGGGAGAGTCCTATAGATGGATCAAAGAGGGCTCTCACCTATCATCCTAAACATATCATCCGACTAAACTTTGGAGTGATCTAAAAAAGGAAGTCAGAATCACAATTGGTAACGCTTGTAGGAGGTAGAGGACTTTGGGTAAAATATAAATTTTTACAGTATTAATCCTCCTCAACCAGGAAAGATTTAACGAGGACCATTTATCAAAATCAGCCTTCAATTTTTGAAGAAGTGGGAGGAAGTTGAGCTGGAATAAATCATCATTGGTTGGAGATAATAGGACCCCTAGATATCTGAGCTGGGAAGGATGCCAAAGAAACTGGAAGGAATCCTTAAGGCCCGCCACTACACTAGCCGGAGATGAAATATTAAGGGCAACCGATTTAGTACAGTTGATCTTGAAATTAGACACAAAGCTGAACCTTTGAAACTCCTGCATAAGTGCTGGAAGAGATGTCATCTGTTCAGAAATGGTAGCTAGGAGATCGTCAGCAAACAATGCCAGTTTATATTCATGATCACCAATCTGTATACCCTTAATATCTTTGTTAGCCCGGATTGCTCTTGCCAATGCCTCCATGCACAGCACAAAAATAATGATGGAGAGTGGGCACCCCTGATGTGTGCTATTTCGAATCATGAAGGGATCTGAAAGAGCTCCGTCAACCCTTACCCTGGCAGAAGGGGAGCAGTAAAGAGCGAGTATTCGATGAAGGCAGTAAGGGCCCAATCCCATGCGTCTTAGAAGACCTTCCATAAACTGCCAGTCAATCCTATCAAAGGCCTTCTCAACATCTGTGGACAAGAGGATTACTTGCCTTCTACCACCCTTAACATGATGGATTAGATCTATGATTTTAGCGATGTTATCCTTGGCTTCTCTTCCTCTAACAAAACCCACCTGATCTTCAAGAATCAAGTAAGGGAGCAAAGAACCCAAACGACCGACAAGCATTTTGGCAAATAGCTTTATATCATTGTTCAGTAAGGAAATAGGCCTATAGCTGGACCATTGGGTGGGATCTTTTCCCTCTTTGGGGATTATCGTGATATAAGCTTCGAGAGTCTGATGGGAGCACACTGTAGTGTCCGAAACTGCATTGCAAGCCTTCAAGAAGAGGGGCATGAGAGAAGAGTTAAATGTCTTATAATAACTTACTGGGAATCCATAAGGGCCCGGACTCTTCCCACTCGGTGTAGCTGCAAGGGCATTATGTAGTTCCTCAAGAGTAAATGGTTGCTCAAGGGAGGACACATCCTCTCCTGCAAGCTTCAGGAAATTAACATAAGAGAAATAGTCCCTAACTGCCTCCTGAAATACAGAAGAGGCAGTGGGAGAGCAACCCCCCTTAAGTCATATAATTTCATATAGTAGCTTTGGAAGGCTGCAGCAATTTGACAAAATGTGTGAGCATTATGGCCTTCAGTGTCCCGAATACTGTGGACATATGATTGCAATCGCTGAGCTTTCAGAGCTCTGGCAAGCATGGAGCCAGCTTTGTTGCCCCAAAGGTGATATTTGTGTCGACACTTTCTCATTTCTAGTTTATCCTATCCTGCAAAAGCTTATTAAGGGCCAGCCTAGCATCTGTGAGGTCACGGAGGGCGTCCACATCTAAGGAGGATTTATGTGCCGTTTCTAGAGTTTTAATGCAGGCCAAGAGTTGCTGTCGTTGAGCCAATCTCTCTTTTTTCAGTTGTGATCCTAGTTGTATACATTTCCCCTAAGCACACATTTATGTGCCTTCCACATTGCTATAGCTGAAACATCTGGGGTCTCATTAAAAGAGATATAATCGGAAATAACTGTTTGAAGATCAAGTTTAGTGCGAGGCTCACGTAGTAGGAGTTCATTAAGTCTCCATGTCCACGTTCTGGGGGGCATATTAGGAAGACAGACAGAAACATAAACAGGGGCATGGTCAGACCACGTGATATGACCTATATGGCTATGAGTATAATAGTGCAAATGTTTGTGGTCTACAAGGAAATAATCTATGCGCGAACACATAGAGTGAGGAGTTGAATAAAAGGTCCTTAAAGGTGGGATGTTGAATCCTCCATAAATCTATCAATTGATGATCATGTAGTAGCTGGCGGACCCTACGATGAGCATTTTTTCAGTCATCTTTCTCTGTTATCTCCATTTTGAGAAAAAGGATTGCGGTGGTGTTCCCATAAGTTTTCCCATGCAAAGCAGACTGGTAGTGACCTAATGGCGTATGGGGCAAAGCCCTATTGCTGTCAAAGGGAGCCATTTTTGCCCTTTAATTAATATGTCTCTAATTCCAGATTGTGGGGGTGATTTAGAGGTGAACTCCGTCGTAGTTGTGTCTATTGAGGGTTTAGCAAAATTTCCACTGACCCTGTAGGTCTAGCTAAGCCCTCCTCCCCTGCACTACTCAACTCCTCAGTGCGGTGCTCTGTCTCCTCACTGTTGCTGGGAAGAGGCGTGGCTGTGTCCTAGGATATCCTAGCAGTCTCACCACAGCCACACTCTCTCCCAGCATCAGTAAGGCGAGCCGTATCCGAGGAGCGATGGGGGTCCACACAGCTTTTGATCCCTGTAATAAGTGACTTCCTAGTCACAAGCTGAAGTGTGCAGTAGGGATCAACGACTTCTCTCACCGTAATGCCACTGAGGTGAGCAGGGTACAGGGGGAGGCGGGCCAAAGAGGCATTACAGGCCCCGTAGCAGCCCACGATAGCTACATCCCTGCCAACAGTGTCAGTGAGCCAACACACCTGTTAGATGCCCTCCACACACAGGTACCGCCCAGAAACGCCCATCAAAATTGCATTGATCTCAATGAATTTTTTCTCTGCTTTTCTGTGTGGTAACCATCGCGGTGCATGCCCAGGGTGTCTCAGATGCATGCGCAGAGAGAAAACATCGGCCATTTGCAACCGATGCCTTTCCTGCATCCACCTCGAAATCACCCCTTTTATACAGCAATTTTTCTATGACATTTGTTTATTAACATTTATTAATATAGCACCAGCCTATTCTGTTGTGGTGTACAGTAACATTATTTTCAAGGAACTGGTTGATTAGACCAATCTTTGTACTCTGCGGTTTATGGTAGCATGCTCCTTTACTTGTTATGGAAACCTATTAATGTGTCAGTACTGAAAGTAATAATGGGGCTTACTTTTAATATGGGAACTGCAAATAAACCTGTTCATATTGATCTACTCACTCATACATAGCCTGCTACTCTACTCATCTGCCGTGTCCAGGCCACAATATGAAGTTACTAGGAATTTTCTACTATTATTGATAATACTCAACGAATAAGAAATTATGACCACTATTTAAATATGACATTTTCTGTCACACATCTCTGAAATGTGTACTGAGGTTTATGCATCAGTCACAACATACTGTAGTCATTGTTGAATCCCTTCCCAGACAAGCTTGGCACCAAACAGCACAACCCTAGTAAGCGAGCAAGAACTGGAGTAAAAATGTTAAGTTATGAATGAGCAGAAGTGATATATGAAGGATCCTCCTGGCTGACCATTTTATATGGTCACAAATGGCTATCTTTTACATCTTGATATTTTTTATACCTGTATTCCCCTTCTTAAATAACTGAACAGTGGATTCTGGATCTGTGAAACCATGAGGGTAAATCATAACAGTTTTCCACAACAGTTAGTGGACATAAATCTAAAATTGCAATGGGGAGAGTAATGTTGCCTCTCTAGCGGTGAACTGCTGGTGTTTAAATGCAAGGATAAAAAGGATGTATACACAGAAAGTACAATACACATGTTGGTTATATAAAAAGGCCTTTATATATAATGGACTATAACAGACATATGAAGGCTGTGAAGAATTCTGACCAAGAGATAGCATGCCATTGGTTGTCTAGGATGATAATTTTTAGGGGGCACCTAAAACATAGTCATCAGTAATCTAGTGAAGAATGATACTGCATATAAAACCAATCCTTTCATAGGGCGAAACGCATTGGTCCTGTACAGTTCCATTATATACTACAAGTGTACTACCAAGTGTGTTCCACCTATAACATAACGGCTATAGGATTAAATGGCAGGCAGAGGACAGAGAGCATAAATGTCTACACTGGATTTATAGCAATTTAAAAATGGGAGAATGAAAGTAGGAAATGAAGGGAAAGTTTTGGCTATTGGATTTCAATGCACAAACCCATTTCCTACCATTGTAATTGCAACAGAATATGCAAGTTCATGTCCTATGTTTGAATCTGCAGAAAAGATCTATTACGACTTTGTTGCATGCTGACACGCAGTGGATAGTTTATTGTCAACAAAATATTTTCTCTGGGCCTGGCAGACATATGTTCTGTTTGATGTCTAATGACCCTCTTGCCGATTGGCTTAAATAAGGTATTGCATAGATTTGCTGTAATATATACAGTATGTTAGTATGTTGAGGGAATTTCAAAGAGGGGACAAACTATCTCCATACTGCTCAGGTTTTTTGCCATGGAGCCTACATACTGTATCTTGGTGATATAAATCCGTCCGGTCAGCGCTACACACGCGGTGCAGTCTGTGTCACAGTAACACAGACTGCCCGCGGCCCGTGGCCGCATGACACCGGCCTGGGGGGCACATGGCACCCTGCCCCCCAGCCCAGCCCGCCACTGGTGCTGGCCATCTTCCCACCCTCATGCATAACCTCACTTCCCACAATTTCGTTATCAGTTGACGGCACACCTATCTCCTAACCTATCACCTAACCCCAAAGTGCGCTGTCTTGGAGTTACACATTCAGTTCACTGCTAATGGCTGCAGCAAGAAAGATATGCAAACAGTGGTTCATGGAGAATGACATACAGGTGCTGGGATGGCCAGGAAACAGCCCAGACCTGAACCTCATAGAACATTTGGGGTTCAGTTTGAAAAAACTGGTACATCTGAGGTGTTCATCCAATAAAAGACAAATTAATTGAGGCTATAATTGTCTCATGGCACCACATATTAAAGAAGGAAGAGCTCCAAACATTGGTTGGCTCAATGCCACGTTGCTGTGCTGCTGTCTTGAAAAATAAAGGATACCCAATGAAATACTGATAGGACAGAGTAACATCATAAGTACACAGGGATTTTCACCCTAAGTGTTGTTTTCACTGCATAGCTTCCCTTGTAATGCAAATATTTGACCTCTGTTTATTGTGTTGAATTCAGCATTAAATTTCCTTTCATTTGATATATGAATCATTGCACTGCATGAAGTGTAACAGTTTTTATAAGCATTCAAAGTTGAAAAACATTCAAATTTCAAAAAGTGTCCGTAATTTTGGCCACCACTGTATATGAACCTTGTGGAGAATGTGTGTTACAATGGCGGTTTACACCTAGAAATCCCCTTCTCTACTGAAATTTACCTAGAAAGAGAAAACCACAGGTATCAGGATGAGATTAATCTAAGCCAGCTCTGTGCTGTTGTAGAACTGAAGTTATGTTTTCAAGGGGTTTTGATATGTGTTCCTCTTAAAAAAAGAAAACAAAACAGTAAACCCCCCTGAAAATGCAGTAGAAAGTGTGTGACATCATCAGAGGTGGACCCAAAGCCAGTCATTGCTGCGTCTCTGTACACAGCACATCTGAGAAATTTGGCAAATCCAGCAGCCTCCATCTTCTGTTCAGAGACGTCCACAGCCTGCTTCTCAAATCCGCCACTTGCGTACAAAGACGCAACATCAGACGAACATGATGTACGTCACAATTAAGATCTCGGGGCCAGAACCACTGCATAAGAAGACACAGTGGTTGGCTGCAACACCCCCCCGAAGTCACAACACGCTTGCATTGGAGTTGTCATACCACTGTTACCTCCCCCAAACGGTCTGTGTCTGTCAATCACTATGCATACTAATCCACAGTAGGTCCTCCTTAGCATGACCATCGCGGCACATGCAAAGTACGGCTAAGACGCGCAGTTTAGAAAACATTGCCCATTTGCGAAAAAAATAAAAACTACTATGACCTCTGAATCAGTGTGCTACACTCCAGTGGTTTTGAACATCTTAAATGATTTCCGGCGTTTAGTTTTTTGATGCTATAATTCTTTGAATGCCTTGATGTCTTTTACTATGGGTCAGACGTACTATAGCGGCACTTAGATGTATTAACATCTCGGGAGTCGGTGTGGGGGAGAGAAATCTACCCCCTCTGGTAATCCGTGCAAGCCTAGTGCTGATGTGCCGCATCTTACTTCCTGACCGTTCTTGCGCAAGATCTAGCAAACATCGCAAGATTTTGTACGCAGCCTGAGACCCCCATAGAAACTGCCCAGCCGCCGAAGGTTAGCACACATACCCACATTACCTTTTGAAAAAACCCCTGCAAGAGGGGAGAAACATGTCAAGGTGTTCTCTGGACTGCTTTTCCAACTCTTGACCATACTATACTGCTGTACTCCATCTGTGGAACTATTGTTTGGTGATTTGTACTACCTGCATATTAATTACCCACCAGTATTGCTGAGACTCACTGACGGATATTGCTGAGCTGTTTGTGCGGACCATCATTTCTGCTGTCTGTTGCCTCCGGTGGACAGGGGGATTCCCCACAGAGGCAGACTGTCCAGCCTTCACCCCTTGCGGCCTGATCGGGAGTCGCTGAGGCGCGAATGGCTCACCATCCTGCACGACTTCCCTGCTTGTGAATCATTGGAGCTACACACAGTCCCACAGTTAGCCGCTGGAGCGGCGCTGGTCACAGGGACTAACATCACACCCACTTGTTTCTATTTGTCTGGGAGTCACAGGAGCAGTTGGTTCCTAGGGAGTCTTTGGAGCTTTGAGTCCACTGGGACTCACCATACCAAGATTTTGTTAGCTCCACGGCTCTGTAATTTAGGGAGTCACTGTACCCTATATCAGGTTTCAACAGAGCGACTACACCTACTTTAAAGATTGATATCATTCTGATTGCCAATAGCAACATACGCTGATTACCATCAAGGCTCTACATAGAGTTTAAAACATCTATCTTTTTTTTTTCTATGATATATTGGAAACAGTATGTGTTAAGATTATTAATGCAACATTAATTTATTTTTTCAATCAATGTGGAAAATGTTTATATATGTTTTTAGAGTTGAACTGCAGTTCATTTTTTCATATGTTCAATAAAATAATATATTCATAATTTTCACAGCCTATATTTTTTATATAGTGATTAGCGCAGACACCTTATTTCTAGTTTTTGTTCCTTTTTGAGGGTGATTTGCAGGTATCCCTCTGGTGTCAGCAGCAAGTCTCTATATTAGACAACACCTGAGTGATTAGTGCACCAGTTTTTCTTTCTCATTTAGCACACATACCCGCAGGTAATCCTGCCAATATGTGAAAAAATTATACTCCACAAAAGTACACTTATCATTTTTTAATAACATCTGAATAATTTTCAGTTGCTATACAATACAACAATAGAATGGCAATGACTAAATCATTACATGTTTCCAGATAACGTAAAGAAAAGTGATTTCTCTCTATGTTATCTGCTCTCATATATACTGAAATACAATGTAGGTGTTCAATAGCACTGGTTATAGTACATTTGGTTCTTACTACCTCTTTTTACATGTCCCCCCCCCCCATATTTTGAAATGGTAACACAGCGTTAACAGAGACAAAACTTACTGTCATAAGAAGTGCATGAAAAATTACAATAAATGTCAGAATTGTTACTACACTTTGTAGACAAAAGTGATTGGACAGCCCCGCGCAAGTGAAATGGTGTGCTCCTGCACAAGTGAAATGGTGTTCATAAAGGTATAAAATGAGAAGTATAGAGATGTTCTAGATAACTCTGTGTTCCCTACATTGTGGAAGTTTTATGGAAACAACAAATGTTTTTTTCAGGACGACAATTCCAACTCTCATGTTTCCAGGGCAATGCTGGACTGGTATACAGAAAATTCGGTAACCCAGATGGACTGGCCAGTTAAGAGTCCAGATCTTAACCCCATTGAGAACATCTGGAACAAACTGGAGCGACGGGTGTGTTCTATGCCAACTAGACCTTTTTCAGTGTCAAAGTTGGTCACTCTATCTAAGGCGGAATGGCAAAACATACCGCCTGCCAGGGCCAGATTAAGGCTTGCGGAGGCCCCAGGGCAACTAAGTTGTGGGGGCCCCCACAAACCACCTAGCATACGCCCCTCGCCTCCCCTCCCTCCCAAGCCATATAGAGCATCCCGAGCATCCCCCCCTTCCCCCAAGCCACGCAGAGCCTGCTGTTCCATCCCCACAGCTGATTACTCACCTGACATGAGTGAGCCCCGAGAGCTGCTCCTGCCCTAGTCCCCTCATCAGCATCATAACTAGGGAGAGAGCAGCTCTACTGGGTTCACTCAGGTCAGGTGAGTAATCAGCTGATGAGGGGATTCGCACTCGGGACAGGAGCTGATCCTCCATCCGGGAACAGGTGCCACTGGACACCTGTTCTCAACAGGGTCACACCGACCCTGTGTGGGGGCTCCTCTGTGCGTGGGGACCCCGGGGCGACCGCACCTGTCGCTCCCCCTTTAATCTGGCCCTGCCGTCTGCTGTTGTCCAGAAACTTGTAGACAGTTTGCCAAGAAGGGTGTATGCAGTAATCACTGCACGTGGTGGACCTACAAAGTACTGACGTCAATAAAATCTCATTGATCTCTTTGCTCTCAGGGCCTGATTCAGAGCCGGACGCTATTTGCGCTCGCTCGTTCAGAAAAAGGGGCCGGCTATTTAAATTGAGCGCTCGCTCTTTGCGGTCTGTTGATGCCTCTATGTCTGAGCGAGCAAACAAAACATGCGCTCGCTATTTTGTAAAGACGCCCCCTGGCCGCTCGCATCCTACGTCATCTCCGCTATTTATTAGATTAATCGAGTACATCGAAAGGCATCTGAACTGCTTGCAGTGCTTGTGGTAGGATTTTCCTACCACAATCATGTGAACAGTTCAGGCTAAGAAACAACCAAGTGACGTGGTCGTTGACACTGCTTAGTTAATTATGCACACCCTTAAAACGCCCATTTTGACCGTTTGGCACGCCTGCGCTTGGATCTCACTCAAATTAGCAGGCATTCACTATTTTGCGAGCGCTCGATTTCCGGCCGCAATGACTGGTTGGCGCATGCGCATTACAACCCATACGCATGTGCAGATGTGCGAACATCGCTCGGAGCGAACGAGCGGCCACTTACGAGCGGCTCTGAATCAGGCCCTCAGTGTCTATTCACTTTTTTCTACATAGTGTATAAAAACTTGTTAATAAATGTTTAAAGTATAAGGGTCCTTTTTTTTAATCCTCACATTTTGTTACCGTTAAGTAGTATCTCTTGCTGTTACTACCTGCATTTATAAGAGGATGCTTTTTCTTAGCTAGTTAATATAAAAGTCAGACTGGGCCTGCACCTTTGATGAGAAGCTTTCCATATGAAGATGGATTTGGCAAGAGACCCCTGCACTATCCCTGGGTTTTGTCCTGGCTGTAGTCACTGCATGCATGGCTACAAGTCAGCACATGCGCTCACTGAACATGAGGGAGGGGATGGATCAGAATAGATCCCCCTACACTCTCTAACAGGGCTTTACATTAGGTTACAGCTTCTACAGTAATGTAGAGCTTGCTAAATAGCCCCATTTCACTGTCCCCATTGAGAACAGTTAGGATGGAGTTAATAATTGAAACTTTTAGTGAACACCGGTTATATCTGGCTTATAACTTTTGAAAATAATTTGCCATGTACTTTCTATTACTACTGTATATAGGGCCTGATTCAGAGCCGTTCGCTATTTGCGGTCGTTCGTTCAAAAACAAGGGGTGGCTATTCAAATGATCCGTTCGCAAATTGTAGTCTGTTCACGCCTCTAAGTCTGAACGAGCGAGCAAAACATACGCTCGTTTATTTGTTAAAAACGCCCCCTGGCCGCTCGCATCCTACGTCATGTCCGCTATTTATTAGATTAATCGAGTACATCGACCAGCGTATGAACTGCTCGCTATTCTTGTGGTTGGTGTTTGCTACCACAAATTTGCGAGCAGTTCTGGCTATAAAATAACCCAGTGACGTGGTCAATGACGCTGCTGTATTAATTATGCACACCCATAATACGCCCGTTTTGACCTTTAAGCACGCCTGCGTTCGGATCTCCACTCCCCATTTTCAAGCACCTTCCCCTGTTACCACCCACATACGCCTCATTCTGTCACTCAAAATAGCAGGCACTCGCTATATAGCGTACAAACGATTTTTGGCCGCACTGACTGGTTCGCGCATGCGTACTAAAAACCGTACGCATGCGCAGATGTGCAAACATCGCTCGGAACGAGCGTACTGCCGCTAACGAGCGGCTCTGAATGAGGGCCATAGTTTCCAGGATGTTTGGATGTGAACTCTCCATGAATACTGTAGCCTTGAGGATGGCTCTTGTAACTAGGACATTTTCTTCCTGACTACTATTATAAGAAAGTGGCTTGTTATGGACAATTGTCCCATGGTACACAATCACTAAATAAAATTGTATAATGGTACACACAGTACTAAACAGAGTTTTCTCCATCAGACTTGAGTCATTTCATGAACAAACCATTGTAGGATAGCAAACTGTATAATTACACAGGCTGTCTAAGCAAAATCAGCGATGCTTTCCAAGCAAGGAAAATTCTTCTGGCAGTCTGGTGCAAAGGAAGAGAAGAGCGAGAGGGACAAAACTATTAGACAGAGAGACAGAGAAATGAGTCCCCAAGGAGACACATTTACAATTGTACCATTTGTTCTGCAGTAATTGCTCAGGTTATTAGCATAACCGAGACAAACCATATGCTGTGCCGTGTATCCTTTTATTAGGCCCAACGTGCTCACTGCCCCTAATCAGAGTACTGCCTGCGTGCACGCTTTCCCCAAGGACCAGGGACTAGAAGCATGAAGAGCTGAGAAGTAGACTACTCAGGCGGGCTCATAACAACTGCAATATCCTGTAACATGATGGCTGCTTGTGATTTATTTCATATATTACTATCTGGCTGTTTACAAAGTAATTTTGTGCCAATATAGATCAAACAAAGAAGTGACTTGTGAGTTGCAGTATAATTGTATTAATACAGAGCTGTAATGATGATTAGGTAGAAGATATTAGAATAAACAATGACAGCCCTCCAGAGTAGGTTTAATAGAACTGACCTGCTGTCTTTCATATGAGTAGTGACACTGTAAGTACAATTCAGCAGCTGCCGCAGGACTCATGCATCTTATTGTGTTCAAGGGAATATCCTGTTACCCCAGTGCCTACTTTTGAAAAAGCATTTCAGGGAGACTGTGAAAGCAACACCCATGAGCGTGGTGGTAACGTGGACGTGTACTGCTACATCTGAGAGGCGTGTCATAATAATAACTTACATCCAAATGTAAATGAGCCCCAAAGCAGTTTGCAAGATCTATCACACTGATACTTTTTAGAAATGCATGAAGCCATAGGGATCGTTGTGCCTTATACACAATTCAGGGAACTTATACTAATGATATCATTTGAATATATACAGTATATATATATATATATATATATATAGTTTTTTTTATATAACAGCAACATAATGTGGGTAAGGTGCTAGACTCTTCTGGGAGTCAGGGAGATTGCTACTATTTCAGGGAGAGTAGGCTAGTATGCCCCAGTGCCCACTCACCATTTTCAAACAATTCACTGACTGTAAATAAAGCCAATAGAGGACTATAAAAGATACAATGTTTAGGGCCTATTTATCCAGTCAATTTTTTTTTTTAATTATGCAGAAGCAGCAGTTTTTTGCATAATTGTATGCATTCCTGCTATGTACTAACAGCCTAATGCTGGTTTATCAGTACTGCAGATCACTGTCCCCACTATTATCATTGAGGACAAAGGTCTGGCCCTGATGTACCAGATGACATAAACAACTGTATACCTATAGAGGCAATGTCGCAAGTGAAGGGTCTTAGAATCTCTCTCTCACAACCTCCATCTGGCTCCCGAATCTGACACTGTGTGCATGTGTCAGGTTCCCCTGGAGGAGTCTTTTACAAATGTGAAAGGCTTCTCCAATATGCTGGGTATATAACTCGCAGGGACAGCAGTTTTCGCTACCGCTATCCCTGCAAGTTACAAACAGTACATAGTCAGGGCATTTTTGTAACAAAAATTAAAAAGTCTGTTGCGATATGGACTGTTAATACATATGCCCATTAGGGCTCTATTCATTAAGCACTGCCGAGCACCTCTGCATGGCAATGCTAATTAGTAACTAACTTGCTGCGATTAGCAGTGGATACTAGAGCTGACTCGACAGTATTATGCGCGCAATGATACCGGTGTCCCATGGAGGTGGCCTGGACCTCCTTCCCATAGGAAGGAGCGGGGGGGGGGGGTGTCCTGGAGCAAATGCGTAGGTTCCCGCTGTCAGGCTCAGATCATTTTCATAGCTTGATGAATTTAGGTCCGCATACTATTGTATGGGGACGCTAGGCCAGATTAGGTCTCAAAGGTAAGCAGGAGATATTTGTGATCTCTACTGTATTACCTTTATATTGAATGACCCTAATACTTAAATTCTACAAAAATAGGTGAAAATTTTAATTTGTAGAAATTAAGGGATAATGAATAGACCCCCATACCATTTTTAAACAGAAGCTGGATCTTGGACCCTGATTTTTTGGGGGTTTTTGAACCCAGGTTGGACCCAGGTTACAGCTCCTACCACACACAACACAAAAGATGAAACTGCCAAGTCAAGCATTTGGACCCAGGAAATTAAAGGGCTCAGCCTGGGTTCTTTCTCAGTATGAGGGGGTTCATACTGAGAAAGAACCCTGGTTGCAACCAGTGTTCAAGCCCAGGCAATTTTGACCCGGGAGGACCCTTTCACACAGAGAAAGGACCCAGGTTGAGCCGACTTGACCCAGCAATTTCCCGGTCTAAATCTCTGTTACCCCTTTTATACTAATGTCCCGGGTCTGACCCAGGATTTGGAACAAGGTTCCTTAATGGATCAGATCCGGGACATACCCCCTTCAGATCACAGCGCGGACCTGGGTTATTCCCGGGTCAGCACTATTCACGCTGCACACAGGTGCAGTGGAACTGCCCTGCCGGCGCTTAGAGATGACATCATCTCCAAGCGCCAAGAAACCAGGAAGTCCCCATGCTGTTAACAGGAACCAGGCCGGACGACCCGTGTTTCTTATTTTATACACTACATGGTTACACGGGTCGTTCCCGTGTTAACCCTGCAAGCTACCCGGGTTGGATTGCCATGTCACTCGACCTGGGAATCCAACGCTTGCCCCTTTCACGCCTAGCAGCTACCCTGGTTAACCCTGCAATAACCTGGTATATTGCTGCTAGTCTGAAAAGGGTATATGTGAAAGGGGTATTAGGGCTCTATGCATTATGTTAATTATTGGGGTCTGAGTGGACCCCGCTAATTAGCATTTCAACTCGCCGCAAGCGCTAGACCAATTTATCATTGCTCAGACGAGGAGACAGCTGATACAAAAATCAGCTGTCTCCCCGAATCTTTTCCCTGCTCCTTTTGGAGAAGTGGAACTAGTGTGCTTGCATGGACTAGAGTTCATGCAGGCGCACAAAAGCCTCGGCGTCCTGCTTTTGTAGAAATTAAGTAATAATGAATAGAGCCCCTATTGAGCAAAGGATCATTCAGTCAAATTGAATTTTATTTAACTTTTATCCGTCCATTGCAGATGTCTAATTTTATGTAATTTATAATATAAGATGCATACCTTGTTTGGATGAAGTTTCTTGATTCTTCAGTAGCTTCAGGCTAGGTCAGTTTTAGATTTAACCACTCGCAATACAGAGGCAAGAAAAGTGCAGTTCAATAATACTGTACACAGTACACCCCATGTACTCTAGGTGCCAAAATTATACATTCTTGTTCAGGTGCTGTCACCTGTGTAACCATGGCCACTTCACCATCTTAAATAAAAAAAGTTTCCTATTTTCTATCACAAATCAACAGCAAAAATGGGCAGAGGGGCTATTTATAATTTAAAAAATCACCGCAGCAACCGTGCAGTTGCTAAGTTCCTCTACTATACTGGCAGTGACTTATCACACAGCCAGCCATGAAATGAAAAATATTAAAGATTGTAAACAATAGAAAAAAAATAAGAAATAAAACTTTTAATATAATGTTCGGAAGAAGCAATTTTTTTTTTTAACACAACTGCTATCACCATCCTGAGATAAAGGTATTGATAGTGTCCTTCATAAATATCAGTTAAATAACTTCCTATAATACGAGAGCCCCTGTGATGACCATCACCAGTGATACCGCCAATGGTCATTATATCCTGTGGGCATTATATAGCATAACTTCCAGTGAAAAATGGCATTTATTCTCCCTTTTATAAACTAGCCCGTAAATTTCCTAACACAGAACCACATTTATATTTGCAGTGAAATGGCGCCTTGGTGCAGTACAAAATAAAACACGTAGTGGTATACCACAACCCACCCCAAGCCCGCATTTCCGCCATGTTAGTACACAGCACCATCATTTTTGTATGCGTTACATGGTACAAAACATTAAAGTTGGATGAATGCAACTTTTGCAGTGTAGTTGTTCAGCTTTTGCTTGTCAGAATTGAAAACTATAATGTCCTCTATAAAACCTACATTGTTATAGACATAAGCTACACCTATGCACCACTAGACAATTTATTGTCTGTGTCATTTTTCCTAGTCTGCGGAGGTTTTAGCATTAGTGAATGATAACAGAGCCCTCTGCAGGGCAGTGTGTACCCTTCCTGACTGCACGTGTAAGGGAGGCTGCAGTAATTAGCGGCACAGGTAGATGCTGTCAGCTGCTCCCCCAGCTGTCACTATCTTTAGATCCTAATTGTGTAATCAGGGCGCACAGCGAGGGAGGGGTTGCTCTCTAATCTGTTATTCCAGCTTCTGAATAATCATACTCCCCATTCTGTATGTCTACCTCCCATTCTGTCAGTCTCTCTGGCTGGGGGTAAGGAGGAAAGGACTTTAAATTGTACCTTTCAATTAGCCCCATCATTTGGAAGTAGAAAAATGGTTAGGCATCCATGCAAGATGAGTATGTATTGTATTCATTTTTCTGTTAAGCAGCCCAGAGCATTTCATGTTAGCATGTCAGGACATCCATTATCTCATCCTGTGGGGCTCTGATGTTTTCTTATGCTCTGAACTCATTTCCTCATATTATACAGTTTTATGGTTACACAGATTAGTTGCAGCTGTCTTCATTTACAGTTGTGATAGAACAGTCACCCTGAAAATTCTATATGCTGTTTATCTGTTCTTGTATCTCTTGTGTGATTAATACAGTTCATATCCATCATATCTATATATAATTAGTATTAGTCATTGTTGTCTGTATCTTCTGTGCATTTACATTTGGCTCTATCTATTTCATTTTATTTGACTAGCCAGAGATCCAAACATCATTCTCCTGTACAGAACATGTGTTAGGATGCAGTTTTGTGACTCTCATTCAGATGAGATGGTGTCATGCTGTATGGCACAAAGCCAATGCACCCGCTCCTCTTTTCATCTTACTTCTCCCTTCCCTTGTGTTGTCTGCATTGATGTCTACAACGTGCAGTCACATTAACACCAGGGGGAAAAGCTTATGATGTACACAATCACATCAAACATATCCATCTCTAGTGAGGCATTTTATACTTTCAGAGCTATTACTTCCCCAAGGCACAATAAGTTTTTTTGTTTTGGTTTTTATAGCACTTTTAAGGTACAGCTGTTTCTGCCTTAGGGGGAGCAGTTTTATTGAGGTGGCTAACTGTGCACCTTCTTGGTACAAGGTTGAATTAGAGGCTACATTATTTCAGAGAGCTTAAATGTTTGTGCGTGTGTGTATTAGAGAGAGAGAGAGAGAGAGAGAGAGAGAGAGAGAGAGAAAAAAAAAAAGATATCTATTTTATAATGGGCTTCAGCGTCCATTAAGTAGTTGCTCAGTGAGAGCTAAAGGAAGGCCCACCGCAAAACCTATCTATTAAGCTCAAATCCACTGCAAAACCGCTGAGAAACCACACTTTAGAATATAATAGAACAAGGAATGATTATTGGAGAGAAATTTACTAATCAGTGGGCTCCAAATCCTGATGGTTTGAGGCAGTTTTACAATCTGACAATTTACTAAGGACAAAATTGCAGCAAAATTGCAAAGGTCAGCTCTCCTTGTAAGATCTGTCTTTGGCGATAGAGGGAGTTCTGGGTTTATGACCCAGAAGTCCCTCTGGCATCCGTCTGTGCATTATTATTATTACATTTTATTTATAAAGTGCCACAAGTGGTCAGCAGCGCCGTACATATGGCAGTACAGGGTACACAGAACATTACATTACATTGCAAGACTGTAACCGAAACATAAACAGAGCACAAGTAACAATTAGCAGCACCACATTTCTCAGTACACAATACAACTGGTGAAGGCTGTCATTGAAGTGCTAGAGAAGAGGGCTGAGAGACAGTAGGGAGGAGGACCCTGCTCCTAGGAGCTTACAATCTAGGGGAAGGGTATGCTTTGATGAACAGGTGGGTTTTCAATGCACATTTGAAGCTCTGCAAGGTCGGGGAGAGCCTGATGGAGTAATGGAGCTAATTCCAGTGAAGGGGTGCCGCTTAGGCAAAATCTTCGATTCGAGTGTGAGATGCAGTAACCAGGGTAGAGGAGAGGTAACAGTCACTGGCCAACCGGGCTGTGTATGTAAGGAGATGAGTTTGGAGATATAGAGAGTTAGAGAGGGCCTTGTATGTGAGAGTGAGGAGTTTGAAGAAGATTCTGTAGGGGAATGGGAGCCAGCGCAGGTTTAGGCGGAGGGGAGTGGTGGAAGTGGAATGGCGGGAGAGGAAGATCAGTTTAGCTGCATTGTTGAGAACAGATTGGAGAGGAGCGAGATGGGAACGTGGGAGGCCGGTGAGGAGAATGTTGCTGTAGTCGAGCCGAGAAATGATTAGTTAATGAGTAATCAGTTTAGGCCATTCCTCTCCCAGAATGCTGCCAATGTGAGCGATGTTGCATAGCTGGAACTGACTGGATTGAGTCAGAGATTGAATATGGGGGACATGCACAGGGGAATATGGGGGACATGCACAGGGGAATATGGGGGACATGTGCCCGCACCAGCGGGGGTTCGGAAGGGATGCGATTAGAGCTCCTCACAAACACACACTATGGGCCATATTCAATTAGAGACGAAAAGTCAGTTATGGGCGATAATATTTCGCCAATGGCATCATTTTCGCCTATATCAATTATCCCCATATTCAATTTCAAAGACTTTTCGCCGGTGCGAAAAGTCTTTGTTAAAAAACGGGGATAAGTTTTCACCATGTAATAAACAGCAAAAATAAGGGAAGAATTGGGGTTTAGGGGTGCAGGCTTAAAAAAAATAGCCTGCAGCCCTGGGAGTGTCCCCTAAAAGTAATCTGTGTCAAAAAATGTAAAAACAAAAATTCTCAGGACACCCCAAAAAATGTATTTTCATTTTGGGTGCGGAAAAAAAAATATTGGGGAACAAAGTTTTAAACTAGCGAAATGGATTCCCATGTATGCGGCAGGTGTTTTCTAGAATGCGGGTGGTAGCGGCAGGTGCATTTTTGAAGAATTAAAAAAAATGGCTTTAGGGACTTAAAATTATTCTTACACCCATCTTCATGTACCCCAAATTTGATGGGAATAGTTATTTTTACCACAAAAAAACCTAAGTAATATTCTTCACTACTTCTTCACAGGCACATTTATGCACCTGCCGCGGCTATTCAAAAACCCAGACTATCTTCACCAGGCCAGATCAGGGGTACCCAAAGTGATCCCCCATGTCAGAACATCTTTTGGGGGGTGACAGGATGATTTCCCCAAAAACTGACAGCAATTTTCGCTACTTACCTTTCCGCTTGGTCCTGTTTTCGCCGGATCCAAATTGAATGCGAGGATAAGTGGGCACGCGCCTGATACTTTATTCCCTCCTAAAACGGTGATGATGGCGAAAAAGTCAGAGCTCTGACTTTTCGCCTCAAATTGAATATGGCCCTAAATCAAAGTAGCCATCTGTCTGTTTCTATGATATCGATTGAATGCTGCTTTCTATAACCAATAAAGAGGGGGAGAAGAATCAAATCTTGAAAATAGATATCGTGGAGAGGGATAAAGTACCAACTAATCAGCTTCTAACTGTCATTTTTTGATAAATGACAGGAGCTGATTGGTTAGTACTTTGGGGCCTATTCATCATCACTTTTTTTTTTTTACAAAAGCAGATGAAAAATAATGGAGAGGGGAATAGAGAGTGAGGGAGGGGGGGAGTCATGCAGCAGTGAGGAAATCCTTATGGATACCTCAGCTACAGAGCAACTTTTTCGAAAGTGATACATGTGTTAGGGAGGCATGATGAATGCCTCCAAAACATTTTTAAACTTGCAGGGAGTTTAAAACATAATTATCACTAGTTATGTCATGATGAATAGGCCCCTTTATCTCTCATCACATTATCTCTCTCCAAGGCTTATACATTTCCCCCAGAGTAGCACAAGTAAATTAATATGAATAGTATAGTTTCTAATCCACCGTGATTTTAATATAAACCGCTGCCAAATAGAACACACCATGGCGGGTTATCATTTTTAATCTGACGAGGATCGACAGCACATTATGTTTAGACATCTAAACCACCTTTTAGTAAATGCTAGTAATTTGACATGAAAAAAGCCATCAATTTGCAGCGATTTCCAGAAGGTTCTATATCACACCTAACCTGCAGCTTAGTAAATACATACAGAAAGTGGGGGTGCTGCCAGAGAAGGAATAACCTCCACCGTGATGCACTCTATGAATTGATGAAAGCAGCTAAACAGGGATTTTCACTGCTCTGTGAATAGACTCCACAATCACCAGCAGGGCATGCTAAAATTCTCAGCTGGTTCAAAATCCTCAGAGAGGTCCGGTATATAACATTCTGACTCACCGCGAGCGCCTGAGCAATTCAACATTGCTCTGGTGCGGAGACAGCTAATCTGAAGATCAGTGGGCCAGATCGGGATTGAAAGGCAAAAAGGAGACATTTGTGATATCTTCTGCATTACCTTTATGATGAATAGCCCTGACACAATTTATACAAAAGTAGGTGAAAATGCTAGGCTGTTTAAACAGCTGAAGATTAATGACTACTGTAACTTTAAGGGGCATATTTATCACAATTCTCATCTCAGATGAGGTTGGGATGTGATAATATTGCCCAAATTCGCAATGTGATATTTGAATATATCTCAAGGATGTATCAAATATCACATATAGGGACAGAGCTTGTGAGAAAGCTTTGTCCTTGCATATCTATTTAGCACACTTCTCACAAAAACCCCTGCTACCCCTGTGACACCCCCCACAACCCACCCTTGTTATTTTCCCTGCAATCCCCCTCCTCCCTCATGCTAAGCTAACACTTACCTCCATGATGCTGGACCCAGGGATTGGTGTCCAGCTCCTCCTCTCTGTGACCCCAATCAGCTGATCAGTGCTGTAAACTGAGATGCAGGATGGGAGCTTAACAGTATCAGCTGACTGGGGTCACAGGAGCCGGATACTGATCCCTGGCTGCAGCAGTGTGCAGGTAGGTGCTAACTTATTGTTTTCTTTTTTTAACTTTATATTTTCTTCAGTAATCAGCCTGTGGTCTATTTAGACAAACATGGCTGTCAGAGCAGAGCTGGAATAGGGGAAACGGGAGGGAAGCCACAATAACGTCATCTGATGATAGCGTTATTATTACTGGGCTCCTCCGCTAGTAAATTACAAGTTTGTGAAATGTGATCTTCTTACTAAGAAAAAAAGTGAATTTAAGGACTAAGAGGAGAATTTTGCGAATTCTCCACCTAAAGACCTTTCATATATTTAGGTGGTGCTAAAATAATGTGAAAAGCCCGGAAGCAGGCAGCCACACCCCTGCAGCCGCCCACTTACTGAGCATTAGTGGGCAGTACGAGGGGGGGGGAGCAATGACGTGATTGATGCTGAAATGTCATCGTAAAACCCACCCTCGCTTTACAATGATGCGATCACACCACTACGCCCCTGCACTGCCCTAATATGCCACTGCCATGCCCTCTGCTGTGCCAAGCTGGCAACCCCTCCCAGAGGGGGCAGCTAGAAAGTCATCAAGTATGAGATTAGTGCTGTTCAAGTTCTTTGAATAGATCATCATCGTGTCAGTCATCTTTGTTGAGGATTGATGACAGTCAGAAGTAAATCAGGTACGGTTTTAGTCCGGTTATGCTGGAAGGTGTGTAGTCGGTGGGAAATAATGCTCATGTGATCTAGCAATCATTTTCTAAAATTCTATATATTATTATTACTATTCAACAAAACATATCTGTATTGCATGATTCATTTTCTCAGGGTCTGTGAATTTAAAGCTGATAATTGTACTACAGAATTGTAGGTTAACAAAGTAAGTAAACTGGCCAAAATGTAAAAGACTGTTAGCAGGAACTGTACCCCTGCGTCACTGGCATTCCTTTTCTTCATTTTCTCCTTTACAGGGTGAAGGCTAAGAAAGGAATAAACCTGCAGAACACCAGGTCCCGTGATTCTCAGTGGTTTGTGAATTCAGAGCTGTTGACGGGTGGGAAACACTCCACAGCAACAGTGGATGTATCAAAGGTCCAGGGTCTGCCATACAGGTACAGTACTATGAGGTCTATTTATGAAACTATCATGAAGTTACTTATCACAATGATTTATGTCTTATTTCCATAGCAGCTGCCACAGTGAAGATTATACAGTAGATAAAGGATAATTATCACTCTGGAGTCCCTACTTTACCCTACAGATTATAAGTATGTGCTATAGAATATCTACTGTAACCCCCCACCCCCACAAAAAACTAAAATATTTCTGGAATAAATAAACTATTGAGAAGATTTACTTAGTAATTGCTGTTTTTTCACCACTTAAATGGTGAAAACACATATATCCACGAGCCTATTGCGAATTCCTATGTGTTTTTGGGAAAAATATTGTATTATTTCGACCAAAATAATAGGATAGGGTGAAAAAAACATTTGCGAATCGTGGCTATCCATTAGTGCCCAAACAATGTAATGATGTGATTGCTGGCTGTAACTACCTACATATATAGGGCAAAATAGAAAAAAAATCTTTGGTTGCTTGCAATAAGGCTTACTGTAAATCGCTCTGATAATCAGCGCCTATATCTCAATAACAAAAGTTTGTAAGTAAATTAGTTTTATTTTTAAAAAGTTTTTTTATAAAAATAATATATTGCAAAAATTAACTAACTTGAAAGCAATATGCATGTAATAAAAGTACAAATATAATTAGATTGTAAGAATGTTTTGTACCCATAAGAAAGGTATGCACCAGAGCATTGAAATTACATAAACATGATGAATAATGGCTGCTTTTCTCATACTAGCCTTTCAGTATGCTGCTATGGGGCTAAGTAGTCCATAGTTAGGCCCTGGTTGTACATGTATTATTCTGGCATTACACATATTACAACAATACATTTAAAGTTATTGTTTTCATCATTGATACTTAGCTTGGAATTAGTTTGTTGTCAGCTCTGCTGTATTTCTACAATGCAGTTTGTTTTCACTTTACAACATACTCTGTTGCTACATTCACTTATGCTGAGACCACCCACACTCTGCACAGGAGAATCAGTTCATTAGTTGAAATATCTACAGTACAGTACCTGTTGTTTTTAGTGAAAAGGTAATTGAGACTGTGGGAGACAATAAACAGTAAAAAGCAGCTACAGCTCCAATAATTGAGACTTGGTAGTTTACACTACAATATGATTATTATTATTATTATTATTATTATTATTATTATTATTATTTTTTATATTTATAAGCAACACAAATTCTGGAATAAATCAACTTTTGAGAGGAATTACTTAGAAAAAGAATAATGTGAAAAAGGGGTTAATAATTTGTAGTCACTAGAGAATGTCCTGCAGTGACCAAGGGGTGTGTATAGCTTCATCCATGGGTGTATAGTGTCGCCCCGAGGTGTATTCATCACCACCAGGCAAAACCTATTGTACTGATTGTACTGTGAGCAGCATGCTGCCAGAGGGTGTTTGTGTATGGGTGGCACACCACCACAGGCTGTGTAGTATAGCATGACTGCAGGGAATATTATTTGAATTTCACTTTATCAGTTATAGCAAGGTCTCACATACAGAAGCATGGGGTCTTGATCACTTATAAAAGGCCTAATCAACCATGTACACATTGATAGGACTTAATACATTTGTGCTAAACTATTTTATCTATAAAAATATCCCTATCAAGCATTTTAAACTTTTACTAAATTACTATAAAAGGAAAAATGTATGAAAAGAATAAAAAAATAAGAAATACTTTTAATTCAAGCCTTACATACTGTATCTACACTACACTCATTAGATTGTCCTTACCTGTTGACCCTCTGAAATAGAAAAACCATGTATTAAAATAAACCAATAACTGCCCTAAATCTTGATGTTGTTATGTGCACTGTATTATCCTGCATTAAGATGTGTTGGTTTATATAATTATCCTAATTATAATAAACATACATAAACAAGTAGTACAAACTTTCCAAAATATTAAATAAGTTTCTGAAATAGATCAAGACTCAGCAACCTATAGCACTCCAGCTCCTGTGGAACCACACATCCCAGCGTGCCGTGTCACAGCTTTGTTAGGGCTTGCTGGTATGTGTAGTTTCACAGCAGCTGAAGTGTCACAGTTTGCCTACCCTGAAGTAGAAAAATGCAGCACTGTGATAGTGAAAACTTGGCTGCATGTAATTTTCTAATTTACCTTTAAAGCAGTTTAGTGACATTGCCCTGTGGCACTACACAAACATCAACGCATCTACACAACAAACATTATTGCCATTTGCACTTGCTTGTGCACAGACCTCACTGAAAGATCTCAATCAGGTAAACAAAAGAAATCTGCGCTTTTAAGTTAAATAATCAATTGGTTCCAATAAAACAAAATCAGTTTTTAATACAGAAGCAATATAAACAACACTGTTGCAACAGTAAAAGAAACTATTTATAACATAGTATCAAATATTACTATAAAAAGGCTGCAACAAAATAAATAATAGAAAACACAACTGTAAGTTCAGTAATCCTATAATGTTCAGCAATTTATCTTTCACTAGCTGCAGTAGCCGGCTTCGTTCGGGTGGAAGTCGGCGATCACGGAAGTCGGGTGCATACTTTTCCCCACAGCACTGTTATGACTAAGTGAAGATTTTCTCCTAGACCAGTGTGGTTCCCAATCTGTTTTGAATCACGGCGCCCTAGAGTATAGGCATTTTTTCCACAGCCCCCCTGGGCCAAAAGTTTATTTTTTGAGAAATTCAACAAAAATGAAATTAAGTTGTGCTTATATGTCACCCTTAGCTTCAGTTATGTGGTGGGTGACAGGGCTGTGCTTCTTTTTGTCCACATATTTTTTGATTGGCAGCAGCCAGCACTGGTTTTGCCTATCACACTGACTAAAATTAATTTTGTGTGGTACTGGACCACCAACCCATGGCATCCCTGCAAGTGCCCTGAGGCACCACAGGATGCCACACATATGACTTCCATGATTGCTGACTTCCATCCGAGCAAAGCCGGGTGCTGCAGATAGTAAAATATAAATTGTTGAACATTATAGGATTACTGAATTGACAGTTGTGTTTTCTAATATTTATTTTGTTGCAGCCTTTTTATAGTAATATTTGATACTATTCTATAAATGGTTTCTTATACTGTTGCAACAGTGTTTTTATATTTGCTTTTCTGGTTGTATTCAGCGGCGTCTTTATAATGGGTGCAAAGTGTGCCCACACTGCACACCCTGTACCCGTAGTAAATTATACTTACCTTTCCGCAGATTCCAGTGTGCTGCTACCGCAGCGCCAAACACCGGCGCTATGGAGCAGCAAAAAATCACTGGGAAAATAGCGGCTGCCATTTTCCAGATGACTCGCGCATGCACAAAAAAGATGTCATTGGGAAAAATGTGCGGGCGCCATTTTCCCAGAGTCCAGCGCATGCACAGTAGATTCTGGCATGAAGCCAGAATCTGCTGCGCTCAATGCGCTGACAGAGAGGAGGGGACCCAAATGGAGGCTGCACACGGGCCCCCTCCTCTCTTAAAACACTCCTGGTTATATTACAAATCATAAAATATTTGGAACTAATTGAGTTATTTAACTTTATGTGCTGATTTCTTTTGCTTAGTTTATCAGCTGATAATTTCTAAACCACACAGAGGTTTAATCAATCAGCTGCTAAAGTTTACTTATTTTATTATTATTTACTAACGACATCTGGGATTTCATATTTCTTTACAGATTTCAATAAGGATTCGTTATATTATTTCGACAAGGGCGTTATCTCAACATTGAGTATGTGGGCATATTCCTACTGTTGACATTAACCCTGTCAACATTCAGCATGTCGACACTGATGAAATGTTGACATGGTCAGAAAGTCAACACTGTTTTTAATGTGAGTCTATCCCTAACACTAATGGTTAACATAACCCTAACACTAATGGTTACCCTAACACTAATGGTTACCCTAACCCTAACATAACCCTAACACTAATGGTTACTCTAAGCCTAACATAACCCTAACACTAATGGTTACCCTAACACTAATGGATACCCTAAGCCTAACATAACCCTAACACTAATGGTTACCCTAACATAACCCTAACTAAAATGGTTACCCTAACATAACCCTAACATAAATCTTTAATGGTATCCTAACCCTAACATAACTCTAACACTAATGGTTACCCTAACACTAATGGTTACCCTAACATAACCCTAACGCGAATGGTTACCCTAACCCAAACATAACCCTAACACTAATGGTTACTCTAACCGTAACATAACCCTAACTAAAATGGTTACCCTAACATAACCCTAACACTAATGGTTACCATAACCCTTACATAACCCTATTGCTAACCCTAATACTAATGGATACCCTAACCCTAACAAAACCCTAACACTAATGGTTACCCTAACCCTAACATAACCCTAACACTAATGGTTACCCTAACACTTACATAACCCTAACACTAATGGTTAACCTAACCCTAACACTAATGGTTACCCTAACCCTTACATAACCCTAACGCTAAAGGTTACCCTAACCCTAACATAACCCTAATACTAATGGTTACCCTAACCCTTATATAACCCTAACACTAATGGTTACCCTAACACTAATGGATACCCTAATCCTAACATAACACTAATGGTTAACATAACCCTAACACTAGTGGTTACCCTAACCCTAACATAAACCTAACACTAATGGTTACACTAACCCTTACATAACCCTAACACTAATGGTTACCCTAACATAACCCTAACACTAATGGTTACCCTAACATAACCCTAACACTAATGGTTACCCTAACCCTAACATAACCCTAACTAAAATGGTTACCCTAACATAACCCTAACACTAATGGTTACCCTAGCCCTAACACAACCCTAACACTAATGGTTAACCTAACCCTAACATAACCCTAACACTAATGGTTACCCTAACCCTAACACAACCCTAACACTAATGGCTACCCTAACCCTAACATAACCCTAACAATTATGGATACCCTAACCCTTACATAACCCTAACACTAATGGTTACTCTAACCCTTACATAACGCTAACACTAATGGTTACCCTAACCGTAACATAACCCTAACACTAATGGTTACCATAACCCTAACATAACTCTAATGCTAACCCTAACACTAATGGATACCCTAATCCTAACAAAACCCTAAAACTAATGGTTACCCTAACCCTAACATAATCTAACACTAATGGTTACCCTAACCATAACATAAACCTAACACTAATGGTTACCCTAACCCTTACATAACCATAACGCTAACCCTAACACTAATGGTTAACATAACCCTAACACTAATGGTTACCCTAACACTAATGGTTACCCTAACCCTAACATAACCCTAACACTAATGGTTACTCTAAGCCTAACATAACCCTAACACTAATGGTTACCCTAACACTAATGGATACCCTAAGCCTAACATAACCCTAACACTAATGGTTACCCTAACATAACCCTAACTAAAATGGTTACCCTAACATAACCCTAACATAAATCTTTAATGGTATCCTAACCCTAACATAACTCTAACACTAATGGTTACCCTAACACTAATGGTTACCCTAACATAACCCTAACGCGAATGGTTACCCTAACCCAAACATAACCCTAACACTAATGGTTACTCTAACCGTAACATAACCCTAACTAAAATGGTTACCCTAACATAACCCTAACACTAATGGTTACCATAACCCTTACATAACCCTATTGCTAACCCTAATACTAATGGATACCCTAACCCTAACAAAACCCTAACACTAATGGTTACCCTAACCCTAACATAACCCTAACACTAATGGTTACCCTAACACTTACATAACCCTAACACTAATGGTTAACCTAACCCTAACACTAATGGTTACCCTAACCCTTACATAACCCTAACGCTAAAGGTTACCCTAACCCTAACATAACCCTAATACTAATGGTTACCCTAACCCTTATATAACCCTAACACTAATGGTTACCCTAACACTAATGGATACCCTAATCCTAACATAACACTAATGGTTAACATAACCCTAACACTAGTGGTTACCCTAACCCTAACATAAACCTAACACTAATGGTTACACTAACCCTTACATAACCCTAACACTAATGGTTACCCTAACATAACCCTAACACTAATGGTTACCCTAACATAACCCTAACACTAATGGTTACCCTAACCCTAACATAACCCTAACTAAAATGGTTACCCTAACATAACCCTAACACTAATGGTTACCCTAGCCCTAACACAACCCTAACACTAATGGTTAACCTAACCCTAACATAACCCTAACACTAATGGTTACCCTAACCCTAACACAACCCTAACACTAATGGCTACCCTAACCCTAACATAACCCTAACAATTATGGATACCCTAACCCTTACATAACCCTAACACTAATGGTTACTCTAACCCTTACATAACGCTAACACTAATGGTTACCCTAACCGTAACATAACCCTAACACTAATGGTTACCATAACCCTAACATAACTCTAATGCTAACCCTAACACTAATGGATACCCTAATCCTAACAAAACCCTAAAACTAATGGTTACCCTAACCCTAACATAATCTAACACTAATGGTTACCCTAACCATAACATAAACCTAACACTAATGGTTACCCTAACCCTTACATAACCATAACGCTAACCCTAACACTAATGGTTAACCTAACCCTAACATAACCCTAAAACTAATGGTTACCCTAAATTAACCCTAAAACTAATGGTTACCCTAACATAACCCTAACACTAACCCTAATACTAATGGTTACCCTAACCCTAGCATAACCCTAAAACTAATGGTTACCCTAACATAACCCTAACGCTAACCCTAACACTAATGGTTAACCTAACCCTAACATAACCCTAAAACTAATGGTTACCCTACATGAACCCTAAAACTAATGGTTACCCTAACATAACCCTAACACTAACCCTAATACTAATGGTTACCCTAACCCTAGCATAACCCTAAAACTAATGGTTACCCTAACATAACCCTAACGCTAACCCTAATACAAATGGTTATCCTAACCCTAGCATAACCCTAAAACTAATGGTTACCCTAACATATCCCTAATGCTATCCCTAAAACTAACCCTAAAGAAAAAGTCAGCATTTCATTTGTCGACATTCTGTCCATGTAGACTTTTTCCAGGTGTCAACATTTATGGCACATCATAGACGTTTTGACTATAGCTGTCGTCATTCTGAATGTTGACATTGTTGCTACTAACTTCATGAATGCATACCCTCAATAACATTTGCCCACATCCCATGAGAATCCATCCCAAAGTTACTGCTCCCCGCTCCTGCAGTAGTTTCCACCCCAATTACTTCATTCCTTCAGCCACTGCTCCTATCTGTTGAGCTTTTCTCCTCATTTGTCTGCTTCTATACAGCTGTATAGACTACATACTGGGAGTATGAGAGGTCTACCAATATCCCAGACATATTATGAGGGTAGGCAACTATGCACTGGTGCTGATGCAGAATTACATGCAAGTGTTGTCTTTCAGTTTGCAGCACTGTGCAAGCTGCATAGCCAAGTGTACCCATCTACAGGATATCCGAACAGAAGGTCGACCGTAACCATGTCGGCACCACAATGTCGACATTAGACTGAAACTATCAACAGGCACCATGTTGACATCCTCGGAATATCAACATGTTCAGAATATCGACATCTGAACTGTCGCCAAGTGAAGTGGTGTCAGTTTGAGGATGCTGATGGCTAGGGTTGGGCTCTGGTTAGGCTGTGGATGGAGGTTAGGATCAGGCTGCAGGGGAAGAGGGGTTTAAGCTCTAGGGGAAGGGTTAGGGGTAGGGATTAGGATTAGGGATAGTACTGGAAAAACTCACCAGAACGCCACTGCTAAGACCGCCCAAAAGAAGTTGTTTGAGGCGCTGCAGCCAACAGGACAAGCTAAAATACCGCTAGACCACCAAGGACCATTTATTGACAGACATGATGAATGTCAACATGGTCACTGTCAACATGCCGAGCATGCCAACATGAATGTCAACATGATAACTGTCGTCCAATCATACCCAACCCATCAAGTGGCCTGATTCCGATGTGGATGGTATTACAGAGACACAAGGAAGCGGCTGTGCAATACCATCCAATTAAAATGCAAATGCAGCAGGAGGTGTCTGTAGGAAATGTCAATCAAGCTGCGACTAAAGGGGTACTATGAGGAATCACACAGGACCTGTTCTGCACATTCCCAGAATGGGCCCTGCACATGTGCAGACCCCCAAACTTCGGGTTTACATATTTGAATCAGGACCTAGGGGAGATCCGGAGTTGTACACATCTAAGTCGCAACTTCACTTGCTGCTGAATAATTGGGTGGTGATAACAGGTTTTAATGTATACTAAGTTAAGTGAGGGAGTGCCATAGGCATGTAAACTATGTTGTGGGGTATACTTAATTGTGCGTATTCGAGATATGTCTGATTTCTAACAGTACTCCAGCACCACATATCAGGCTGGCACAAGTGCGCACTGATAATGATGTAGGCTATTTCCAGAAGTGGATGGGTCGCTGTGGTGCAGTCACATAAATGTGTGCAACTTTGCATATACTTTTAATTTGTGCATGCAGTGCAAGTTCTGCCAATGTGTGAAATCTGCATCAGACTTGATGTCTTGATGTCTTTCCTTGCATGCCTACAAAACTCTCTGCACCTGATTTTATTACTTTACTTTACTACACATATTCTATGTATACAAATCCTGGGCCATAACTAGGGGTGTGGGACCTGTGCCACCGTGCAGAACCCAGGGCTCTGTGAGTGACACTGTCGCTGCCACACGTCCCTTGCTTCTGGCTAGCAGGGTGCCAGTGTGTCCTTAGAACACGTTGAGCATGCAATGCACCCTGTCATCTGTAAGTACAGACTTCACTGGCCAACAAAAAATTTTTTTTGGAATGTTTCCTTTACTTCATGAGTGAAATCTTACTAATTATGGGGTGAGAAAAACGAATATGACAAAGAAAAATATTTATTAGCTCTAGTTTCTGTGATATACAATAGGTGGAAGTATTTTATTTTAACGGATTAAGAGAAAATGATACATTTTAATTACATATGCCAACAACATTGAAAGTGCATTTGAATTTTTTTTTACTGACAGTTGCATTCTAAGAGTTCTAAATTGATGGAAGAATACCTTGCAGGTAGTTTGGTGTGAAGAGAAACGTGATCGCTTCATGAGATCGTTTTCTTTTGTCTTGCCTCTTGTAAGTGAGTTCCAGAGCATCCCTACACAGAGACCAGCAGTAATCCGCAATTCCAACGGCCCTGATATCTTTGTTCCATTACAGAAATATCCTGATGGAATCTTTCTCTGTGTTCATCACTGACGGGAAAAAGTCTAGGTGGAAGTGGAGAAAATGGATTTTAAAGGACATGTTGCATCCGAGTTGATGGTATTTTTCCAGAAGTACTGTCTGTTCTTAGGCAACAACTGTTTGTTGCCTAAGAATCCATGAATAACTCCCTTTAAGGCTTCCAAAGCTTCCTTTTCCTTCCCCTCCAAAACTCTGTCAAACGCAGGATCCTTTACAAGTTGTCGAATTTGTGGCCCAACAAAAATACCTTCCTTAACCTTTGCATCACTCAATCTAGGAAATTTGGCCCTCATTCAGAGCCGTACGCTCTGAGCAGAGCGCACGCTCTGAATGAGGGCCGTCCTCCATAACTATGGAGCGTCCCCCTGGACGCTCGTATAGCTGTGGGTCAGCACCCACAGCCTATACGAGCGTGCAGTTTGATGGCCGCGATGGTCGTGACCATCGCGACCATCGAAACTGCGAGCCGGAGCCTGCGGTTGAGGTTATCAACCGCAAGGCCCGGAGTGATTTTGGCTCTATCAGAGCCAAAATCACTCCCACTGACATCACTAGTGATGTCAGTGGGCCGGCTTCTGACGGGAGGCGTTCCCTTGGGAACGCCCCCGTCAGGGAGGCACGCCCCCGGCACGCCCACCAAAGGGGGCGTGCTGTCAATCAACATCGACAGCACGCCCCCTTTGATCAGACACAACGAGCGAAGGACTTTCCTTCGCTCGTCGCGTTTGGCGCATGCGCACTACGGAGCTCCCGCCGTCGTGCGCATGCGCAGTGCACAACATCGACCCACTTGCGAGCGGACAGCCACTTGCGAGTGGGTCTGAATCAGGGCCTTTGTCTCTTAAGTACTTAAAGGCCTGTCCTTCCTGGTTCATACCTTTTGACAAAATTTTTCATCAAATCCAGCTGTATATGAAGGGGTGGAAGAAGAACATCTTTTGGGTCCACGAGAGACTCGGCAACGACATTTTTCTCGCTAGAGTCAAGATTTCTTGAAGGCCAGTCTGCTTGAATGTAATGTGATTTCCTATCCCTACTGTCCCACATACATAAAAAGCAGCAGTATTTAGTGTACCCCAGTTGCATTCCTAAGAGTACAACGATGACTTTTTGATCGCCACAGATTTTCCACTTGTGTTCATCATATTTAATTGAGTCAAGGAGGGCTGTCATGTTTGCATAAGTCTCCTTCATGTAAACTGCATGACCAACAGGAATAGAAGAAAGACGGTTGCCGTTGTGAAGTAATACAGCTTTCAAACTAAGCTTGGAGGAGTCTATGAATAGCCTCCAGTCAGTTGGATCATGGTTCAAATTCAAACATTTCATCAAGCCATTAATGTCGCAGCAAACAACCAGATTGTTTTTCTTCTCAAAAAATGGAAGCAGATCCCTCTGACGTTCTCTGTGCCATGAGACCCTAATGTCACGTTGGAGAAGATTCCATTGCTGTAGTCTTGACCCTAGAAGTTCTGCCTTCTCCTTTGACAAGTCAAGGTCTTGAATGAGATCACTCAATTCCCCTTGACTCAGTCTGTGCGGTGTATCATCTTTTTCCTCAAAATCAGGGTTATGGGATGTGGAAGGCTTGTTGGGTTTTTCATCTTCCCAACTGTCTTCATTTTCTACTTCAAGCTCATAATGTTGGGGTGGAGTATGAACTGGTAAACTATCTGAATGTGGAATAGGTCGTATAGCAGATGGAAGAATAGGGTATTGAACTGTTCCTCTTTTCTTCATGGATAATCCTGCCTTTATAGGTGGAGTCAAGCATAAATAGCAGTAATCTGTATGGTTTGTAGACTCCCGCCAAACCATAGGCACAGCAGAACCCATAGATCGTTTTTTATTTTTCAGCCATTCTCGTAGTATAACTGAACAAGAGTTGCAACATATATGTGGAGCCCATGACTTATCCTGGTTTCCTACCTTCATACCAAAATAATGCAGATAGGCAGTCTTCACAAGAGTCGTTAGATTGCGTTTCTGTGACAAAAATGTTATTTCACCACATATGTAACAAAAATTATACACTAAATTTACACATTTTCGTGCCATTTTAATTTGACAAATTGTACACTTCAAAAGCACTCCAAAACCAGAAATTCTGAAAAAAGAAAAACAGAAACAATATTAAACTCACAGTCACAGCAACAGTAAATATGTTTATAACCTACAAACATCTGGAGAACGTTATGTTATATCAGTTGAGAGGTGTGACAACTCCCAAAAACAAAATTTCCCCCAAACTAAAAATGTAGACTCTAAAAAATGACATGTCACTGTATCTCCAAAGCAAGAGCTAATTGATCATTTCTATGGTGCTTTTTGAATTCAGCAGGTGAAAATACATAAGACTACGCTAATTTTGAGCCCGAAAAAATTTCATTGTTGTGCAGTGAGCTTTCAGAGTGTTCTGGGGATGTTCTGGGAGTGCTGCACTTCCCATTGCTGGTGGTCCTGCCACCTCTGCGTGACATCATGATGTCATACAGTCAGAGGGCGAGGGCGGCACAGGGCACTCATAAGCCATTTTACGGCTCTGTATAAATTCATACCAAAATATGTATTTAGCAGACACTGAAGCTCAATAATGAAATAATCCAATGTTAATTCTCTGGATGTGTAGGCAAAATACACCTGTGCAAGAAAAGTTTAACCAGTTTCACGTTAGTATATTTTTTATATTGTACCTAAATCTTTTGTATAGCAGGCTGTAGTTCCCGTTTTCAGAATCAAAATGCAAATAGCTTGTTTTTCAGAAGTCTAAAAGAATGGTTTAAATAGGTCTGAGAGAGAATAAACGCATAATTGCATTGAAGTGTAAACCCCCCGCGGGTAAGTGGTCTAAAGCGGCTCACTTCTTTCATTCCATTAATATTTCATCAGGTTGTTTTCCTGAAAGGTGATTGCGATCACTTTAGATTCATCGCCTGTCTCTAACCTTTTGAAGGCCGATTTCAATCTGCATTGGAAATGACACACAAGTGCCTTGCTTCTTAGCAGGCTGCATTTGCTTCAAGAAAACAGGAACATGAAATGTTTGCATATCACACTAATATATACAGTATTATAATATTATATATATATATACAGTATGTATATAAACAAATTAAAGTATTACCAAAAACAAGATGAAATGCCTTTATTGAGCTTAAGGCTTACTAATTGGAAACAGCATAATACCTAACATCCAAATGTAATTCAGTATCTAGCATATGATTTTATGTAACCTTTTGGGTTAGTAAGTTACAAAAAAAAGATTACAGTCAAAATGATTACATTTCTGAGTAGTTTTCTTTCATAAAGCTGGTAAAGCTTCACAAACAAGAGATTGATACCATTACTGACCAATTCCAAAAACTAAGCTTTTTACATTTGTCAATGTACAAAATGTGCAATCATGTAAGTATGGCCCCAACCAGCAGTGAAGCATTCAGGAAAACCCAAGCATAGTTAAAAGTACTTATATGTATTAAATTTTTATCTTATTTTTTAATTAGGATGAAAGAATGTAATTTTGAGGGATGTTACAGACTGGGTTGCAATCCAACACCAGGATTTACACAGTGGCGGGCCATCTATTGTAACCATGATTATAACCAGCAGCCGCTCACGCAAATATAACCAGCATCCACCCATGCATTATAACCAACAGCTGTCCACGCATTATAACCAGCAGTCACCCTGTCATTATAACCAGCAGCCACCCACGCATTATAACCAGCAGCCACCCATGCATTATAACCAGCAGCTGTCCACACATTATAACCAGCAGTTGCCCCGTCATTATAACTAGCAGCCACCCACGCATTATGACCAGCAGCCACCCATGCATTATAACCAGCAGCTGTCCACACATTATAACCAGCAGTTGCCCCGTCATTATAACCAGCAGTCACCCACGCAATATAACCATGCTCGCAAAGACAGCATTTAAAAAGATTTGAATTCACAAAACTGCATAAAGTTAGGATTTTATGTTGGAAAACCTAAAATAATAACCTATGTTAGTAGCTCAAGTAGATCAGGACTGGACTCAAAGTTTGAAGTGCTAATATAACTTGGCATAAGTTGTATTGTCTCATGTGGTGTCATTACAGTTCAGTTTAGACATAGAGTAAATTAATTTTGCATCTGCCACAACCAACTTGGCATTGTCATGACTGTGAATGTCCAGTAGACTTTCTGTGATAGTACATAGTATATTATATTATGGGGGCAAATATCTGCCAAGTGTGGTGGCGATGTGCAGCTGCACAACTAACGCATATTTGTGGGAGAGCAACATCCCTCATTTTTTTGCACTTCCCCATGGGTGTACGAGGTAAAATGAGCGATGCTGTAATCATGATGTACAACCCCTACAAATGTTTCAACGGAATGGGTATGTGATACCGGTAGTCAGGATGCCTCCTGTCAAAATACAGATAGTGGCATCCCAATGGTCGGTATCCCGACAGGGAACGGGTAAGTTTAACCCTAACCCTCCCCACCTCGCACCATAACCCTAACCCTCCCCGTTAGTGCCTAAACCCAAGTCTCCCCCCTTCATGTCTAAACCTAACCCACCCCCCTTAGTGCCTAACCCTTACCCCTCCCAGTGGTACCTTACCCTAACCCCCCTAGGGGTGCCTAACTGTAACCTCCCCAAAACCTAACCCTAACCCCGCTATGCTGCCTATGCCTAGCACTCTCCCCTCCCCCCCCCATGCTTATCTTTAGTCCCACACTTATCTTAAGTCACCGTCTGGATTTAGATCGGCGCCATCTCGTCCGCCGGTCTGCTAACTACATCCCGTTTCAACAGCACATTGCCAGCATTGATGGTAATTTAAATAACGCTGATAGCTAGTATTCTATGGAAATAACTTTGCTTGGCTACACTGTACAGTACAGGGTCTCATGGTGGCTTATAATTAATTAATGTTTAAATTGTATTTATTTTTTTATTTCAATTTCTCTTTTAATGTACAGCTGTTAAAGGGTTTCCAGGTTAACAATGGCACATGTCTATGTTCATTGAAATATAGCTGAGAATCATGGGAGATGTAGTTTACTCAGCAGTGATGCCAAATGTTTCCATTCACTTAACTGCTTACAATTTGCTGTTTAGATTTATTCTATAACAAAAGTTTTTATAGTATATTCTATAGCTGCATAGATTGTGACATTGCATGTTTGTGTGAGACACAAGCTCCTGGCGAGAGTTTATTGTATATAGAATGTCAGGATCACAGCTGGCCTTGTTCCACTGTGATACTGTAATATGCTTCAGCATACGCTGTCTTACACCATGTTTCTCTCTTAGCAGGCTCCTAGTTTATTAGGTTAAACAAACTGAATAGCTGTTTTATTTACCTGAATCCCAGTACTTCCATGTATCATAATATCAGGGAATTGATGACAAGTTACTAAAACACTCTTCATTATTTTTGTAATAAATACATAGAAGTCATTTTACTTTTGTGTTATATTACATTCTTCTCGCATTATAAAGAATTAACAGTAACACATTAAATTAGTTTCCACTAATGTATTTTTTTTTGTCTTTTACTTTTGTTGTACTATAACCGTCTATAATATATATAGAGTGTTACTGTACATGTGGTCTGGTTTTTACATTGGTTTTACATTGGTTGTGATTTATAAAAAGTGCCAGATACATTTGGCACTTTTTATAAATCACATTGTGGTGGGGAGTTTGACTGGGGCGGTACACCTGTCAAACCGTAACGCAGGTGTCCTAAGGCGAGCTCAGGGAGGACAGAAACCTCCAGTGGAGCAGAAGGGCATAAATTTACTAAAGGGGATACACTAGGGGATAAATTTACTAAAGTGAGAGTTTTCAGAAGTGAGTTTTAGAAGAGATATTGCTCATAGCAACCAATCAGATCCTACTTAACATTTAACTAGCACCTTCTAGAAGATAATAGCTAGAATCTGATTGGTTGCTATGGGCAACATCTCTACTAAAACTCTCTTCTAAAAACTCTCACTTTAGTAAATTTACCCCAATACTTGAAATTGATTATATTTCAAATACTTACTTTATGAATTTGACATTTTTATATTATTATAAATTATTATCATTATTAACGATTTACGTTCAGTTTTTCCTTTGAAAAAGTGAACGATTTTTTGAAGTGTACTGAAAGAATTTTTGAATCATTTTTTCAACGATGAACGAAAAATGTTCATTCCCTTAATGAAAATCGTTAAGTTGGTCATTTGAAATGGTTGATGAACTACAAACGGGGACGCACATGAACAATAATCGTTCATCATTATAACTCAGAAACACAACGATTTTTTGAAGGATAACGACGTCGTTATAGTTAAATCATTCAATAAATCGTTACATGTGTATGCACCTTTAGTTTTGATAATTCACTATTAAGGGGTCTATTTACTAAGCAGTGTTAGGAGAGTGAAAAGTAATAAGGTGCCAGCCAATCAGCTCCTAACTGCCATCTCAGAGGCTGTATTTGAAAGATGACAGTTAGGAGCTGATTGGCTGGCACCTTATCACTTTTCACTCTGTCTCCTAACACTGCTTAGTAAATACACCCCTAAGTACTGTACGGCCCTGGTCCCTTTTCCTGCCACTTCATCCCCCACGCAAACTGCCACTCCCATACTTACCGTGGGTGCTGAGTTGGGTCCTGAGTTGCTAGGCCTGTCCCACTTCCATCGCTGTGGGAGCATTTGGGGCTCGTGCCCTGGCTCCCATTGCACACGTATTCAGGAGATGGAGCAGACCTTATGAAATTATTATTAAATATGTGACAGAACAAAATAGTACAAATTGCAATTAGGGTCAACCTTAATGCTGAAAATAGGTTACAATATATTTTTTTTCAATTTAACTATAGGCCTGTTGAATCTCCCTATGTGATTATGCAGCTGGACTTTGAAATGGAGAATTTTACCAGCCAGTCTGTTACAAGGCGTATAATGTGGCACCTAGAATATCAAGGACAAAAACCTCTTCCTGAAACGGAGAAAGCAGTGACAGAGCTGACGGTGATGCAGAAAGATATTCGAGCTATAGTTCCCTTGGCAATGGTTAGACATCTTTTATTCTATACTTCTTTCTTATTTGCTGTATTCTTTACCTTTGTGTTTATACTGTTACTATTATCTTGGTATGCCTTATGATATTTTTTTTATGTTCTCAGCTAAATCAGTGTTGAGAGCAAAGTAAAAAAAACAAGTAACTTTACACCTTTGCACTGCAGGTGGGGCAGATATAATATGTGTAGAGAGACTTAGATTTGAGAGGGGAGTGTACAAACTGAAATCTAAATTGCAGTGTAAAAATAAAGCTGTCTACATGTAAAAGCAGCCAGTATTTACCCTGCATACAAAAATAATAAATGTATTTGCACCAATTGTATTATAACATGGCTTGTCCAGGTGCAAAGAACCTTGCTTTTTTGTTTTGTTCCCAGCTCAGAATTAGCCCTTACTGTATGTATATTTTGTTCTAGTAATAAATCACTGGTGTCCAAATTTACATGATACCTTTTTTATTCTTCCTTCCAGGACACGGAGATAATAAACACAGCTATTCTAACAGGTCGGACAGTTGCTATCCCAGTAAAGGTTTTGGCCATTGAAGCATCTGGAGCAATCACAGATATTTCTTCTTTTACTGAGTGCAAATCCAGCAATGAGGATATTATCAAGGTGAGGAAGATGGAGACAGATGGTGCCGTGTAGTCTTAACCATATGCATTCAGCAATACTTTATTGTTTACAACATATAATACTCAGAGGACATTAGGTCAAATACCATTTTACAAAATGCGTTCTCACTTAATGAAATTTAGGATCCTGTGTTGTATGTTTTGGACATGGTGTCTAACCTAGCACTAGTCTTCATATGGGATTCGCTGCCAGTGACATACAGATTGCCACCCCCTACCTATATTCTCAGCATGGCAGGAAATTCGGTTCTGTGACGGCATATAAATTACAAAATTGATAGATTGGAGAACATACATTTCTATTCTTGCATCTGTGAGACTAGACGAGGGTCAGGTCCAGGTGCGAGGGGAGTGGGTGCGGCACTATGTTATATGGCATCACACCTCCCACGATGAATAAATGGGATGCCAGACTGTTGCCTTCTCTCACAGACTCCAAGATAATTAGGTATAAAAGACAGCTATGCAGGAGAATGGTTGGGGTAATCTGAGGTCAAGGTCACAGGCAATTCCAGAATGGGAGTCAAGCCAAAGGTGTCAGGTACACAGGGAATCTGAATAGTCTATAAGTACAAGGACACTGGAGGAAAGGAGGCCTAATACTCTGGCAGCATACTGAGTATAAAATAGGTTTAAATAGATTATGTAATTTCAATTTGGCAGGCAACATCACATCAGTTTCAAAAAGGCTGCATTACAACTCTCATCGCTATAGGGAGTAGAACAATGGGAAGCATAGGCTGGAGCACTGAAGACCACTGGAAGAAGAATGCACCGGCCAGGACCCGAGAACCGACAAGGAGTCCAAGACTTCTGCCTTATGAGTTGATGTTGGGTTTGTAGATTCAGCACGCTCTTCTCCTGGGGCCCACTAGGTGACAAGTGTGCTAAACCACAATCCCAACTTCTACAAAGAAGTCACCAGTTCTGTGGTCCCGGTGTGTCTAGCGTGTGACACTCAGGGCTGTCGAGATTGGGGATGGGCCTGGGTACTGGAGGGTGTGTGGCTAAATTAGGGGAAATGTGGCCACGCCCCCTACCAAAACATTTTTAAAAATACTATGCACAGCGCTGCAAACTGCAAAGGGGGACGCTATGTAGATTAAGTAAATGTTTTATTTGTTTTTGTTTTAATTGTCAAATCAAAAGTACAGTGATCCAGATATAATTCTACTTTAGACAAAGGCTGAATATTCACATAATCAGAGATGAGGAACAGATTGCAGAAGCCAAAATATCAGACTGCAGCACCAAATTGCATGGTGTACCAGTAACTCTCTAACAATACTTTTTAAAATGGCTGTGGCTATTGCAGCACAATTCCAAGTGTTTAAACGTATATTATGAGACAAAGGTGACACATTTTGAGAGCACACTATGATTGTAAATCCTTTACAGAAATTGTGATAAACAGGAGTTGAAGACATAAAGTGGTATCAAATGTAAGAAAACCTGTTGTCACACAAACACCCCCAGTACTCATTAGCATCTAGTCAGATGTCAATCCCTAATGTCAAACATACTACATACATATTCAAAATGTTAGCAGAACACAAGATCGCTACAAAGATCCATAGCTACACTAAACAGATGACAAATGGAAATTGTCATATTACAGCTTTGTCTGGTTCTGGAAGATTTCTGGCAGTACGTTAGACAAAGCCAATGAGTGATTACAGTCCAGGTTTCAAATCATCAATATATATAATTATGCCTGCTATACAAGTTACTTCAATTCTCGGTCTGTAAAGGGCAAGACGATAATATATTAAAGGAAAAACAAACTGTTATAATTTCCAGAAAACTATGTTCAATTATTAATTCATCCCAAATAAGGGCACAAAATTCACACTTTGTATTCAGATAGATTTATTTTGCCATACTACAACCAATTTATTAGAATTGCTTTCATTTACTTTTCATTTATGTGTATCAGAGGTCTGATAACATTTCTTGCTACAGTATAACAACAAATAAAAAATATTGCAAGTAAAAAATCCTTACTGGGAATTTACTGATCTTTTACAAATATGTGTAAATGAATCCACAATACTGTTACAGTTGCATTTTTAGCAACCAAGCATATAGGAAAGATTGTTGGATGTTTGGGCCTGTAGTCGCAGGCATAGATGAGCAATGAAAATAAACCCATTATTGTAGCAACATTAAAAAGTTTGCATAAGAGCAAAGCGGCAATACAAATTCATTATTTTGTCTCCACTGGAGAATGTTAATATGGTTGTGAAGGCCGAGGGTCCACCTTTCGCTAGCAATGACCAGTGAATTAAAACAATTTACATTTTTGGTACAGTATACAGGATTGTTGTACCTTCCTGCGCAGACAAAATGATGGTTCTTCAGTGTATGGGAGTTTATTAATAAGTGCTTCCTGGTGTGTTTAACCCAAAATGTAAAATAACAAATGTAAAATAACAATGGTTTAATAGGAAAACATCCCATGTTTCGCTATTAAAAGCATTACCCTTTTAAATTTCAGTCTTAAACATGCTTGGAAGCAGCAGCTTTTACAAGCCGCTGCTTACCCTGTGACAATAGCTGAGAAATATTCAGGAGAAATGGTCTAGTGCTCTTTTGCTGGATCTCCAGTTGGTGACTTCTTGCACCAAGTGACTGGTATCTTGGACCAAAAGGGCTACCATGGCATAGATGTGGGGGTATAACAAGTGGGGTTTGGGTGCACAAAATGTGGCAAGGGGTTGGTTGAAGAGGTAATAGCTTGCAGATTAAATGCTCTCTGTATTGTACAGCAGTCATTAAACAGCTCTCTGTGTACATCAACCACTAGAATGCACTCTGTGTTGTATATTGGTCACATGGATACTCTTTGTATTGTACATCAGTTGCTAGAAGGCCTTCCCTTATTTAGTTGCATTCTGTATAGTACAGTATATGGTCATTAAATGTTATCTGTATTGGATAGAAGCTAATTGATACTCAGGAATACACTGTTTACTGCACAGTAATCGCCTGAATGGTTTATGTAATGCATAATGGTATAGAGGCCACTAGAATGCTTTGTATTGCATAATAATCATTGGAATGCACTCTATATTGTACAGAGATCACTTGAATGCTCTATATTGTACAGATATCACTAGAATTACATAGTGGCCACTGGGAATGCTGTCTGTATTGCATAGCGATCATAGTGTTTGCTGGAATGGACTCTGCATTGCATAGTGGTCCCGAGAATTCTCTCTCTATTTGATAATGATTGCTGGAATGCTCTCTGCATTGCATATTGGTCATGGGAATGCTTTTTGAACTGCATAGTGGTCACTGGGAAAGCTGAAGGTGTTGCATAACAATCACTAAAATGTATTCCATAGTGTTTGCTGGAATGCGCTCTACATTGCATATTGGTCACAGGAATGCTTTCTGTATTGCATAACGGTCCCTAGACTAGTTTCTGCGTTGCATTGAATGTTAGGCAGGTGAGGAATTGCTGTATTTGCTTCTACTGTACAATAGCTTTGACAGTAATTTGTATCATATTTTATTGGCTATACAAAACCACACTGACATTAGACAAGGAACACTTAATTTTCTGGTGTAGAAGAAGAAAGACGACTTTCTTGTGTATGTATTCCAGGCCAAAATTTGCCAGCCCTTTCCTGACAGAAAAACTTCTATTTTGGGTAATTCCATTTCTACATTTGTGGTAAAATTATTTTTCATTCAGTGTGTCAGTAATAAAAATGAAATTCCAATTACTGTTACACAGGAGTCCTGCTTCTGCTGCTACTACTACTAATAATGACAGGCAGCGAACTCCCTGCAGCCACCTGCATTGTTGATGAAAAATAGCATTAGAAGCAATATGTTTTCTACAAAGCATCACACAAGTATGGAAGGACTTTTGCATTAGTTAAGAAGAGTTATGCTAAATGTAAAATGTATCGGTTCAATTATTTTCAGATTGTTGTTTGATTGAATAATAACTTGCTTCTTATTACATTTCTGGGATAATATCTACCTAAATAAAAGATATGGTAAACTATTTTTATCAATATGCCTTTCTGCGAGTCCTTCTCCAGTTAGTTCTGTTGACTCTATCCTACAGCATTCGGTACATGCTCAAGCTTTCCTTCCAATGAGGCTCTCAGGTGTGTTATCAAACAAGTGTTGTAGCTTCAATATTTTGTTTCTGCAGTCTTAATCACACTCTGAAGGCCCTCTAATATCTATGTCACTGACCTACATATATTTCGCTGGGTAGGTTTGTTAAATAGGAACAATCTGTACTGTCATTGATCTGCTTTAACCATGTCAAAGACATACCAATGTATATACACATCCCCTGATGTGTACATTTATGCCATATGAGTAAGTTATCTCTGCAGCAGGAATAATTAGCTGTTCCTGATGTTCCAAATAAAATGTAAAATCCAAATTATTTATTATACTCCAGGGGGTATATTTACGAAAGTGCTGCTTTTTAGAATTGGAAATGTTGCCCATAGCAACCAATTACATTCTACTTAACATTTATCTAGCACCTTCTAGAAGATAAAAGCTAGAATCTGATTGGTTGGTAACATCTCCACTTCTAACAACTGGCACTTTAGTAAATATACCCCCAGGTGAGAGAGTGAAGAGACCAAACACCTGAATATACCATTGTTCTAAAGTATGAAATATTCTAGAAAGTCAGTCATAGCTTAGAAAAAGAAGATATAGGTTTAAAAAAAGGTAGCTTTATAAAATATAAATTTCCTTTCTGTGCATATGCACAAGAAATGAACACACATTCGTCAGTATGAAGATTTGGTCATATCATGATCCAGGGGACAGGAGGGGGCCCGTGTGAATCCCCGTCCGGGGCCCCCTCCTCTCTCCCCGGTGGCCGGCAGCCGACTGACGCGGCTGGCCAGCCACTGGAGCATTAGTAGACTCCGGGCATTAGAGTGTGCCCGGAGTCTACTGCGCATGTGCAGCACACAGGAAAAATGGCTGCGGGTGTCAGCGCTGCTCAGAACACCGGAAAATTGCTGCCGCGACCATTTTCCGGTGTTCTGCACATGCGCAGTAGACTCTGGGCGCACTCTAGTGCCCAGAGTCTACTAATGCCCCGGTGGCTGGCCAGCCGCGGCAGTCGGCTGCCGGCCACCGGGGAGAGAGGAGAGAAGAGGAGGGGGCCCGTGTGAATCCCTGTTCGTGGCCCCCTTCTCTCTCCCCGGTGGCTGGCAGCCGACTGACGCGGCTGGCCAGCCATCGGAGCATTGGTAGACACCGGGCACTAGAGTGTGCCCGGAGTCTTCTGCGCATTTGCAGAACACCGGAAAAATGGCCGCGGCAGCCATTTTCCGGTGTTCTGAGCAGCACTGACACCCGCCGCGGGACCACGGACAGGTAAGTTTAAAATAATATGGGTGCAGGGTGTGCGGTGCGGGGCCCCCCTGGACCCGGGGGCCCGTGTGCCCCGCACACACTTCACCCGTTATAGATATGCCACTGTCATGATCTTATAACTCCTTACACTTGGAAATGCAAATTAGGGGAGTAAAGAGGCAGGCAAGTATCGCCAAAGTACAGTAAGGAAATTCTTGTGTAATTGGGGCTGAGGTACTGGATGGATGGTGCAATGAAACGCGATGATGATGACGAGTAAAGTGCATATACTAGTGTTGTAGAGCTGAATGCATCTCAAAATGTGCTTGACTGACCATGTCCATATGCACTTTTTCACGTGTGTTTTTCGGCTGCAAATGTGTGTCCTTCTCCAAAGTCCTCACTTGGTTACATTTTGCAATTTCATGCAATTAGATTTACAGTAGAGAGTTAGGTGCTGTACCTGTTAAATGAGATACTGTAATTTATGCATTGTCTAATCTGTAATGAGTGCAGGGCATACTTGCCTACTCTCCTGGAATGGCCAGGAGGGCTCCCAAAAATCAGGTGGCGCTCTTGCCACCCAGGATAGCGGGTAAGGCCCCCGTACCTCCCTCCAGCCACCTGCACCCCCCTCCTTGCAGCTGCCCACCTACAGAGCACAAGTAAGTCATCATAGCCCCGCCTCCCACTATACAATACCTGTTTTCTCTGCTCTGTATAGTGGGGCCTGGGGCCAGGATGATGCAATTGTGCAGCCACGCCCCCAGCACATTCCACCTTTCTGCCCACCATGCCCCCTCTCTGTGCTGACAGCAAAGTCAGCAGGTATGGTGCAGGGTGCAGTGCCCACAACACACACCCTGCACCATACTTGCCTACCATCCCGATTCAGCTGGGAGCCTCGTGAAAATCGTGTGCGGCTACCTGCCGCCCAGCAGCCGACAACCCTTCCGCCTCCCTTCCCCGTGGTAACAAGAGAGACCCCCACAGCGGGGGGGGGGGGGGGGGCGGTGAATTATGGCTGCTTCACATTGCCAGTAATCTCGGGCATGCCCCCACTCCGCCCACAAATGCCGGGTAAGATGTCTGAACGCGCCCCCCTAAGTCGACCACGCTCCCTGCTATGCCGATCTGGCTGCTCCCTCCCGGAAGGGGCAGCCAGAATGTCGGCAACCCTGCCCTGCACCCATATAATAATACATTTTCTACCTCTATTTAAATTACCCACAGCTCCACATACTGCATGTGTGTGTAAATATATATATATATATATATATATATTGTGATAGGATCACTGGTAAAGTGGTCTGTGGCAGGTACATTTGTCCCAGATTCCTGTCTTTTGTGTTTTAAACCCCCAGGAGAAAGTCTGCAGTGTAGCAGGCTTGAGTTTCGGCTTTTTGAAAAGCCGGTTTGGGACCTGGGGGTTGTGGGTGAGAGGAGAGGGAGGGCTCCACCCACGGCCACTCCAGGTTTTGGTTCTCGCAGCCTGGTAACAGGATTGTTAGTTTTCCACCTGAGAGTAGCCAATATAAGCCTAGTTTGTTTAGGGCTGATTGTCTCACCTGGGAGAGCAGACAGGGAGTTTGCTCAGAGACACTTGGATACCTAACTGTGAGTGTTGTGCTGTGCTTTTGTTGCTGGCGAGGGCATTAGGCCCTGCCAGGTTCTGGTAGTGAGAGAACTACCTGTGAAGTTAGTGCCCCGACAGGGCTAGGATTTATATTTATGTTTTCTTTATGTTTCTGACATTGTACAATAAAGACTGGCGCCACCAGCTTGTACTTGCATCCAGACTGGTGTGCTGCTTCCCTGCTGCTGTGTGTGTGTGTAAGGAAGGAATCCTCTACCCAGGAGAGGGACCCCCTAACCTAACTGTGTCACAATATGGTGGAGAATGCGGGCACCCACACACACTGAAGTTGCAGCGAGAGGAAAACTTTCCGTTTAAAAATTAAAGGGACAGACACCCAATTTGTGAGTGTGGAAATAACCCTGTGTCCTTGGAGTCCCATAGAGGAGGCGTCAGCCAAAGCTCAGAGAGGCAAGGTTCAGCTTCCAACCTACACCCCTGGACAAAATGGAGGACATTATTAAGGCCTTGCTTCAAGCTACAGCAGCTCAGCAGGAGACAAACAAACTTCAGCAGGAGACTAACAGACTTCAACAGGTCGCCATTGAGGAAACCCGCCAGACCTTAGCGGAAAACAGCCAGGCCATAAGAGAGGTGGTACAGCACCTGGTTGCCCGGCCCAGAGATGTTAATACTGGTCCTCCCACCACCACTCACTCCGTACGAGCCAGTCACTTCCTCCAAAAGATGACTTTGGGCGATGATGTGGAGGCCTATCTCGCCGCATTTGAAAGAACGGCCGAAAGGGAGAGTTGGCCCCAGGAGCAGTGGGCAAGTCTGATGGCACCTTTTTTGTCTGGGGAGCCACAAAAAGCATATTTCGACTTATGCCTGGCTGATGCCAAGGACTATAAAAAACTAAAACAGGAGACCCTAACTTGCTTGGGAGTCACCACCTTTGTTCGTGCCCAACGGGTCCACCGCTGGGAGTTCCATAAGGACAAGCCTCCACGTTCACAGATGCATGACCTCGTCCATCTGTACTCAAAATGGCTACAGCCCGAGACGCTGACGGGACCACAGATCGTGGAAAGGGTTGTGATGGACCAGTACCTGCGATCATTACCTGTGACTCAGCGCAAGTGGGTGAGCCATGCAGACCCTAAGTCCGCGGACCAGTTGGTCGAGCTGGTGGAGAGGTACGTGGCGGCTGAGGAGCTGATGAGTATGCCCCACCGAGCCCCGATGGCGCACTGGCGAACTCCCAGAGACACTGGTAAGACTGTTCCAGGGGAGAAGGGTGCTGGGCGGTGGAATGTACCTAAGACTGAGGGTGTAGAACCTGGAGACAGGCCTGCCAGGCCAGGAAGGTTCTTGCCCCGTAAACGACTAGACATTAATATGACTCAGTGTTTCCGATGTGGTGGCTTCGGCCATATTGCCGCTAATTGTGCACTTACAACTGAACCTATGCAATGTGATACTGCTCATGTCTACCGCAGGGGGTCTTTCTTTGCACAGATAGCCTGTACGGCTGACCGGCAGGCTGAGACTGATAAGCACATGTGTGTACTCACTGTAGATGGCAACCGAGTAGAGGCACTGTTAGACTCTGGTAGCTTGGTGACACTTATAAGAGCTGAGCTGGTGAACCCCTTGAGGCATACAGGGAAAACTGTTGGTGTGACCTGCATACATGGGGATACTCGATATTATGTTACTGCCGAGGTGAACATCGAGACACCATGTGGCTCTGCTATAGTTTCTGTGGGTTTGGTGCATGGTCTGGTGTACGATGCAATATTGGGGAGAGACTTTGCTCACTTCTGGAAGTTGTGGGAAAGCCGTTTTGTTCCAGAGGTGAACAACCCCAATCCATTTGAGAAGGTTGTCGATGTAGTGGAGGAGGGAGTTTCTTCTGAGTCAGAGTTATTCCCTTTTTCTACTATGGTTGGCGAACTAGAGAATGCAGAACATGACGGTGGCCCACCAACTGATGTGCCTCCCATTGAGGTGGGAAGTGTTGTTGGGCCAGGTGATCGTCTGCCTGATTTAGAGGTCAGAAGAGAGGTCTTTGCCGTCGAGCAGTTGAATGACCCTACTTTGGTAAAAGCCAGGGAGAATGTAAAAGAAGTTGATGGTAAACCCGTAGACCGTGATAGTCCTTTGTCCTATCCCCACATGGCAATGTGTCAGGATTTGTTATATCAGGTGACTAAGAAGGGGGAAGATGTTGTGGAACAACTAATAGTTCCCAAAGCCTACAGAAGAACAGTGTTTGATCTGGCCCATGGTCATATAACGGCAGGCCATCTAGGGGTAGAGAAAACCACTGAGCGAATAATGCAGAGGTTTTTCTGGCCCGGGCTTCATAAAGAGGTATCTGACTTTTGCGCATCCTGCCCTGAGTGTCAGTATCATGCTCCCAGGCCACATTTTAAGGGTCCACTAGTTCCATTGCCTATCATAGAGGTGCCGTTTGAAAGAATAGCGATGGATTTGGTTGGACCCTTAATGAAGTCTGCCAGGGGACACCAGTATATTCTGGTCATAATGGATTACGCTACCAGGTACCCGGAAGCGATCCCGTTGCGCAATACGTCAACCAAGACCATTGCCAGAGAGCTAGTTCATGTCTTTAGCAGGCTGGGTATACCTAAGGAGATACTAACTGACCAGGGTACACCGTTTATGTCCAAAGTCATGAAAGAGTTATGCCGCCTGTTCAAAATCGAACAGTTAAGAACTTCGGTTTATCACCCCCAAACCGATGGGCTGGTCGAGAGGTTTAACAAGACGTTAAAACACATGCTTAGGAAAGTGGTCGACAAGGATGGTAGGGATTGGGACTACTTATTGCCGTATTTATTGTTGGCCATAAGAGAAGTTCCCCAGTCCTCCACCGGGTTTTCACCCTTTGACTTGTTGTATGGGAGACACCCAAGGGGGTTACTAGACATTGCCAAAGAGACATGGGAGGGGCAGTCTAGTCCTTACAAAACGGTGATTGAGTATGTTTCTCAAATGCAGGAGAGAATTGCTGCCGTAGTGCCGATAGTGAGAGAGCACCTGGAACAGGCTCAACAGGCACAGCAGAGGGTATACAACCGCAATGCTCGGCTACGCAGCTTTGCTCCTTGGGACAGAGTGTTAGTATTGGTTCCCAATGTGGAACATAAACCTTTGGCTAAATGGCAAGGGCCCTTTGAAATCTTAGAAAGAGTGGGGCAGGTCAATTACAAAGTTTACCAGCCGGGGAAAAGAAAGCCGGAACAGATATACCATATAAATCTGTTAAAGCCCTGGAAAGATAGAACGGTACTGTCGGCCGTCCGAGACCCTCCAGTAAGTCCAGGGCCCTTAGTTCCCGAAGTGACAGTGGCAAAAACCCTGTCGGCAATTCAACAACAAGAGGTCAAGGAGTTTCTGATTAGAAATAGGGTGCTGTTCTCTGACGTACCTGGGAAAACCTCGGTCATTAAACATGACATCATCACTGACCCAGGGGTTAAAGTTAATCTAAAGCCCTATAGGTTACCAGAAGCACAAAGAGAATCGGTGTCAAAAGAAATTAAAAATATGCTAGAGGTAGGGGTTATTGAAGAATCACATAGTGAATGGTCAAGTCCCATTGTGTTGATTCCAAAGCCCGACGGGAGTGTGCGTTTCTGCAATGACTTCCGAAAGTTGAACAGTGTTTCAAAATTCGATGCCTACCCGATGCCAAGAGTGGATGAACTGATTGAGAGACTAGGGACGGCAAGGTATTTAACCACTCTTGACCTAACCAAAGGGTATTGGCAAGTACCGTTAACCGAGAGCGCCAAACAAAAGACAGCTTTTTCAGCGCCAGAGGGCTTGTTTCAGTACAAGATGTTGCCCTTCGGGCTACATGGGGCACCTGCTACCTTCCAAAGAATGATGGACAGGATTCTAAGGCCCCATAGACAGTATGCGGCTGCTTATCTGGATGACGTGGTCGTTCATAGTCCTGATTGGAAGTCTCACTTACCCAGGGTGCAAGCAGTGTTGGACTCCATCTATAAGGCAGGTTTGACAGCCAACCCAAAAAAGTGTTGTCTAGGCATGGAGGAAGTAAAATATCTGGGATACACCATTGGCAGAGGCCTGATAAAGCCTCAGCTCAATAAAGTTGATGCCATACAAAACTGGCCACGGCCTCTGAATAAGAAGCAGGTGAGAGCCTTCTTGGGAATTACGGGGTACTACAGGAGGTTTATACCCAACTTTGCCACCATGGCAGTCCCACTGACTGACCTGACCAAAGGCAAACAAAAAGTCATGGTAGAATGGAGTCCTGAGGCAGAGAAAGCTTTTCAGGAGTTGCAAGTAGCGTTGTGTTCCCAACCAGTCCTGATGACTCCTAATTTTGAAAGGGAATTCATGGTACAAACCGATGCATCAGAAGTAGGTATAGGAGCGGTCCTGTCCCAGAACAAGGAGGGTGAGGAACACCCTATTTTCTATCTTAGCAGAAAGTTGAATGTACATGAGAGAAACTATGCCACAGTGGAGAAGGAGGCGTTGGCCATAAAGTGGGCGTTAGAGGCTCTCAGGTACTACTTGGTCGGAAGAAAGTTCAAATTGATCACTGACCATGCCCCTCTGAAGTGGATGTCTGAAAATAAGGACAGTAATGCGAGAATTACAAGATGGTTCTTGGCGTTACAAACTTTTCACAAAAATTTTCAGTGGAACACAGGCCAGGAAGCCAGCTGGCCAATGCTGACGCATCGTCACGCGTTCATTGTTTGGGGGCTTCAGTTGTTCCGCCCCACAGGTCGAAACAAAGGGGGGGGATATGTGATAGGATCACTGGTAAAGTGGTCTGTGGCAGGTACATTTGTCCCAGATTCCTGTCTTTTGTGTTTTAAACCCCCAGGAGAAAGTCTGCAGTGTAGCAGGCTTGAGTTTCGGCTTTTTGAAAAGCCGGTTTGGGACCTGGGGGTTGTGGGTGAGAGGAGAGGGAGGGCTCCACCCACGGCCACTCCAGGTTTTGGTTCTCGCAGCCTGGTAACAGGATTGTTAGTTTTCCACCTGAGAGTGGCCAATATAAGCCTAGTTTGTTTAGGGCTGATTGTCTCACCTGGGAGAGCAGACAGGGAGTTTGCTCAGAGACACTTGGATACCTAACTGTGAGTGTTGTGCTGTGCTTTTGTTGCTGGCGAGGGCATTAGGCCCTGCCAGGTTCTGGTAGTGAGGGAACTACCTGTGAAGTTAGTGCCCCGACAGGGCTAGGATTTATATTTATGTTTTCTTTATGATTCTGACATTGTACAATAAAGACTGGCGCCGACCAGCTTGTACTTGCATCCAGACTGGTGTGCTGCTTCCATGCTGCTGTGTGTGTGTGTAAGGAAGGAGTCATCTACCCAGGAGAGGGACCCCCTAACCTAACTGTGTCACAATATATATATATATATACAGCCTGAAGTCTGGAACGCATAGACATCACCAGACGCTGGGTTTCATCCCTGGTGATGCTCTGCCAGGCCTCTACTGCAAATGTCTTCAGTTCCTGCTTGTTCTTGGGGCATTTCCCTTCAGTTTTGTCTTCATCAAGTGAAATGCATGCTCAATCGGATTCAGGTCAGGGGATTGACTTGGCCATTGCATAACATTCCACTTTTTAGCCTTAAAAAACTATTTGGTTGCTTTTGCAGTATGCTTCGGGTCATTGTCCATCTGCACTGTGAAGCGCCGTCCAATGAGTTCTGAAGCATTTCACTGAATATGAGCATATAATATTGCCCGAAACACTTCAGAATTAATTCTGCTGCTTTTGTCAGCAGTCACATCATCAATAAATACAAGGGAACCAGTTCCATTGGCAGCCATACAGGCCCACGCCATGACACTACCACCACCATGCTTCACTGATGAGGTGGTATGTTTTGGATCATGAGCAGTTCCTTTCCTTCTCCATACTCTTCTCTTCCCATCACTCTGGTACAAGTTGATCTTTGTCTCATCTGTCCATAGGATGTTCCAGAACTGTAATGGCTTTTTTAGATGTTGTTTGGCAAACTCTAATCTGGTCTTCCTGTTTTTGTGGCTCACCAATGGTTTACATCTTGTGGTGAATCCTCTATATTCACTCTTGTGAAGTCTTCTCTTGATTGTTGACTTTGACACATGTACACCTACCTCCTGGAGAGTGTTCTTGATTTGGCCAACTGTTGTGAAGGGGTTTTTCTTCACCAGGGAAATAATTATTCTGTCATCCACCATAGTTGTTTTCCGTGTTCTTTCTTTTTAATAATGTTCCAAACAGTTGATTTGGCCACACCTAATGTTTTTGCTATCTCTCTGATGGGTTGGTTTTGATTTTTCAGCCTAATGATGGCTAGCTTCATTGATAGTGACAGCTCTTTGGATCTCATATTGAGAGTCGACAGCAACTGATTCCAAATGCAAATGTCACACCTAGAATCAACTCCAGACCTTTTACCTGCTTAATTGATAATGAAATAACGAGGGAATATCCCACACCTGTCCATGAAATAGCTTTTGAGTTGATAGTCCCATTACTTTTGGCCCCTTAAAAAGTGGGAGGCACATATAGAAACCTTTGTAATTCCTACACCGTTCACCTGATTTGGATGTAATTACCCTCCAATTAAATCTGAAAGTCTGCAGTTAAAGCACATCTTGTTTGTTTCATTTCAAAGCCATTGTGGTGGTGAATAGAGGCCAAAATATGAAAATTCTGTCAATGTCCCAATATTTATGCACCTGACTGTATATTGATATATATATAGATATATATATATATATATATATTTATATATATATATATATATATATATACATATATATATATAGATGTGTGTATATATATATATATATATATATATAGATATATATAGATATATATAGATATATAATGTGTTGCACAGGTGCACAAACCCAATAGTATCTGACCAGAGGTCATAATTTATATTCCATTTTTGGAAAGCCTTTTGTGAAGCCTTCCAAATTAATTTTAAAATGTCATCTGGATATTGTCATTCTTCGTACTCGTGTGCCTGATTCAGGTATGGGTTTCAGGTGTTGATATATAGATTCTCATTTGAAACCTGCCAAAGTAGTCTTGAATAGACTCTGAAACAATAAGCTTTATTGTAAACTAGAAAAATGCCAATTGATGTTGACAAAGTAACATTCCTAGGTAGATACTTTTTAAACTAGTTTAGCTTCTGTTAAGCAGTTTAGAAGGGGTTTTGATATTGAGCACAGTGTGCACTTCTTTGTCTCATTGCATTGTGTTATCATATTGCATTTAACATCCTGCATTGTTTACCTCCATGGCCAAAAGTTTTAAGAATGACAAGTATTGGTTTTCACAAAGTTTGCTGCTTCAGTGTTTTTAGACCTTTTTGTCAGAGGTTACTATGGTATACTGAAGTAAAATTACAAGCATTTCATAAGTGTCAAAGGCTTTTATTGACAATTACATTAAGTTTATGCAAAGAGTCAATATTTGCAGTGTTGACCCTTCTATTTCAAGACCTCTGCAATTCGCCCTGGCATGCTGTCAATCAACTTCTGGGCCACATACTGACTGATGGCTGCCCATTCTTGCCTAATCAATGCTTGGAGTTTGTCAAAATTTGTGGGGTTTTGTTTGTCCACCTGCCTCTTGAGGATTGACCACAAGTTCTCAATGGGATTAAGGTCTGGGGAGTTTCCTGGCCATGGACTCAAAATTTCTATGTTTTGTTCCCTGAGCCACTTAGTTTTACAGAGAATATTTCTGTCATTTATAAACACTGGTGGAGCTTACAATCTGCCTTCTCTATCACATGGATACACATACTGTACACTCTAGGGTTCACTTTTGGTCTGCAGCCAATTAAACTAATACTGTAGTATGTTTTTAGAGTGTGGGAGAAAAACCAAGTACACTGAGGAAACAAACATACAAATTCTATTATGGGCCTGATTCAGACCCAGACGCTATTTGCGTCCGCTCGCTGGCTAAAAGGGGCCGGCTATTTAAATCACGTGCTCGCACTGCGTCGCGTAAAGCCGCCCACTAAGTAATAGCGAGCAGCCGCACTATGCGCTCACACCTGTATAAAGATGCCCCTTTGCCACTCACAACACACGTCATCTCCAGCAGTTTCGGATTAATCGGGAACATCGAGAACCATTGGAGCTGCTCGCAGTGCTTGTGGTAGCCTTTTCCTACCACAACATTGTGAGCAGTTCAGGCTAAAATACAACCCAGTCACATGTGTAATGACGCTACTTTGCTAATTATGCACACCCATTAAATGGTCGGGCACGCCTGCGTTCGTACATCCACACCCCCATTTCAAGCACCTTCCACTGTTACCACCCACAAACGGTACTATCTGTCACTCAAAATAGCGGCCCGACTGCGGGCTACGGGCGAGCACTTTCCCATCTCAATGACTGGTTTGCGCACGCACATTGCGACTCATACGCATGCGCAGATTGCGAAAAATAGCTCAATGTGAGCGAGCGCAGCATAGTGTCCGGGTCTGAATCAGGCCCTATGATTGGCCATAACCAGGAATTGAACTCATGCCCTCAGTGCTGTTAGCAGTTATTCTTACCACTAAACCAATCATGATCAAATTTAACCTACCACATTCCATGGATCACCAAATATTCCATTGCTTTTATATCATGTTAGCACCAACTTCTACAATCAGCTGTTCCACCCATCAAACGCCCATCTTTAAATGTACAGAAGATTCCCTGATTAGCAGTCACTACCCCAACCATAATGCATCAATTCATACTGGCTGTTTTGCCTGTATTACCTTCTTGGGAAATAAAAAAAATATTCTCTAAATGTTCTTTATTGAAACTCTAAACTATATACAAATACAATAGCAAATAAGTTTAATATCTTCTCTTAAAATAAATAAATGAAAACAAATTAAATACAAAAGTTCACATCTTTTCGTCAATGTAACTTGCCTGTTTATGTTTACACAATTCTTTACTTAATGAGCTAAAGCGGTAATGCATGTTCTCATGAGCTTTAAATCACTGACTTCAGTAATTAATATAAGTTGATTACATCAGAAGAAGAATTGCCATAACAGTACAAGAACTGAAGACATTTCAGTTGAAATAATTTGGTATATTATCATTCGGAGGGGTCTATCTATGTACTAAACCTTGGGGAGAGATAAAGTGGATGGAGATAAAGTACCAAATAAATCAGCTCCTAACTGTCACTATACAGGCTGTATTTGAAAAATTACAGTTAGGAGCTGATTAGTTGGTACTTTATCCCCGTCCACTTTATCTCTCTCCAAGGCTTAGTACATAGACTCTATACTGTCAACATGGTCATAATGTTGACAAAAACATGTCAACATATTCACTATGTCGACATTGACTATGTCAACACTTAATAAATGACAACATGTTTTCAATAGCGACAATCCATTTGTTTCAAGTATAAACCCTAATGTCAACATTTCACTGAACATCTTTTTATGATGTCCGCATATTCCAGATGTCAAGTTATATTATAATCGTGTGTGTTGATATTGTATGGTTCAATGTCAGGCTTTATATTTATGCAAGTCCTCACCCTAATAATGCATCAACTTATTGTGATCTAAACACTTAATTTGGATGCGAGATGATCAATTCATAAGGCTGACTGCAACTACATTGTCTTTTATTTTAATAAAGAAAAGTTGAAGGTATGAGGTCACACAACAGATTAGCTACAGTGATCTGTAACTGGCACAATATCAGCTAAGTGACTCATCTTCCAGCAGCAGTTTATGTCAGACTGTGCTTGTGTCTGCACTGGAATTGCTTCCATTTGCACAGCATTAGAACACGACCTTAATGATAATTGGTATCCATAGATACCTGCAACTTTGTAGATGTAGACCTTTTATTTCTCTGAATGCTTGGTTAAAATACATGAAGTTGAATTTAAAATAAATTTTTTACTCTTGTATAACCAAACTGTCAATTCATTACATAGATTAGCAAGGTTTTCTTTAAGGTCAAACTAATGTATCAAGCTTAGTTCACAGTGGACATTTTAAATGGAAAGCACTGGGGACAAATGACTTCTCTGTAAAAAAAAATATTTTTAAAACATGCACATTTTTCAATGTACTTTGGATTCCCAGTCATGGTTAGCATCTGTTTGACGTGAGTTTTGAAAAGCTCTCACTGTTTAATGCAGCAGGAGGCCACTCTCGAGTCTTATGCCATTTTTTTAAGCACAAGGAAATTGCGTTCATTCAGTCTCAACTGGGTAAATTAATTGAAACTACCAGCAAATGGGTTATATAATTGTATTTTAGCCTGCTTTAGCATTTATTTCTTTTGTCATTTTAGAACTATCGATTAAAGCCGACGATGATCATCCGTTTTGACAAATCATACCTTAGTAAATCTGCCCCTTAGGGTTCTCCATACAATGGTTAGAGGCAGCTGAAGGAGCAGAAAGTCAGCTGCTTATATTATTTTTAAAAGTTGGCGTGGTTGAAACGTTTGGGTGGGATTTACCTATAACATTTTCACTCTTGAAGGTACAACCAGGTCATTGAAGACAATAAAATTTCATGTCTACAAAAAGTCTGAAATAAATTATTTCTGGAGCAGAACTCATATATTTGTGAGTGTATGCTTTAGTTTCCATGTAAGACAGGATTATCTACTGCAGCTGATAAATGGGAAATAGGAAAATATGCGTCACAAGAGAAAATGTAGCATTTAAGGAAGGAATCTTTAAAACGTTGATTTTGTGTAGCAGTTTCAAATCACGCAGAATCACCATAGTAAATTGATTGTCTGATCTACTTTTATTCCTAAATCAAGTGAATTGTGGTTATTTTGAACTAGTGTTTTTAAAATGTTTTTGTTTGTTTTTCAACTCATTTCAAAAGTCCTTGCATTGTCCTACATTGAGCTGAGCCAATCACAAGTGACTAACGTGGGAATCTGCTTATGATTGGCTGAGATTGTATTGGCCCTCCTGTTCAAGGAGTGACCGTAATTCAGTGACAGGGATCAGTCTAATATTGTATTTTCAATTGAACTACGTTGTGGATAAAGATTCCAATTTGGAAATAAAGATAAGTGTGAAAGAGGAGTTTTTTGTTGTCATTATTCAAATTAAAGTTTGTTAACCCTTTACATGACTTTTTTTCTTCTTTTGCTGCTTCATGACAACCATTTATTTTTGACCAGTTATTTGTATAGCACAGACATATTGCGCAGCGTTTTACAGAGAATATTTGTCTATTCACATCAGTCCCTGCCCCAGTGGCTCTTACAATCTATATTCCCTACCACATGTTCACGCACATACTTACACACTAGGGTTCATTTTTGTTGGGAACCAATTAACCTACCAGTATATTTTTGGCGTGTGGGAGGAAACTGGAGCAACTGGTGGTAGTAATGCTAACCATTACACCGTCTGTGTTTAGGTGCGTTGCTATTCATAGTTTCACAATTTCCAGAAAGCACAAACAGCATGTGGGACATTTAGTGCAACAATAGCTGGTAAATAGAGCTACTCTAATTCAGTCACTTTGTTAGCTGATTCATTTCAGTGTGTTTTGTTGTTGCATATATTGAAATGCATGGCCACTGTAACAACTGGAAATGTTTACTCCTCTCACTGTTGTTGAGGCTATCCTGAGAGTTTAAAATAAGTGTGATTATTTTTGGAGATATCATATGTGAATTACAAATTCACTCTTTTCTAGATTCCCCATGTTTTATACTTTACATTGTAGATATCAATGATTTCTGTGATTTGATAGGCTTTTTTATTTTTATATTAGTGGTTTTAAAAGTAGTGGTTGACATGGTGATTTACCCTTATTAGACTTGGTCAATTGCAAATGGACATGTAAATCAGTGAAACAAGTGATCTGCATGATGATTTCTATAAATCGTCCATTTTTCCCTTCCTATTATCTTATACTGTATATAAAATTCATTGGTCTGTTTTTCTATTTATTTATCTGTTTGTTTGCCTCTCCGGTTATGCATTTGGACACCCCTGCACCGATTGGGATGAAAACAATGCGAGGTGATCCAGTTGGATCCAGGACACGTTTAAGTGTGGGGGGGTTAGGGTCCCGGTTGGACCTCCTGTTGGTGTACACCAGGCAGAACTGACGGGAGCCTATTCTGGGCCTTCCACTGGATGGGATTTGGATGAAAAATTCACAGAGGGGTGGCAATTGATCTGGGATGCCTAATAAAGTGGTTGGGGTCCCAGTCGGACATCATGGCGGAGTGCGCCTGGAAGAACTTTGACCCAGGGAGCCTGTTCTGGGCCTTCCACTGGATGGATTTAGACGCTATCACATAATTAAAACTCAATAACTTTAAGATTTAAACATGGGCAACGCTGGGTACTTCAGCTATTACTTTATATAGGTCCCAGTTGGACCTCCCTTTGGTGTATGCTGGGCAGAACTTTGACCCGAGGAGCCTATTCTGAGCTTTCCACTGGACGGATTTGGACAAAATTCACAGAGTGGTAACATTGGATCCAGGAAGACATACTAGGGTGTTGAGGGCCCATTTGGACCCCCCGTTGGTGTACACTGGGTAGAACTGACCCGCGGATGCTGGGCAGAACTTTGACCCAAGGATCCTGTTCTAGGCCTTCCACTGGATGGATTTGGATGAAAAATTCACAGAGGGGTGGCAACTGGTCTGGGATGCCTAATGGATTGGTTGGGGTCCCGGTCGGACCTCACGGCGGAGAGCGCCTGGCAGAAGTTTGACCCAGGAAGCCTGTTCAGGGCTGTCCACTGGAAGGATTTAGACGACATTACATAATAAAACTTAATAACTTGAAGATTTAAACCTGGGCAATGCTGGGTACTTCAGCTAGTACTTTATATAGGTTCCAATCATAGGCAAACCTGGGGGGTGGTCTGGGGTTGCACCGGACCACCCATTAGATTTGTTCACCGACCCACCATTTTTATTATTGTTTTAAATGCTTTGTCTGCGTGGCTGCCCGGAGCGGGAGGACCAGTCCCCAGGTTAACATTGCTGCTCCACATCTCCGCTGACCCCGCATGTTAGACGGACCAATGAAAATCAGCCCGTGTGTGAGTGTGATGTAACGTCATGACGCCAGGCAGTGCGTGCTCGCTTGCTCTGCATTGCTGTGAAAAAGAGCTTGTAGAGGTCTGGAGGAGCTGTGCAGCAAAGCCCTGAGGAGGACACTGGCCAGAGATGAGTCACTCAGTGACTATGACACTGACAACTGCCATTGCCAGACAAGGAGGAAGAGGAGAGGGCGTCAGAGTAAAGCAATTTTTATTGCTCTCCCCAGGTAAGGCAAATTTTCATGCTGCAGCTTGCAGGGGAGGGTTAGTAACAAATTTATCTGTAATAAAAAATGTTCTTAGATACATACATACATACATGCAGGGCTGGCACAATCCACTCAGCAAAAGATGCAAAGCAGTGAGGCAGGAAAGGCAATCTCCTCACTCCGCTAGCCTGCTAAGTCCATGGTTACTGCCGGCTGCCACTGCGCCTTTCAAAATGTCAGGCAGTAGCGCCGGCAGGGGGAATTCTGTTGGTAATTTTTCCTCTCTGTCCCTCTTCCCTCTGGACTCTTCCCTGTGCACTTGGATCATCCAGAACACTGACCTGAGGAGGTACATCCTGTATGTCAAGGTCTCCATGCCCCCACTTCCTTGTGAGACCACACCCCCTTTTTTCTTTATAGTTTGCAGGGGGGCGCTGTACACCCTAGTACTGGTGATGTGTGTGTGTACACACAGTGTTCCTCCCCAATGCTTTATTTCTCAGGCGGTCTGTCTGGCTTAAAGTCCCCTGCTGCAGTGCCTGGTTTTGTTGGTACAGTATGATGCTGCCGAAAGTCATGCTGCACCAACGTTTCATATATGAATGTCGGCGCAGTGCACTGTACAGGTAATTGCCCTTATGGCGGTGCATATTCTCCCGGACTGTGCCCTGCCCGCTGTTCACCATAAAGTGAACATTAGGTTGTATTGACCACAGCCATTCACCTCAACCAGGAGTCAGAAAGTATGACCTGAAAATAGGGATAAGGCTAGAAAATTTTCCTGCCTAACTAATGGTCACAAAACAAAGTGTCAAACTTTCACAGTAACACAACTTCTGGCGAGGGGATGAATCTGGCATCACCCATTGCCAGTTGTCTAGTTTCGCCTGTGGTTCTGATGAAGTGTAATTGTACTACACCACAAGAGTATTTTACCGTTCCAGTTACAGCTGAGAGTAAAAAGCAAAAACGAAATTAGTTGCATCTCATTACTGTTTTGTATCCTCGGATGTCTGATCAACCTTAGGTTATATGTGCATCGTATTCATCTAGTCCACCTCTTCTAAGTTCTTGGTTTGCCAGGCATATGGAGACAGATAAACACTAATCCCTGTAGTGTGATCTCTGGGCCTGATTCAGAGCCGGACGCTATTTGCGGGCGGTCGTTCCAAAAAAGGGGCCGGCTATCTAAATTGAGCGCTCGCTCTTTGCGGTTTGTTGACGCCTCTATGTCTGAGCGAGTGAACGAAAAATGCGCTCGTTATTTTGTAAAGACTCCCCTTTGCCGTTCGCATCACACGTCATCTCCGGTATTTATTAGATTAATCGGGTACATCGAAAGGCATCAGAACTGCTCGCAGTGCTTGTGGTAGCTTTTTCCTACCGCTATCACTGTGAGCAGTTCAGGCTAAAAGACAACCAAGTGACGTGGTCGATGACGCTCCTTTACTAATTATGCACTCCCATTAAACGCCCTTTTCACCGTTAGGCACACCTGCGTTCAGATCTCCACTCCCCCGTTTTCAAGCACCTTCCCCTGTTACCACCCTCAAACGGTACATTCTGTCAGTCAAATTAGCAGCCCCTCGCTGTTTTGCGAGCGCACGATTTCCGACCGCAATGACTGGTTTGCGCATGCGTACTATGACCCAGATGCATGCGCAGTTGTGCAAACATCGCTCAGAGCGAACGAGCGGTCGCTTACGAGCGGCTCTGAATCATGCCCTCTGTGCAGGGCACATAGCTCTCTTATCACATGATGAGGAGGAAGTAGAGCAAGAAAGGAGGAAGTAGAGCATATACTTTTCCCTGCTTTGCTGTATCTTCATAGACATCAGTAATATATTTGTAAAAATCCATCTTTCCACTGTTCACTTGCCACAAATAGGAATGAATGACAGGCAAAGGAAATGCAACCTATAAGCTCTTATTACTCTGTTTTCAGACCAATTGTCAACATATTTCAGCAACAATGTGTTTCCAATGCAATTATATCTCTTCTAATATATGCATACAGTAAGGAGATTGGTGCTTTAATGACAATACCTTAATGATGCTGTGATATTAAACCCTTTCTTTGTCATATTTTCTGCACCATAAAGAACTATCTTAAAGTCTATTACAACATATGAACATCAACAGTACATTTAAGTGCAGCTAATATAATATTGTAGCTGTGGTTCTTTATTAGGTTCTTTGTTAAGAATTATATGTATTATTATTATTATTATTATTACTACTACTACTACTACTACTACTATTACACTGAATGCTCTGAGAAGAAACATCCACAACAAAACATCTTCTATATAACAAAACAAAGTTACAGTTGCATTTATTATAGTTCTATTAAATGGATTGCATTTCCTTAAAACATATAATCGGCATGACCTGTGAATATCCCTGCTTTGCTCTGCTCCTCTTGTTCTAAAGCCCATATTTGTTTAGCTTCGGGATCTAAGTTTGTCTCTCACTAGGGGCGGGATGCACCATAGCCAGAAATGCGGTCAAACACCCCAAAATGCAGTTTTCGGGGGTTTGACCACATTTCTCATATGCACCAAGCCCCGGAATGCTATCTAGTCTGGGGCTTGGATGCAGTGGCCAATGCCATCTTTAAATGTTTAAATAGAAGCCTATGGGCTTCTATTTGCGATGCCCCCCCTGGGAGTGATCCAATCGGATCCCTCCCAGGACCCCCATGACGCATGCATCCTTCAGAGGGACTTCTGGGTCATAGACTCATAAGTCCCTCACTTGCAAAGGACAGCTCTTATTGGGAGATCGGTCCTTTGCAATTTTCCTAATGCATACCGTAGTAACTAACGCTGGCATGCATGCTATGAGTGGCAGGATGCAGTGTATGCAAATTGCAATGCGTCATACAACCCACCCCTGTTGTGGATAATGAGAGGAGGGAATTCATACTCATCTTATTGTTTCTTTCTCAGTGCTTTGACCTTCATGCCCTGCTCTTTTTGTATAATGTAGACTTCTTATTGGCTCAATTCTTTTATAGTGTCATATTACAGGATTGAAATGCAATTTAATAATTTTTATTGGGAAGTATTATTGTCTTAATAAATGAGGGAGTAACGGGGTACCATCACCCTCTTTTTGTAAACTCTTCTATTTCACAAACAAATCAGCTAATTAGAATAAAAATATTCTAACATTATTATTTTTATTTTAGGTGCCTCGTTTGATAACACTTATGTGTGAATAAAATATTCCAGCTAACAATAATGCAATTCAAAGGAAATACATTATTCATTTAACCAGAATCAATTTTACAAGGATGACTCCTTATGTTAGTCTTGTTCCCAGGAAAAAAAAGGTTATGTACCTCTGCTGTACAGGTTGCGCAGTAAAAGCCTTGGAACTAAAATTGCAGCTTATAGAACAGCGTGTTCCAAATTATTATGAATGCTGTTTTTTTTGTTAGCTGAAAGATTGCATGGGTTTACATTTACATTTGTTAAAATAGTGCCCAAAAAAGGTCTAACAGTTCTGACTATTTAAATTCTGAGATTTCCTTACAGCAGTTCATAATTTTGTATATAATGGGCAACACATTCTTACATCTGACAAGCATGTTCGGAGACTGCATCATACATGAACTTCCCATGCAATTTTTGGACCAGCTGCTATTGTGTATGTTTTACTTTAGAAATGGAATGGGCTAGAGCATTTTCAAGACAATACAGGTTGCAACTCTATTATTTCTCCTAGATATTTGAAGAATCTGTATTGACCAACACATTACTGTAGTAGAACACATGTTTGTAACTACGCTTATAACAGAAACACTTGGAGACCTACAAGTCACAGCAGGGGCATTTGAATGTAGTGGGCCTGTGTGCTTATGTCTCTATAAAATATACAGTGAAATGGTGTGGTAATATATATGACATATTCCTTTTCTGTCCCACTCCCCTTTTGTCCCCGATCTTTACACCATTGAGTCAAGCACTCCTACTCCCACATGTTCCAACCTGCTATGGTGTTTAGTGGGTGAGGGTTCTTGTCTTTACAGCAGCCCCCCCAAATCCCCCGCCCCACACTGTCATACTTGCTCCATGCAGGAAGAATAACTGTACATGGCATCAATGACTCCCACTAATAAAGTAACTGCTGCTCTGAGCCTCCTTTTTACTAACAAAACTATAGGTGCAAGGTGGGTCGATAGATCAAGTGGCTGGCATGGAGTACCTCTTATTCATGGGCTGTGGGCACTATACCCATGGTGGATACATCACTTAAATTTGCTGTACTTTGTCAGGATACAAGTCTGCATAGCATCACAACATATTAAATAAAGCAATATAATTAGATCTATAATTAAGGTTTACATTTCCATTGTATAAAATGGTTCTCTTTATCGTGTGGGCACTCAAAGTATTATTTTTTCTCCTCTTTCTTGTCTTTTCACCAGTGTTTACAACCCAAACTAACAGTCATCGCTAAAACTAATGTATCCATTTCCTCATTAATTTAGTTGCCTATCTCTGTACATACCTACAGTTTCAGGATAACCTCTTTATGTACTGGTGCCCCTAATTGTACAGCAGAGCCAAGATAGGATCGTAGTACACATTATAAAAAGTCACTTTTCTCCTATAACCTCTTCTAATAATAGTAATGCAGAGATCTTTGTGAATGCAGTTGCTACAGACTTACATTTGATACTATTAAATCTATTTCTACAACTACTAAGAGGTGCTAATTGATCAAAATTTCAATTAAGAAAGTACCATTAAGGGATGCATGTAGATTTGTACATCTAAAGCTAAAGTTCCATCTGAATCATGTCCACAAATAGACCTGGGTACTTTGCAAAGATGCAGCAGTATCCTAATTCATTCCCTGACATGAATGTACAAAAAAAACATGAATTCCTTGTGTTTTAATTATCTTTCTCTTCATCTCTCTCTCTCTCTCTCTCTCTCTTAACAGGTATCAAGCAGCTGTGACTATTTGTTTGTTAGTGGGAAGGAAACCAGGGGATCGATGAATGCCCAAGCTAACTTTACCTACGAACACCTCAGCGCGCTACTAGAAATGACTGTATGGGTGCCCAAGCTTCCTTTATCCATCGAACTATCTGACTCTAAACTAAGTCAGGTGAAAGGTTGGAGAATTCCAATTCTACCAGACAGAAGGTAAAAAGATTATATATATATAGTGCACAACTAAATACTAACACTAGCCATTCCGTTAGGAAAAAATTATATAACGTATTCTTACATAAATTATTAGTGAGTTCTTGACAACAATAAAATGACAGAATGTGAACTTTTAATAATAGAGGATAGAATAGCAATATATATTATTTATATACAATATATATAATCTTTATTTTCAAAATAATCAGAATATCAGTAGTCCTAAATCACCTAAGGTTTTACAAATACAACACCTTCCAGTATTAACCAACATGAACTGAAAGCTTTGGGGGTGGCATGCTATAATCCTCCTGGCATCCAAAGGATCAAACTTAACAGCGTGAATAGGAGATAAGAGCATCAAATTTTTTTAAATGTAGTCTATGCATTATCAATGTCAGGGCTATTATTGTGCCATTTTATTCCCGGAGTAGACTACAATTTTGCACCTTGTACATTTTAAATATTGCTCAGAATAGAGTTTTTTTTTTAAATCAAACAGTGTCAATATATAAAGAGTAATGACCTATTCAGAGGCTATCTGGGATTTCTATAGCTGGAAAGTATCCATGAATACTGTACCTGCCGATATGGCTCACTCCAGGCTAATCCATAGAGTTATTAAGGCATACACAAGGTCACACACATTACTCAGAACCCAGAGCATCATAATATTAGCTGTTGTACACCTCAATCAATGTTCTTCATTTATACCTCAAGCACTTCTTTTTCTGTGAGCAGTATTTTATAGCTTACATTATATTGATATTGTGCAAACCATAACAATATGCTTCTCTATTGACTATTTTTTGATAGATTAGTTAGTTCTTAAATAAGGAAAAGTAAAATACCAAAATGATCAATAAATATGACATTTTCTCAATATGTCTAAGCAACGAAAGGTAGCGATCGTTTCTGTAATCACTTAACTGGATGGTTGGGAGTAACAATAGATAGGACTGAGACAAGAAACACACACACCTACCTTGGAAAATCTTTGTCAGTGAAGTTATCACTTACTGAGTTTAATGTATCAGGTCACTAATCTGACTGGGAACTACACATACTTCTGTAGACATTATGTGCCGGACTCCAAGTGTATAGCCGCACCACCCACTGTGTTTCCATCCATAACCATCATCATTGGCACCCCTGGTCCCTGATCAGCTGTCTCTGCACTGGAGCAACTCGCAGCGAGTTGGATACTTAATTATCAGGGGAAACCATTAACATATTGAATAGGTCCCCAAGTGATCCCTTGCAGCAGAGGTCAGATGCAAATGCTGGAACTAATAATGATGATTGTGGCTGTGAACAGAGAAAACAGTGGGTGATATGGCTTCCCGCATTAGCCTTACGGAAATCTCACATTAACATACCGCAGCAAATCAGTTTTCCACCACTTCACACAAATACAGCAACTTTGCATCCAGCTTAGAATTATCCCCTAAAGCACCAGCAACACCATCAGTCCCCCATCAGTGCACCTGTTTCACCTGCTCACCTGCATCTCGCCCATGACAATGTCAGAGTGCAGAGACCTCCACTGCTGGTTTTGTCGTTGCCACAAATGTCTGTAATGGCCCGTGACTTTGTCAGTGCCGCCATCAGGGGGAACGGCCAGCACTGGAGTCCCGAGCCCTGATAGAGAAGAGGGCCCGTCCGCTCGCTGCCCACGCGCCTGCTGTGCTTCAAAGCCTGCAAGACATTTTTTTATTCTTTTGGAGAGTGAGACCCCAGTGGCTGGTGCGCGTGACATCATTACTTCACGCCATGCGGCTGAGAGAGAGGACAGAGGAGCCACTGCTTGTTGTGAGGACTGAGGAGCAACAAGAACAAGTAGCAGGTAAGTGTGGGGCTGGATGTCTGGGGCTGAGGCTGGCTGGCTGTCTGGGACTTTTTCTGCATTCTTTCCATACAGTGCTCACATGAGCGGCAATAAAATATAAATGAGCTCAGGGAAATAATGTGACAATGAGGTGGTCTTAATGTAAAGTGTTATTTGTGGATTCATTCATATTACATTTGTTGATCAGTTACCACCATTCTGCTGGACAGATGTATCATGTGCACATAGCATGTGCAAAAGGCTACTGAGTTCCAATCTGGAGTTAATAAACAAGATGTGTTCATACAATGGGGAAGGGGATCAACTGGAAGTATGTTCTACTTCCCCTCCCAGGTGCAATCAAATGTCTGTTCCTTTAGATTTACAATTTCAATTTGACCACACTACAGGTTCTAATTCATTATCCTTTAATTTCTACAAAAGTAATTAACATTTTAACTTACTTTTGTAAAGATAAGTATCAGGACAGTGGTGTCACTAGCGGTGTGCTGGCCACATCTGCTCTACTATTTTGGTGTCACCTCCTCGGATGATGTCACAAGCAGTGGTGGTAGATGATGCATGCTATAACGCGTCATCCACTGTGCCAGGGGAGGCTGGGGGCTGCCCAGCAGTTCCGTGCTTCAGCTTGTTTTTTTTAAATATACAGTAGCAGAAAAATGCACTTGTATAATCTCAAATGTATCATTTGCTAATATGAAGCAGTTTAAAAAAAAATGAATTGCATAATGCTTGCTTTTCATTACAATGCCATAATATAGTCTGAATTAGTTATAGCATCCTTTTTCTGTTAAGCAGCCAGTATTTGGTATAGTAAATAGCTGTTTTGGTAACAAAAAAAATGCAGCAATTTCATGCAGACTTTTGTTGTTGCAGACAGAAAGATGAAAAGCCCACACATAATTGGCCTGGCAAGAGTTCCCCCTCAGTGGTATAAAGTGCCAGCTCTGTGCTCTCATTATGTACTATAGTCACAGGTACACATGGCCTCAGAAACACACCCCAGTGTTCCCCATTCCACCACGCACCTACGCACTGGTACTTTAAACATAAGAAAATTCCAATTTCTCCTCTTCAATTTTCTGCACCGCTGCTTTCTAGTGATTTCAGCCAGGGGGAAGATCGGTAAGTTTGTTTTTCAAGAGAGAAAATAGAAATGGCTTAATTTTTTTCCGTTTAACTGTTTCTTACTTGACAAAAAACAGTTGTCTATATGTCACTCGGAAGGCACAATGTCTTTTAGTTTATTCAACGATATAAAACAAATATATTTGCCTGGCTTCCACGTTGTGGCATGTTTGAAATCTGTGGCTGCATACAGTTTTCTGATCTAACTTAAATTCACATATTTGGGGCTAAGACTATTACTGAGCACAAATTACACCACCTGCCTTAAAGGGCTGGTGCTGGATGAATGCAAAAGCCAATTGAAGTCTCCGTCTGCCGGCTGTAATTCTTACTCCTGAGATGCTTTTGTACCTGTGAATAAATCACACTAAAAGCAAGGAGAATAAGAACTGCTCTGGGATGCTCTCTGCACTTTAATGTAATGTTTTCCAATTTCATGTCCTCTTGCAAAAGGCTACTCACAAGGCACAGGAACAGCAGAAATGCAGTAACTACGATTTTATGCGAATAGTTATGTTATGAACTGGAAGAAACAGTATTGCATCGCTCCTCCAGACTAGTTTTAAACGGATCCAAACCGATACATTAATAGAACAAAATAGTTGAAGGATATTGATAAACTCTAAGAAAAAAAATAGAATACAGCAGTGTTATATTACACAAGAAAAACAGAAATAGATCCAAGCTACAATATAAATTGGATTCTCTTTTAAACGATTTGGGCTTCTAGAACCTACATTTATGCAGTGAGGCAGTTTTGCATTAGCAAGTTTTGATCATTAGCCCTTGCCACCTTCAAACAAATGAATTAGCATTTTTTAAAGTTAGGTTCTGGATTTGCCTATGGCAGTCAAGGGTTGTTCAATGAGTGGGTGTAGTGCTGGAAATGTAACATGAGAGTAATTGCAGTTATATTACATATTGAATACTGCATTCATTGGACCCGATGCAGAATTGCAAGCAAATCGAGTGCATGTTACTCCACAAAAGCGTACACAAAAAAATACATGTTCACCTTCAACTCATCACCAACTTGAATTACATCTACAAAGTTACTTTTCACCTGTTTTCAGACAAACTCATGAGATTAATTTATATGGAGATTTATATGGCAATTTAATAAATCAATCCCCTGTTCTATATCTTACAGTAGAAAAATCAAGGATTTAGATTTTTGGTATGTATGGTGTTTTTTTCATTTTGGAAAGTAGTTATTTACGTGATGTTTTTTTACTAGATTTGATTTGTAAATGGCCATGTAAGTCACCCTAAATACTGTATAGTGATTTACATAGCGATTGCTGCAGATCTCAGTTTATTCTCCTATCTAAGGCATATGAGAGAGAGATAAAGAGATGTGCATTAAATAGAAGAATGACGAGTTAGCTGTAATCGCTACTCATTTTTGTTAAATATCTAAGCCAGCAATAAGATGGTCAATTTAGACTTTTCACAAATTGGAAATATAATTTCGCTATTAAATAATACTACATCATAAAAGTTAATCCCTCTTTCTAAGTCCATCTAAATTAATAGGTGATGTGATAGGCAAGTATAATTTTTTTAATTACGTTCTTAGTATCATCACATTTCTGTCTTCTGGAGAAAAGTAAGAAGAGAAAGCACTCTCTGCTCCCACTGTGAAAACATTGCCGACCAGTAGAAATTGCAAAAGAATTAAATCCTATAAGACATGTGGTTAATGTGTTTCAAGGGAAATCATATTAAATTAATGTGATTTCTTTTAATTGGTCCAGCAACACTAATGCACTAAATGTAAATTGTAAAATGAGAAAAAGGAATAGCAAGGAATGGTTGTCATTTGGCTGGCAGATGTGAATTGTTTTGCTTTGTTCTATTTTTTTATTCTAACTTTGTGCAGAAAGGCGCAGTGACTTTCCACTTCCATTTTGCTTTTTTTGGGGGTTATTTAGAGTTGGACATACTTGCATCCAAAATGCATGCAGAAAATGCACCTCTATACATATTTATGCATCCACATGATTATACTTTTAAAGAACGTCATGATATACACTTTAAACTTACTATAATGCAGAGGCATACTCAAGATGCCTAACATCATCTTCCTAATCAACTTAATGATATACAGCAATATATATTGTCATCTGTCGTAGGGGAAGACAGCCTATTCAGCATGGGGCTGTGGGCCTGATTCAGACCCAGACGCTATGCTGCGCTCGCTCGCATTGAGCGATTTTTTGCAGTCTACGCATGCATATGAGTCGCAGTGCACGTGCGCGAACCAGTCACTGCAATGGGAAAGTGCTCGCCCGAAGCCCGCAGTTTTGCCGCTATTTTGAATGACAGTGCGCTTTTGTGGGTGGTAACAGGGGAAGGTGCTTGTAAACGGGGGTGTGGATGTGCGAACGCAGGCGTGCCTGACCGTCAGAACGGTGTTTAATGGGCGTGCATAATTAGCAAAGTAGCATCATTACACACGTGACTAGGTTGTATTTTAGCCTGAACAGCTCGCAATGTGTGGTGGGAAAAGGCTACCACAAGCGCTGCGAGCAGCTCCGATGGCTCTCGATGTTCCCGATTAATCCTACAACTGCCGGAGATGACGTGTGTTGCGAGTGGCATAGGGGCGTCTGTATACAGGTGCGAGCGCATAGTGCGGCCTCTCGCTATTACTTAATGGGCGGCTTTACGCGACGCAGTGCGAGCACATGATTTAAATAGCCGGCCCCTTTTAGCCAGCGAGCGGACGCAAATAGCATCCGGGTCTGAATCAGGCCCTGCATTCCATATCCCGGAAACAAAGTGCAACTCTTCTCCTCCAGGAAAACTCAGCCCTTGTGGATAGTACTGACAGGCTTATCTGTAACTGCATTTGCTGTTAATTAATTATTACAGTATGTAAACGTGCTTTATTGTATTCACCCTATGCTTACACACCTTTCCAGACATAAGGAGGTGGTATATGCAAATTTTAAGTGCACAAGTACAAGTCTAAAGGACATGGCTGTAACTATCATAGGTGCAAGGGGTGCAGCTGCTATGGGGCCTAGAGCTGAGGGGGCCCCATCATCCTTGTCAGAGTCACATGTGTTATATACATTTTTCATCATTGGGTGGTACATAGGGGCCCTTACAAACTTTCGCTATGGGGCCATCAATTGCCAAGTTACGCCCCTGCTAAAGGACCTCCTTTATATTTATCTGCAACTTCTAGTCATGTTTTATTCTGATGTATGAAGTCATTTAATCCTTCCAGGGCATTACGTTTGCATAAAAAAATAATTTTTTGAGCGCTTGACATGTTCACATGCTTTTGTAAGTGTGCCAGTAATGAAAATGGCACTGAGCTTTTCCCATTCATTTCAACAACATATTCATGTCAATGGGGTTTCCCCTCTATGCCTACTTCATGAATATTAAAAAACATTATTAGACTTGTTCCTACTACACAGGGGGACAACAAATGTGGCCCCCTCCTTATAGAGACTACCAGCTTCATTCTGAAAAGTGCTCACGCTCTTGATCTGGGTACCAATAATAATAAAGAATATTTGGATGTGGGATTAATGGAGTACCATCTTTGCCATTTCAGTGGTCCTAATATAAATACTAAGGGATCACTTTAATATGTAACAGCAATACTATACTTAACACACATACTGAAACATTGCATCAATTTTAAATACACTTCTAACTTCTTTTGTTTAATATTTCACTCCTCTTCACACATACTGCATACATTAATATAGATATTGTTGTGAACTTATTAGTTTACAACATAGTTACAACTAAAAATTGTATATTATTATTTATTGAACCAGTTATAGTGTCTTGGGAAGTCAAGTGGGTATGGATATCTTCTTCTCTTTTTAATGCATATCTAATACAATTATTTTAATAACTTACTTAATAGGTCAGAGTGCACCCACTTTGTTCTAAATAACTTTATCTTTTTTCTTTGGCACTATATGTTAAGGCAGTGGTTCTCAAACTCGGTCCTCAGGACCCCACACAGTTCACATTTTGCAGATCATCCAGCACATGCACAGGTGTAGTCATTACTCACTGAAATATTTTAAAAGATCCACAGTTGGAGTTAATTATTTCACTTGTGATTCTGTGAGGAGACTTGGAAAACATGCACTGTTTGGGGTCCTGAGGATCAAGTTCGAGAACCTGTGCTCTAAGGTATCCTTAAGACTTTTTTTACAATAGTAAATATATGTATGGGATCCTCTACTTTGCAATAAAACTTCTCTAAAGAGCAGTGTTTGAACGCCATAGAGTAAAGTAGATTAGTGTCTTTTAGAACACGTTCTGTACACTCTACACTGGTTATTTTGGTTTCAAAAAAGAATCTAAACAAAAAAAAATTAAATCGTGAGTGTAGGTTAAAAAGAGATAGGAAGATAAAGCTATTTGCACAATCAGCTTATAACAAGCAAATGCTGCTACTAATGGAAAGGTGATATAGTTATAAGGCTCAAATAATAATATAATATATTGCCCCTCAGAAAATGTAGTGTCCTAAATTATATATGAGGCATATTTAGCCTTTATTTTAAATGCATCCCTAGTTATTCTTGATACCAAAATGTTCAAATTCAATTCAAAATGTTCACATTCAAATTTTACACACTACTTTTCATATGCTATTCATTAGTTCTATTATATAGTCATCCAAATCACTGAATATAACATGCATCTTCAGTTTATTACCATATCGTTTTATACTGTGTATTATATTATTTGTCTTACTATTTTTATACAACAGAAGCATACTCCGCAGTGCTCTATTTTTGAGAAAAACCCAGTCATATAAGAAGTCTGGGTAGTGACAAACAAAGGAGTAAAAATGCCAGCTTACAAACTTTAGAATGGGAGTCTGATATTTGAAATAAAGTGCCATATAGTAGATTACATATTGGCCCACCCAGATCGCAAATGGATATAAGTGCTTAGTGGGGCAATGTAACCCAGTCACATGGTCATGTTGGTTGGGTGTGTATACTGTACACATACTTGCCTTCTCTGGGAGTTTTCCCTGACTTTTTGAAAACCTCCTGTATTCTGTCCACTTTTCCAGGGATGTGGTTGGGGAGGGTGCTTGATGAGGGGATTCTGAGAATTAATGTCATCAATGCCCTGGCCCTGCCGTGTTATACCACAATCTGAGACATTCCGAAATGTGGAGTAGGGCAATGATTATGTGAATTGTGTTACAATGACCTCTGCACTTGCCACTTGGATTCCCCAACAGGCTCTCCAAAAAGTTGGCAAGTACAGTATAACTATACAATGAAAATCATTAATGACCTGAAAAAGGGGCAGGCTCTCTGTGCTGCTTTCTGCGCAGATGAGATAATTTCCCACCTGCCAAACTTCAAGGGACACAGCAGTTGGGATCCCGGCTCCAGAATACGACCACCGGCATGCCGAAGGTAAATATCGGGGGTTTAGGGTTAAAGGTTAGTTCAGTCACTAAGGGGGGAGGTTAGGTTTAGGCACCAAAGAGTTAGGGTAGGGAAAGGGTGAGGGTTAGTATACCGACCAACAAGTATTGGTATGATAATCCTGTCAAGAACCCGGCGTCGGGATTCTGACCACTGGGATCCCGATTGTCAACATTACATACCCAACCTGCTGCAACGTAGCACACAGATATACAAGTGTTCCCTATCAAATTAATCAGTGCAGTGTTGTGGTGCATCTTAGTCACATCACATTGCAACTAAGCTGCATTTTCAGGCAAAAAATATGCAAAAAGGACGCTTGATGCTAGCAGAGTCACATGGGATCTGGCGCCCCAAGAAGAGCTGTTTGGCGTAACTGCAGCAATAGTGTATGAGGACATATATGTAGGTCCTCTGCTCTTCTTTATTTATGCCCCTTCACTTGGAAAACTCATAAGCTCTTTCAGATCTCAATATCATCTCTATGTTATTGAAAATTTGCCTGTTCTCATCAGATTTTTCACCATCTGTGCTGGCTCCTGGATGTCTTTCTACCATTTCACCTTTTATTATTGAAAATTTTTCTTCTTTGTCCCTCTGCCGACATACTCCCTTTGCCACTTGGCTTGCTGCGATTAGCTCGCTGTGGCCACCCCTGATTGACTGCTGGTTCACAAGCGCTGATGGGCTTGTGGCTTGCACCAGACATAACTGATATGGGCAACACCTCAGCTTTTCATTTTAGAAGCTTCAGTAAATCTACCCCATTATCTCCTGCATTGATTATTGCAGTAGTTCCCTAAACAGACATTCACCACTATTTGAATGCGGTGGATAAACTGATTTTCCTCACAAAATGTTCTTCTACTCTTTCTCTGCTCTGTCAGTCCCTCCATTGGCTGCCTGTTTTAGAAAGAAACTTCTTACATATAAGGCTATCAATAATATATGCTAATATACATTTGTCCACTGATCTCAAAACATCTCCTAACTCAGCCTCACTACACTGTGCACAGCTCTCCTGCACCCTCATAACCTGTTACAGTTACTCCCTCACTCAAAACTTTCTTCTATCTCCCAAACCTTCAAGCCACTGACCCAAGGCCAACATTGCTGTGGGACTGATTTATGTAGAAATTACTTTTCAATTGTAATTAAAAAAAGATAAAAGAGAAGGTATTCATTAATTGAGTTAAACTTACACCTTCCTAATTTACTGTACCAATTTTGACACCACAATCTATCAACACCTGGTTCCTACTAATATGTACATACATTTCATAAAATAAAGTATTATTTACTAATAATAAAATTTTTCCTATATATATATATATATATATATATATATTTTTTTTTTTAAGTTTCTAGTTGGAGATCTTACTAAAACGGAAATCATAAACAGTGCAACAGTAATTTGCAATGTTCTTACCATTTTCCTTTGTTTGGCAGGTCAGTACGTGACAGTGATGATGATGATGAAGAGGAAGACAAAAGACTAAATCGAGGTTGCACTTTGCAGTATCAACATGCCACTCTTCAAGTCTTTACTCAGTTCCATACCACATCTTCTGAAGGCACTGACCAAGTAATCACTATGTTGGGACCAAACTGGCTTGTAGAGGTTACTGACCTGGTTAATGATTTCATGCAGGTGGAAGACCCAAAAATAGCAGAAATGATTGACAGTAACACCTTAGCTGGAAGGGAGCCTGGTACCACAGTTTTTAAAGTGAGTACTTTCAAAAGGATGTAGTGATTTGTGTTTATCAGTATGTAATTGGCTGCATTGTGCTTGATGTAGAGTTGATTGCAAGCCAGTTTTTACAGATGGATTTTGCATGTTTTTGCTCATGCTGTGAAGCCAGGTGCATGTAACTGGGGGTGATGCTGAGTAATATGCAACTAAATTGCATCTCCACTTGTGGCTGAAGGGACAAACTGGGTAGTAATGGGGTGTTAGCAGGGGCTCCGAGAGGGGGGGAGCAGGTACAGATTATCAGGGCTATCTGAGGGGCCCGGCGCTGCCCCCCCACCTCCCTCACAACAGCCCAGCACACAGCGTGTGCTGAGCTGCAGTGGGAGACTGCTCGTGGCCGCTGAGCAGCAGCCACAGCAGTCTCCTATGCCTGTGGGGGGGAGCGATCACACTGATCGCGCCCCCCTGGCTTTGAGCACTGCTGAGGGGACTCAGAGCGCCCCCCCCCCCTCCAGAGCGCGCGGCGCTGAAAAGTGTTTTTTTCCTGGGAAGGGGGCGTGGCCACGCCGATCGCAATTAGGGCACGCCCCCTGTTACCCGGGCCCGCCGCGGCTCTTGGCGGGCCTGGGTGTTAGCAAAGTTTAGTGAGAGCGTGTTAACGGGCTATGCTGAGGCCAGATTAAGCACCATGTGCACCTGGGACTGAAAATGTTGAGGCGTATACCGAGAAGGGGAGGAGCTGTGACCAGTGCCTATTGGGTGTGGTCAGTGCAATGTGGGCGTGCACATCTCTTACACTGTATCCCTAAATACTGTACGTAAAAATAGAAAAATTGCTGCATTTTGTGAGAAAACTAGAGATAAAATTTTGAGTTATGGCCGAATGAATGGCCAGCTAGACAGCTAGTCATTATCATCATGCTGTTATGACGATGGGCCTGTTTCTATTTGGAGGCCTGGAGATGTTGCTCCATCCATACCCATTGTTAATCCGGCACTGAACTATGCGAAGCTGTGCGTATGCATAGATGTACCTAGTTTTAGACAGATTTGTGGCACCAGGAGTAGGGCTGGTTCATCGGGCACTGATAATGATTACAGCTATGAAATCAATCATAGGGATAGGGGCAGAGCTGTAGATGATTACAGCTCTGCATACGGGAGAATATCTGCATCTTTCTCCATGCATACAATGTGGGAGTAATTATGGCCAACTTGTGTTCAGTCCTGCATAGGCCTCATTACATTTTATATGATGAGGAAGACCATGCACATTTTTCATGCTCTCTGTAATATTACTAAATATAAAGCAGGGAGTATGACTTGTACATTGAGGTACCTGTCTTTGTCATGTTTGTGATTGTAGATTACAGGGCTGCAGACCACATTTCATCCTCCTAAAGGTTTATTTGTCTTTAAATGTATAAATGCATGGTCTTATAGCATAGCTCAGTTTTGTTATATTTTACTACATATCACTGCATGTTCCTCACTTATGGATTTGTATTTGTGCCATGAAGTGCTCAAAATGTTCCTATTTCTTCATTAATTTTCTTTCACAGGTCACATACATTTCTCCATTTTATTTTTTCATCATTTGATAAAGGACCGCTGTCGCCCAGGCAGTTGAAATTAGAGAAAATTAGCAATTGATTTAATTTTACCAGCTAAAAAAGTAACTGCTGGTTGTAATTGTGGTCCGACGCCCACACTGTAAAATACTGATTAGCCTGGAACTAAGCATGGCGTAGTAATGCCATTACTCTATTCAATTGGTTCTACCACTCTCCCTGACAAATGCTGATGCAATGCTAGGTTTCCAAGAAGTCCGCATTATAACAGTTCTTAATTTCTAAGATTGAAAACTCTTCCACAGTACTGTTAATGAGCACTGATAAGCTTTGGTGACATAAATGTCTGTTCATAAGTAGAAACAAACAAATAAACAGGGATTTTACATTATTAAAAATTATAGTGCAACAGCTTTCATTTTCTCATGGCCCATTCAATAATTTTGGTCCAGTAGGAGCTCTGGGCCTGATTCAGAGCCGGACGCTCTGACCAGAGCGCTCGCTCTGAATCAGGGCCCTCCTACATGAAAATGGAGCGGCCTTATGGACGCTCGCATAGCTGTGGGTTACCACCCACAGCTTATGCGAACGTCCATAATGATGGTCGCGATGGTCAACACCATCGCGACCATCGGGCTTGCGACGGAGACCCTGCGGTAGGGTCTTGCTGCCGCAAGCCCTGGAGTGATTTTGGCTCTATCAGAGCCAAAATCACTCCCACTGATATCACTAGTGATGTCAGTGGGGCCGGCTTCAGACGATAGGCGTTCCCATGGGAACGCATCCGTATGGCAGCCACGCCCCGGCATGCCCACCAAAGGGGGCGTGCTGTCAATCAACATCAACAGCACGCCCCCTTTGGTGCGAGACCCGGAGCGACGGAGAGCCCGTCGCTATCCGGGTCTCGCGCATGCGCACGACGGAGCTCCCTCCGTCGTGCGCATGCGCAGTGGGGCAACATCGACCCGCTTGCGAGTGTCCTGCGCTCGCGAGCGGGTCTTAATGACCCTCTCTGTCCACCTAGCCACCTGTCCATATTGTCTATATCTCCTTGCCAAAACACAGGTGTATTCATTAATGAATGACATATATTAAAAGATTCTTATGTGTTAATAATTAATACACTTGTGATTATGGGGGAGATGTACTAATTCTTGTAGAGTGATAAAGTGGAGAGAGTTAAAGTACCAGGCAATCAGCTCCTAACTGCCTTGTTACAGACTGTTTGAAAATGATAGTTAGTAGCTGATTGGTTTGTAATTTATCTCTCTGCACTTTATCACTCTCCAAGGCTTAGTACATCTGCCCTTATGTGAGGAAACCTTGAAAACATTCACTGTTAGGCGCCCTAAGGAGTGGTTTTGGGAAACACTGTTTTAATATATTCTAAGCATCTCTGATAAAAATAATGTGATCTCATTGTTTTATGATGCAGCTTTGTAATGTCACAGGTCTTTTTATCATCAATCTATTAATGATTGCTTTTACCATGTACACCACTGTACCACTGGTGGTATTATGGGGCACATCCACTATCAGGTAGTGGAACGACAGTACGATTACAACATTGTAATCGTACAGTCGTTCCTCTTCCCCTGCAGTGCCTACGATATGTTGTTCAGTGTAGGAACCCTCCCTCATCCCTGAACATGATCAATCTGTCCAGCATGTTCAGGCAATGATTGATGTCGGAAAGGACCAGTTGGAGTACGCATCGCTGGTCGTTTCCGGCATTTTGTTGCACGATTTGTGCCTGATTAATGAGCGATTGAACGATAACGATGTCCTTATCGTTCAATTGCTAATTAATATATTGCCTAGTGGATGTGCGCCTTTAGAAAAGCTAGGTGGTATTTGAGCTTGAGTACCAGGTGCCAAGATGTTGACCACCCAGAGCGAGTGTTCTGAGCGCTGCCCTTAATATGGAGCACAATTCACACCAGGCCTGGTAACAAGGAAGCATCTCCTAGTACTGGGGGGTTTTCTGTATTGGGTAGACTTCTAGCCTGTGGAGGAGGCAGAGAGAAGTCTGTGGAGGGGACAGCTTGAACTATGTGGAGTAGGCAATGAGAGCCAGTGGAGGGGACAATGAGAGCTATGTGGAGGGGGCAATGAGAGTTGTATAGAGGGGGCAATGTGCTATGTGAAGGAAGCAGTGAAAACTATAGAGGGAGCAATGTGCTATGTGAAGGAAGCAGTGAAAACTATAGAGGGAGCAATGTGGAATTAATGTCACAAATGTTTACATGTTTATAAATTCATACTTCTGCAAAGTGGTACTTGACCTATTGCCATAGTCGCTATATGGTACTCGTCAAAAAAAGGTTGAGAACTCCTGGTATACACCAACTAGCTATGTATGGTTTATGATTGCTTTAAATAGGTTGACACCTACTTATTTGTGTATTGATGTTTATTGTTTTTTTTTAACCCTCACAACTAAGGCAAGTATCAAAAATATGTTTAATTATTTAGTTTAACTTCTGCATTGCTCTTTCTTCAATTTGTGCAGGTGGTTTCCCCTCTTATGGAGGCAGTGCTAGGTGAGACTACAATTACAGTGACTGAGGAGAAGGTCAGCATCATAGAGCTCCAGGCACAGCTGATCTCAGGACTCTCTCTTTCTCTCCATGCCAGCCCAGGGAATAGTCACACTATAATAGCAAAGACAACTGCCCAGCATATATTAAAATATCCAAAACAGGTGAGTAAATATACCCCCTTTATTATTGGGTCTTCTTCAGTTCTAGAGAACCAAACATAGTGCAGGGAAATATTAGGCAGCCACAGAGCCTAAATGGCTTATAGCATTTGTGGTCACCAGTCAATTAAGTCATTACAAATATAACATAATTTACAGTTTAATTTTTATCTATCTTGCTAAGGCTGTAGCACAATAAACATTTACCTTGTGTGTTGCTATTTTTGATTTAGTTGGACTTTTGGCAGAACTTTCACATGTGCCTTACCTGCCATTCTGACCTTTTCGCACTCCATCTATCAGATCTCCCTACACACCAAGCAGACCTCCCCACATGCCTATCAGACCTGATCTCCCCACATGCCTATCAGACCTGATCTCCCCATATGCCTATCAGACCTGACCTCCCCACATGCCTATTAGATCTGACCTCCCCACATGCCTATCAGACCTGACCTCCCCGCATGCCTATCAGACCTGATCTCCCCACATGCCTATCAGACCTGACCTCCCCACATGCCTATTAGATCTGACCTCCCCACATGCCTATCAGACCTGACTTCCCGACATGCCTATCAGACCTGATCTCCCCACATGCCTATCAGACCTGACCTCCCCACATGCTTATTAGATCTGACCTCCCCACAAGCCTATCAGACCTGACCTCCCCACATGCCTATCAGACCTGACCTCCGCACATGCCTATCAGACCTGATCTCCCCACATGCCTATCAGACCTGACCTCCCCACATGCCTATCAGACCTGATCTCCCCACATGCCTATCAGACCTGACCTCCCCACATGCCTATTAGACCTGACCTCCCCACATGCCTATTAGACTTGACCTCCCCACATGCCTATCAGACCTGACCTCCCCACATGCCTATTAGACCTGACCTCCTCACATGCTCATCAGACCTATCCGTGTGCCTCTCATACACCCCCCCCAATATGCCTTCTCACAGCTTCCATACTTAACTTGCTGCTGGATCCCATACAGAAAGGACGGTGGTCACACTGCACTCCTTCCTCCTACTCCACTAGTATGCTACGTGACCTTTTTGTTTTTGCAGAGGTCATGTGACACGGAGGTCAGTTTTACAACAAAGTAAAAATAATCAGATTGGCAACAGACAGCTAGGGTCCAAAACACTATTCCCTACTCTCTGCCAGGAGCTACATTTACAAGTACAAAGTCTTCGGTTAGCCGACACTAGTTTATAGCCTGAGAAGGGAATCGGTATGATGGTTCAAATCACGACAGGGGAACGGTAAGTAATGTTCCCCTGTCCTATTTACCCCCTAACCCTCCTTTCCTGTACCCTAATACTAACCTTCCCTACCCCGCACCCTAACTTTAACCCTCCTGGTAAGTGCCTAAACCTAAACCTCCCCCTTTAGTGCCTAACCCTAACTCCCCCTCCTAGGTGCCTAACCCTAACCACCCCTGCCCGGAGCCTAACCCTAACCTCCCCCCTGCCCAGAGCCTAACGCTGACTCCCCCCGGGGTGCCTAAACCTAAGTCCAGCAGCTGATACTCACCTTTCATGGTGTACTTACGATCAGGATGCCGTCTGTCAGGATCCCGATGTCGGCATCCTGGGTCATGTCGGGATTTCGGCCCCGGTGTTGTCTCGGCGTTCGGGATTCCGATACCGGGTTTCCGGCAGACGGCATCCCACTTGTCGGGATCCTCACCACATCCCCTGAGAAGATCAATAACCTAAAGTAATGATGTCAAAGGTGAATTTAGACAATTTGACCTTTAGGGTTGTACAGTACGTTGACCATGAGTTCCTACTCAAAACACAAGTTTTGTCTATATGTTGATCATTACAATCAATACTGACAGTAAAGTACTCGTAATGATCTACAGTATTGAGCACTGTTTTGAGGTCTATTTACAATGTAAAAATACACCAGTAGTGGTATAAAAAAAGGCAACACTGAGGTCAAATGTCAGTATATCAATAACATTTTTTCATTAGTTTTGTGCAATACAGCTGTGTTATGGTACTATTTTATAGTACAAATATATTATGTACATACGACTATAGTTGCTGTGGCATACATACCTGCTTTTAATTGAAGATAAATAGCTAAGAGGATTTTATTTTATTTTATTATTAATAGTCACATCTACCTTTAATAGCTCGGTGGAACAAAAATGAATCAGTCTACGTTTAGGGTGTAGCATTTGTCTGCACTGATCTATTGATCATTGCTTTGTTGTCTATTTACATGTAAATATTATGTAGAAGGCGATTGCCTTCTACATAATATTCTAGGAACATATAATGCTTTCAAATCCAGTCCTCGGGACACACTAACAGTGCATGTTTTCCATATGTTTTTGCTAGAGCACAGGTGTATTCATTACTGACTGACACATTTTAAAAGATCCACATGTGGTTCTAAGAATTTCACTTGTGTTTCTGTGAGGAGACCTGGAAAACATGCACTGTTAGTATTTTCCAAGGACTGGATTTGAGAGGCAGCGATATAAGGAAAGCTGTTTAGAATAAGCAGCAGTGCACCTGTACCGTAGCTTTGTAAGTGCTGATATACAATACGTTTATATTTTGAAGTGTGGATAAAAGGGAAGAGCCAGTCCCAGTGAAGGAGTCAAACAATCCAATATTAAAGGTCATTCAAAACACTATAAAGATAAATTAGTTCTAAGAAAATAGTTCCACAAAATCCCGGGTCTGACCTGGGATTTGGAACACGGTTCCAAGCCGGATCAGACCTGGGATTTTCCCCCCTTCCCGGGTCGGCGCCGTTCACACAGCACGCGAGTGCAATGCCGGCGCTTGGAGATCATTTCATCATTAAGCGCCGGAAACTCCCGCTCTCCCCTGAATGCCAGGAGTGGAGTGGCAACCAGAGGAGAGTGCCCTTTGGCTTGGGCTGCCTGATATCACACCTGTCACCGTGGACACGGACAGGGAGAGATTACAGCCTCCCCTTATGAAGCAGGGACGGGGTAAGAACTTCAACGATCCGGACCATACGGGGAGGCAGTAATCTCTTCCTCCCCAGTGACAGCTGTTACAGACAGCTTCTGAATTTATCCAATCAGCATGCTGTAAACGGGTTCCGGGTCGGATGACCCAGGTTACCTCTTTACACTGAGCGAGACCCAGGTTTTATCCGTGTAGAACCCATGCCTAGTCAATCGACCTGGGATTTTTTCCTAGGACCCTTTTCCACTGAGCCGCGACCCGGGTTGACATGGCAATAACCCATTTTTTTGCGGCACTGGAAAAGGGGTATTAAAGTACTTCAAAGTTAAATTAAATGGTGGTACAGTATACAATAAAGATTACTGGTCATGTATTCCATTTTTTATATGTGCCAGATACTGCTAATTAAAGATATGATGGGTAGTTCCAGGGTTTTCCATGAGCTGCAAGCTAGCAATTTCCTGCATTTAGTAAGTGTATAGCATGTTTAGAAGTCTGGCGATTGGTGTTAGTTGTTGAAAGAGGAAACAAGAAGAATTTAAGATGATCAGGGGTCTGGGTACCTCTGGTGAGGTGACCTCTGTGGTTAGTAAACTTGTGTTGGAAAGTTTAAGACATTCCACCTTACAGTGTTGCGTTTTTTGTTTTTTTTTCAAAGCAGCCCTTTCGAGGTCTGTGGTGTAACTGTGCTTTAAGACTGACAGGGGCATTATAACACCTTAAGTATATCTTAAAAATGTTTTATTTCCAAACTTTGCTTTCCAGTTAGACTTATGGGATTCCTTGTGTGGTATTTGATGGCTATAATAGGTTAGAATACCAACACCTGCCGGTAAGTATCCTAACCTTCTTTACCACTACCGTCAACCTAACCCTCCCTCCTCACAGCCTAAACCTAACCCTCCCCTCCTGCAGTCTAAACCTAACCTTCTTCCCCCGTAGATTAACCCTAACCCTCCCTCCCCGCAGCCTAAACCTAACCGTCCCCCTAACGACTAACCCTCCCCCTAATTCCAATACTTACCATTGGGATGTCAATGGTCGGGATGTCGGCGCCAGGATTCTTACTGGTGTCGGGATTCCAGTGCTGGCATTCTAAGCACCAGCATCCCGACCACTGGGATGTCAACTACATCCCAATCTATCACACCATCAAAGTTGAGAAATCCATAGCAACCAGACAGATCTAGCCATCAGTTTAACGGATGTACTCAGATGTACTTGGGGTTGTACCAAAGTGGGGATAATGGAAAAGGTGAAGGGTCTAATACATATTGTATATTGCATTGTGAGGCGATTACCAGATATTCTCTAATAACAGTAAAGCTATTGCACTTGCTAATAAAGAGGATGATGTATGGGATCAGAGAATAGTTTATTGTCATCGCTACAGTATGTCCATCCAGACTTTGATGTGGGGAGACGAGTGCCAGTAAATACATTGGAATACCTGAGATGTCATGTAGCAAAATTTTAAATTATACATTTTTAATTTGCGATGTTACTTATTTATATTCAAAGATCTGCTGAGGTTTGTGCATTTGCTTGTGTATAATATATAAATGGAACATAAAATTATGCATATACAAACATATTAGATAAGGTATCGAATAAATAATTGTATCAATGTATGCAGCAGATTATAAAGCTCAATATAAGTTTATCATATTTAGATCCAGCTATTTTTATCTAAATTGTTCAATTTAAAGCTTATTTATAATAAGACTTTTCCACAGTATTAAAATGACTTGTGTGTATGGGCAGTTTAAGGATTACTGGGTATGGGAGAATATGGCCGTTATTGCTCAGAGTAATCTGCCCTAATTTACAGCTACTGTACGTACTCATATCTTATAGTAAAATATAATTTGGAGAAGACAACTCCCAACATTATTTCCCCTATTATTTGTGAAGCTGTACTTTCGTATATACAGTATAGTTCCTGAAAGTGTTTCACAGACAACTGTAATGTTTTTTTTTCTCCCAAAAGTTTAACTGTGTTCTTCAGGACACTGAGGGCCTGATTCAGACCCGGTCGCTCTGACAGAGCGCTCGCTCTGAATCAGGGCCGGGTTTTTTTTTTTTAGAACGGCCTCCTGGCCACTCGCATAGCTGTGGGTGACCACCCACAGCTACAGCGAGCGGCCATGATGATGGTCTTGATGGTTAAGACCATCGCAACCATCGGGCTTGCGGCAAGACCCTTGTGGTAGGGTCTCGTGGCCGCAAGCCCCATAGAGATTTCGGCTCTAACAGAGCCGGAATCTCTCCACTGACATCACTTGTGATGTCAGTGGGGCCGCCCCCAAACGACAGGCGTTCTCATGGGAACGCCTTCGTTTGGGCAGCCACCCCCCCGGCCCGCCCACCAAAGGGGGCGAGCTGTCACTCAACATCGACAGCTCGCCCCCTTTGTTGCAAGACCCGGAGCGACGGAATGCCCGTCGCTATCCGGGTCTTGCGCATGCGCACGATGGAGCAGGCTCCGTCGTGCGCATGCGCACTGGCCCACCATCGACCCGGTTGCAAGCGCACAGCGCTTGCGACTGGGTCTGAATCAGGCCCTGAGTTCCACCTTATAAGGTGCGTGGTCATGTATCACTGAGGACCTATTGTAGTGTATGTAGCGTTGCTGAATTTCTATGCTGCCCTATAGGCCAGATTGGTCAGAAAACACCCATGCATTGCTGCAGACACCTGCTTTGCCGAGGGCACTAAGCATAACACATCTCCCAACGGTGTAGACAAAAGTCTTGGCTGCCCAAATGGCAGGACAGTACCCTATTATCAGGATGGTGCTGCCTAAACTGAGGACATTTGGGAGGTACAGTATGCGATAATGGGCGCAGTGCTATAAGGGACGTCACAGAAAAAATGTAAAGATTGTTGGGCTGGTTCTGAGTCGTGCAACACTTTGAACTAATACACGTCTGTCTTTCCGTGAAATTGAGCATTTCGGGCGGCTACTGAGTGGAACATGTGAGCACACGGAACAGCCCTGTCTTATGGGAGAACCATGGGAGCGTTGTGGACGTCTATCAAAACATCTGTGCAATTCTGTAATTCAAGTCCAGCATATGGGGCAGGGAAGCCTGTTTCTGATGCATCTCTTGCATCTAGTATGGTGCTGGTGCCAGTGCAGATACTAATGATGCAGATACTAATCATTAGTATCAGTGCAGATACTAGTGATTACGGTTGCAGCGTTTGGCATAAAATCAGTGGGCAACACGGCTTCCTGCTTGGAGATGCACAAGCGTAAAATAATAAATCTGGCTGCCCACAAATAGTGGGGTCTATGTACTAAGCCTTGGAAAGAGATAAAATGGATAGAGATAAAGTACAACTAAACAGCTCCTAACTGTCATTTTTCAAACACAGCCTGTAAAATGTCAGCTAGGAGCAGATTGGTTGGTACTTTATCTCGCTCCACTTCATTTCTCTCCAAGGCTTAGTAGTACATAGACCCCTCAGTTCCTTTATATTCGACTCAGAATCAACCCGTTTGTGTGAGGGGGAGAGTGCAGCAGCATGTGATTGGTTAGGGTCAGCAGCTTCTGTGGCCCATCCCCATAAGCAAATTACCTTGAACTCTTCTTTGTATGACAGCTATTGTTATTTCAGATCAGAAAAACGTTTATTTTGGTTTCTGCATTTTTAGGTTATTAAATTACAGATGAAATATAGGCTGAAAAAGTCAGACCTAGAACCAATAGAAATAGAAAGCAGTATCATGTAATTTAGGAGCAAAAAGTATCAATAGAAAACCCTCACTGCTGAGATATTTCAATTTTACAGCAACTATTGTTATTTATTTAGACGTTTCTTAAATAAATTAAGTAGCTTCTTATGGTAAAACTTATTTTTTTCTTTTTCCTTTTTTTTTTTTACCTTGTACATCATATTCCTGGGAGGTGAGAGGTAAATTTCCATATAATACATGGCAGCTAGAAAGATAAAGATGTGGCTGGAACGAGTATGTTGCCAACATGCTCGTATTAGCCAAGAAGTTCCCTTTTTTAGGACAAATTAATCTTATCTTGTACAAGACACCATCTGTTCCAGCTCCCGGCTGACTGGTTCAAAGTTAAAAAAGAAATAATCTGTGCGCTGCCGCACAACAGCTACACATATATTACGTGGCGGCAACACTTCTAGCCTTGCGTGGTGCACAAGTATCCATTAGGGATTCAGATAAAGAAGCATGTTTGGAGGTTAGAGGTGTCTGCTGTGACACTGCAGCTTTCAGCTGGCGGAGAGATAAGTGTGTGCTATATTATTGATACTAAGATTATTGCCGTCTGACTGAGATAGGACATGTAAACCGAGGCCAGAGAAAGCAGTACTGACGTGCCAGGAAAGACCTTAGCTACATTCAGAGCTGCTAAGATAGTATAATTATGAAAAATTAAAATGTTCATTTTTGGAAGGGATGGTGAAGAAAAACATAGTTACACAAAAAAATGGATTCATTAATATATTTGTAATCAGTTTTATTTTTCCACTATATAATCCTCTGTAAAAATACACACATAAGTTGAACATGTATGGACTCCGGTTTTAAAATATAAAATGAATATGTGAAAATTGTAAGAGAACATTTTATTTGTATTGCATTTTTTTTAAACGATTGGATATTTTTATATTATTGTGAGATGTACAACACCTTAGAATTTGTTTCAGGTTTTACTTATGTTTTAATTTATAATTAGTAAGGGTAATGGCAGGACAGTCAGTTTTAGGAAGATTAGTTCTAATTAGACTTTCCTTTTTTTTATAGGAAGCTCTGATGAATCTATGGCTCACATTCAGTGATGGAACCTCAGCGCCATTGACACTCTATGATCCAAAGGATTACACATTGGTTCTGACTAGCTTGGATGAACGAGTTGTGTCTATAAGTCCAGAACGGGCATTTCCTCTTGTGATAGCTGGAGAGGAGCAAGGAAAAGGGTCTCTGCTGAGAGCAGAAATGATAATAAATGAAAGCTGCCAAAAAACTAAGCGGAAGAGTGTACTTTCCACAGCAACAGCTCTAGTTAATGTTGTTTTCGGCACAAATGAACTAGCAGGTGAAGGCGAACATGGAAAATTAGTGACTGACATTCCTCCACATTTCCCTGTGCAAGAAAACAAGGAGATTTCAGGAACAACATCTATGATAACTCTATCCACACTGGTTGAAGAGCACAGTTCACATGGTCCAGGAGAATATCCATTACCACTTCCTACTGTGTATCCCCAGCTAACACGAGGACTTACAGACCTAGAGATTGGAATGTATGCTCTCCTTGGAGTGTTCTGCCTTGCCATACTGGTCTTCCTCATAAATTGTATTGTCTTTGTTCTAAAATATAGACATAAAAGGGTTCCACCAGAGGGCCAGGCTAATCCTGATCATTCCCATCACTGGGTTTTCCTAGGAAATGGACAGCCTCTTAGGGCTCGAGGAGAATTATCACCACAACCTGAAAGTCCTGGCAACCCTTTGGAAGCTGGAACTCTGCCACCACATCATTCTTCCTGCTGTAGAGGGGAGGCAAGAGGAAGTAGCAGCAACAGCAGTTCACAGGCAAGTGTGCAAAGCCAATCTCATGGACGTGGAGATGGTTCCTCTGGTGGTGGGGGTTCAAGTAGGGAACCAAGTGAGGACCCACTAAGTTCTTCTCCAACATCCAAGCGAAAGAGAGTGAAATTTACTACTTTTACTAGTTTGCCTAGTGAAGGTAGTGTTTATGATGCAGTACCAGGTTCAGAGGAGTGTGATCTTGAATGGGTATGCCGAGATATGGGACTAAGAGACCCACAGGACCTCAAAGACTATATCAGGAGGGTCAGAGATATGGCATAACCTTAGGATTTGGTGGGCTGTTGTAATGGACAAGGTGAGCAAACTTGCACCCATTAGATCTGTTGTTTTCTCAAAAACACAGGAAATGGGATACTGTTTCTCTTTTATGTCTCTATATTAATGTATTCAAACCCATACACTGCCACTCACCTATTTTCCTGCCTCCATTTCAAGAGTCATTCACTTAAGACATTGGCTTATCCGTCTTTCTCTTCTTCGCTTTTATCCAAAACATGTGCACATTTGGCCAAGATGGAGGAGCATGTTGTCTACCTATGTCTCTGTATTCTGTGGGATGGAGAGAAAAAAGCATTATTTAGCCTCCATCAAACCAAACCACTAAATATATTCCATACTTAGATATATACCATCCTTGTACTGGATTCCAAAAGAAAAGATGAAGACCAACCAAACAGAACTGGTTCTTTGTGAATTACAAAAACAAACAAAAACTTTGTTGGTTTTCTGCAACATTTCATATTTCAAAATGATCACAGAAAAATGATAAGTGGCCATGATGAGGAAATCCTAATGAATACAATAGAATATATAAAAGTCATGGGGCAAAATGCATCATGCCAAGCCATGCCCAATTAAAACCAAAAAGAAGTGAAATTTAGAAAAACAAGGCAAAGCGTTGGATTCTGTGTCGCAAATATATTTTAAAATGAGGAATTCCATAATTCCTATAATACTAACACAAAACCTGCAGATCGTTTTCAGTACAACTAAATGAATGTGTTTAGCAAACATGGGAATGCTCAAAAGCAACATATTAAAATAGCACTTCAATTGTGACAAGATTTTTCTCAGGGGATTTGAGCAGTTAATGCAGTTATACATTGCTAATATGGGTGATGCCAGGCTGTGGCAAAAAGACAGGAGAAGTAGCCATCTCTGAAATGGTGGATGAACTGAAAAGGCCAGCCACTGAGTAATGAAAAAGAAATATATACTTAAAGTAAACGGCTTCGGGGATCAAGACATGGAATGGAGAATGCAACTTGATGGTCCTGACACATGCTTACAAACCCAGTATACAGTATTTAATGTTTATTTGGCCAATATGATAAGTGCCAGTTCATTCTAATTGTCATGTCACCACAGAAATTGATTCAGCTTAATTGTAGGAAAACTAATCTTTTCCTTTAAAAAAAATACTTAGAGCTAGCTAATCCATTCAAAAATGAATCCTTGATTCTATGAGTCAGTGTTTCACTCGTGTGACGTTCAGTCTGAAGAGTTCTTGTATTAGGATGTCTTCAAACAAAACCATATACCTTATATATGTATCTTTATTTTATTATATACAAACATGCATTTATTTCCTCATTTCAGTTTTCCAGAATGGGATTTATATATTTTCAGAATAATAAGGCATTAATTTTCTGCAGAAACCTTAACACTATAGGAATATTGCCTTTTTTATTTGATTTATATATATATATTTTGTTTTTGTTATTTGGAAGAAAAGCATTGAGTGTAATGGCAGAAGAACACTCACCTGTGTTAATGGAAGCTACAGACGCCATCTAGTATGGAGGACAATGCACATCTGCTAAAACCAGGGGACAAATTTATAAGCGTACTTTATTCCTAAGCAGAATGAATAGGTGCATATAGAACGATCTTCTTATATAAGACATGTATGTCTTGAATTTAACCACCATTTATGTCAAATTTTTTCCTAAAGAAAATCATGGAAGAATAAAATTTGGCAGTGCACCAAAGTCATGTGTGTTTTTGTTCTTTTCACCCCTATTCTACAGTATTTGTATTGTATCAATATACCTATATTTTATGTCTTAATGACTGTATACAATATTTAAATTCTATTTTTTTAATTAAATTAAATAACAGGGAAGAGGTAGAAGAGGCAGACTAAGGATTCCTAATCACTGCAATTTTTTGGTGTTCCAAGCTATGCAATAGGAATATATAACAAAAATATATGGAAATAAGACATATTGTGGCTCATGCATAGTTGAACGTACATCAAAGTGTATATTGTAAATTTGTTCCGCTCATCTTCCAAAAATGGGTGCAGGCAACTGTGGGCGATGCACATGCATTCTGATTGCATCTAAGCGTAAGACCCAAGAGGTGCAACTGGGTTGTAACAGGGTTTTCACACATACGCAGAGTTCAGTGAAATGTGTCCCATGCAGTCCTGGATGTCAGTGAAAATACACCTGTATAAAGGCATCTATCATAGGTACACGCTGATGATGATGACTAGTAGCAAACCATTACAAATGTAGATCATTTTGCATCCCCAGATGCGTAAAATGCTGCATATTGGCGAATTTACTCATTTTTCTGTTCACAATTTTTTGGAACAAAAATAGACCCAATTTACTTGAAAACTGTGCATCAGGCCTATTATCTAGAGGAGTACTCAGTTGATTGCACTGTTCACACTTGCCACCCTGGGAAAACTAGATAATGACCATCAGTATTCACTACAGTATTTACATTACAGGCTACTATGTATCCAGAAAGACCTGTCCATAGCTTGCAAATATCCAGTGGTAAAATGGCCAAAATTACTCAGTTCCTTGATTAATCGAGCAACAGCATAATTTATCAAAATCACCCCCCCAAACTTTACAGTACTGCCTCTCTCAGTCACCATACTGGACTGAGGAAGGACTACACACAGGTACTCTTAATAAACATGCACATTACTATAGTCAGTATTTGCTTAGAAAGTTATTATTATTATAAAATGAGCGTAAGAAGAGCATGAACTTAAGCATAATACTGCACATAAGATGTAATAAGTCAGATATATAACAAACAAGTGTTGTATACAACATACTGTACAAGACTCAATATGCAAGATGCCCAGGTGGATGAAACTGGAGCAAACAAGAAGAGAGGAGGAACTTTCTCCTGAGAGTTGATATTGTATGGGTTGGAGCAAATATAAACGATAGCCTTTGCTTGTAATATTATGCAAACTAGATTTATTCATTATTTATTTTGACAAATTTGAAGTACTACTCTATTGAAGTTTATAGGGAAACATATCAATCTTGATAGAGAAGCAACACTGTGTTAAATTATCAGTGTATTTAAGCAGCATTCTAATATATTAGTCTATGTTACAGAAGAAGTTTATGTACTAAAAGGGATGGCTCTGCATATTTTTTTTGCCTCTCTGCTCACCTGGGTGTCGAGACCCATTCCAAGAGCTGTAAGTAGGCACCACATAGTGTTATATGATTTATAAAAACTACTGTAAGTAAGCACTGCAAAGGAAGTAAGCACTTCAATTAAATTATACTCCATGACCATGGCTGTTATTAGAAATTACTGGGCCACCCTATAGCAATATAGTAAAGGGACTCCCATCAAAAGCTAAAATTCCATACAGGCTCAAGTCACTAGCACCCACAAAATGTTACCCTAATATCTTCAATCCATATATTGTTCATCCTGAACTATAAATATATTCATATTCTCCAATTTAGTTGTCAAATCTGTTTGCAGTCTACTGTATATCAATATGCACAAGAAGACACTCTTGAAGATACATGTTTTCTGTACATCCGGGACTCACTATGTTGTTGCGCTCCATAGTATTCACATTCACTGTATTACATCTTCCTTGTACCTTCAGCTAAATCTACCTTATGTACTAATATTTTGTGAATATAATACTGTATATATAATTTATTTATATAAATACAGTGCCTTGCAAAAGTATTTACACCCATTTTTCATGTTTTGTTGCCTCACAACTTGGAATTAATATGGATTGTTTGAAGGTGTGCAGCATTTCATTCACAGAACATGCCTATAACTGTGAAGTTGTGTTTTTTTATATTGTGAATCAAACAACATTTAGGACAACATAACAGAAAACATCAGCGTGCATAACTATTCACCCCCTCAAGTCAGTACTTTGTTGAGCCACCTATTGCGGCAATTACAGCTGCAAGTCGCTTTGGATAAGTCTCTATGAGCTTTCCACATCTTGCCCCTGGGATTTTTGCCCATTCCTCAAGGCAAAACTGCTCCAGATCCTTCATGTTGGACGGTTTCTGCTTGTGAACAGCAATCTTCAAGTCTGACCACAGATTCTCAATTGGATTGAGATCTGGGCTTTGACTAGGCCATTCCAACACATTTAAATGTTTCCCCTTAAGCCACTCGAGTGTTGCTTTAGCAGTATGCTTCGGGTCATTGTCCTGCTGGAAGCTGAACCTCTGTCCCAGTCTCAAATCACAGGCAGACTGAAACAGGTTTTGCTCAAGAATATCCCTGTAATTAGCACCATCCATCTTTCCTTCAACTCAAATCAGTTTCCCAGTCCCTGCTGCTGAAAAACATCCCCACAGCATGATGCTGCCACCACCATGTTTCACTGTGGGGATGGTGTTCTTGGGGTGATAGGATGTGTTTGGTTTGTGCCAGACATAGCGTTTTCCTTGGTCGCCGAAAAGTTCAATTTTAGTCTCATCTGGCCAGAGCACCTTCCTCCATACATTTGGGAAGTCGCCCACATGCCTTTTGGCAAACTCAAATCGTGTCTTCTTATTTTTATCACTAAGTAATGGCTTTTTTCTGGCCACTCTTCCATAAAGCCCAGCGCTATGGAGTGTACGGCTTATTGTGGTCACATACACAGATAGACTAGTCTCTGCTGTGGAAATCTGCAGCTCCTTCAGGGTTACCTTTGGTCTCTGTGCTGCCTCTCTGATTAATGCCCTCCTTGCCAGGTCTGTGAGTTTTGGTGGGCGGCCCTCTCTTGGCAGGTTTGTTGTGGTACCGTTCTTTCCAACCCAGAATTGTACTTCTCAAAAACTTTGTCCCTGACTTGTTTGGAGAGCTCCATGGTCTTCATGGTGTGATGCCTCTTGCTTAGTGGTGTTGCATCCTCTGGGGCCTTTCAGAAAAGGTGTGTTTACACTGACAGATCATGTGACACTTAGATTTCACACAGGTGGACTTCATTTTACTAATTATGTGACTTCTAAAGGTAATTGGTTGCACCAGAACTTTTGAGGGGCTTCATAGCAAAGGGGGTGATTACATATGCACATGCCAATTTTCAGAATTTTATAAATAGATTCTTTTTTTATACATATTTTTCTCATTTCACTTCACCAAAGTAGACTATTTTGTGCAGATCCATCACACAAAATTAAGATTAAAAAAATAAAATAAATTACAGATTGTAATGTAATAAAAAAGGTTAAAAGCCAAGGGGGTGAATACTTTTGCAAGGTAATGTGTGTGTATATATATATATATATATATATATATATATATATATATATAATTATATATATTTGATGCTTTTTTTCAGGAGTTTATTTGTTCTTTAGCACTACTTCTCATTTGTTATGCTGTGCACTACACCGTTATTTGGGTGAATCTTTTTTTATGTTTTCTTTTGGTGATAAAATAGTAGTCTTTAATTTTTATTTTATTTTATTTGATATACTGTTGTCACATTGAATTACTGTGTTTCTCCTTTTTAAATAACCTTTATGTGGCTTAGAAATGATGTCTTCTAGTAGACAGGGAAACTTTGCCTGAGAGGTTAAAAAGTTGATTAGGGTTGAGAGATAGTGTATATCATTGAATTTCTTTTAGCAAAGATAAGATTTTGGCTTGTTTCCTTGCAGGGCGAAATTATTCATCTTTTTTTTATTATAAAAGATATTTATTCTCTTTAAAACAGTGGTACAGGGTCAATCCTATTTCCTTTAGATAAAAGGCATGAAATAAAATATTTTCCATGTTATTTTTTATTGATTTAATTAATATCCCCATCGGTGACATTCTTATGTAGTGTTTCATACTGTTAGTTCATTTGGAGAGATTTCATTTTCTAAATATTTAAACAATACATAGGGTAGTGTAAGTGATAGTTGATGACCAAATCGTAGAAGTATTTTCTCACAATTTCAAATAATTAGCACTCATATTAAATAACCAAAGCGGCGTCACTTACTTTGCTAACACCTGGTGCGGCTGTTAGGAGAGTGCGACTCTTCCTCATGCACAATGGTGTCTGGCCTCACTCCACGAAGGGGGCGTGACATTCATGGCAAACAGTGGGCTTAACCAGCACTCCAACAGCTGCTGGCACAGTCCACAACCTCTCCTTTGCCTCTCTCTCTCATTGTGGCTGCTCGATGACACTATCTGACAGAGTGACAACAAAATAGCAGAGTAGCTCTGCTGTTTTGGTGTCATCCCTTCAGATGGTGTTACCGCTGCGGTCCGCACCACCCGTACCCCCCTAGTGACCCCAGTGAATAACCGCATTACTCTAATCCTTTGTAACAGCCGCATGACCATGAAAATTCATAGAAATGATCATCACATCAGCATGCACTTTTTGCATGGTAATGGCACTCTGAGTATCCAATTCCAGCCTACCCCTAACAGAATAGTAATTACTACAAAACAATGAATATATAAACACAATTATGCATTTTATTAATATAGACTTTTCTTACGCTGAGTTTCCTTGTCCTTACAGTTGTCATAGCGTCCATACCTTTTGTCCAGCATTTCCTTTCCTCTAATTCAGTAGTTACCAAACTTTTTTCTGCCTTGACACACTGAAGAGCATACCTCCCAACCAGTGCTTAAAGTGGTCCTAGAACAGTGGTGGAATTCACCCCTTTTTCAATAAAGACACAGCGCATGCCAAAAAATGGGGCGTGGTCTCAAAAGAAAAGGGCATGGTCACACAATAGTATTCCCAATTAAAATGACACCACACAGTAGCACAATTGTATCCACAATACACTGCACATAGTGCCCCTGATTCACATTATACTACATAGTAGTGTCCCTAATTCATGTTATGACATACAGTAGTATCTCTGTTACATAATGCCCACAGTTGTGCCCCTTATACACAATGCCCACAGTAGTAGTGACCCTAATACACAATGCTGACAGTAGTAGTGCCCCTTATGCAATGCCCACAGCGGTAGTGCAATACCCCCCATAGTCCTCCCTTATACAGTGCCCACAGTGGTAGTGCCAGTTATGTAGTGCCCACAGGAGTGCTGCCCCTTATGCAAGGTGCCCCCAGTAGTAAATAATGCCACTGTAGTAATGCCCTTGTAGTAATGCTCCCTTTAGTAGTGCTGCATACACACAAAAAAACCCACAATACTTACCTTAAGCCCCGCTCCTGTGTCCGCGCCCATTTGACAGGCTGCTCCTTGGAACTATGGTTCCCATAGTGCACCCAGCTCAGGAGTAAACTCCAGTCTCCGGCTGCCACTGTCGCTGTGGGGAAGAATCCAGGCACATGCTGGTAACCTGGCAAATGGAGCCTCCCTGCGGCGCTGGGCTGAGGTGAGCCAGAGGAGGCTGAACTGGTTCCATCTCCAAATAGAAGTGACGGGATGCAGTTGCGCCCCGTTCCGGCCCACTTTAACCCCTGCTCCCAACATTTTAAAATTCAAAACTGGGACAGGGGGCTTGGCCTTGTGCCTGAGAATCCACTCGTCCTTGTGTGTGAAGTTTTCCCAAGTTTCTTGTCACGCTGTGGGCTTGTCGAGCATTCCGAGATCTGCTGGGCTGCCCCAGCCTCTCACAGCACAGTCTGGATGATGCACGTCATCCATTCACCACTGCTCTGCTATGCAGACAGAGCAGCTGGTGACAGAGTGTCTTCCCTAACCTCCCCGCACCTGTGGGACATTGTGGCCCGCAGGTGGAACAGTGCCTGAAAAGCGGGACTGTCCTGCTGAAATCAGGATGGTTGGGGTGTATGGAAGTATGACATCCACATACTGTATGTGACACATAATTTAAAACATTGAAAAATATATGTGAATTAACTTTATTGTACCCAAAGTACACACTCCCTGCAATTTTCTGCATATCAAACATGCCTTTTCCCCCCTTCCCTTTCTCTGTAGCAATTGTAATTTACTTGTCTTAGGACCCCTTCCCTCTTCATATCCTGTTAGTCAGGGGCATATTTAGAGAGGAGGGGGCCCGTGTTCACTCACCGTCCGGGGCCCCCTCCTCTCTCTCCGGTGGCCGCGGCATACTGACAGTTTCAGTAGACTCTTGGCACTAGTCTGTGCCTGGAGTCTACTGCACATGTGCAGAATGCAGGGAAAGTGGCCGCTGCAGCCATTTTCCCAGTGATTTCTCTACTGTGCATGCGCAGAATGCTGGGAAAGTGGCCTCTGCGCCCATTTTCCAGGCGTTCTGTGTAGCACCTCTCCAGCCTACATGAGAATTCGGAGGTAAGTATTAGGAAGTATGGGTGCAGGGTGTGCGGTGTGCCCTGCACACTCTGCACCTATTTTAGATATGTCCCTGTTTTTGGTCTACAGCTCTACCGAGTCTGCGGCTGCCTGCTTCTGGCTTCTCTCCGTGACAGACGTAATGATGCTGAGACGTCTGCACTGCTGCAGCTGCCTGCTTCCTGCGCAGTATCCAGTGGAGCAGGGGGGTAGAGCAGGAAAGCACACTCTCCTCTCTCTGTACTGGAGATTGCCTAGAGCACATCCTGGAGCAGGTGGGAGAGTAGGAAAGCATAGTCTCCTCTGCTTGCTCTGTTGATAGGCCTGAGCATGTCCTGCAGGTCCTGGCCTTTTTTTTGTCACCCCGTCATTGTGCGTGCCATATCAGAGACCAACTCGTGACACTCTAAGGTGTCGTGACACATAGTTTAAGATTCGCTGCTCTTATTATCTATCATTTTTCATAATGGCTCCATAATTTTCAGACCTCCAAAAATTAATTGGTAAGAAAGTAGAAATGAGCATACTCAAACAGCATTGGAACAGATGGGTAACCTCCATTTACTGGTATTTATTTAAAAAAAAAAATTCTAAAATTAAAATCAATTAAAAGTAGTTTAATTAGCAAATAAAGTTTTAGGGATTTAAATCCCACAGAATTGAAAATAAAGATAAACAAGAATAAATTAGGAGGATTACAAAGTTTCTGTATTATTTTTGAAAAGCTACTATAGCGAGCACCAAATTAAAGTACAGTTTAGCATTGCTCTCATATTATACTGGCAAAAGCAAACTACAGTTAAAAGAATAATAATTGCACATAAATTTCCAGGGTGTGGATTAACAGATAGACAGTAAAGAGGTCGATAGTGTCTAGATAAACACCAGATTTTAGACAGTCAATAGGTTGACTGGGACAAAAGGTCGACACACTAAAGTTCAACATGTAAGAAGGTCAACAGCTACAAATGGACGACAGGGTCAAAATGTCGACACAAAAATGGTCGATGTGTGATTTTTTAAAAATGTTTTTTAGCCCTAATCTTCACCCTAACCTTAACCCTTGGTGCCTAACCTTAACTCTCCCTCCTGGTGCCTAACCCTAACCATCGGGGTAGGTGCCTGACCCTAACCATCCCTTCTAGTGCCTAACACTAACCCTCCGGTAAGTGCCTTACACTAACCCTCCCTCCTGGTGCCTAACTCTAACCATCGGGGTAAGTGCCTAACCCTCCAGTAAATGCCTAACCCTTAAAAAAATAAAACAATCACATGACCATTTTTATGTAGACATTTTGATCCTGTCGACCATATGTACCTGTTGACCTTCTTGCATTTCAACCTTTAGTGTGTTGAACTTTTATCCCTGTTGACCTTTTGTCCCAGTTGACCTATTGACTGTCTAACATATGAGGCCAAGTGTAAAGGGTGAGTGTTTAGAAAATGTGAGAGTTTAGCAGTAAACTCTCACATTGGTTGAGTTTTATCTTCAAATTGGGAAAACATCTGGATGAGAGTTTAAATCGTGAGAGGTTTTTAGTCTAAAAACATGCGAGTTTGCATGTTCTCGGACTCTATTACATTGGCCAAGCTTAAAAAGCATGAGAGTTTACTACTAAACTCTCACATTTTCTAAACTCTCATCCTATTACATTTGGCCCCTGGTGTCTATCTAGACATTGTGAGGTTCTGAATTTGTTGTGGACCCGGGGTGGTGATAGGAGCAGACACAGGACCAGACTTAAATGAAAAAGTGGGGTTTTTAATAGGTGACTTAGAAGACATGGGAATGGCAAATGAAAAGTCCTGGTATAGCACTAAAGTGCACTTGATAACTGTAGTGGGGCTTAATGGGAAATGTTCAGATAGTGACAGGCAGGTACAGTCCAGTAAACAAGTATGGTGAGCTGAAACAGAATGCAGGTATGATGAGCTGTAACTGAATGCAGGAATGATGAGCTGTAATGAATGCAGGTATGGTGAGCTGTAACAAATGCAGGCTGAGGTAATTCAGTCCAGCTGGGAGTGAAGGGAGGCAAGGTGCAGGGAAACAGCAGGTTCAGGTACTCATGGAGGTAAAAGGTATGTGGATGGTGCAGGGTAAATCCAGCAGTTTGGAGCAGGCAAGGTTCAGGCTAGTAGTGTAACAGACAGGCAGGCAGGTAAGGCACAGGTACTCTCTCTCAGCCGCAGCTGAGAAACACGTTGCACTGGCAAAGGAAGGAAGGCTCTGGACCTTCCTAAATACTCAGTGCCGCACTGTGACTGGCTGGAATGAGCACATGACCTACCAGGATTGGACAGACGGAATCACATGGCCGCAGGCAAGATGGCGGCGCCCATGCCAACAGAACGGAAACACCGCCAGACCTCACCAGGCCTAGTGACAATGAGCCCGCACAGAACCATGCGCAGCCAATGCCCCTCGCCAAACACCAGCACCGCTGCCAGAGACCCCCCGCCATAACGACCTCACAGGTAATACCCGGTGACTACCATGCCGAGAAACCCTGGCCGTGACAGTACCCCCCATCCTTATGGGTGGCCTCAGGACACTCACCAGGCTTCTCCGGATGGGCAGCATGGAACCTCTTGATGAGTGCAGGAGCATGGACATCTCGGGCATCGGTCCAACAATGTTCTTCTGGGCCATAGTCCCTCCAGTACAGTAGGTACTGCAAATGTTTTCTGTGGAGACGGGAATCCAAGACCTGGGAGACCTCAAACTCTATGCCCCTTTCAGTCTGGACACGGGGAGAAGCAGGCAGGACTCTGTGGAATTTGTTTAGCACCAGGTGTTTCAACAGGGAGACATGAAAGGAATTGGGAATATTCAGATAAGGGGGTAGTTGAAGGCGATAAGCCACACGGGGTTAATGACTTCTATGATGGAGAAGGGCCCAATGAAGTGTGGAGCAAATTTCATGGATGGCACTTGAAGTCGTAGGTTCCGAGTGGTCTCCAACTTGCAAACTATTTTCCTACGCTTTTTATCAGCTTGAAATTTATAACGGGAGGACACATACTCCAGGTCAGTACGAACTTGAGACCAGATTGAAGCAAATTTCCGTACAGTGTCTTCTACAGCTGGGACATCAAAGACGGGCAGGGTTTGAAATTCAGGGACCCGAGTATGAAGGCCGTAGACCACTTGGAATGGTGTTTGGTTCTTGGAAGAGTAGTCGGAGGCGTTATGAGCAAATTCAGCCCATGGCAGCAATGCAGACCAATTGTCCTTGGAAGATGTCATAAAAATCCTTAGGAAGGTCTCAAGGTCTTGATTAACCCTCTCAGTGGAACCGTTGTTTTGCGGGTGATAAGCCTTAGAAAATTTTAGCTTTGCTTGCAATACAGAACATAAGGCTGTCCAAAATTTTGCTGTGAACTGAACACCATGGTCAGAGACTATCTCAGCTGGAAGACCATGGAGACGGAAAATATGTTGAACGAACAAGTGAGCCAGATCAGGGGCAGAAGTCACTTTCTTTAGTAGTATGTAATGGACCATTTTAGAGAATCGGTCTGCTACGACCCAGATGGTAGTGAACCCTTGAGAATTCGGCAGATCCGTGACGAAGTCCATGGAGAGATACGTCCATGGATGTGATGGAATAGGTAGTGGCAATAACTCACCAGCCGCTGCCTGATGTGAAGATTTATGCTGGGCACACGAAGAACATGAAGAAATAAATTCCGACACGTCTTCTTTCATGGATGGCCACCAATAGCCTCCTTTAAAAATTCTGAGGTCTTCCGGGTACCTGAGTGACCTGCAAAGTGAGAGGAATGAGCCCAGGTGAGGAGCTGCTTCCTTAACTCCAGGGCCACAAAGGAGTTCCCTGTAGGAGGCTGTAGCTGTAAGGTGGCGAAGACTCGACTCCAAAAGAGGGGTATTGTTGCAGAGTGAGATCATATCATTTAAATTGGTTGGAAGCTCACGGGTAATCAGATCATCTTTTAATCGGTCGGACAGACCATGCCAAAAGGCTGAGTGAGGGCCTCCTCATTCCACTTAAGCTCTGATGCCAAGATTTGAAACTGTACAGCATATTGGCTGACAGGACGGGTTCCTTGTCTCAGGGTCATGATGCTGGACGATGCTGACACTGTGCGTCCAGGTTCATCGAAAATCCTCCTGAATGAAAATACAAAGTCTGTATAGTTATCCAGCAGCGAGTCTGAACACTCCCAGAGTGGGGAGGCCCAATCCAGAGCCGAGCCGGTCAGGAAGGACACGATGTATGCCACTTTGGTTTTAGCAGTGGGGAAGTTATCATGCTGTAACATAAAGTGTATATCACACTGATTTAAAAAGCCACGACAGAGCTTAGGATTGCCGTCAAATTTGCTTGGCATGGGTAGATGTAGACGAGGGGATACCCTGGTCCCTGTATTACCAGACGCAGGAGGAGGTGAAGTTGCTGATACCCCAGGGGTGATTAACGAGGTTTGCAGAGTATCTTGGCGTTTAGACATCTCCTGTAGGAACTGGGCCATTTGATGTTGCATAGCTTCCAGGTTTTTCTAAACAACCAGCAATACAGCGAAATAAATCCACTCCAAACTCATGTTCCGTGGCCGGATCCATGGGGCCAGTGCAAACTGTGAGGTTCTGAATTTGTTGTGGACCCGGGGTGGTGATAGGAGCAGACACAGAAGCAGACTTAAATGAAAAAGTGGAGTTTTTAATAGGTGACTTAGAAGACATGGGAATGGCAAATGAAAAGTCCTGGTATAGCACTAAAGTGCACTTGATAACTGTAGTGGGGGTTAATGGAAAATGTCCAGATAGTGACAGGCAGGTACAGTCCAGTAAACAAGTATGGTGAGCTGAATCAGAATGCAGGTATGATGAGCTGTAACTGAATGCAGGAATGATGAGCTGTAACAAATGCAGGTATGGTGAGCTGTAACAAATGCAGGCTGAGGTAATTCAGTCCAGCTGGGAGTGATGGAGGCAAGGTGCAGGGAAACAGCAGGTTCAGGTACTCAGGCAGGTAAAAGGTATGTGAAGGGTGCAGGGTAAATCCAGCAGGTTGGAGCAGGCAAGGTTCAGGCTAGTAGTGTAACAGACGGGCAGGCAGGTAAGGCACAGCTACTCTCTCTCAGCTGCAGCTGAGAAACACGTTGCACTGGCAAAGGAAGGAAGGCTCTTGACCTTCCTAAATACTCAGTGCCGCACTGTGACTGGCTGGAATGAGCACATGACCTACCAGGATTGGACAGCCGGATTCACATGGCCGCAGGCAAGATGGCGGCACCCATGCCAACAGAACGGAAACACTGCCAGACCTCAGCAGGTCTAGTGACAATGTGCCCGCACAGAACCACGCACAGCCAATGCCCCTCGCCAAACACCAGCACCGCTGCCAGACACCCCCCGCCATAATGACCTCACATGTAATACCCGGTGACTACCATACCGAGAAACCCTGGCCGTGACAGACATTGTCGACTTTTTTACTGTTTATCTATAGTCCGGAAACCAAATTTCCAAGTATGCAGTGCGCATATCCCACTGTTAAACAATGCTAATAACACATACTGCATTTGTTTTTAAATGTCCTTACTATATGCGCTGTTGATCATTAACAGTCATTCATTTGAATGGCTGCTCAGATTGGTGTAGCCTTTTGCCCTTTCTTGATCAGTTGATATTATGCTCTCTCTTAGGTCTCTCCTGAAATACTAGGTATTACATTTTAGATGCAATTTTCAATTGACAGCGGAGAACAAAAGTTGTGTTGAATGAGGCATATCAGGATGCACTCGCATTGCTGTACCTTGTTGTGGATGGTGTAAGGCAGCTGATAATACAAGAATGTCAGGATGCAGTGGACTAAAGAACATTAAAGCAGAATCTTGTACTCCTGAAGCCCCTGTTTGCCTGTTATGTACTGCTCCTGCTATGTCATATTGTGTTTCTCTGGTATTTGAAAATGAAGGTTTAAAAAAAAAAAACCTGAATCCAGGAAGATTGAAAAACATTACCTGGTCACATGAATCCTGCCTTCTCCTATCTCACAGTAAGTGGATATGACAAAAACAGCCCTTGAAACCATGGCAGTTGTCAGCAATGCAGAATGGTGGTAGGAACATCATGGTGTGTTTCCATATTTGTACACTGCATCTTTTAATGGCCATAGAAAAATTCTGGATACTAAAGGAAAACTGAACAGTGCTGTTATTTAGTGTAATTAATCCATGTAAACTGCAATTTTGTACCTCAGATAAATCATGTCCAGCTTCTGGGGTGGCAAATTCAAATGTGCAGAAAGGTTGTGTAAAAATAAAGCCCTCCTGACAGTAAAATTCACCACCATGAGGAATGCCCAGCAGTGGCAGTGTTACCTGCTAATGGCAGCCGAACAGACAGCACCAGGGGCCAGTCCAGACTATGACAGCAGAGAGAGCGCTTCCCATATGAAGCCACTCCCCTGCTGTGACGGCAGCCCTTATGTTATCAGCTACTAGGGGCTGTTTTACTGATTCTAAATGTAATTATCTAACTGTAAATTGTATTATTGAAAGCATTTAATATCTATTTTGGATGCATTTAGGAATGTATGGAGTTACGTGTATGTCATATATTGCCTTCAATGCATTCATGTCGTCTTCTATGTTCAGCTATCTCTTTAAATTAGTAATCAGAGTTGTATCATTGTTATTGCCCTGGGATGTGTCAAAACACTACCGTGCTCTTTACTTTGGATACCCTTTTATTTACAGAGCGGCTTTATGTACTATTACCAGGGAAGCAACTGTGCCTTCTAGTCACCGCTGGAAATTCCAGAAGGAAGCAATGTATTTAATAAACATTTCCCAAGAACTTGTGCAAGCCAATACATTAATGTAATCTAAGGGTAGATAATGCTGCTGTCTTACAATAGTCATGCACTCTTTCCCCACCAGCAGCCACAATTGTTATTCAGCTATCGTATGCATCCAGTATTCCCCATACCGCTTACATTGTAAGCTCATTTGAACAAGTCCATCTTTACCTGTTTCATGTCATTGTATTTGTGCCATGAGCTTCTCAATGTAGAGAGCTTCATAATATGTCAGCACATATTTATTTAAAGATGATAATAAAATCCGGGAGGAGATCTACCACCAGCTAATTTTGAACAACTATTGAGCACATTAAGATGTGTCAGTGACTCTGTTCTGTCCAATGTCTCAACAAATTCAAGCAGATCTAGTATAGCAGGGCAAGTACAGGATATTGACTGAAAGATTCCAACTTTGAATTAATTTACCAAATTTGCTCTTATTATTATATACAGGTTGAATCTCACATATCCAAAATGCTTGGGACCAGGGGTATTTTGGATATCGGAATATTCTGTATTTTCGAATAATTGCATACCATATTGAAATGTCTTAGGAATAGGGCCCAAATCTAAACACAGAATGCATTTATGATTCATATACACCTTATACACACAGCCTGAAGGTAATTTTATACAATATTTTCAATAATTTTGTGGCTCAAACAAAGTTTGTGTACATACATGAAATTTATTTTTGTTTCATATACACCTTATACACACAGCCTATAGGTCATTTTATACTTTATTTTTAATAATTTTGTGCCTTAAACAAAGTTAGTGAAACCTTTGACTTTTGATGGTTGAAAGTACACAATCTCAGTCAAGCTAAAAATATTCCGTATTTCGGAAGATTTGGAAGACTCAACCTGTATATGTATATACAGCTGAAATACCCGGGTTTAAATCTTGAAGGTATTAAGTTAGGCATCCCAGACCAATTGCCACTCCTCTGTGAAGTTTTCATCGAAATTCATCCAGTAAAAGGCCCAGAACAGGCTCCCCAGGTCAAAGTTCTGCCCAGCATCTCAGGGTCAAAGTTCTGCCCAATGTACACCAACAGAAGGTCAAACCAGGACCTCAACCCCCTAGTATGTCTTCTGGGTTGCAATGTTACCAAATCCATCCAGTGGAAGGCTCAGATCTGCCTAGCATACACCAACGGGAGGTCCAACCAAGACCCTAACCTTCCTAAAACCTGGCTAGGATCCAACTGGACCACCTCACATTGGTATCATCCCAATTGGTGCAATAATAATAATAATAATAATAATAATAATAATAATAATAATTTTATTTATATAGCGCTTTTCTCCTAAAGGACTAGCTTTACATTTACCTTTACAGTACAAAATACAAAATAAGCTTAAACAAGGGACATTAGTGAAATGCTTGGGTGAAGAGGTAAGTCTTGAGTCAATTTTTGAAGGATTCTAGAGTGGAGGCCTCTCGAACTGGGCAGGGAAGTGAGTTCCATAAGGTTGGAGCCCCAAAACTGAAAGCTTGACCCCCAAATGAATTCTTGGAGATTCTAGGTACTGTTAATAGGTCTACATCAACGGATTGCAGTAATCGAGTGGGACAGTAAGGAATCAGAAGCTGCTTTAGGTACCTTGGGCCATGGTCATGTAGGGCTTTGTAAGTTAGTAAGCCAATCTTGAAAGCAATTCGCCATCTGACAGGCAGCCAATGAAGGGAGTAGAGAGTGGGTGTTATGTGGCTGGAACGGGGCTAGTTGGTTAATAGCCTGGCAGCTATGTTTTGTACCATCTGCAAGCAGTGCAATTCTTTTGCTGGGAGTCCAAGGTAGAGGGCGTTGCAGTAGTCTAGGCGTGATGATATAAATGCATGTATGACTTTAGGCAGATCTTCTGAGGGAATTAAGTGCTTGATTCTGGCTATGTTCCTCAGGTGAAAGAATGAGGAGTGTGCAAGGGTGACTGAATGCAGAACCGGACAGACAAACAAACAAACAGACCACTGAATTTGAGATATATATATATATATATATATATATATATATATATATGAAAAACAAAAGGCAGCACTCTCACGGGTCTTCCAAGTAAAAAATCATATTGATATCTTTGTCAAGTCTTGTTCGACGTTTCAGTTTAAATAATATTTCCAAAACAAATAACTTTAAAACAAATAAATAATTTACATACGACCACTTTATACCGCGTTATTTTGAATACACTGTCATTTGATTCTCACTTTACACTACAGATGCCTAGGAACATTATTGCATGACACTGATTGCATCAAAATCATGTGACAGTCTAAATGATCTGTTCAGCAGGGACAGAAGCATGCAGACCATACTTGCCTGCTCTCCCAGAATGGCCGGGAGGCTCACGAAAATTGAATGGTGCTCCTAGCCGGCCACCACCCACCGGAACCTTCCCCCCACACTTTCCCGCTACAAGTAGGTGGTCTAGGGAGAGGTGATGATGCGATTCCTGCTGCACAATGCCGGTAATCTCGCTGTTGTGTAGCAGGGGCAGGGCCATGATGACGCAATTCAGCAAGAACATCGGCAACTATGATGCAGGCCCTTATAGTGGTTAGCAGAGATTAGGTTAATGATGCAGTTCACGCAACATCCATAAGGTTTTTAATTTTTCTAACATCTCCACCAATGTTTAATATATGGGTTCGGTTTAATTCTGCAGAATGGGGGAAAATGCCCCCTCATGCAGTCTTAATTTCTAAGTCTTCTCTTCTGTAAGTGAGTCACAACTCTTCCTGGGTAACAGTTCAGTAGTCATGCGCCAGTGAGAGCTGTTAGGGGAGGGATGGGACAGAGCACCCCTGTAGCTCTCTACTGGGGCTGTGCTAGGCTGACACCGTAGGAAATTATATTATACATTACAATTCATACAAAGATATATCATGACCTAAAAAGTTTCACAATTCAACAGATGTGCAAAGAGCAGCAAGTACTGATACAGATATAAAAAAAACAGCAATGTACTCTAGCAGCTTTTCTATAGATCGGACTTTAAACTTATATCATAGATGTAGTACTCAGGGTACCCTAGACCACATCTCTGCTTAAAAACTAAAAAGTGTAAGAGGCACTGGTCAAACTAAAAAATATTTATTATATAGCGATAAAAAATATAAAATAAATGAAGTATAAAAACAATAAACAACCTATTAGAAATAAAAATTAAAACACATCAATTAGCCAATAAACATGATACTGTGTGAATCTAATTTCTGCTAGCACACAGCACGGCTGAAAAAACACTACTCAGATATGCAATTAGAAATACATAGTTACTAATAACACAAATTGTATCAACTAGAGAAAATGTAGCAACCTAATTTATGGAATGATACTCTGTGTTCCAAGTTGGCAATTTGTAGCAATATAACACTTGTAGAGCTAGTACGCATATGGTGCATAAACACAGTCAGATATGTCAGGTGAACGATGAACGATTTTACCAACGAATTGAACAATTTGAATGTTTGATTGATTTTAGACTGTACTAAAATGAATGAAATCGTCCAAATCTGACTGCAAACAAATCAGATGCCAGATATCGTTATCTGACAAGCAGGAACACGCATCGTTCATCGTTGCATGCTCACATGTCAGATTTTCTTTCAAATATGAACGATTGAACGATTTTTAAAATCGTTATTGTTCACAGCTGACAGAAAATCTGACCGTGTGTATGCACCAATAGCCCGTGTGTACAAGTCTGTGGATGATACACTGTGTTTAAAAAACACACAGAAAAAAAGGGTAATCCAATAAAATTGAATATTCCAATTGGAAATAATAAACTGTGGATTCATTTAGGCATTGTTGGCAGGGGGAGTGTATGAGAAAAGAAGCATGCATGCATGGTAATTATTATCCAAACACTCACTCCCTCGTGGTGTCCCTTGTATGCTAATAGCATTCAAGTCTTGTTGTTTTAAGAAAACTGTGATTTACCAGTCCTTCATATGACAATGAGGTGCATAGAAACTCAGCATACTGTGCTGGCTCCAATGTGAACGTCGGGGCAGGGGCCCTTGGTGACACACCAACCTTTCTATTTCTTATGCCTCTCCACACATGGGTAGAACTCTAATGCATTTCTCCACCTCTTTGGTCCATCGGCAACTTCCTCAAAAGGTATTGTATTCCATTGCAGTAACCTCTATATGTACTGCTATGTTAATTATAATGATCAGCTGATGTATCCCATCTCTGCTTGCCTGCTGTATATGAAACAAATGATTAAACATCATATATGTTGTTCAGATGTACCTCCTATAGTTTAGGCTTACAGTACTCAATTTCCTGATAGTCAACTTATATTTGAATTCACACACTATGGGCCTGATTCACTAAGGATCGCTATTGTGATCGCAGCCGCAATTATGCACTGAGGTCTGATTTAAAAATACGCTAATGAATGCAATTGCAAAGCCATCGCACAACCAGCATAGAGATGCCCACTACCACCCACTACCACTATCTCACATCCGTAATTCCTTGCAGTCCTGCATATACATGGGGAACATCAAGTAACATCGTCCCCACAGAATTACAGCAGGTAGGTCTGAACTTACTCAGAAATTGCTAACTTCGTTGCACGCAGTAAATACTCAAGCTGTGTATGCCGTTGCAGTGGCTAATTTATGCACGCCCATGCAACGGTGTTCAAATAGATAGGCACGCCTGAGTTTCTCCTAACACTCCCACATCACCACCCCCAAACTCTGACATCCCGTTACTCTCTCTGCGGTAGCTTTCTTTCTGCGTGAGTGAGCGCAGAGTGATTGTAATGCTAACTCATGCATGCGCATTAATCCCATGGGAGATAAACACATGTAAATTTTTCTTACACAAGTTTCAACCAAAATTCATTCAATTTCTTGTCATCTATTATGACTACTGCAGTATCCTTCTATCTGACATTCTCCTCACTCAATTATTCCCATTTCAATCTGTCCAACAATATATGCTGTGACAAGGATCTTCATCTCTTACTGCTCCACATCTGCAGCACCATTCTGCGAATCTCTACACTGGCAATGCAAACATCTCCAGAATCCAATTCAAGTTAATAACCCTCATCTACAAAGCCCTCAACAACACCTTTAACTTATCTGAAAATACTCTACCTCAAGCCTTATTTCTGTGATCTACTCCTCACCTGTCTGACAATAACCACACATTCCCTCCTACTGTACAACACTTCTCTTGTGCTGCTACATTACACACTCGCCTGTCAATCTCTACCCCCAGCCCTCACATTTTCTGGACACTTTCTGAAAACCCACTTTTAATTGTTTATAAGAGAAGCCTCTCAACTAGAGATGTGCATGGACCACGTGTTTTAGGTTTGGATCTGTATCTTCTTGTGTTTTGGATTTGGTTTTGCCAAAACCGCCTCTTGCGTTTTTTGGTTTTGGATCTGTATTTTTTTTCAAAAATTTATAAAATCTGCTAATTTCACATAATTTGTTTTTTTTCCTGTTCCTACAGTATTATTAACCTCAATAACATTAATTTCCACTCGTTTCCAGTCAATTTTGACCACCTCACAGCTCACAATATTGTTTTCATCTGGTTTTGGCCCAAAATATGCACCAAGCTAGCTGGCTGACTAAGCTAAGTGGCAGCAGTGGGTGGCACAAACACGTGGCAGTTCAACTTCCAAAATGGCACATCAGGAAATAAATGTTTTTATTATTCAAGAGGCCTGAGGCAGTATGTATGTAGTTGAAGGCAGGGACAGGAAGGGTTGATTGGTAGTAAATTTAATTACATTTTTTGATTCTGAAGCAAATTTATGATGGAGGAGGGGAGGGGAAGAGAGGAGGCATTTACAAAATATATTTTTCTCATTCACATCAGTCTTTGCCCCAGAAGAATCCTTGAGTGCTATGTCTGCTGCTGCTGAGAGTGGATTTTCATCCCAGAAGAGGAACAGGAAGACTACTAATAGTGCTTTCAAAAACAGTTGACTGTTAAACAATCCTTTTCAAAGATTCCACTTCACCAGAAAAGCATTTCCCAACCTATACAGGGACATTAAAAAGCCCTTAATTATTGGTCTCCAAAATGCCTTTGTACCCACTGTCCACTTAACCACAGATATGTGGACAAGTCAAAGAGAGCAAATGCAAGATTTAACTTTTAAGTCTTATGTTGTGTCTTTCTTGCGAATCCTTGAGCACTATGCCTGCTGATGCTGGGAGGGGATTTTCATCCCAGAATGGATGAAGACATTGGCCCTGATTCAGAGCCGGACGCAAGTCGCTGCTCGTTTGCTCCGAGCGATGTTTGCCCAACTGCGCATGCGTACGGATCGTTATACGCATGCGCGAACAACTCAGTGCGGCCGAAATTCATGTGCTCGCAAAATAGCGAATGCCTGATAATTTGAGTGACAGAAAGAGGCATATGTGGGTGGTAACAGGGGAAGGTGCTTGAAAACGGGGAGTGGAGATCCGATCGCAGGCGTGCTTAAAGGTCAAAACGGGCGTTTTATGGGTGTGCATATTTAAAACAGCAGCATCATTGACCATGTCACTGGGTTATTTTAGAGCCAGAACTGCTCGCAAAATTGTGGTAGCAAACACCAGCCCCAAGAATAGCGAGCAGTTCATACCCTGGTCGATGTACTCGATTAATCTAATAAATAGCGGACATGACGTAGGATGCGAGCGGCCAGGGGGCGTATTTTTTAAAAAAACGAACGCAAGTTTTGTTCGCTCGTTCAGACATAGAGGCGTGAACAGACCGCAAACAGCGAACGGTTCATTTGAATAGCCATCCCTTGTTTTAGAACGGACGACCGCAAATAGCGAGTCGCTCTGAATGAGGGCCATTGTGTCTTTCTTCCCAACTGACACAGATCTGAAGAGATGCAAAGAGCTGTTGGTAAGCAAATTGTCAGCTCAAATGGCATGTGATGCAGCAGTGGCTTCTCCTTCAGTTTCTCCAGCAAGTGCATCTACCGAGAAAAAAATTAACTTTTCCAAAAAAAAACATGTTATGGACTGGGATTTTTTGTGGACCCGGGGTGGAAACAGAAGTGGAAGCAGGAACAGTTTTAAATTAGAAAGTTGGTTGTTTTATATGGAAATTAGTAGACATGAAAATATACAGATAGTAACTAGTCCCAATGTAAATAAACTTAGAACCAGGGTATGTGGATGATAGGTCAATGTAATGGGAGAGAACAAAGTCAATGTCCAGAAAAGTGGAAGATATGTCTAAAGCAAAGTGCAGAAATTATGCAAATATGGCTGAATGAGATATCCTGATATCATGTAGAATGGCTTAAATGAGATATCCTTGATGAATGGCTGAATGAGGAATTAACGACAGGTTCAGAACACAGGCGTGGGTACCATGTGGGAGACAGGGCAGTCACCACTGGACTGGAGGCTGTGGGACTGGTCAGAGTGGTGCTGGGAGATCTGTGGTAGCCAATTAGCTGACAGGAGGCAGAGGTATCACTGGAACAGGAATGAGGCTTAGGAGCAGAGGGAACTCTGTCACAGCAAGCTGTGAAACACATTGCACTGGCAACTACAGGGAGCTCCAAACCCCCTTAAGTACCCAGCAGGAGAGAGTGAGTGGCTGAGAGAGATCACCTGATGCTTCAGGATAGGCCCACTATGTTACATGACCTGAGGTAAAATGGTCATGCCCAGACACCCACAGCATTGTGATGCTGATAGCCTTACCCCTGCCAGCAGGACTCACAGACGACCCCCTTGCACACCCAATGCCAGTCTCCAAGTACCAGCTCCCCCACTGGAAGGGCCACACCACAGCATCTGCACTGGAAAGCACTGCAGGCTCCTGGGAAGAGATACCCTGGTCATGACAACCCACTGGTGATGTAGATGAGTCAACACAACCAAGTTTTTTTTGTCTTGTGCCCAGGCATGACAATGGACTTTTCCTTATCATGTGCAACAACTATTTCATCTACTGGTGCCTAATTTACACATACCACATCCTCATCAACAACATCTTCATCATCAACATCCTCATTAGAGTGAGTCAGCTACACAAAAGTCCTGCTCATCCTGGTGCACTTCCACAGAAGCATCCTCAATTTCTATGTCAGCATGTTCACTTGTGCTTACATTATCATAAGAGGCAGAACCACCAGTCGTAAATAAAGGTGAAGGCCTTAGCCTTCCCTTGCCACTTCATGTGGTGAAACTGGCATATTGCCAATTTCATGTTTTTCTGCAGCTAACTTTCCCTTTGATGTTTTCTTTTTACCACTGTAAAAGATTGGTTCTTGATTTTAGATGCCCTGACTTAAGAACTGTATGCCCTTGGGCAACGCTTGTAATAGATGATGTAGATGGACTAGTATCGTCATGACTGGTGGCACTGGTAGCAGCTCCAGCACTAGTATGTGGTTCCTGCTCTCCTCTCAAGTCTCAAATGATCGTTCTCCATATCAACAAACACAAATGAAGTGGGGTACAGCACATATGTCAATTTGTGCCAATTTTAAATATTACCCTGCGGTATCAATGACCTACAGTGTCACAAGATTTTTTATGAATAAGAAAAGAATAACACACTGTGCTGCCACTTACAGTGTCACAATATTATTTATGAATAAGAATAACACACTGCGCTGCAACTTAGTGTCACAAGATTAATTATTTATGAATAAAAATAACACACTGCTCTTACACTTCATGTCACAAGATTAAATATTTATGAATAAGAATAACACACTGCACTACCACTTAGTATCACAAGTTAATCATTTATGAATAAGAATAACACACTGCGCTACCACTTACATTGTCACAAGATTAATCATTTATGAATAAGAATAACACACTGTGCAAACACTTCGTGTCACAAGATTAAATATTTTGAGTAAGAATATCACACCGTGCTACCACTTAGTGTCACAAGTTATTTATGAATAAGAATAACACACTGCGCTACCACTTACAGTGTCACAAGATTAATTATTTATGAATAAGAATAACACCCTGTGCTACGTCTTATAGTGTCACAATACGTGGACAATAAACTGCAGTCTGGACGGCAGTGTCACCAAACAATAATAGCTCAGCACACACACACAAAAAAAATAAATAAATAAATATATATATATATATATATTATTTTGTGGATTGATATTGATATTATTAATTTAATTTCACTTTTATTTTTATCACATTGGGGAGGAGCACCCCTGAATGAGGCAGCAGCCCCTTGATGAACAACACAGACAGCACCCCTTCTTTATGGACAACAAAGCACCCCTGCCGAGTGCGAACAGACCACCTGCAGTGCAGAGTCACAAATACATGGACGATAAACTGCAGTCTGGCCAGCAATGTCACCAAACAATAATAGCGCAGCTAAGTTGCTAACGCACAAAAAAAAAGCACTATTATTTTTTTTTAGACTGACAGAGCACCCCCCCCGGACAACACAGCACCCCTTTATGGACTACAGCCCTAGCCCCTTGATGGACAGGACAACAACAGCAGTTCTTATATATAATATAATAACAGCAGCAGCCTTTTGATTGACAACACAAGTGACACAGCAGCTGCAGCTCCCACTGAAAGCCTCCCTTTATATACTGCAGCCCCAGCCCCTTTATGGACAACACAGCAGCAGCCTTCAGCCCCAGATCCGACAGGACAAGTTGGGCAACAGACAGTGACAGCAACACATCTGTTCAGTTCGCCATCCACACCCGGAGTGTAAATGGCGCAGATTATCGGAACCTTTATAGAATCCAAAACCCGAGAGAATACGACAGTGGGAGGATGATGTTTTGCCTCGTTTTGATATCTGAGTCACGCAGGAAAACCCAAACCTAGCTCGGTTCTCGCCTAGGATCTGGAAGTTCGGGTTGGTCCGGTTCTCATCTCTACTCTCAACTGTCCTGAACTGCACCTTCAGGATTGTTTCTCCTGATTACTCTCTTACTTTCTCGTCCTCCAAGATTCACTCATACATCTCTTCTGCTCTGTCCAACTTTGTGTCGCAGTCATCTACCCCCAGGGAACGTCCTCCCACTTTCACAAAACTTTGCCACCTGACTCTGCCATTTCCTTTACTATTACACCATGCATTCTTTTCATTAGGGACTTAAACATAACCCTATACAACCCTACTTGCTTTAATGCCTCCAAACTCCTCTTCCTCACTTTTATTCGTGGTCTCACCTAGTGGAGCTTTTCTCTTCCACCCCTGGATGGACGGGCACTCCATAACAGAGATTCTCTAACTACTGTAAATTCTTCAACTTCTGCAATTCATCTTTCCTGCTCTTTGGCCACAACCTCATCTCCTTCCTCCTTTCAATCCCTCCCATGCCCACGCCTGCATCTATAGCTTTCTGGACACCTGGCAATCTTATTCATCTGACCCCTCCCACATTTGAGTATTCCTTGAGCTACACCCCTCTCTCACCTTTCCTCCATGTACTGCCATAGTGCAGCTGTCTCAATTCACAAGTTTAATGGCTCTGCAACTCTAGTAAATGCAACCCATGCCACCATACTTTAAGAATACTATCTTTTTGCAAAGGTGCATCCTTTCTACTTACCATCTTTACTCAAAATGTGTCCACTTCAAATGAATCTGGTTATTTTATTATGCTGTCCTTTCACTTCCCTATTTCAAGACACTTATCTCATCTAACTTAACTCCCGTTGCATTTTTGCCATTATTAATTATCCTACCTCCTCCCCCTCTGCCCTCCCTCACTCCCCCCAACAACTTTGTCTCCTGCTTCAAGGTAAAAATTTACTCCATCTGTCATGACATCTCCTCTCTGCTGATATCCTTTCCCTTGCCTCCAATGTCCCCTTGTTTTCCTTTCATAGACTTCAAGGTTATCTAACGCCTCTCCTCCTCATTTCCATCTACATGATCCCTCAATCAAGTCTTCTCCCACATCCTCCACTTCTTCACCCCTGAAACTTGCCAGCACCTAATCCACTTCTTCAACCTGTTCCTCTCTATTGACATCACCATTCAACCTTCAAACATTTGTTCATATCTACATTTATCAATAATGATCTCTTAACTACACCTCTGACTCCAGCTATCACTCCATATCCCTACTCCCCTTCTCTCCAAACTTCTCAAATGGAAAGTGTTTATCACACTTGCTCATTGCTCGCTCTGTCCTTGACTATTTACAATCAGTCTTCCATCCTCCTAACTCCGCTAAGCCCTCACATATGTAGGTTTCAAATTATCCGCTTTAAACTTAGTTGAAGGGCCACTTACAGCATCACTGGGACTGATTCAGAAATTTTCCACTCCTCTACTGCTTCCACCTTTCTGTAAAGCCTTATAGATTATGCTTAGTATCACCTATAAAACCCTCCTCATTGCCCCCCACTCCCAAATCTCTAACCTTGTTAAAAAATACTCCCATACTTCCCTATTATATTCTGACAATTACCCTTTCCTCTCTTCTCCTTTCTTCCTATGATCACCTCAAATTCCAGCTTGGATTACTTTGCCTGTGCTGCTTCCCACGTCTGAAATGTCCTGCCCCACCTGACCAGACTCTCCCAACCTCCAATCAAGCAAGCAATCCCTTAAAACTCTCCTCTTTATGTTTGCCTACCCTATACTAAGTTAACTTTCAGCTCATGCTTTCTTAAGCCCTAGTCACTAATTGCACACCATCATAATCATTTGTGCCCGACGCTCTAATATGTACCTCTTAGAAACAGGACCCTCTCATCTACCTGCCTCCTATCCTGACCTTCTTTCCCTTATGAAATATTTATTTACATTCTCCTTCAGGTCTTCTAATTGTTCATTTCTCATATTTCTAATTTTTCATACTGATACCATTGATTTGTTCTGTTTTATTTTATTGCTGACTGTACAGCACTGCGGAATCTGTGGTGCCTCATAAATAAACCTTGATGATGATGAAATAAAAACATTCCAAGCACAAAACACATGTACCAACAGTGTAGATTCCAGTGCACTTGTTCTCTTATGATTAATTGAAGACATACTGTATATTATGTTCAAACGAGAAAAATCAATATGTGTATGGTACGTTATGTTGAGGCAGCCCTAAAGTTATAATACTGACTTTCACATTTTCCATTATTGTGCATTATTATGTGTACCTGCAATACTACAAATGAGATTAAATCTCCCTTTTCTGGTTACACTTTCCAAAACCATAATATGGTGTGCACTTTTGCATTGTCTAGGGATGTGCGCTGACCCCAGTGTTTTGGTTTGGTTTTGGATCTGTATCTCCTTTGTGTTTAGGATCCTTATTTGGTTTTGCCAAAACTGTCCATGTGTGTTTTGGTTTTGGTTCTGTATTTTTAAATATGTTTTATAAAAACTCCTTTTTTCATTCCTACAGTATTATTAACCTCAATGATATTTATTTCCACTCATTTCCAGTCAATTTTGACCTCCTCACAGCTCACAATATTGTTTTCATCCGGTTTAAGCCCAAAATTTGCACTAAGCTAGTTGGCTGACTAAGCTAAGCGGCAGCAGTGGGTGGCACAAACACGTGGCAGTTCAACTTCCAACATGGCACATAAGGAAGCATATCTTTTCATTAATCTAGAGGCCTGAGGAAGATGGACTATGTATGTAGTTGAAGGCAGGGAGATGAAGGATTGATTGGTAGTATATTTAATAAAATTTTTTGATTCTGAAGCAAATTTATGAGGGAGGAAGGGAGAGCATGTGTGAACAATATGTCCCATGTTTTGCCCACAAAATCAACTTGGTGGTTCAGAATATTTTTTAAAATTAAAGGTGAATGCAGGAGATGCTGTCTGTGGCCATAAACATTTCTGGACATTTTTGGCATTCAGCAACTGCATGTCAAAGATTGCAGCAGCCGTGGCAGTTGTACTTCCAACATGGCACATCAGGAAGCAAATGTTTATATTATTCAAGAGGCCTGAGGGAGTTGGAATATGTATGTAGTTGAAGGCAGGGAAAGGAAGATTTGATTAGTAGTAAAGTTAACTAAAATTTTTGATTCCAAACCGAATTTATGAGGTATGAGGGGAGGGGAGGCTTTTACAAAAAATATTTAAATCATTCACATCAGTCCTTGCCCCAGAAGAATCCTTGAGAGCTATACCTGCTGCTGCTGGGAGTGGATTTTCATCCAAGAAGGGGACCAGGAAGACTACTACTAGTACTTTAAAATAAAATTCACTGTTAAACAATCCTATGCAAGGGGAAGCAAGTATGACAGCAGTTACCCAGTTGCACAGCGGATCACTGACGCCATAAAATCTATGCTGGTATTAGATGTGTGTCCTTATCCGCCAATAAAGCAGTGGGTTTTAGACAGTTAATTGAGGTCCTGTGTCTCCGCTACCAAATACCATCTAAATTCCACTTAATTAGAAACGCAATTCCCAACCTGGCAGCAGCCCCTTGAAAAACACAGCACCCATTTATGGACAAAAGAGCACCCCTGCGGAGTGCGGACTTACCACATGCAGAGTCACAAATACGTGGATGATAAACTGCGGTCTGGCCGGCAGTGTCACCGAACAATAATAGCATAGCTATTAGCTACAGTAGCACACACACAGAAAAAAATCAAAACATCTTTTTTTTTGTGGAATGATAATTTTATTTAACTTTTGTTTTTTTTAACACTGGGGAAGAGCACCCCTGGATTGACAGAGCACCCCTTTATGTACTGCAGCCCTAGCCCCTTGAAGAACAGGACAACACAGCAGCACCCCTTTATGTACTGCATCCCCAGCCTGACAACACTGCACCCTTGAACAAAAGCAGCACAGACCCCCAGCCTGACAACACTGCACCCTTAAACAACAGCAGCACAGACAGAGCACGTCTGTTCTGCACACTCTTTACAGCCAGAGTGAAAATCACTGGGACCTTTATAGCATCCAAAACCGGCAAGAATCCGACAGCGGGAGGATGACGTTTTGCCTCGTTTTCGGATCCGAGTCAGAGGGGAAAACCCGAGAAAGGTCTTGGATCTGTCTAGGAAATTCGAATGTTCGGGTGGGTCTGGTTCTCTGAGAAATGGACCTGCTCATCTCTAGCATTGTTTAGACTAACAAAAGGATTACTACTCTGATTATTTGCACCTTTGCAAATGACCCTTTCTGCATTCATACAGAATAGCAATGTCGGTGTAATTCAGTATGTTCAAATTTCCCCAGTAACCCAGTTATTTATCCTCTGATGAAGCACCAGTCTCACAACCAGAATTTGGCCATAATGCTGTACAAGTTCTGCTGATTCTTAATAAAAACACAAACTAACCTAATTAATTCTTGAAGGTGAGTCTTGCAGCTAGCCGCTCTCCAAAAGGTATTATGTTTGTGAATTTTGGAGTCATTAGGATTATGTAAGTACAGTACATCTTTCTCAAAGCCTGCTGTTACACTTGATTTGGAATATCTGCATTTTGTACAACACAAGCACTTATATGATAAACTGGGATCATTTTCCATTGACTGTCATGTAGTTTCTTGATATCATCCAGTTTAGGATACAATTCAATCGAGTACAAATTAGAAGACATCCAATAGTGCAAAATATGCAGAAAGACCATATAAAAGTATTTTCTACAAACATGACTCTGTGAGGCCTGGAAGACTTTTCATCAGAAGTTGCAGAACCTGGCCTCAGCACCAGAAAATGGGGGCAGTGCGTTCCCATTTTCCGGAAATGAGGCCAGCACTGCCCCCACCATGCCCTCAAATGGCTGCAGCCTGTCAGGCTGCGGATCAGGGGGCACTGTGTGCAACGATGCAGGACCCGTTCTGTACAGAACAGGTCTTGTGCGTTCGCAGGTGCCCCACCGTCATGTTTGCGTGCATCTCTGAATGAAGCTTCTACAGTATAGATTGATTCAGGGTTCTGAAAAATTTGTATCTTTTTGTTTTTACTATTCCATGCTCCATAGACAATTTTGTTGAACCTCTAATTAATATGCTGTGTGTTCTGTTGAGTAGGACAAAACAAAACTACAATATGTATGGTAGTTATTAAGGGGACAGTTTCATAAACTCAGTATAAATCTGTCCCAATATTTAACAAAAAAATATTATACCATCTTGATATGTTTAAAACAGATTTAGAGATAAAGATTAATTGCTCTTTATTAATTATTAGTGGTGGAGATTTTCTTCCCTTTTCTGCTATGATATATCATTGCGTAGCTTGAAGCTACTGTATGCAGAGTGTTATTACTTAATCTTACAACTTCTGTCCTGCCAAAGTGATGTACAGCTCCTCTCGTAGCACTGGTGGCACAATAAGCCTGATTCTGAGTTGGGAATAAAGCATGAAAGAGCAAGTAACTGTGCATCTTGGTAAAACCATGTTGCTGGGCAGGTAGTGCAGATTTAAAATGTGCAGAGAGATTTAGATTTGCAGTGTAAAAAATCTGTCAAGCATTTGTGGGCTACATGCAACAGCAGCCAGAATTTAACCTGCATGCAAAAATTTTTTATGTATTTGCACCCCTTGCACTGCCACATGGTTTGCACAGTTCAGTGGCGTAACTAGGGTCTTTGGAGCCAAGGGCAAGATGAAAAATGGAGTGCCCAGCAACGGAGCCACATCCACAAAAAAAGTGGGCGTGACCAGATGCAACAAGGGGTGTGGTCACTGAAAATGGGGGCATGTCAACATGACACACCAGCGTTTCTCGTCACTCTGAGAACAATCCTTTCCATTCCATATGTACCTTAATGCCCCCAGTAGTAGTGCCCCTTATGCAATGGCCCCCTGTAGCAATGCCCCTAGTAGCAGTGCCCCTTATGCAATGCCCCCTGTAGCAGTACCCCTTAAACAATACCCCCTGTAGCAGTGCCCTCAATAGTAGTGCCCCTTATGCAGTGCCTCCAGTAGTGCCCCTTATACAGTGCCCTCAGTAGTGCCTCTTATACAGGGCCCTCAGAAGTGCCCCTTATACGGGCCCCCAGTAGTGGCCCTTATGCAGTGCCTCCATTAGTGCCCTTTATACAGTGTCCCCAGTAGTGCCCATTATACAGTGCCCCCAGTAGTGCCTTGTATACAGTGCCCCCAGTATTGCCCCTTATACAGTGCCTCCAGTAGTGCTCATTATACAGTGCCCCCAGTAGTGCACATTATACAGTGCCTCCAATAGTGGCCCCAGTAGTGTCCATTCTACAGTGTCCCCAGCAGTGCCCATTATACAGTGCCTCCATTAGTGCCCCCATTAGTGCCACATATACATAAAACACACACAGACACACATAATTTACTTACCAGAATCCCCGCTCCTGCGTCTGGCACCGTCCGCTCCTCTGGTCCCGTTCAGCAGTATGGGAAAATGGGAAATGTCATGACGTCTCTCCCTTCACCCACTGTGGGAGCCGGAAGGAGGAGCTAATGAGTGAGCTCCAGCCCGGCTCTGGCAGTTAGTTCAGCAGGTAATAAGAGTCTGTCTGACTCTTATTGGCTGCTTTGCGGCTGGTGGCAGCGTGTTTGTTTTAGTGTATAGTGCCGCAGACCGCACTGCCCTGGACTATGGCTGGCAGTATCGCCCATGCCGCTGAGTCCTACAGTGACCAGGGCACGTGCCCCACTCAACCCCCCATGTTACGCCACTGCAGGGGCCTTTCTATAGAGGAGGGGGCCCATGTGCAGTCTCCATCACGGGCCCCCTCCTCTCCGTCCGGTGGCCTGCTGCGCACTGCACAGATACCGGAGCTGACGTGGGATTTCATAGAGGTAAGTTTTATGGGTGCAGGATGTGCGGTGCGGGCCCCGCCGGGACCCAGGGGCCAGGGTGCACCGCACACCCTGCACCCATTATACATATGTCCCTGCGCCACTGGCACAGTTCCTTGTTCTTTTTTGCTCTATTTCCAACTCAGATTCATTTGATTAGGCTCCAGTAAGTAAAATTTAATCAGCAGACTAATTTGATTGCAATAACTGTAGTGGTCTACATTATTTGTGATGTACCAGTATGTATAATGTCTAGTGATGTCATGGCTGCCAGCATTCTATGGTTGTGAAATTTGTGGCTCAGCAAGAACAGGTAGAGAACTTATGCTGACTACATACATGCATCAGTATCATTGGCAATATATGAACATTGGGCCTGATTCAGAGCCGAGCGCTCTGACCAGAGCGCTCGCTCTGAATCAGTGCCCTCCTCCATGAAAATGGAGCGGCCTCCTGGCCGCTCGCATAGCTGTGGGTGACCACCCACAGCATATGCGAGCGTCCATAATGATGGTCGCGATGGTCTTGACCATCGCGACCATCGGGCTTGTGACGGAGACCCTGCGTTAGGGTCTTCCTGCCGCAAGCCCTGGAGTGATTTTGGCTCTATCAGAGCCAAAATCACTCCCACTGACAACACCTCCGTCTGGCAGGCACGCCCACCAAAGGGGGCGTGCCCACCAAAGGGGACACCTTTGGTGCGAGACCCAGAGTGATGGAGAGCCCGTCACTAACTCCATCGTGCGCATGTGCAGTGGGGGAACATCGACCCGCTTGCGAGCATCCTGCGCTCGCGAGCGGGTCTGAATGACCCCCATTGTCCAGAAATGTCGATATTTTCCTAATATGTTTAACTGTACTGCATATATATATATATATATATATATATATATATATATAAAACATAACATGATTATCAAAGGCCACGCAGGCGATTATATTTCTCTATTGGAGAGTGCCGAACCTATTGTCATATATATATATATATATATATATATATATTTATAAAAGCATTGAGAGCCATGGCGTTTAAGCAGTTATTTTATTATTAGCCAGTGTGTGTGTTTTGTCAGTGGTTGTCACACTCTTGCAACAAAAAATGTTGATGCACTCATAGATGTACCTGTTTCTGGGCCACTGTCATTACCCTGCCATCTGGTGTACTGCATATAAAGCTGGAGGACCACACACTCAGTCCTTGATTGAATATTGTGCTCAACACGCAAGTCTAGATGTTCCTGATTCTGCTGCTTTGACTTCTTGGACTTTGACCTCTGGACTTGGTCAGATTTTCCACTCCAGCTCTATTTATCCTGGTTTTGTATCTGGCTTTGTCTTTGAATCATCCTTTGGCTTCCAGCTACAGACTAGGGGTGTGCACCGGCCACTTTTCATGTTTTGTGTTTTGGTTTTGGATCTGGATCTTTCTTCGTGTTTTGGATCTGGATTGGTTTTGCCAAAACCACCCTTCCGTGTTTTGGGTTCTGGGTTTTGTGTTTTGGATCTGTATTTTTTTGAAAAAAAGCATAAAAACAGCTAAAATCACAGAATTTGTGGGTTTTTCTGCTCCTATGCTATTATTAACCTCAATAACCTTAATTTCCACTCATTTCCAGTCTATTCTGAACACCTCACACCTCACAATAGTGTTTTTATGTCCAAAAGGTTGCACCGAGGTAGCTGGATGACTATGCTAAGAGATACGAGTGGGCGGCACAAACACGTGGTCCATCTAGGAGTGGCACTGCAGTGGCAGACAGGATGGCAGTTTGAAAAACTAGGCCCCAAACTATACATAATGCAAAGAAAAAAAAGAGGTGCAAGATGGAATTGTCCTTGGGCCCTCCCACCCACCCTTATGTTGAATAAACAGGACATGCACACTTTAACAAACCAAACATTTCAGCGCCTGGGTCTGCCACACGACTGTGGCTGAAATGATTGGTTCGTTTGGGCCCCCACAAAACAAGCTGGCAATTAATCTGTCCCTGCACAAACTGGCTCTAAGGAGGCAAGATGTCGTCCTCATCCACCGATTCCTCACCCTCTTCAGTGTTGTGTACATCCTCATCCTCACAGAGTATTAATTCATCCCCGCTGGAATCCACAACCACAGGTCCCTCTGTACGTTCTGGAGGCTGGTCTCCCTGGAAGAGTTGATAATTCATTTTATGAACATCATCTTCTCCACATTTTGTGGAAGCAACCTCCTACGCCTTTCGCTGACAAGGTTCCCGGCTGCACTAAACACTCTTTCGGAGTACACACTGGAGGGGGGGCAACTCAGGTAAAATAGAGCCAGTTTGTACAGGGACCTTCAAATTGCTTCTTTTTCCTGCCAGTACAGGTACGGACTGTCTGACATGCCTACTTGGATGCTGTCACCGATGTAATCCTTTAACAGACAGACGCACGCTTGTCGCTGCTGCTTTGAGGATGCAAGTGCGGCTACAGCCCACACAATTCACAAAGACAGAAAAAAAAGAAGAATATTTTTATTGTTTGTGGAGCGCACTTTGAGGGTTACACCACCCTTTAACAGACAGACGCACGCTTGTCGCTGCTGCTTTGAGGATGCAAGTGCGGCTACAGCCCACACAATTCACAAAGACACAAAAAAGAAGAAGAATATATTTATTGTTTGTGTAGCACATTTTGAGGGTGTCACCACCCTTTAACAGACAGACGCACGCTTGTCGCTGCTGCTTTGAGGATGCAAGTGCGGCTACAGCCCACACAATTCACAAAGACAGAAAAAAGAAGAAGAATATTTTTATTGTTTGTGTAGCACACTTTGAGGGGGTCACCACCCTTTAACAGACAGACGCACGCTTGTCGCTGCTGCTTTGAGGATGCAAGTGTGGCTACATCGCACACAAGTCACAAACACATTAAAAAAATAGTTTTTTATTTTTTGGAGCACTTTGAGAGTTACACCACCCTTTAACAGACAGACGCACGCTTGTCGCTGCTGCTTTGAGGATGCAAGTGTGGCTACATCGTACACAAGTCACAAACACATTAAAAAAATAGTTTTTTATTTTTTGGAGCACTTTGAGAGTTACACCACCCTTTAACAGACAGATGCACGCTTGTCGCTGCTGCTTTGAGGATGCAAGTGCGGCTACAGCCCACACAATTCACAAAGACAGAAAAAAGAAGAAGAATATTTTTATTGTTTGTGGAGCGCACTTTGAGGGTTACACCATCCTTTAACAGACAGACGCACGCTTGTCGCTGCTGCTTTGAGGATGCAGGTGGAATCTAGATGGGATTTGGAACCGGGGACACACTACCTCCATCAATTGTCTAAATCCCACTGCACTAATGGCGGATACCGGACGCACGTCTAACACCAACATAGCAGTCAAGGCCTCAGTTATACGTTTTGCTTCAGGATGACTGCTGTCGTACTTCATCCTCATCGCTAGGGACTGTTGGAGGGTCAATTGTTTAGTAAAAGTAGTGATGTTCCTACTTCCTCTCTGGGATGATGAACAACTCCCAGCAGCAGCAACAGCACTAGGAGGAAGTGGTTCTTGATCTTTCCCTATTTTATTTTTATCGGAGAAAGTTTGGTCCTCCATTTATGTTATATTGATATATACGTGCGGCTAAAGCGCACACAAACACAGAAAATATTTTTTTATTTTTGCTGGAGAGTAGTGCACTTTGTGGGTTACACCACCCTTTAAGAAATGAGCCAGCCGGCTCTTTACTTATGGGACACAGGCGCACGCTTGGCGCTGCTCTTTTGTTGATGCACATGCAGCCACAGTGCACACAATTCACAAATACAGAAAATATTATTTTTTTTGGTTTGGACTGGAGTGTACTTTGGGGGTTACAGCACCCTTTAATGGGCAAGCCAGCCGGCCCTTTACTTATGACACAGGCGCACGCTTGGCACTACTTTGTTGATGCACGTGCGGCTACTGCGCACACAATTCACAAACACAGAAAATAATTTTTTTTTTGGTTTGGACTGGAGTGTACTTTCGGGGGTTACAGCACCCTTTAACGGTCAAGCCAGCCGGCCCTTTACTTATGACACAGGCGCACGCTTGGCACTACTTTGTTGATGCACGTGCGGCTACTGCGCACACAATTCACAAACACAGAAAATAATTTTTTTTTTGGTTTGGACTGGAGTGTACTTTGGGGGTTACAGCACCCTTTAACGGTCAAGCCAGCCGGCCCTTTACTTATGACACAGGCGCACGCTTGGCACTATTTTGTTGATGCACGTGCGGCTACTGCGCACACAATTCACAAACACAGAAAATAATTTTTTTTTGGTTTGGACTGGAGTGTACTTTCGGGGGTTACAGCACCCTTTAACGGTCAAGCCAGCCGGCCCTTTACTTATGACACAGGCGCACGCTTGGCACTACTTTGTTGATGCACGTGCGGCTACTGCGCACACAATTCACAAACACAGAAAATAATTTTTTTTGGGGTTTGGACTGGAGTGTACTTTGGGGGTTACAGCACCCTTTAACGGGCAAGCCAGCCGGCCCTTTACTTATGACACAGGCGCACGCTTGGCACTACTTTGTTGATGCACGTGCGGCTACTGCGCACACAATTCACAAACACAGAAAATAATTTTTTTTTTGGTTTGGACTGGAGTGTACTTTGGGGGTTACAGCACCCTTTAACGGTCAAGCCAGCCGGACCTTTACTTATGACACAGGCGCACGCTTGGCACTACTTTGTTGATGCACGTGCGGCTACTGCGCACACAATTCACAAACACAGAAAATAATTTTTTTTTGGTTTGGACTGGAGTGTACTTTCGGGGGTTACAGCACCCTTTAACGGTCAAGCCAGCCGGCCCTTTACTTATGACACAGGCGCACACTTGGCACTACTTTGTTGATGCACGTGCGGCTACTGCGCACACAATTCACAAACACAGAAAATTATATTTTTTTTGGTTTGGACTGGAGTGTACTTTCGGGGGTTACAGCACCCTTTAACGGTCAAGCCAGCCGGCCCTTTACTTATGACACAGGCGCACGCTTGGCACTACTTTGTTGATGCACGTGCGGCTACTGCGCACACAATTCACAAACACAGAAAATAATTTTTTTTTTGGTTTGGACTGGAGTGTACTTTGGGGGTTACAGCACCCTTTAACGGTCAAGCCAGCCGGCCCTTTACTTATGACACAGGCGCACGCTTGGCACTACTTTGTTGATGCACGTGCGGCTACTGCGCACACAATTCACAAACACAGAAAATAATTTTTTTTTTGGTTTGGACTGGAGTGTACTTTCAGGGGTTACAGCACCCTTAACGGTCAAGCCAGCCGGCCCTTTACTTATGACACAGGCGCACGCTTGGCACTACTTTGTTGATGCACGTGCGGCTACTGCGCACACAATTCACAAACACAGAAAATAATTTTTTTTTTGGTTTGGACTGGAGTGTACTTTCGGGGGTTACAGCACCCTTAACGGTCAAGCCAGCCGGCCCTTTACTTATGACACAGGCGCACGCTTGGCACTACTTTGTTGATGCACGTGCGGCTACTGCGCACACAATTCACAAACACAGAAAATAATTTTTTTTTTGGTTTGGACTGGAGTGTACTTTCGGGGGTTACAGCACCCTTTAACGGTCAAGCCAGCCGGCCCTTTACTTATGACACAGGCGCACGCTTGGCACTACTTTGTTGATGCACGTGCGGCTACTGCGCACACAATTCACAAACACAGAAAATATATTATTTTTTTAGCACTTGGGGGGAGCACCCCTGATGGACAGAGCACCCCCTGGACAACACTACAGCACCCCTTTAGGACTGGGACACTGCACAGGACTTTGGAGTGGACACAGCCCCTATGGAGAACTGACTGCACAACACAGTCCAGCCAGCCCCTATGGACTTTGAAGTAGTGGACACAGCCCCTATTAACAACAGCAGCACAGCACAACACAGCCAGCCCCTATGGACTTTGAAGTAGTGGACAACAGCAGCACTACACTACACTACACTACACAGCCCTAACTCCCACCCTCCCTCTTCACTGTCCACAGCCGAGTGAGAAAATGGCGCCGACGCGGGTACCTTATATAGGATCCAAAACCCGCGAGACTCGGAAGGCGGGATGATGACGTTTTGCCTCGATTTCAGATCCGAGTCAGGCGGGAAAAGTCGAGCCTGACTCGGATCGGACTCGGATCGGGGGGGCTCAGGGGGGTTCGGATTTCAGAAATCCGAACCCGCTCACCCCTACTACAGACTTATATTTACTTATGGACCTAAAGTAACCTTTGGCTTTGATCACGACTTTGATTCCATATACTGCCATCAACTGGGGTCCGAATTCTGAAATTACAGCCCTGCAGCCTTACAGCTGTAGTTCACGTGACAAAAAAAAGGATCCAGTAGCAGCTAATGCTATATCCACTCCTTGTGTAGACTTTATTATTATGCAGCTTGTTCACAATGCAAGAAATGCAGGGGATGCAATCGGGAAGCCGGCTTCCCGACTGCTTTATCCTGGCGACGGTTAAATAACAGGCGTCTAAATCTAGACGCCTGTCATTTTTCCGATGCCGGGAGATGTATCAGTGTTCCTGCATATCAACCCACTGGGACTAGGGCAATCTTCAACTCAACACCTGATTCCACTCACATGGTACCAGCTCCTCTTGTTGATATTAAGCCTAACAAATCAGAGAAAAAACAAACTTTGATGACTCAGATTGCACAGGCTCCCACTGCGATGATTGTACAGTACAAACAATTTTGAACTCGTATTCGGGATGGAGACACACAAAATATCCTGTTTCCAAAAATTTGTGGGGACCTGTATGGGTCTTTGATTCTTCTATATCTTTTGCATCCTGATGGTATATTGAAGTCACCTGTGAGGAGGGGTGTAGTGTCAGTAAGGGTACTGGTGCACTCCAAGGGACTTGATCCCGGGTATTTGTCAACTCGGGACCAGTGATTTAACAAGTGAGGCATACTGTAGAAGGAACTGTGTGTCTAGATTTCTGATTAGAATAGACTCCTGCTATGTACCTGTACACCGAACGTCTGACTTTGACTCTGTTTAACCCTCAGCCTTCAGCAAACTTTGAAATCACAACACGGCAGCCTTCACGCTTTAGTCACTCTAATTTCTAATTTTACCATTAATACCCAGTGGAAAAAAGTTCAGAGCCTTTTCTTTCTTCTTGTGAATATCTTATTTGCTGTCAGCTGAGCCCTGAGGCCTTCTTGTTTCCGTATCCCAGGAGCTTTTGACAGCTGTCACCTTCTGTGTAGGAAGAAGAGAACCTAAAGATTTTTTCAGATCACAGGGGCAAACTGCAGCCTGGTGAGCTCCTAAAAAGGCATAGTCAGGGAATAAACACCATAGCGTGATAAAAGGGAATGCCTGCAAGTGATTAGAGGGAGCTGATATAAGTCTTGGCAACAAAGAAAACATATATATTTGTAAAATGTTGAAGATAAAGCTAAAAATGTGAAATATGTTAGGTAACAAACATTAAAAATCTAAGTGTTTATTTAAATATTGATAATGAAAACATATAAAAAAGGAGAGTACTGTATTATCGTACTACCTAAATGGAACCTGTTAAATAACAGACACAGGGCAATTATGTAAATGACCTTTATTTTAACTTCAAGTCACAAATATCTTAGGATCATTGATTATTTGATGTATACTCTACAGTGTAAATGCTTCCCGCTTCCTGTGACTTGCATATTTTTCCTAAAACAAGGGCCACCAAAACTAAGTATTGCTCGACTGCCATGGTGATAAAAATAAAGATAAATTGTATAGATAAGTATTTTTGTTTTATTCCTGTAGCAAGTGGCCATAAAAAATATACTTTTCTTAATGATAACCAATATCATGGTAAATAAAGCCCAAATTAGGTAAACTATATAACATTGAAGCACATGATGATCAATTCACTGTTTTATTTCAGGTGCATTTACATGCTACAGTATGCATAACTTCTAGGTTACAGGTAACAGTTGATGAGGTGTTACACTGTTCAGTGCAGACTGCCCAGACTCCTGGAGTGATGTTATCAGGATTCCATGCGAGGCCATGCCCATTTATTTAGGCCATGCCCCCTTTTCAGCCGGGCTCGTCTCCGATGCACGGGGGGTATCCAGAGTGCTCACCAGTTGTCACCAGACCCGGTGACGCCTCTGATGTACTAATCCTGTTGTGTTCTCGTGAACATTATATGCATTGTTCCATTTGCCGTGACTGCTGTTAACCGCTGGACTATTTGTATCTGTATAAAAACTAGAGATGAGCGGGTTCGGTTTTCAGAGATCCGAACCCACCCGAATTTAGCAGAACCGAGTCGGATATAAGCAGGCTCGGATGTTCCCGCAATACTCGGATCTCTCAAATCGAGGCAAAACCATAGAGACGAAATCTCGCGGTTCGCGAGCTTTCGTCTCTATGATCAATGTAGTATATAACAGACCACGTGACGGACACCATTTCACTCCGGCTATGGAGACTGAACAGGGAGGGTGGGTAGTGTAGGGCTAGGAGAGGTGCTGGTGCTGTCTGCTGTGTCCTGGGCTGGTGACTGCTGATCCATTCTGGGCTGGTGCCTGTGACAGCTGTCACTGTGCTGTCTGCTGTGTCCATCTGGGCTGTTGCTGATTCATTTGGGCTGTCTGTGCTGTCTGCTGTGTCCTGGGCTGGTGTTTTTCATGTCTGCTGTGTCCATCTGGCCTGGTGCAGAACTGTAGATACATCTGGGCCAGTGTTGTGTCCATCTGGGCCCAAGTTCTGGACTCAAAAAAAAAAATAGTAAAAAAAAAATATATATAGTAAAAAAAAAATCAATCAAAGTGTCTTTTATCATTCAAAGTGTCTTTTATATTTTCTGTGTGTGTGTGCGTGCGTGTAATGGTGCATACACACGGTCAGATTTGTCAGACTTGTCAGATTTGTCAGATGAACGATTGAACGATTAAACGATTTGAACGATTGAACGATTTTTGACTGCATTAAAATGAATGGAATCGTCCAAGTCTGACTGCAAACACATCAGATGTCAGAAATCGTTATCTGACCATCGGGAACGCGCATCGTTGATCGTCCATCGTTCAGGCATGTCAGATATGAACGATTTTCCTTCAGATATGAACGACTGAACGATTTTTAAATCGTTATCGTTCATATCTGAAGGAAAAATCTGACCGTGTGTATGCACCATTAGGCTTAACCGCAGTACTGCACAAGATCCAGCCAGCAATGCAAGTTGTAAGCTAGTGCTGCCCGACTCCAGTCGTGATCAATCTGTGCTCTGGGCCCAAATTTTGGAGCATATAAAAAATTTAAATCAATTGTCTTTTTTTCTAATAATTGTCTGTGTGTCTGTGCATGTTAGGCTTAGCCACACAAGATCTAGAAAGTCTGTAATGCAACCTAGTGCTACCCGACTCCAGTCGTCATCAATCTGTGCTCTGGGCCCAAGTTCTGGACCCGAAAACCCCCCCCCCCCAAAAAAATTGTGTCTTTTGTCAATTTATTTTCTGTGTGTGTGCGTGTTAGGCTTAGCCACACAAGATACAGCAACGCAACCTAGTGCTGCCCGACTCCAGTCGTCACCAATCTGTGCTCTGGGCCCAAGTTCTGGACACGAAAAAAAAAAATGTGTCTTTTGTATATTTTTTTTCTGTGTGCGCACAACTGCATGTGTGTGAATTATGTAACAGCACCTTGGCTACACTATTGGTGCTTGTGACACTGGTTCAAGACCGCAGAAAATATGGAGGGCTGTCATATGACAGTAGAGCAAGGCCAAGATTCACATGTTGTAGCTGCCGCCAGCAGTCATCATGATAATGCAAGGCCGTCAACTTCCTTGTCCTCTATGAAGGCCCATACCTTCAATCCTCAAGGGTATCCCAACCATCATCTTTGCACAGTCCTCAACTCTATTAATAATCATATCAATCAGTTTTGAGCCAGCAAGCTGGATGCAACCTTTTGGCCCTTTAACTAGATGAAAAAAATCAATATTGTGAGCTGTGAGGTAACCAAAATTGACTGGAAACGAGTGGAAATAAATGTTATTGAGGTTATTAATACTGTAGGAACAAAAAAAGGCACATTTTATGTGATTTTAGCTGTTTTTTTGATTTTTTAAGAAAAAAATTCAGATCCAAAACCAAAACACGAAAACAAAACACCAAGGAAAAAAATCCAAAACCAGATTCAGATCCAAAACCAGTGGAGATCCAGTTCCCAAACCAAAACACGAGGGTCAGCACACATCTCTAATAAAAACCTGCCAGAAATAGAATTCCAAGTTACTGTGTCTATAGCTGATTCAGTTAGTTAAGATGAATTGTCTCTCTAATTTAGCTTTAAGACCAAAGAGACAAACATGAAACAGAGGGCCTGATTCAGACCCGGATGCTATTTGCGGACGGTCGTTCAAAAAAAGGGGCCGGCTATTTAAATTGTGCGCTCGTTCATTGCGGTTTGTTGACGCCTCTATGTCTGAGCGAGGGAACGAAAAATGCGCTCGCTATTTTGTAAAGACGCCCCTTTGCCGTTCGCATCACACGTCATCTCCGGCATTTATTTGATTAATCGGGTACATCGAAAGGCATCTGAACTGTAATTTCCTTCCGCAATCACTGCAAGCAGTTCAGGCTAAAAGACAACCAAGTGGCGTGGTCAATGACGCTCCTTTACTAATTATGCACTCCCATTAAACGCCCTTTTTACAGTTAGGCACGCCTGCGTTCGGATCTCCACTCCCCCGTTTTCAAGCACGTTCCCCTGTTACCACCCACAAACGGTACATTCTGTCAATCCAAATTAGCAGCCCCTCGCTGTTTTGCGAGCGCTCGATTTCTGAACGCAATGACTGGTTTGCGCATGCGCATTACGACCCATACGCATGCGCAGTTGTGAGAACATCGCTCAGAGCGAACGAGCGGCCGCTTACGAGCGGCTCTGAATCAGGCCCAGTATTCGGAAGTAAGTGAGTGAAGATTATTCTGTACAGAGTTTACTCCCTCCACATTGCACACAGATATACAAGTGTTGCATATCAAATTAATTAGCACAATCTGTTGGTGCATCCTAGTCACATCGAAAGACGCAAAAAAGACATCTGGGATTCTTTCTAATCACCAATTGAATACTAAGGGTCTATTTACTAAGTTTTGAATGGAGATAAAGTGATCAGAGATAAAGGACCTCATTCAGAGGCGGTCGCACGGAGCGATTGGACGTAGCGAGCGATATTTTTTTCAACTGCGCATGCGTGTACATGGCAGTGCGCGTGCGCGAGCCTGTCTTTCCGACCACAATCCTCTTGCTCGTTAGTCACTACGAGGTCGTAGCTGTTATTGACATTTCGTGCCGTTTGTGGGTGGTTACAGGGAAGGTGCTTGTGAACGGGGGTGTGGTGGAGCGCACGCAGGCGTGGTTGACCTTAAAAAGGGCGTTTTAAGGGCGTGCATATATTACTGAGCGAGTCATCACACACGTCATCTCGTTGCAATAATGATGCTACTGCTTGTAGTGTTAAAGGTAGCCCAGGGCAATTAACACTGTAACAGGTGTTAATCGTGCTGACGTAGGTTGCCGCCTGCGACCGACTCTGAATTAGGCCGTAGAGATAGGAGTTGTGCTTTCATTGTTGTGGGTGTTTCCGTGCTTACGATGTGCGTTGCGTTTGAGCGCTCGTTTTGCATATTCTCGATCACTTTGGGTGCGACCGATCGCCCGCGAGCGACTGCCTCTGAATGAGGGCCAAAGTTCCAAGCAATCAGCTCCTGTCATTTTTCAAACACAGCCTGTGAGGAGTTGATTGGTTGGAGTTATAAGTGCATAAGCCATACACCTAATAGGATACATTACATTACAGTATTTACATAGGCTTGTGAATTTGCTACTAACTTATTATCCATTATTGGCAGCAGTATTGAGAATGTACTATATAATCTTATATGTGTTTTTGAAATAATTTTTTTTTAAATATCGTCAGAAGAAGCCTGTATTTAATTTGTCTATCAAACACCATCACTTAATATATATTTTTTTCACCATTGCAGCGCAGTTTTTTTCTTCCTCTCTTTATATAGTAATTATTATGTACTGACAGGTGGTTACTGGCATTAAAATTAGCAGCAGCAAATGGTGATGTTTACATAATCTATTGATTGATCATTGTATGCCGCTATAGTACACTAAATATAAGTATATAGCCAGTGGTTGTCTAGTGCCAGGTTTTAGCAGCTTAGGTTTTACCGACAGCTGGAATACATTTTTCTTTGTGAAGATGAGATCTTACTGTAAATTAGATTATTTCGAAAAATGCCATAATCGGAATAACTTTAGGATCATAGGAATTCCTGAAAATGTTAAAGGTTTATATCTGCTTGATCTTCTTAGTGTGGATATGATGCAAGTTTTAGGAAGGGTAATAGACTGTGTTTGGGTGTAGTGTAGTGGATGATGTTATGCTAATTCGTAATGCAGGGTGAGCAGGGAGATTGGGAGAGGGTTGTGCAACTCAGTAATGTAGGAGTACCAGTTCCTACTGGGAACATGAGAATGGAATGAGCACTCACCCCTGTGGTGTTGGTGTAAAGGGGGGGAGATATGTCTGTGTGGGAAGGGTGGGGAGTGGGTACTAATTATCCAGGCCTGGGCTTGATGGAGGAGCTCGGGTCTGCCGTCCCCCACTTCGCTCTTACTTGTCACCAGCCTGTGTCTTTACTAGGGCCAGCTCCAGGGGTAGCCGGGCCCTGTGCAGGATGGTTAATATGTGCCTCTAGTCCCGCGCGTGACCGGAAATGGGGGTATGGCCTAATTTACATGGGCCATGCGCACTAATTGACATTATTTAGGGGTGTGCCCGCACGGCACACCTCCCATGTAATGTCAGACTGGGGGCGAGCCTAGCACTCCGTCACTAGCTGGGCATCCCCCAGCCCTCTCCCGGCACTGAATGGATGACGCGCGCATGTGCACAGCATCCATTCAGCTACTCCGGTATCTCCGGTATCTGGCACCACCGCACAGCTACGGCGGTGGGTGTACCCAACATCCCGACCAGACCACCCGCGGTACACTTCGGCCAAACGTGTGGAACAGCGGGACAGTGCCGTCCAGCTGAAATTGGGATGTTGGGAGGGGTGCGCCCTCTATGGAGTGGCGCCCCTGTTTAACAGCACTGGTCAAACATACCTCGCCCTGGTCTTTACAGCCCAGGACACGCTCATGTGTGCTGGGCTGCAGTGGGGCCCTAGAGGCTACCACTGTTCAGCAACAGCAGTCTCCTCTGCCTGTGAGGGGGAGCGATTACACTAATCAAGCCTTCTCCAAGATTTTCCCCTGGCTCACAGTGCTTCTCACTGCTGCAAATAATTTTTACCTTTTTTCTTCTAATGGGGCATGGCAGGGGTGGACTGGGAATTTAAAGTGGCCCTGGAAAACACTTGTAAAAGAGGCTCTATGTGCGCGAACGCCCAGAAAAGTGGGTGAGGCCTAGTTGCAAGGGGCATGGCCTAATGTAAAAAGCCATGCCCATAAGCCACTCCCTCCATTTTCTAAAGCTAGGGGCATGCCCACCGCTCCAGGAGCTGATAGCCATGCCCCCAGTCCCTCTCTCCAGTGTATAAGCACAGCGTGCATGTGAAGGATCATTTTCTTACCTGTATGATTCTCTGCAATGAGGTACCTCCTGAAGACGTTGATCTTTCCTGGACAGGCAGTGTCTTGAGTCAGTATTCACTATTCATTCAGGAGATCACATGGTCTGGAAGCCGCCTGTTTGCGTAGCAATAAAACCAGTGTAATCAGCATAAAACAGAGGTTCAACCAAATAATACATAGTAACAGAAGTTTTGAGGCAGGACAAAATGGGAGTCTCCCTTATCAAAAATTGTATTTTTAATAAAATATATTTGCTCATTTAGTACTATCTGCGTCTCCCCAGCACCATCATCCTGCGCCTCCCCAGCACAATTATTCTGCATCTCCTCAGTAGCGTTCTCCTGCCCTAGCACAGAATAGCCCCCCTTTCTCACACATGGATCATGTCCCCCTCAGCACAGAATAGCCCCCACTCATCTTCCCTTATCACAGAAAATCCCCTCCCCACCGACAGATCATCATCATCTTCCCTTAGTACAGCAGATTCCCCTCCCTCAAAGACTGATCATCTTCCCTTAAAGCTGCAGATCCCTTCTCCCACACAGACAAATCTTCCCCCCTAGAGCAGCAGATCCCTCCTCCCACACAGACAGATCATCTCCCACTAGGGCAGCAGATCCCCCTCCCCCAAAGACAGATCTTCTTCCCCCTAGTACAACAGATGCCCCGTCCCTCACAGACAGATCTCCCCCCCCAGAATAGCAGATCCCTTCTCCCACACAGACAAATCTTCCCCTAGTGCAGCAGATCCTCCCTCCCCCAAAGACAGATCATCTTCCCATAGAGCAGCAGATCCCTTCTCCCACACAGACAAATCTCCCCCCCCCCTAGAGCAGCAGATCCCTCCTCCCACACAGACAGATCATCTCCCCCTAGGGCAGCAGATCCTCCTCCCCCAAAGACAAATCATCTCCCCCTAGTACAGCAGATCCCCCCTCCCCAGATCATCTCCCCTTCCCCACAGACAGAACATGTCCCTTTAGTACAGAAAAAACCCTCCCTCTCAGACAGACAGATTATAATTTTCCCACCCACCCAGACTAGTACAGAATAGCCTCCTGCCCCCCATCCACCGAGATTAATCTCCCTCTCTGGATCCTAGCTATCAGCTAGTCTAAAAAAAAAAAAGAAACCCCACCTCAGCCCCATTTGACTCCTCTCCTGGCTTCCCTCTGCCTGAGTTTTCCAAGCAGTCAGCCCCGATTGTTTCCTCTTCACTCTGTCCCCTCCTGAGGCTGTGATGTTACAGTTTAACCTCACAGCCTGGGGATGGGAAAGAGTGGAGAGGAGACAATCGGGGCTGGCTGGCAGGCATGGTCCCCCCCTCCTCTGTGACTTACTTGCTACCATTAGCCGGGAACCCACTCCTTCTCCGTGGTGCCTGGCATATAAAGCTGCACAGTACCTGGGTGGGGACTTAAAAGGAAAGCCTCTATGCATGAAAGAGGCGGACTGTTTTACTAGCAGACGGGCTTCCTGTCATTCAAACACAGAGCAAGGACAGCCTGTGATGCAATTCAGAGGGCGGGGCCACAGATTACTAGCAGCTCCACAGACCAATCGGCCCACCGGGATTTATCCCACTGAAGAAAATGGCCAATCCGCCCCTGGGGCATGGTCATGCCTCCTGTAATTAGACCACACCCCCTGAAAGTACCAGGCATGGGCTGGCTCTCTATTGACCTGTGTGTGGGGGAGGACTCAGTATGTGTGTAAAGTGGGGGTGCGGGAAAAAAAGGGTGGTTATTATTCTAGTAAGTGGGTGTGAGATGTGTGGAATGTGAGTATTACATGTACCTGGGTAGTGATAATGTAATGAGGTGTAAAGCAGTGTGTATATAGTGTGCATGGGCGCAAAGGTATATAGACGACGGATCCTGGTATGCAGGGACCAATTCGAGTTACTCACAATGCTTCTCTGTGGATTGTGGAGATGACTTGCTCTGGTCTGTTCTTTTAGGGAGCAACCTTTCCAGTATAGTAGTAATTATACTCCTGCTGTGCTGCTTTGTGGATGTGTGCTTGATGACAGAAGTAGGTGAATCCTTGAGGGAGCACCTTTTGCTGTACGGTTCTTAACCAGCATGTCTCCCCTGCTGGACCTATGGTCTACAGACTCCTGTGTCTATGAGCACCCATGGGTATTTACTGGGCCGCCAAGAGCCAAGGCGGGCCCCGGTAATAGGGGGCGTGGCCTAATCTTGGGAGGCATGGCCACGCCCCCTTGCCAGAAAAAAATAAAAATAAAAAAGATTTGCAGCTGCGCGCCGGGGAGGGGGGCGCTCTGAGCCCCCTCAGCCCGGCGCAAAGCCAGGGGGGCGCGATCAGTGTGATCGCTCTCCTGCACAGGAGCCACGAGCAGTCTCCAACTGCAGCTTAGCACACGCTGTGTGCTGGGCTGCTGTGAGGGAGGGTGGTGGCGTTGGACCCGGGCCCCCGCCGGGCCCCTCAGGAAGCCCGGGCCCGGGTAATCTGTACCCGCCCCCCCCCCTTTTGGCGCCCCTGGGTATTTATACTGTGTTGTACAATTCAGAACATGATGGTAGCATCCTGCACTGGTAGGGAAAACAAAGATGGACCTACTGGCAGGTATCTTGTACCTTCTGTTTTGTCCCTTGAGAACTCCCACTTCTCATCGGTCTTAATTGTAGTTCTTCCCAGAATGGGACATCCTCACTGACGGTTGCAGACTTCAAGAGTATCCCTAGAGGAGGTTTTGTCTGGCCGGTAGCTGATGGTGCCACAGAAATCTTGTTTATGGGACTGCCCCCATCCTACTCTGGTAAGTAGAGTTTTAATAATGTAAAAGAGTTTATGGAGAATAAAATAAAAAAAATAAACAAATTGCTCACTGCACATTTGAAATCATAAAGGTCTTCCTAAGTTCATGCAAGCAAAATATTTTGTAATGTCATATCAGACAATTTTGCATGATATTTCATGTTCAATTGACAGTAAAGCACTTTTCCAGCATGGTTGCTCACATGTTTCTTTTTTTTATAGTGAGTTTGCTGAATGCTTACTCCCCTTCTGCGACTGTAATTAGAAGAGTGCAGAAGATTTGTAGTCCAACACAAGCTTGTAGATTACTCTTAACAGTTAAAGAGGGGCAGAAACGTATTCTCCTACTGTTGCTTTGTAGACATTTTCAAGATGAATTATTTCATTTTTCAAACTGTATGTAAGGTCATCCGGATACTTTCTAGCACTGGCTTGCACTGTTTGTGGATCTCTTCTTAACTCAAAATTTAGAATCGGTAAAAACAAGCTGGAGATGTGATTCTTGTTCTATAACCTATGTTTGAGTTTGGATATTATGGAATCCATTATTAAGAAGAATTTCTATTTATTTGTGCTGTGATACTCAAATTACTAGCAACAGAACTGGCCATTGTTCTGTCAGTGATTTCATTTCTAATGTTAGTTCATTTAGGTCTGCTGCTGCAATTACAAATGTAATAGCTCTTGACTGCAGATGTTTCTTTCATTAAAACATTCTAGAACCTGAACATAGATGGCTGCCATTAGTACAGCCTTGAAAGTTGAAAAATAACAATGCAAACCAAGTGCATTGGAGCAAGCTTCATGTATAAGTTTTTCTCTATGATGGAGATGAATTCTGCAGCTTAAATAGTACTGGGAAGATGTTGAGCAACCGCTTCTGTTTTTTCACTTTGACTGTGGAGAGGAAAACATGTTTTATATGTCAGCAATAACCACCTGTCTAGGCTGCTACTAAATAGATTTTACAGGCAATCAGGGCTCAAACTAGCAGTGTGCAAGCCGTGCCACTGCACAGACCACAGGGCCCAGTGGGTGACACCATTGCTTCCCCATGGCACCTGCATGTGGCTTACATGGTGCCTGGAACTAGCACTGCTGTAGCGCTGTATGGAGCTCTGGATAGGCACCCTGCAGCCTTTGGAGCTGCCCATAGTGTCTTTAGTGCACTGATTACCAGAGTTACCGGCCCCGCCACCTATGCATGACATCATGATGTCATGGGTTTAGGGGGCTGGGCTGGCACAGGGTGGTATAGATTACTTTTACAGCACTTCAGGCAATGAATGCTCCCCAAACAAATAATGGCATCTGGGCAGCATAATACAGAATGTACATTGACAAGGTTCAGAGAGTGTGCAGTGCATGGTGAATAAATAGTCATTAGATGTTTTTCTTGATCATGTGTCTGAAATCCTTTAACCTTTCCAGATATGTTACTGTCATTGTCATATTCTTTGCAATCAGCTATGTTAATGCCATGGTGTTGCAGTATTCTCAGCAACTAATCTACAATCTGTGAGAAGTCAAAAAACTCAATAAACCTTTCTTGTGTGGACCATTATCTTGTCCTACATCTTTGTGACTGTAGCGTAACATATTCAGGACAAATTCCTCAATGTGAGCTGCATCGGGTGTAGCATTACATATCAGAGAAAAATAAATAGCTTCTGCTCTTTCATCCAGAATAACACCCAAGACAACTTTCCCACACAAATCAATAAACTCTTTTTGAGTTTTGTGTGACAAGTGATGAGCTTGAAGTCATTTACTATCATCTTTGCTCCTCTTCACTTTTATTAAGTGCACTTCTGACAGGGCATCATAATGAGAAAGTAATACAAGACAGCCTAGAAAGTTGCCATTGTGTATATCTCCTATTTTATCTGAACCAAGCTGGAATGCCTGACCACGTGAGCTTATATGAATTGTAGCATCAAGACAACATTTCAGCAACTATATCAACTTCTCTCTTTCGGATACCAACTTTTGCTATAATTAACTGTCAATGCTCTGCAGTCTCCCATAACATCATGTTCAAGTATTCACACTGCTTGTGTTGTAGGCTGCTCTCTTGTTCTGGTATCCTTTTCTATATCCTCCACCATTTGTATCTGGTTGGATTAAATCCCTTTTATGTGATGAGGATGTTTACATGATGCCTGGTCTGTTTAGGCTCAATATTTAAAAGGGCAGTGCTTTTACTAGCCGTGTATTACTAATAAAAGCACGGCCTTTTTAAATATTGGGCATAAACACGAACATAGGTGTCAGGTTCTGCAAACAAATAATCCCCTAGATTACACAGAGATGGAGATCATTAATATAAATATGTGCATCAAACTCAGCTACAGTAACTTGTTATAAAACTATGCACACAAGCCACAATCACACCAGCAACCTCCTGAGCTATATTCCACACCTTGCCCCAGTTCACACGATATGCCACACCTTGCCCCAGTTCACACTATATGCCACAATGTGCCCCCTTGTTAGGAATTGTATCTGATTATCACACCTCCAACCACAAGAAGCCTCTGTTGTTCCTGAATTGCCTTTAGTTTTGCCATTATCCAAGATTGCCAGTATTATAAAACAAGTGGTTAGGATTTGAGCCTGCACTAGACTTTTTAAGATATTATATTTCACTTAATCCATTACCAACAATGTACAAATAATATATTGGTGTGTTCCCTAAGGTTATAGTGGTGCTCCCCAAGGTTTAACCATTTGCCTGGCATGGTCGCATTTTTCTGATCACACCAGGCAATGCGTTATCTGATCTGGTCGCATTATTTTGACCAGTCAGATAAACATTGTGGGCGGCTGCAGGAAGAGAATCTTCTTGCAGCCGCTGCTCTCAGAGAGACCTTCTGGTCCCTCTGCTTGCCTGCACCCTCCCCCAGTGTCTGTCGTGCTGCGGCTCACTGATGATCCAGCACAGCAGGAACCCTTCAGAACAGCAGATGATGAGAGATAAGCAACTGCAGGGAAAAAGTTAAAACTGGAGAAACAGGCCAAAGTTAATTATGTCTAATTTTTAGTAGTATTCCTCAATATACAATATATGTGTATTACTGTAATTTTCCCACAGGTTTTGTATATCTTCCTATCACATATTTTTTTATCATATGAATATGCCAATAATGTAAGCATAAGTGTATGGAATATTTCATTATACTGTGATAAATCAAATATTACCATGCTCTCCCTTGTTACATATGTTAACGTTTTATTCACAGGATTCGACATTTGATAGGAAGAGACACTATTGATAGAATAGCCTATTCCGTTGTTTAGAGGTGCAAAGCTGGGCAAGGCCGGCAGTTTAAATGCCAACAGCGTGAGCCTGGCAGGCATGAAAATCCCGATCGTCCTAGGTAAGTATTTGCTAACCTAATTTTACACCCTAACCCTCCCTTAGGGGTGCCTAACCCTAACCTCCCTCCCAAAATGCCTAACCCTAATCCCCCCTCTAAGTGCCTAAACCTAACCCCCCCCTTCCCCGCTTACTAAACCTAAGTCCCCGGGGGGTTGCCTAACCCTAACCTCCCCCGGGGGTGCCTAACCCTAACCCGCCCTTCCCCTAGCCTAAACCTAAACTCCCAGGGGGAGCCTAACCCTGAGTCCCCCCCAGGAACCCTAAACCTAACCCCCCCACACCCTGCGGCTGTCCGCGCCTGGCTTACCTTCGATCGGTAAGCCGGGTGTCGAGCTCCCGGCGTAGGGAAAATTACAGGCGTCAGGACTTCGACGCCTGTCATTTAACCCTTGCCGGGATTAGACTGTCGGGAAGCCGACAGTCGGGAAGCCGAAGGTCCCGGCTGTCCTCCCAATTACTATTCAATTTAGCTCTGAATCTGCTGGAGATTAAGATCTGCATTAACTGATGATTTATTTACCTATTTGGAACCCAGAGATGAGTCTTGGTCATATACCGGTTAAATTTCATCAAATTGGAACTTTTTCTGGTTTTATAATTAACATAACTGCGTAATTTGTAATGGCCCTGGGTAACACCGCATACCATCATAACTTTTTGAGAGGATTGCAATCTAGTATACCATACCTTGACATACACATACCAATAAAATATGTAGTGTATAACCTTTATAAATTAAACATTACTGCTATTGTTGAGAAATCATTAGAGGAGCTTGGGAGTTGGTACCTGCAGTTGTCCTATTTACGTAGAGCCGACCTAATAAAAATAAATAACATTCCCCAAAATATTATTATTATTATTATTGTTATTTACAACAGTTACTTATATAGCGCATCATAGTCCATTGTGCTTTACAACAGGTAACAAACAGACTTGGTAATAACAGACAGACATAGAGGTAAGAGGGCCCTGCTTGAAAGCTTATAATCTGTAGGGAAATAGGCATTGATACACCAGGATAAGTGTGACCTATTGCATAAGGGTCCAGCCAGATTGCAAAGGTTATTGGTGGGCTGTATTACCCAATCACATAGAGGATGTGAAAGTGAAGAAAAATAAGATACGTAGAGTTACAGTATGTGTGGACTATATAGTGTGGATGTAATTGGGTAGGATAGCTTATGAAGGTTATGTGGGTAGTTCTGGAAGCTTGTCTGAAGAGATGAGCTTTCAGGGAATGCCAGGGCCGGATTAAGCCTTTGGGGGGCCTGGGACACTTCAGACAGAGAGCCCTTGACCTCATCAGCACCGCCTCCTGGCTGTGCCCACTGTGTGCCTCCTACCATTCGCCCCTCCTTGAGGCTGCAGTGCAGGCTGCTGGTATGTACCTAGGAAATCACAGAGGACAGCTCTCCCGGTAAGAGCTGTCCTTTGCGATAGAGGGACTTCTGGTGTTATTAGCCAGAAGTCTCTCTAGCATCCTTCTGCGCGTGCTGCTGGGGGAGCTGGGAGGGATCCAAATGGATTCCTTTCAGGTGGCATCCCGAAAATAAGCCCATTGCATTCTGGTGCTTAGTACATATGAGAAATGCATTAAAACCTTATAAAACTGCATTTTGGCAGGTTTTACTGCATTTCTGCCCTTAGTACATCCCACCCACAATCCCTAACAGATACTCCCTATTGAATTAACCAGGGGCTGGTTGGTATTTTTTGGCCTGTGAAACAAAACAGAAAAAAAATATATCCCCCTATCCCCTAGCTGCCTGCCAATATTAATCCCATATATGTATGCAAAACAGATAGATGTTTGTTATGGGTGCTAACAGTAATATACTGCAAATCAGGGTGTATCTAGCAAATAAAAGCATGGGGATTTTGGTCATAATTTGATCAAAACATTTAAGCTTACAGCCAGTCTCAAAGTGACCCTAATTCTCTGCAAATCCCTACACTACCATATATGCCCAGCACACCATTAAATTGCAATTAAATGTACTTCCCTATCAGGTACAGAGGATAACATCTAGACAAGGGCTGGCTTGTTAGACACATCCAACTAGGCCTTACAGTATATAGCCTAGATTGGAAGCAGCCATGATCACACTAGGCAACATTTTGGTCTGTGGGCAAAAACATAACACTGATCTTTGAACAGCAGCCCATCATCAAAATGGGGTTTAAAATATACAATATAGGGACTGATTTATCAAAGGGCAAAATACATTTGCTGGAAAAAATATGTGGTTTTGCTGGTTAAAGGGCTTGCTTTTATTTTGGCCTACATATCATTGGGGTTACCATCACTAATAATCTCCATTGGGGGATTTTATTTATAAAACATTGAGGCAGTTTTCCCTGTTTTGGCAAAGGTATTTTCAGATGGTGTTACCAGGAGAGAAGCTTTGACAAGCATGGAATATAGCATTTTACTTAATGCTATACTATTTCATCTATTTTGAATTTAATAAATAAAAAGGTAATCACACATTAAAAACCACACATTCAGAATGTACAGTATAAATATATAATGCAAATTATTCCCTGGAAAAGCAATGTACAGTATAAAAGATATAGATCTTGTTTGTTTCATGCATTTAAATAAACATGATATTTCACAATAATTGCTGAATAATCCTTTTTAATGTTGACGTGATCATCAGGACATAAGAGTAACGTAACACCCTTTACTTGCTATACCTCCCATTTTCAACATGGTGTAGCAGCTTTTCCATTTACAAATTGGACTACACGGAGTCTGACGAGAATGAGAAAACTTACACACACAATGATAGAAACTTTTTGACAAGATTTGATTTTCTTCTAACCAAGGACCTAGCCTTTTTTATTAGCACAACAATACATAAGTAAGGTAGACTCATGCCTTTCATCCATTAGATCAGGGGTAGAAAATGTTTTTCACTTTGGGTGGCAGATGTTCCACATTCCAAGCCAATAACATTGTCAGGGTGCCACCACTATTACAACACACATAGATATTAGAGGCACATAGTTCCCCCTTCATGAGCAGAACAGTGTCAAGTTGGAAATATCTCCTAGCGGTACATGCAATCGGACCAAATTCCTGGCTAAGCTGATCAGTCCCAAATGCAAGACTGCCACACCAGAATGTGGCAAAATTTAAAATAGAAAGCCAGCGCTTCCTTCCAAAAAATTTCAGCAGCTCCAATATAACATAAAATTATAAGTTCCAATACTAGTCAGTGAAGCGCATAGATATGTCAGATGTTAAATGTATAAAAATATAAAAATATATAATAGAAAGATAAAAATAATAAAAAAATAAAAATAATATTAATAAAAGCAATAAACAATAAAATTGTTACTAGTATGCCTAATTAGCAGTAGGTACCATATAACACACAGAGATACAATCACTATGTAGTACATGTATATAGCTCTTTTTGGCATAATTAGCTCCTTAGATGAAAAAAAGAGACCCTCGCCGTTAGTATGCCCTAGTATACAGGACACTGGAGTCAGATGCAGATGCACTTTGTAGGTGTAGGACACTTGAAGCTGAGTCAAATGCAGATACTAGAACAGAGCAGGAAGCCACTGTAGGATACTTTACTAAGGGAGAAGAGAGAGTTGTTTTTGCAATGAGCTGCACATAGGAGATTATTTATATAGGGTGCTCCCAGAGACTATCGGCCAAGAAGGTCATGTGAGCACAGCTGCTGGAATCCGGTTGGCAGATTATATTCATGTGGACAAAGATGGCCCTGCCCATGCTCCGCTGCTGTGAATACTAACACAATGGTAAATGCCATGGCGAGCAGCAGTAGTGCCAGAAGCAACCATGGAGGGTACAGAGGGCAATGATGTGACAGACAGATCCAGTGACTGATGTTTGACATGGTGGTATGAACCATCCAAAGATTTGGAAGACACATCCAACCACATGGAGAAAGAGAGGCAGGCACACTGCAGAGATGATCCCTCAGAGAGCCATTCCCCTCATCATCAGTAAATTTGCATTGCAGCGTCTGAAGACATAAGTGGCTAGACCCAGGGGAGGTCCCATCTGATACCAGCCAAAACATTTGTTTCAAAGGAAGCTGACCCCAATTAGAGAATGCTTTTTAGTTTTCTTGCAGCTTTGGAAGGTCCATCTCTCTTTTTTTCTCAAATTATTCAAAACCCACCGACTCTACAGTATGGATATCCAGGTTATTACATTATGACAGGAGCATGTTCTTGATCTCAATTGATCCATCATCCCACAGTACATACCCTCATGTATCCCATTCACACTATGACTGCCTCTATCTATGTAGACATTTATTATTGAGTATTTTATATAGGATATTTATCCCCCGCTGGATGCCAGCTTATTGGCTTCACCAACCCTTCAGCCTATCTTAAATGAAGCCAAAATGGAGATGTCCTTTTATCACTGTTTTTGGATTGTTCCTTTATTAAGGAATATTATATCTCTAAATAAAACAATATGTAAACTCAGAGTTGGAAACATTGAGTATTCCATCCATCGAGACAAAAATTTCACCAGGATGTAGAAAATTGCTTCTCTTATTAATCTTAGTTGTAGCTAAAAAAAAAATGTATCCTTTAACAATGGGTCCATCCAACTCTACCTTCTTTTGCTATGCTTAAGGAAAAATGTGTTAATTGTTTAAGATGGACTGGTGTAAGGTGTTCCTGCACGAACATATTAAACATCAAATTAGAAATAGTTTCAAATAGTTTCACATTGATGGTATGTTATGAAACCAGACTTTTCCTAGATGATACCCCAGTGCATTTGTACCTCACTGCATACTGATGGCACCTGAGGAATCACACATCCCTCTCTCCACACTTTACTCTTTCCTTTTTATTTTTTTATTTACTTCTTCTTTCTTGAATTTTATTACAAGTCAGTTCTTAAACTTCCCAAATATGAAATGAATTGTAATCTATGGAATTTGTAATCATGTGAACATCTGTTTAATTTAATTTAGTACATACTACTGTATCTTATGTTATGGAATGTATATTCTTACATTTTCTATATGACACTTTTTTGTAAATATATTTCGAAAATGTCCTAACAAAAATATCTTATATGTATATATACATATATATATATATATATATACAGTGTGTGTATATATATATATATAAATATATATATATATATATATAGTTTCCAAGTAGGACCGGCACTCGTGTATACAATGGTGAGCAGCCTCCGTGCCTTCCTTGTTTGGACAATTTAGAATGTAGAGATAGGCGGCACTGAAGGACTTTCGTTGCAAAATAGTTCATTTATTCCTTTTTTTTTTTTTCGTTGCAAAATAGTTAATTTATTCCGACGTTTCAGGGCATATACAGCCCTTTTTTCAAGGATACAAAAGAGAAATACATATAAAACAGTCTTACCTTAAATATGTTCACCCGGTGAGTGCGCGATGTCACGAGTGGTTGCACGCGTCTGCACGCTGCACGCGGCGTCTCCCACTGATGACATCATACTTGGTCAGCTGTCACAATAGTCATGGCAACTGGACCCAAAACAAACACAAATATACTGAAAAGAAAATGTGAATAAAATATAAGCGCCATCACCAAAGAAAATATAAAAACAAGCAGCTAGTTTCAAAAGTAGCTAGAAAGCAAAGTATGCACATTGATGAATGTTACTAAAAGTGTTACTGGAATTTAGAAAAATACCAAAAGATAAATACACTATAATGTTTAACTGAACTGATAATGTAGCTACCTGAATGGTATCACAGAGAGTTCCAGCAAATTTTATAATTTAAACCATATGGTACAATGGTGTTAAGTTTCATTATCCATTTGGCTTCTTTTCTTAACAACTTTCCAGCCCTGTCTCCTCCTCTGAGACTTGGGGGAACATGATCGATTATTTTATGCTGGAATGTCGCCAGACTATGTCCTCTTTCTGCAAAATGACGGGCCACCGGTTGATCACTATTGGTGCCACTTATTGCCGTTCGAATAGCGGTCCGATGCAGTGCCATTCTCTCCCGCATAGTTCTCACTGTCTTCCCTACATAATAAAGTCCACACGGACATATAATTATGTAAATTATATGTGTGGAAGTGCAGGTGAGTATGTGGTTGATCTTAAATTTCGTATTATTATGCGGGTGTTTGAATTCTCCTCCTGTTAACATATTCCGACAAGTGGTACACTGGAAACACTTATAACAGCCTGTAGATCTAGTAAGAAAGCTAGTAGTTACCCGTTCCTTAATTTTAAAGTCACTAATGTCTGTGTGGACTATGTGATCTCTGATGTTACGGCCTCTCAAAAAACAAGTCATAGGTTTTACACCTCGAAAGCTGGTCGTTTCGCTATTTGTGGCTACTATAGGCCACAGTGCTTTGCTAGCCCTTTGTAGAACTGGGCTAGATGTGGAGTAATGTTGTTTCCACATAATAGTTGAATCCTTTGTTCTGGAAGTTGGCCGTAACAGAGCTGTCCTGCTCAGACCTTTGACTTCTTGCTTTTGTTGTTCCAAAAGTTTGTAGCTGTAGCCTCTCGTCCTGAATTTACAGACAATCTGGTCCAGGGCTGCATCCAATTTGGTGGAATCACTAGTTATCCTAGCCACTCTCATCATTTGAGATTTCGGTAGTCCCCGTTTCAATGAGGCTGGATGATGACTGGATGCTAATAGCAGACTATTTTTGTCTGTTTGTTTTGTATACACCGAGGTTGTTATAGCTCCTCTTTCCAAAGTAACCTGAACGTCCAGATAATTAAGGGTAGTGGGACTAGTTTGAAAAGTTAATTTAATAGGTGATGACCTTCGATTAATGTTAGACATCATGGACTTAAATCGTTCTTCTCCTCCTGTCCAAAACATGAAAAGATCATCTATATAACGGCAAAAATACAGGATGTGTTTTGTAATTTCCGGATCTTGGAAGAACATTTGTTGTTCTTCTTGTAGCATATAAATATTAGCAAACGTAGGAGCCACGTTACTACCCATCGCACATCCGTAATTTTGTTGATAAAATTTGCCATCAAATAGGAAATAGTTGCGCTTAAGCGTTAGTTCTAAAAGTTGCATGAGGAGTTCCGTGTGTAATTCCTGTAATTCTTCCAGGATAAGTAACTCCCTAACTGCCCTTAATCCCTGGTCATGTGGAATTACGGTGTTTAAATTACATACATCCATGACACAGATGAGGGTATGGTCAGGTACCTGTTGGATAGAGTCCAGTTGTTGAAGGAAGGACGTGGTGTCCTTAAGAAATGTAGGTTGTTTAGATAGTAGTGGTTGTAAAATAGTGTCTAACAGTTGAGACACTGGTTGGTATAGGGAGTTTCTTACAGATATTATTGGACGGCCAGGCGGGTGTTGAAGGCTTTTGTGAATCTTTGGCACTAAGTACATGATCGGTACTATGGGAAATGCCTGAGTTAGCGCTGATTTAAATTTTTCTGTGATCTTCTTTTGTTGTTCTGCCATTGATAATAGTTCATCCAATTCTCTCTTGTATTGGACAGTAGGATCATGAGTTAATTTTTGGTAAGTTAGTGGATCAGACAGATGTCGTGCTGCTTCATCCCGGTAGTCAGATAGATCAAGAATTACTGTAGCCCCACCTTTATTCGCAGGGTGGAAAATAACATCCCTGTAATTACTTAATTGAAGTAATGCTTTATTTTCCTCCTTGGTAAGGTTATAATGGATTTCAGGTTTTGCCTTATTGTATCTGGTCACCGAGTGATTAAGCAGTCTTGTATAGGTTTTTATGGCTGAGTTACGTGATTATGGATCAAACCTAGAGGTTGATCACTGCTGCAAAAATTTAGAGAACTTTCGAGTGTCTTGATTGGTTGGTTTATTGTGAAAAAATTCACGTAACCTCATTTTACGTGAAAAGTTGTGTAAATCAAGTTGCCATTGAAACTCGTTGTGGGGAGTAGTTGGTACAAATGAGAGGCCCTTATTCAGCACTCGCATTTCTGTATCGCTGAAAACTTTTGAAGATAAGTTATAAACTAAACTTTCTTCCTGCCTGCTCGCCCTTTGGGTCCTCTCGTTTTGACCCCCCGGCGGGTGGGAGTCCAATGGGTTCTTTTGTGGCCATAATGGCTACCTCTAAAGGGGCTGCTTGGCTTGGACCATCAGAATCTGGTGCCGCGAAATCACTGTCGCTATTCGATGTTCCTGGATCACCTGTGGTGTTGTAATCTCTTCTTTTCCTCCAATTCTGTTTTGATCTTAAAAACGGTTGTCTTTTTAATTCCCCTCCCATCAGCCAGCGGTACACCTTATTATCATCATAATCCGTTTTCACAATTTGATGTTTATTTTGTTTAAACTTAATCAAGTCTCTTCGATAGTTGTCGCATTGTTGTTTTAACTTTTGTTGTAACTCCTGTGTTAGCATATTCTCCAATGTGTTCTTATTGATAGACTCAAAATCAATTATTTGGTCCCTAGTTTTTTTGAGCTCTCTGCCTGCCTCCTCTATGACAAGAAGCATCAAATACATTCCACATTTATTTAAGATCCCCACCCATCTGCGACAAAACTCAGGATTAAACCGACCTATAGTTGGCACGTTTTTTACTCTGAAGCCTCTAGGGATACGTTTTTCACGATAATATTCAGATAAGGAAACTCCATGCAGGTTAAAATCAATTTCTCTCTGTTTTAATTTAAATAGTTGTCTGAAGATGTTCTCATTGTTAATTTCCATATCTCCCAATGAGAGTGGTTCAGTGAAGAGAATACCTTCTGCTCCATCCTCCGTGTAGCTATAAGATTCTCCATGTACTTTGGTGATACCTGTGTAACCTGCTGTTGCCTGCGGTATAGTAGCTGCACTGTGATGTTCCATTATTTCACAGACTATGCTGTATATTGGTCTGCTGCACGGTAAGTACCCTGTGCAAATAAAAGTGAACGGTGCCTTGCAACGAAAGTCCTTCAGTGCCGCCTATCTCTACATTCTATATATATATATATATATATATATATATACACAGTATATATATATATACACAGTATATATATATATATATATATATATATAATCTTGAGACACTGCAACTACAGCTTATATCCAAACTGATTGCTTCATATAAGAGATATTTACTGTAGGAGGAACCAAATGTGATTTAAGAGAAATAATGTTTTAAATGTAATCTTTAATTACCATTTATAGGTTCTGAGATATATGAGTGGGAATTCAAAAGAATAGTTACAAAGCTGAGATAAATAGTGCATACAGTATGAGCCAACATAATAAACATTCTTCAGAGCAGCTGGTTAAAGGCTCCAAAATGTTCCCATAATACAAACATTTCTCTAAAGTAGAAAACTAGTAAGTGGTTTTGCAAAGGAGCTTAGAGCATGATTGCACCTTTAGCAATATTTTCAACATCTGTCACCATTTTACTACGGGGCAACAGTCACAGTTGAGAGTTTTGTCCAAGATGTTGAAGCAATCTATTAACCCCAGGCTATTTGCTTAGGTGATCAATAACACACAGATCACAGTGATTATCAAGGTTGTACCACATGTCAGATAATACCACACTGCAGGCAGCAGAGCTAGTATGTAATATTCTGACTATAAATGACTGCTTTCCAACCTTGCTTTTAATATATTCGTAAATGTCTCTTATGTGCCAGAAGCTTCATTTTGAAAGTGTAACACTTTGGATACAAATGAAGCACAGTAGTGTGGATACAGCTTGCAATATATAAAGCGAAGAATAAAACTGAAATGTTGTTTTATACTGGCCTGAATGACTTAAAACATTTAATACATTTGAAAACATGAATTGCTGGGAAATGCATTCAAAGCCCAAGACCCCCCCTTCCCTGCCAAGAAGTTTCTAGGATGAAATATAGTCAGAGGTTGATTAAAATGTATATAAGGAAAATGCATATACTGTACATTCTGCACAAGGTAGTATATGAGGGTGTGGTAAGATCAGATGACAGTAATAATGTTGACATTTGTCATGTTGGCATTAGAATGTTGGCATATTTAGAAATGTTGACATTGGCCATGTCGACATTCATCATCTAGACACTGATATCGTCCCTGGTGGCCCAGCGGTCACTTACCTGCTCCTTACATCTCCAGGAGCTTCATCACGGCTTCTGGGTCACGGAGGTGCCAGCGTTCCATTGTATTCCTCACCTATCCCTTTCCCTAATCCAGTGGCAAACGCAGGATTTCTAGAGGGGGCTTTCCAAATGCTTGAATTAGAGTGCGTGTGGCCTGTCCATGAAGAGGGTATAATTATCACTCATCCAGCTTTAATATGCGTCATACAAAGTGTATTGTGTGTAATAATTCCAGCATATACAGGACCAGAGATCACAGTGAGCCATTAAATGCGGCAGTAGGACCATCCTGCCTGAGCTGAATGTATTTATTTTAGATGTGGGCTCCATTCCAGAGCATTGGAGCAAGTCCGGGAGTATAGGGGAGCAGCAGAATAACCTAGCACTGCCCTGGACATATATGTAAATATTGGGCTGTATTGGGCTGTATAGCAGTGCATCCCTAACAGTGCATGTTTTCCAAATCCCCTAAGTGGTGCACAGGTTATTTATTACTGGCTGATACATATTAAAAGATCCACAGGTGGTGCTATTTATTTAATTTATGACACTGAGAAGAACATGCAGCGCTAGTAAAATTCCATTATATTACTATTGTGGTCATGGTGTGGGCTGGGGAGGGGGGTTTCCAGGCAGATGGAAACCCCCCCTGCGTTTGCCTATGTAATCCCTAACCCTCCTCTAGTGCCTAACCATAACAGCCCCACCCGTAGCCTAACCCTAACCTCCCCTTAGTGCCGTTACCTAAACCCCACACCCACAGCCTAACTCTAATGACAGTGTCAACATTTCACATGTTAACATTCTGAGAAATACAATATGTTGCCTATCAACATTTCAACAAAGTCGACATCATTGTGGTGTCAACATTATAATCGTGGACATTATGAATGTCCTATCGACTACATCCCAAATAAGAATTTTTTTGACCCCTACATCCCTCTGTTGACATTACTTTGATCAAAGGGATATTTGTTATCATATTTGGTGGATATACCCCAAGATTTCAACCTTTTACAGAGCTATCTAAAATTTTCTGCAGGACATATTACAGATTAATATTTGTTTGAAACCCTGGTCATATCTTCTATATCTACTTATCTCTGATCTGAGAAGGGGTTCCAACAAAATAGTTTTCCATTTTCAACATGCTCAAGATGTATGGTACTCAAAGATTGGAAGCAAACTATACCTCCTCCTATTCAGGATGTTAAAAATAGAGTTTGATTTATGGCTTTAATGGAAAAGATTACCTATCATTTGCAAGAAAAGCATATAATTCAATCCAATTTGGGAGCCATGGTTTATATATAACTCATGGAACAGAACTGCTGTATTATAGTGGTCCTGGTGTATGTTTGACTTACTTACAGCCATTTATAGTACACATATTTTGTGATGCTCTATGTAAAATAACTTTTAGAGAAAAAATCCTACTAGAAAAATAATTACCTTTCTCCCCCCCTTTGTCCCATATCCTTTTCTCTTATTTACCCTTCTTTTTATCCTTCTCCCCAAGATCCTCTCCTGATAAAGCAATTAATACAATTCTGCAAAAGAAGGCACAAATGTTACTCAGTTATAGGGATTATATTGTATTTTATTCTCTCTTGTTTTTTGTTTTCCTTTATACTGTAAGCAGGAAATGCTTTTACTGTATAATACAGAAACATCGAGAAACTTGGTGATTTGGTGGAAACTGAATCACTTCATATCTTCCTCCCAATCTAATTGCATCACACAGCAAGGGGCTCCTTTATAGTTGTCACAATTTACTTTACAAATGCACATAGAATTATTCTGGAATGGCTTTGCCTAGTTCCCATTGCTGGCATTGGGGACTATACCTCCACTACCATCTATATACAGATGGCTCAAATTATATTTAAGCTTAATTTACTGCTGTTTGCTAGATACTGGATTGCTGTCATAATGCCATTTAGCATCTGTAACTAGTGCTAAGGGGGTTATGAGTCCTAAGAGGTATAGATATGGATGCATGCTATATTTGTGTGTACATGCCCTTACTGATCTCCGTTTACGGTTGTCTGCCCTGTTCTAAAAATCCTGGCACCAGATGATACAAGTCTACGATATGCACATTTAGATACCGATGCATTTTGCTGTGTGTGCAGTACAGAAACGTGTATATTCACCCAATAAAAATGGTTGCACCCCCAACTGAACATGAGGCCCCACATTTCTTACAGTAGCAATGCTCCTTCGAGTGTATCATACCAGTAGAAAGGCATTGTTATCCAATCATGCACTAGCAGGCTGATAAGACAAAAACAATTTTGATTAAGAATTCACAAAATTAAAATACAGCATGAGTGTAGTGTAGAAATTAATGCACAATCCAGTCTGAAACACAGCAATCTTTCCATGGCTGGTGAGGCCTATCCATCATAGAAATACGTACTCATCCCATAAAAGACTCCATCATACTTGGTCTAGTGCCTCATCTGCAAATGTGTGAGGCATTAGACCGCAACAGAATGTTTTAATAATGCTGCCATATGTTACAGTGTGTATATAAAAATCAACATATAGTATAATAATCACAAAATATAGAATATTAATTCCTTATACAACTAAAACCAAAATATATAAATGAAATGTGATAATTATCCCAGAACTAGTCTGGCCAGATGGTTTAACATACCCATAGATGGGAAGAGACCCCACAATACAAGCTAATTAGCATTTGTTTACCCTAGCTAAGAGCCACAGTTTCCTGCCTGAGGCTCTAGATAACACAATAAGGTTTGGGATGCCTTTGTTTCGGTACAACACCTTGCAGGTGGGAGGCTGGGAAAATCAAAACACACAGCTGACTCACTGTTGGGACAGGATTGAAACACCCCATTTTTGAACATACCTATCAGGTGTGTTCAAGGCGGAGTTGGGTTCACAAAGAGACCCCAGACCTCAATTATACTAACTGAAAGACATGGTCACTCTAACTGTGGCAACCAGACTAGGAAGATGCAACCTCCATCTCTTGGAGACATGGAGAAATTGGCTGTTTATCTACCTGGAGGCTAAGTATACTGTCTCTCCTACCACACATGGCTTACAGGCAAGATGTAGAAATCATGTGTTTTTAAGGGATATGGCTTATGTATTAAGTAGTTAGTATAGTTTGTAGTGATTTATGTAGTGATTAATATTGTGGTTCATAGTGGAATCTTTGTTAACGGCCAGGTTATCAAGCTGTAATGCTTTGGTTATGCCTTAGTTTGTGTTAATCTGTACTAGACGATATGTAAAAGTTTGCAGTGATTTGGGTTCAGTTTTATACATATGGCTGGCTGTGATATATATATATTAAGTTTATAGGTATACTCATTCCCCCTTCCTTCCCATGTGCTTGAACAATAGCATAGTCTGAGAAAGATAGGTTTAATGTGTTGTATTCTTGTGGTCTGACTATCATTGTGTAGTTAAGATTAAGATGGAAATTGGGTAAAATATTGCAATCTGTAGATATATAATTGTTTGATATCAGCTGGTGATGAAGGAACCCGTAACTCGGTAGTGGTCAATTACATTGTACTAAGTTTATAAGTAATGTACACTGTTTAGTAGTTTATACTTTGTGAAACATTATATAATGGAATCAGGTTGAATTCAGCTAGTGGTTGTGGTTCCATGGGAGTTGCGGATTGCTAGCCATATTGTGATAGCATTGTGAAGTTATGTATTATCATAGTTTGGGGATTTAAAGATGGCTACCTCCATGTGGTGTGACCAAAGGAAATTCCATGTGCTCCTCGTTTCCCCATTGAATCATGTGCTTGATTCAATGGAAGTTGTGAATTACTAGTCTTGTGATCATAGTTATAACTCTACCCAGTTTTGGTGTTGTATAGTTCAAATAGGTTTATTATAGTTATTATAATTATGATCATTAATGGATATATGATTTACAGAAGTTACAACATTATGTGAGTTTTGTGACATTCAAAATGGAGTTTGTGTTCAACCCCCACACATAATCTCACACAGCAGCCATTTCCTCTCTTTCTTTCTCTCTCTCTCTCTCTCTCTCTCTCTCTCTCTCTCTCTCATCTTTGTATTGTCTATATTGTATTTTAACAAACATTTTGTGTGCATCGTTATCTTTCTGAAAGGAAATTATCCAAATGATTTAAAAGGTATATAATTCTGGTTAAACACGTTGCGAGTTTATATATTTATGTTACATATAACCTGATGTTAGCTATATGAAAAATAGAATATTTGCTTCAGATATATTGGGATTAAAGAAGCTGGCAATGGCCTGTGTGTACAACAAGAAAGAAGGAAAAACACCCCTCATCAGCATACCTCATTTATGAACATAAATGATTTTTTAACATGGCTATCTTTTATCCTCAAAAATTTATATAATAATTATCAATCTTTCTTGGTATGCTTTATACTATTCAACCATTCTTTTGAATGAGCTATTTTTATTTTATTTTCAAGCAGTTACCAAAAATACAGAATACTATCAGGTAACAAAAGGCCACATACATATCTCATATATGTACAACAAAATATGTGAATGACGGTACTAAAGCAGACATCAATATACTATAGAGAATCACAGTTGGTTGGAAAAATATAGTAGACTTTACATAAACAGGCTATTTTTTATATGGCCAAGATTGAGACTAAAGGATTAAACAACTATAATAAAAATGCTTTGTGGAGAAGGAAATGAGTAGAAAATGTAGAAAGGGAGGTGGGGGAGGGGTGTACATTTAACCATTCTTTTTATACATGAAAACTTCTAATTCTCCTGAAACACAAAGTAATATTACTGTAACACTACATAACAGTGTCCTAAAAAGAAGACAGATAATTAGTAAACATAATGACTTGCAACAACAGTGTTAATAGTAAAAGCAAAATATAGGGGGACGTGTATCAAGCCTTGTAAAGAGTAATGAAGAGGACAAGTGGATAAGTTGCCCATTGCAACCAATTAGCTTCTCGCTAGCATCTATCAAGTACAATCTAAAATGATAAGTGGAAGCTGATTGGTTGCTATAGGTAATTTTTCCACTTGTCAACTCTTTAGAAGATTTGATACATTCTCCCTATAATCCCATATTTTCAAGAAGTAGCAATATAGTACTAGGGGCCTGATTCCCCAAGGAATGCACGCTAGCAGACGCACGCACCCAGCCTCTGCGATAATATGCTAATAAATGCATACACATAGAGACCACAGCACAAGATGCAGACGCCCAGCTCCATATTAAACCGCCCTTCTCCCTTTACTCAAAGCCTGATCAGTTACAAGATAGCGTTGACATCGAGAACCATAGACCACATTTGCATAATAGTGGTTGACCAGACCTCGTGCAGGATCTTGGCAACTTCCTGTGTGCACTGAGTCTCATCACCGCGTCCATCGCTGCACTGGCTTAATTATAGAATCCCCTAAAATTCGTCCCAATGCACAGGCACGCCTGCGTTCACCCGACCACCCCCTGTCACCACCCACAAACAGCATTTCCTGTCAATCAATATTGGAAGGGATCTGCGTACACGCTGCGTGTAGTCTGCGTATGCTTACCTGATCACACTGGATAGTTCACACATGCGCAGTGCGATGCATGCGCATGCGCAGTACAGAAACATCGGCCAAGTGCATGTGTTCTCTCCTGTGCATTCCTTGCTGAATCAGACCCTACTGTATATTCATATACCCCACAGTAGCAGCACAAATATATTGTTTTGGATGGAAAGTCCTTGTAGTACTTAAACACTAGAGATGAGGAAAGTCTCGTGGAGGAACATGCATCCTATTGTGCATGGTAGCCAGCAACTGACTGTCTGTAGATCTCACTAATGAGTGGTTAACCTTCCAATATCTTGCCTTATTTCAACCATACCACCTGTAACCACAAAGACAGGCCATCGGGAATGGTTGCTTTATTATTGATTACTTATAATACCATTGCCTTACAATAGGCACACACAAGTTCCCCACAAGCCGATTGTTATTCTACTATCCCATGTACTTTATAAGTCATTCCCTACATCTCTTAGATTATAAACTGGTCTGGGCTAAAGGGGTGTATCTAGGGGTCTGAGCACCCCTGGCAAAGTAAGGGATAGGCGCCTCCTCCTCCCCTCACAGCTCTTTCTAATTACACAGCTCTCACCGCTCACAGCTCCCCCTCATCACATAGATATCCCCCATTAAAGCTCTCAGTTTTCCCCATTGCCATCAGCTGAGTATTCCTTCCTTCACAGGGCAGGCCCCAGGTTTACTAGCACCCTGTGCAATAAATTTTTGGAGCTTTCCCACACATCCAGCTATGGGCTGTATTCAATTAGCGGCAAAAACGTCGATAACTGCAAACAGGCGAAAATTGAGAAAAAAATTTCCTCATCCCAGACCAGGAGAAAAAAAAATGCAAAATTTTATTGTAAGTTGCGTACTTTGGTGAAAAACTATTCCGCAAATTTTGGGTGAAAAAAAATCATAGAAAGCTATTTTTTTCCAGGAAATTACTGTTCCACACAAATTAGGGGTACGCTAAAATGGGTGCAAGTATATTTTCATTCCGTAAAAACGCAATTTTAAAAACCGTGCCCATTTTTCGCAACTTACGATAAATTTTTGGGGTAATTTATCATTAGGGGGGGTGTCCAAAGAGTTCTGAAATAAATACCCCATTTTTAGCCAAAAATAGGGATTTTTTTTTTCTCATGGTCTGGGATGGAGAAAACTTTTCTCCAGTTTTTTTTATCCATTTTCGCCAGTTTGCAGTTTTTGCTATTTTTTTTGGCAAAAATTTTGCCCTTTTTTTGCTAAAAAGCGTCAGTTTTCGATGATGGCGAAAATTTTTTAATTTTCACCGCTAATTAAATATGGCCCATATACAAAAATTCTTCTTCTTCTTCCTCTTCCCCCCACAGGAATAGAAAAAACTGACACATGGCCCTAATAGGAAAAAAAAACACATTGGTTCCCATAGGAACAAATAAAACATATTGACCCCCACAGAGAAAAAAATAATACACACATTAATTGCCCCATTCCCCCAGAGCAGACTGATTTGACCTTCTCAAAGAGAGAGAGAGATGTGATAGCTGCCGCCAACTGATGTGCATGTTGCCCTGCAGGAGGCACTGGCTGTGGTTGGAGAAGGGCTCTGCTGCTGGGACTACCCATGTTGCTGATAGGAGTACTTCATTTTGTGCTTATTCTGAAAGTTATGATGCTGAAAGTACCCCTGTTGGTTCTGATGCCGGGAGTACATTCTCTTCGGCCTCCGCGCAGCAGACCTGCACAAAAGCAAGTCGCAGAGCAGGTAGAAGCAGTGCAGCAGGCAGTAAGTTTACGCTGGTGGCAGGTTCCTTTGCATCTTGGCCATGTAGGGAACGAGTGAGGCAGCTTCACCTTGATGGTGATTGCGGGGCAGAGCGAGGGGGGCAGCCAGGCCAGAGGCGCTGTCCTCTAGGGAGGGCGGGCAGCTGCTGGCGGCGGCACCGGATGGCCTCTCGGGACTCCAGGCAGTGGGGAGCTGTATAGTAATGATGTTGTACCATCTGCTCTGGGAGAGACTGTGTGCTGGCCTGCAGGGAATACATTGCACTGCCCGGTATGCACTGCTCCACCTATGCAGTGGTGCCCCTGTTCTGCCACTCTGCTGGAAAGGCCTACGAACTCACCGTGCACACCACCACCACTGTGCTCCATGCACACTGAGGCAAACAGCATGGCGCCGACCACGGATCTCTACAGGTAAACCCTCAGAATACACTCAAAGTAGCTGCGTACCTACCTGGCATAATGATAGGGCCGGCCCTGGATTCAACCCCTGGCTGTGGCTTGCACCCCTAGCGAGTGCGATCCTGGCCAAGGGGTAGATACGCCCCTGCTGGGATGGGTCACCTCTACCTTCTGTTTCATGTCATTGTACATCATTTGTATTATAATGCCCTCCATATACAGAGCTGCATAAAATGTCAGTGCTCTATTAATAATAATAATAATAATAATAATAATAATAATAGCTTTCATGATTTGCAGAAAGCAGTGGTGCAGTTGCATGCATTATGGTTGGACATTTTTCCTCAGATGGCAGGTTTCCTTGTATAAAACAGAAATAAATTAGGAAAATATATTTATAGCTTACTCATCTATCAAAATGCTCAATAGTGACAGCTATTGGGGCGCAATACAAAAAATGCCATGATGAAAACAGTAAAAAAAACACCCTATAGTAGTTATGCATATAAAAAGATTCACATCATATGTCATACATGCAGTAGTACATAAAATATACAGCACTGGTTCACTTTGTTACTAGATTGCATGCTTCCTTTGATATTGGGATTGTCAAATTAATGACTCTGTATCTTTAATGGTCAATTGTGCACATTAAAGCAAAGAGTTCAAAAGTATAGATCAATATGTAAGTTACAGCATTAAGGCAAAGCATGGCCTCAGTAGAAACAGACAATAAAGAGCAAATGTTTATCACTTAAACAGATGGTGACAATAACTAAAGCTCAGGGTCCCTCTTATATCACCTGAAAGCAATAGAGGAATTGCAACAACAACATGCATTAAAGAATTACCACAGGCCTTTATCAATCAAGACACCTATTTCCTAGATTTTTTCCACATGCTAGTCTTTAAGTCCCTTAAGATACTGTCATACTACTTTTATTTCTACTTTACATGTACTGTCAAGCATTATATACCATGGATTACACTCTCCTGGACCACAGACACATTGATTTGCATTATAATGTAAAGAATATTGTCAGCCCTTACAAACCATACTTGTCTACTCTACCAGAATATCCAGGGTCCTCACAAATTTTGGAATGCTCTCCCCGACTCTCATGAAAGAAGATTAGCCTCCCGGATCATGCCTACTTTCTCAGTCAAATGGGCAGTCCGGGGTCCTGATAATGCAATTTGTGGTGAATTATGTAATTGTGCTTTTGCCCCCAGTGGCACAAGACCACATCATCATAGCACCATGCCATCTGCATCTCGTATCTGGATCTCCTCCTCAGCACGGGAGCTTCAAAAACATATCTTTGTGGTTAGTGCTAATTATCATATTTCTTCTTTGTGATAATTTTATAAGTTATGGAGTAATTAATTAAGAAATACTCACCTTCACATGTCTCCCTATGTGCTGGAATATCCTGGTCCCTCAGAGACCCCTTGGTAGGGCTTCTATCCAATCGTGGACTGACTTTCATCATTGCACATGTATCAGCAGGAGAGCCCACGTAAACCGATAAGACATGTATGTCCAGGATGCCTGGATGAGCAGGAGAGTATACGTCCTCAAGGCACCCTAAAAGTCCAGGCTTTCAGGATATCCATACTTAAGCACAGGTGACTTTTTTAGTATGTCAGTCAGTTTCATTATACCATCTATGCACAAACATGGATATTCTTAAAACCTGGACTGTTAGGGTGCCTTGAGGACCGAGATTTGGAACCCCTGGTATAAACATAAGTTATTAGCAGTATATTTTGCTCCGTGCTATATTATACTTTTACTGAAGACACATTAATGTCTAGATTCTCAGCTATTTTTACTTTTTTCTTTATTATATAGTTTGCCATGGAGGTGTTGACATAATCAGATCTCATGGACAGAATGATCCTGATACAAGATATGGTGTGCTCTGCTGCCTAGTCTAAACTGCTGACAGAAGTAATGTTTTCATGTCATATAAATGTCTGAATGTATTTTCTTCACTTCGGAGGCCTAAGTCATCATATACTGTAGACCAACTGCCAATCTGTATAAACCAAAATAAATTTTGTTGATTTGCCTGAATTATTATTTTTATTATTATTATTATTATTATTATTATTATTATTATTATTATTATTATTATCATCATTTATTTATATGGTGCCAAAAGTGTTCCACAGCACCTTACAAAGTACTGTACATAAACAAATAAGTTGACCAGTGACTTACAGTACAATACAATACAATACAGGACAAGGAACATGGATAATATACATTGCTACATTAGCGACCATAACACCCAGATAAGCAACAGAGCAAAGCAGCCAAGCATTTGGTGCCCTATTGGGGAGTAAGAAATAGATGAAAGTAGAGAAGGAGAAGCACAAGAGGGTAGAGGGCCCTGCTCGTAAGAGCTTACATTCTAAAGGGGAGGGGCAGACAAACAGGAGTGACACAGATGGGGTAGGCAGGGAGGAAGGAGTGTGTAGCAGCAAGTTAAGATGAGAGCAGGAAGGTTTGATGAAGTGAATGCTATAAATGCTGGATATCATCCAGTTCGGCCTATATATGTCTGGCCATTATAGTTATCCTATTGTCCATAGCTTTGGACAGTCACATAGAATCATATGACAGAATTGGTAATTTGGCCAATGCTACACCAAGGATACTGACACTGTTATACAAATGGTCTCCCTCTTAGCTGCTCACAATGCAATAAGGTTGTTTGAGAGCTTCTACCAGACACAATGATTTGACAAAAAATAACTATTATCTTATTCAATTAAAATTGGACTTTGATCTTTTCTAGGCAACAGTTAAATGTTTTGGCTGCAGATAAAGCTTTAGATTTAATTTTAGCAATTTTAGCAATTTCACTAGGGATTAGTCTAACCTACACATTATTCACGCAAGTTAACTAGACTATAATCCTTTTATTATTTTTTTAAAATGTAAGACCTAGTAGACTGGTCCATAGGATGGCAGACAGTTATTTTCATCAACAGAGGTGGCTATCTTGCACAAATCCCTGCTCTAAAATGAAGCGATGAAGTGACTAATCATACATGTTTTACTCTGTCCTAAAAGATGAAGCAGATTTACTGTTAGATGTAAAGATGTAGATATATTTCAGAATGCAAAATCTCCCATTCTTATTGATTAATACAGATGTTCAAATATTTTAGAAAATAGCAGCTCTTAGACCCAACAAATGAACCCACACTAAACTGGCTTGTACCAGACTGCTAATTTATAAGTGTGACCAATGCTGGTTACACACTGGCTGATATATTGGCCGATCAATTGATTGGCCAATATATGAAGCACCTGTCAGCCAGTGTGCACCAGCAATATGTCTGTGAATGACGTCGTTCACAGACATTGCGTCGGCTGTGCTGCACAGTTGATGGCAGATATATTGGGGTATTGTGCTGAGTGTACAGGCGGTCAGCTGACTGCCCGTACACTTGCTACAGTGGCCGTGGAGAGGGGGGCATGACGCGACCCACGGCCAGAATACAGATGATGGTTGTTCAATGTGTACAGTATGTACAACCATCATCTGCAGATATATCTGCAGATCACTCAATCTGCAGATATATCTTTTAGGTGTGTACCCAGCTTGTGTCCCATTGCTGATGTCAACTTTTACACTCGGCTAAGATGGAGGCAGTGGCACTGATGGTGTTAACCTTCATGCCACGACATCATTTAAAATAAACCAACTAGCCATAGGTGCCATTTTCAAATTAATTACCAGCACCAGACGCCATATGTTTAAAAAAAATATATATTTTTTTGTATTATTTATGTTATGCACCGCCGTCCTGGATCATCTCCGGCAGTTGTGGCTAGGCAGTGCTTTGGGAGCTGCACAAACAGAGCCGCTGCAGCCCAGGCTGCAGGACTACAAGTTGCCAAATACTGGGGGACCGGGAGAGGCTGCTCTCAGCACTCCAGCGCAGAAAGGGGGCAGTAAGAAGTCCTGCGGCTGGGCACTCAGGCAGTGACATGGTGGGTTAACCCATGGTTCACTACATCAGGGGTTAGTATCTAACATGTGTCCAGCTGCAAGCAGGGGTGTAGAGAGCCCTTCCGGGCCCAGGTGAAGAGGAGGGTATGACCTAATCACGGGAGGCGTGGCCACTCCCCCTTGAGCAAAAAAAAAAGCAAAGCAACACTTTTTCAGTGCCGCGAAGCGAGATGCTGTGTGCTGGGATGCTGTCAGGGAGAGCGAATGGAGGGGGAGGCGGTGGCGGACCCGTGCCCCCGCCGGGCCCCTCAGAAAGACCGTGCTCGGGTAAATAGTACCTGCTCCTCCCCTTCTCGGCGCCCCTGGCTGCAAGAGCTGGACACTGACTGTGGCAGTGGAGAAGGAATGTTGTCACAAGTCCCCAGCACTGGAGGAAGAGATCCCAGTGCTGGGACATGGCAACAATGTAAGCCCAAGTCTGCAGGGCCGTGTGAACAAAACCCAGCACTGAATACTGGGCACAGTATATAACACACAATGGGGCAGATGTATGAAGCTCTGGAAAGTGATAAAGTGCAGAGTGATAAATGACCATCCAGTCAGCTACAAACTTTCATGTTACAGGCTGTGTTTGAAAAATGACAGTTGGGAGCTGAGTGGTTGGTCATTTATCACTCTCCACTTTATCACTTCCCAGAGCTTCATACATCTGCCCCAATGAGAGAGATATATAATGTGTATTAAAATGTATGTGCAGCACTGAGGTAGGAAAGCAGATCCTGAGCTGCAGTGCTGTGGTGTGTAAACCTGGAGCTGGACAGAGTGTTACACACGTATTTAACATGTTTTAAATGTATTTATTTGTCATGTATAAAAAACGTGGTTAAATGGATTTGAAAGTGAAAGTACACTTACCTTTTCCTTTGTAGTATAGAGGGATCTAGACAGTGGCATAAGTTCATCCAAGATGCCCGGAGGCAAGTTATAATATGGTGCCCCTCCCCCCCCGTCACAGCCGCTGACACTGTAATGTAGCAATGCGCATGCAGACAGGCTATAGACAGATGAAAGCAGCAGCAGTCTAACATGGAGCTCTCCACTAGTGAATGGTGGCTTCTCAGGTGCTGGGAAGGGGTGCCATGAATTGGGCGGCCATGACGGTACACGCCGGGTACATAGTTACAGGATGAATATGTTGTGGACAACGGAGGAGCTGTCCCTTCATAGCTGGAGCCCGGCGGCAGGTGCCTCCATTGTCGCCCCTGGATCTAGAGCCCTCTGTGGGGTCCTGTTTCCCCCAGTCTCCCTCCCAGGAAACCAGAATGTCTTCCCCTGCAGACTCATGGTTTAAAATAACATCATGAGGTACAGGGAGAGCTGTACAGCACAGCCTGCTAATTGCTTCACTGGAACTCAACAGAGCTCCTACTCAGTGGCCAGGAGACTGCTTCCTGGGGAACTTGTCTCCATGACTCTAGAGCACAAATTTAGCCAGAGTAGGTGATTAGGTCCCCCTGGAAGTGAGTTTTGGAGGGAACCATTACCCACTCCAGACTTGCTGGCCCCTGGGATGTGTTTACTCCCCACTGCCTATTAGGGACAATGTTGAATGTGTGCAGACACAGCACATGCACTTAGCTTGATTGGTTAAGGGGCCCAGGGCAGGTTTACCCCCTGTGGTATTGTGCGTTAGAACTAGATAAAAAGTGGGCCTGCAAACCCTGATAGTGTGTATTCTCTGACCATCTAGAGAGGATTGTACTGCTACTCCATTCTCCAGCTGTTCTGCAATGAGCCCAGTGTCTCTAAGATGAAACCCTTTGCTAGTTACTCGGGCGGTGTTGCAGCAGTGTGTCCACACATACTGTAGCCAGAAGTAGGCGGTTCCAGGTGCTGGTGGTAGGAATAGGGGGAAAAAAGTGCGCTGATTTTCCAACAATATTACCCTGATTTTAATTCGGCAGCTCTCACAGTGGGCTCTGCATCCCACAATATACAACAAGGAAAGGAAAAACAGAAGTGTAGCGCTGTGTAGAATTCAGTATATGAGTATTTATTAAACAGTTAGCACATAAAATCTCTATAAATGCATGGTATTCTACTCATCAAAAAAAAACTAAAAACAACTAAAAATAACAATTGGTATTCCCGAGTGTAGTGATACATAAAATATGACAATAAAATGTTGTAAACATATATATGATAGAAATATAAGAATGGGACATATATCAGCATGGTGAAAGTCCTATAGGTGGTAATGAGCCACACTTGGGTCTATAACAGTCCGCAGTATACTGTAATGATACAGCTGAAACAGAATATATGGTCACAAAGCTTGTTTCCAATTTCAGAGTGACACGTGGCCAAAAAGTTAGTTTGTAGCAAGAAATGTTCAATGGCATGAATAGGTAGTTGCTTGTAAACCAGCTAATATACTTGCAAACCAGGTGTGGGATGAGGGATGGATAAACTCGGCAAGAGGTCCGATCATGTATGCCTTCTCAGGACGCTGTGGAATGAGTTCACCAGCAGGTGATACCAGCCAGCGTTGTGGTGGGTGACTGTTTCTACACAATGGTGAGGGTCCATAGGAAGGCTAGGTACCTCTATTCCGGTGTGCGCTCCACTGAGAGTGTGCACTATCTGTCCCACAAGGTCTCAGTTCTTGGTAAAGTGCCGATGAGATGGAGCGGCTAACAGGAGTCTGATAGAGCTGGCGTCTGCGGCCAGCGTGAGCCCCGTATAGTGCAGTGTAATGTAGCAAGTAGGTATGGATCCATATATTCTATTTAAGCTGTATCATTACAGTATACTGCAGACTGTTATAGACCCAAGTGTGGCTCGTTACCACCTATAGGACTTTCACCATGCTGGTGGTAGGAGCCTGTGTGAAACAAGCAGTTCCAGGTGTCGGGGTAGGAGCCTGGGAGTTGCAGCAGTGAGTTACCCACCCACTATGCAGTGGGAGAAGTCAGTAACAGGCTACTCTCAGACCTCAGGCTACACAAAAGAAAAGTTAGAAAAGTGGGTCCAGTGGAATTATTACAGGTACTGTATCTTGTATGGATTAGTAAATTCACTTTTATTTCTTTACTTATCTTTTGTTATTCAATTAAAATAATTCCACCTTCATAATATTAAAATATGCAAAATTTTAATAAAAGTAAAAATATAGAGTAGAAAAGGTATAAATAGTGTATTTTAAAACTGTTGTGTGTTAACTATCTTGTAAACTGTGAGTATGTCACAATTGGGATCTACTGTGTTGTCTGTGCCTAATGATTCCATTATCGGGGACATCTGCAAATGGTTCCTCCCTCTTGAATATTCTATATAGATAATAATGCTTTCATTTACACAGTTCAAAATTTATTTTTAAGCATTTGAATGAATGGGATCTTCTTTTCCCAAGGTTTTAGCCATGTAACTGTTATGTGTTCTTAGGGATTACAATTGTACAAGTATGTGGTATTCAAAATATAACCAGACATTAAGAGCTGTGCCAGTTTCCCTCTTGTTAATGTATCCATTTACATCCACTTTGTGTCACTGCGGTTAAATATATATTGTATCCAATTGTTACATTGTGCGGTTGGGTATATCTATTTCTAAATGCCATGCTGCTGTCTAGCAGATGATTTTTAAACAGTAGTATGCTACATAAATTACAGTATGCTTTCACTAGATTGTGTACTCAGAAGTCTTGTCTGGGATGATTATTACTTTCTGCAAATTTACTTTTTCATTCTATAGCTGTTACATATATTAGACAGGCAAACCCAATAGTTTAATGTTTATTCACTTTAGCGCACTTTTATGGATGTTCTATACACACAAATAACAGTAATCCGTATACTCTCTCTCTCTCTCTCTCTCTCTCTCTCTCTCTCTCTCTCTCTCTCTCTATATAACAGTTCGGGGGACAGAGTAAATTATAGGTTGATATTCAACCACTCACTCATACATTTCAGTTGTGTTTAGCAAGCATATGGCATTGACAATTTTATAGTACATTCATGACCGATTCGCAAACATATTACTTCTTACGTGAAGTCTGATAGTTTAAATTCCTCTACCAGCTGCACATTTGCATGAAATTCTGGTGCAGAAATTTAAAGTGAGATCGATGGTCAAAGACTGCTACAACACTGCAGGGAGCCATGCCAGCAGGGTGAATTTCCTTTTTAACAGCAGGATGGCTTGGTCGCATGGGATGTGACTGTGTCAGCAAAAGCCCAGCTGGCTGTGGTCACATCCCATGTGACCATGCCAATTAAATGGTAAACTATAATATTTAAGGATCCTTTAATATTGTTGTAAAACAGTGTTACATGTGCCGCTGCGGCTCTCTGCCTGATTGGCTCTCAGTGGTTATCCTAAATTTTCTGGACTCTGGCTGCTACGTGCAGTTACTCACCTGTTGGTACTCTCGTTACCTGACCTCAGCCTGAGTGACCAATCACAGGAGACCTCTCCTTTCATTAAGGATTCGAGTCTGTTCCTGCCTGCCGGTGATATTACTAGTTCCTGCACCTAGTGGAGGCTCACATGGTCGCTGCATGCTGTGCAGTTTCTTGCTCCTTAATCTTTGTTCCTGTGTCCAGTATCCTGCCATTGTATACCCTTGCTCATAGACTCTGTCTTCGGTGTCCTGTCCCTGCCAGTCCTACTCCTGTGTCCTGCTGGATTCTGCCTGTTCCCGTGTCCATTCCTACAGTACCTTACCAAGACTCTCCAGCTTACCTTTTGTGTCCCCTCCTGTTTGTGTCTAGTCCAGCGTGTAACTGTGGATTTATCCTGCCTGTTCAACTACATTAAGTACTGGTTCTGCTACAATCTCCAACCTGCATCCGAGAGGTGTCTGCCTTGCCAGAGGTCCGAGACGTGTCTGCCTTGCCAGAGGTCCGAGAGGTGTCTGTCTGCCTTGCCAGATGTCCGAGAGGTGTCTGCCTAGCCAGAGGTCCGAGAGGTATCTGCCTTGCCAGAGGTCCGAGAGGTATCTGCCTTGCCAGAGGTCCGAGAGATGTCTGCCTTGCCAGAGGTCCGAGAGGTGTCTGTCTGCCTTGCCAGTGGTCCAAGAGGTGTCTGCCTTGCCAGAGGTCTGAGAGGTATCTGTCTGCCTTGCCAGAGGTCCGAGAGGTGTCTGCCTTGCCAGAGGTCTGAGAGATGTCTGCCTTGCCAGAGGTCTGAGAGGTGTCTGTCTGCCTTGCCAGTGGTCTGAGAGGTGTCTGCCTTGCAAGTGGTCTGAGAGGTGTCTGCCTTGCCAGAGGTCAGAGAGGTGTCTGCCTTGCCAGAGGTCAGAGAGGTGTCTGCCTTGCCAGAGGTCAGAGAGGTGTCTGCCTTGCCAGAGGTCAGAGAGGTGTCTGCCTTGCCAGAGGTCCAAGAGGTGTCTGCCTTGCCAGAGATCCCAGAGGTGTCTGCCTTGCCAGAGGTCCCAGAGGTGTCTGCCTTGCCAGAGGTCAGAGAGGTGTCTGCCTTGCCAGAGGTCCCAGAGGTGTCTGCCTTGCTTGAGATCCGAGAGGTTTCTGCCTTGCCTGAGGTCCCAGAGGATCCACCCATGTCTGCCTTGCCTGAGGTGCCGACTCCAGAAGGGGAGTCTGAAATACCAACCTGACATATTGGGGATAATGTCCAGTTCTTTGAGGGGGTATCTAAGGAGCAATATTGTTCCAGGAACAATATTGGGTCTGTCTACCCAAGGAGGGACATCTGATTCTGTGGCCTTAGAAAATACATCTGTCCTCAAGTCTAGTCTTGTAGCCCCTAGATGGGTATCTGATTCTGTGTCAAGTCCTAAAGCCCTAGATAGGGTATCTGTCATCAAATCTAGTCCTGTAGTCCCTGGAGGGGTATCTGATTCTGTGTCAAGCCCTGAAGCATCAGAAGGGACATATGTTTTCAAATCTAGTCCTACAGTCCCTGGAGGGGTACCAATTCCAGCTGAGGCCCCAGGAAGGAGGGTAATTCCTCTCAAGTTCCCTGAAGGGGAGACTCCAGTTGAGACCCCAGGAGGGGTAGATCCTGCCAAGTTCCCTGTAGGGGAGATTCTAGCCAAGACCCCAGGAGGTGTAGATCCTGCTGAGTCTCCTGAAGGAGTGATTCCAGTCAAAACCCCAGGAGGGGTGTTTCATCCCTTGTCTCCAAAATAGACTTCTAAATGTCCAGCTTCCGGAAAGACTTCCAAACATTTACCTTCTGAAAAAGCTTCTAATCTGTCAGTCCTAGGAGGGGCATCACACCCTGTAAAGTCTGGAAAGAAATACCAATATATTTTGGTAGAGAATTCACATCATCCTCCTATAGACTCTCAATCCATTGTTCCGAACCAAGACCCTGACCTAGTAATTTTTGATGGAAAATTAGAACAATATTATGGTCTGTTGCTTCAGTGTCTAGAAATAGCTCCTCTTCTTACTCCAGCGGAGGCGGCTCCGTCGTGCGCATGTGCGAGACCCAAATAACGACGGCCAAGCCGTCGTTAAGGGTCTCGCACCAAAGGGGGCGTGCTGTCGATGGTGATTGACAGCATGCCCCCTTTGGTGGGCGTGACGGGGGCGTGGCTGCCCAGACGGAGGCGTTCCCATGGGATGTCAGTGGGAGTGCTTTTGGCTCTGATAGAGCCAAAAGCACTCCAGGGATTGCGGCAGCGAGACCCTACCACAAGGGTCTCGTATGAAGCCCAATGGTCGCGATGGTCTTGACCATCGTGACCATCATTTTGTGGGTGGTCACCCTCAGCTATGCCAGCGGCCAGGAGGCCGCTCCAAAAAGTAGGAGGGACGGCCCTGATTCAGAGCGAGCGCTCTGTCAGAGCGTCCAGCTCTGAATCAGGGCCTCTGTTCAATCATAGCACAGTGTTATCTTCTTCAAGCTCTCCAACCAGGAAGATAACTGCTGGCTGTGCCGCTTTGTCCTCATCTTGTAAAGGAGTTGTGAATAAATCTGATCTATTGTATCCAATACCCATTCAGCTACAATCTCCAACTTGCATTCACCTATCAGTTTAACCATATCAAGTACTAGTTCTGTTACAAAATCCCACCTGCATCCTGAGTAACTGGTCTACCATAATCAAATCCATTTCCAGCATTGCAGGTTCAACAGTATTCCTACCTGCATCCTGTGTAGTTGGCCTGCCACAACCAAGTTCATATACAGCATTACAGGTACAACATTTTTCCTACCTGCATCCTGAGTAGCTGGCCTGCCACAACCAAGCCCAAATCCAGCATTGCTGCTTTGACATTGTTCCAGCCTGCATCTTGCAAATTTGGCCTGCTACAAGTCCAGATCTGCACCCTAACTGATATTGTGCATATCCACCTTTGCCAGTTGATTACTTCCAGCAGCAGTCTCCAGCACACACTTGCATCAGTTATTAACCCCTACCTTGCCTGCTGCCATTACTCCAGGTTAATTATTTCTGTGAATCCCTGCCCATTGCATGAGCCCCATTTGCGAGCTCTAGTGGTCTCATGCAAATAGTGCAGGTACATTCATAACAAACAGTCCAGTCACACATAGAGTTGTTTTTATCTGTTACCCCTGGCCTTCACTGTCCCACTAAATGAGAAATTACATCAAAAATAACTTTTCTTCCACGGGCACCTTCAAATGTAGGGGGGGTTTGGTATAAAAGGTGTACAGTAAAAAGATAGACAATGTTTAGATCGACACTAGATATTAGACAGTCAATAGATAGACAGGGACAAAAAGTTGACAGGTACAAAAGGTCGACATACAAAAGGTCAACATGGATGAAGATAGACACGTGTTTTTTTTTCTAACCCAAATCTTCACCCTAATCCTGACCCTCCCCTTGGAGCCTCTCCCTCCTGGTGCCTAACCCTATCCGTTGGTGTAAGTGCCTTACCATAACCGTCCATCCTAGAGTCTAACCCTAACCCTCTGGTAAGAGCCTAACCAACAAAAAAAAAAAATGTGTCGACCATTTTTTGTGCCGACCATTTCAATGTTGACCTTTTGACCCTGCCAACCCTTTGTACCTGTCTATCTTCATCCATGTTGACATTTTGTGTGTCGACTTTTTGTCTCTGTCTACCTATTACTGTCTACCATTTGGTGTTTATCTAGACATTGTCAACCTTTTTACTGTAGATCTATTGATGGGGCTTGTACTTCTACCAGACAGAAACAGGCTACTATTGGTCTGTTTATATAGACTACAATATCAAGTGTTATTAAAAATACTCTACTTACCTCTACTATGGCAACTCCTTCTGCTGATACTGCATAGACATGCTTGCATCTGGCTTATCAGCCCCCTGTTATCACCAAGAAATATCCAAATTGCTTCAGTCTTTGCCCCAATTCTTTCTGCAATTCACGGCGGGCATAGGGACGCAAATGCAGTGCCACTCAAACGCATGTGCAGACTGAACACATTGTCTTTTGGTGTACAAATCCTTTTCAAAAAATGTGTAGTTAACATTTTAATGGCATAAGCCTGTCCGTATTACCAAAGAAGTTGTTTGTAAAAAGGTGTATTACTTAACACTAAATGAGATAAAAATATGATTGTGAAGACATATAATGTCACAGTTCACAGGATACAAAGGCACATTACTTTGTTCATCTTTCATTGTGTCTAATTAGTTACAAATCCAGCAGTAACAGACAGGTCAGTGTGTGACAAGAGCTGCAAAAAAGAGGAAATGTATTAGTGTAGTTATGGGATAGCGCTCGTTGCCTCAAGGGACATCTGATAACATCACAATATGAAGACACTGATTGGTTTGACACCTTGTCATTGATTAACATCACAGTGCATTAGCATACATTTCAGTCCAAGCAACAACATTACTTGCTAATATGATTTTCGATTAGGCTGGCATAAAAAGCTAGCTAATGAGAAGAGATTGAAGAAAGCTTTGATGTGAGCAGACTGGGATGATCTGCAATCATTTGCTCGCATACATTTTTTTTTTATATATTTCTTGTATCCTTCTCACTGCCGAATATTAATATTATTTTGCAGTATCTTGAAAAAGAATTGCTTGTGGAGTTTGTGGATCTCTATAATCCTGCCTGAAGTGTTTTTAGCTCTGCACTTTTGATTTTGTTTCTCAATTAACCCTATCACCTCTAGTCATCTTCGCTTAAGCATGTAATGAAATACACTTGATATTTTTAAAATGTATAAGTAATTAACAGTACATTTATATAATTTGTTAACCCGGTTTAATCTAATTGTGCATTTCTCATTTTATTTCTGCTTAATTATTTTGCAGTTTTCACATTAAATGCCAATAAAAACTATTTTATAATTTAATATATATTCATAGAGGGTTTTTTTAACCACTTTCTTGGCGTGGTCACATTGTTTGCAACCACGCTGGGCTGTACGTCACCTGACATGGTCGCAAACAATGTAACCTTTCAGAAACGCACACTGGTTGGCTAACGGAAGATAATCTTGCAGCAGCTGCTAATAGCGGATAGGACTTCTCAGCCCCAGGGATGCCAAGGGGGGAGAGGCCTGTCAGGGGAGCCAGGTATGCCTCCCCACTCACTGATGAGCTGCTCTGTGTGGGGGACAATCATATGTTGGATCCGTGTGACAGCGGCTCCGGGAGAGGGGGAGGAGGGAGCTGCTGAGAGTTGTGTAGCTCCAACTTCAGAGTGTCACTGCTGGCTGCTGATCTGCTGCATCACAGCCTGGAGATCTCCTCTCTGACTTTCAGACTGTCCCAGCTCCATCCTAAGTTAAAGACAGGAATAGAGTGCTGCAAGGCAGAGTATCAGTAGGAGATGATTCAGCTCTTTGTAAGGCAGCAGTGGCGTAACTACTGCCCCCGCAGCCCCCGCGGTGGCTTGGAGGCGCTGGGTAGCTTGGGGGCGATGGGGGCAGTAGTTACGCCAAACAGTGTGCGGAACTCCCGTAACTACGGAGGGTGCAGGGGGTGCGGTCGCACCCCTTGCACCCTCCATCTGCTGGGCGCCTGCTGAGTGTGTTACCAGCGGGCGCCCGGCTCCTATTCAAACCCCCGGTGGCAGCCGGAGGACGGAGCTCCCTCCATCTTCTGGGTCCCGCAGGACACTATGGGTGTGACGTCATGATGTCACTCCCATAATGCAGAGGAGCGGACGCTGGGGACGGAGCTCAGGAGTGAGCTCTGTCTTCAGGGTCCCGCAGAGCACGGGGTATGGATGGCAGCAGCACTAGAGCGGGGATAAAGGTAAGTGTTTTTTTTGTGTGCGGGGGGGGGAGAGCAACTACAGGGGGCTCACTACTGGGGGCAACTACAGGGGGCTCACTATTGGGGTCAACTACAGGGGGCTCACTACAGGGGGCAACTACTGGGAGCAGCTACAGGGGGCAACTACTGGGGGCAGCTACAGGGGGATCACTACTGGGGGCAACCACAGGGGGCTCCCTACTGGGGCAACCACAGGGGGCTCACTACTGGGGGCAACCACAGGGGGCTCACTACTGGGGGCAACTACAGGGGGCTCACTACTGGGGGCAACTACAAGGGGCAACTGCTGGGTGCAACTACAGGGGGCTCACTACATAGGGCTCACTACTGAGGGCAACTACAGGTGGACAACTACTTTGCACAACTACAGGGGACACTAGTAAAATGGACACAACTACAGGGGGCACTTCTAGAAGGGGCACTATTTGAAGGGGCACAACTACAAGGGGCACTGCATATTGGCACGACTACAGGGGGCACTATTTTAATGGGCACTACTACAGGGGGCCCTGCATAATGGGCACTACTACAGGGGACATTGCATAAGGGGCACTATTACAGGGGGCATTGCATAAGGGGCACTAGTATAGGGGGCATTGCATTTTGGGGCACAACTACAGGGGGCACTGTATAAGGGGCACTAACTTGATACACACAGTTTACAGGTTATAAACTATGTTCCCAATAATCTGGTTCTACACGTACATAAAAACTGTGCAACCTGTCTTGAGCTGAGGTGACAGACTGGCAGGAGCAGAGAGGAGGGTTGGTGAAGTAGATCTGTCAGGGTGGGATGTAATGGACATTATTGTTTGTTATAATGTGTATTTGGCATTACTGTGTGCACAATGTGCTATTAGGGGCATTACTGTGTCATAATGTGTGAGGCACATTGCTGTATCATGTACCCACATACCTTAAACGTCGTCTTTGGGTGTGTTTGATCTTTGAGCGGGGGGGGCGCCTGAAACTTTTTTGGCATGGGGAAGCAACATTTATACAGTTATGCCACTGTAAGGTGGTACTGGGCTGCAGTGGGTCCATGGAGATTGCTGCAGCTGAGCGGCAGCAATTTCCTCTGTCTGCATGTGTGTGTGGGGCAGGAGTGATTGCACTGATTTCTCCCCCTCTCTATCTGACCCTGACCAGGGACACCAAGAGGTGGGGGAGCAGGTACTGATTACTCGGGCGCAGGCTTGCCGGAGGGGCCCAGTGGGGACCTGGGTCTGCCGCTCCCCCCCTCCCCCTCCTGTCAGCACAGCAGTGCCCAGCACACAGTGAGGGGAAAAACAGCACCCCTTGCAGATAATATATATATATATATATATTTTTTTTTTGCAGGTGGTGTGGTCACGCCTCCTTACATCAAGCCACACCCCTTGCCATTGCCTGTGCCCGTCTAGGATCTCTACAGCCCTGACCCTGGCTGAGGGATGCAAGATGCCCCCTTTGCAGTGCTGCACTTACTGGGCCTGTTATATTTTTTGCTAGGGGGCATGGCCATACCTCTACAGTTAGCCACATATCCCTACCATACTGGGGTCCAAGACACTACGGCCCTGCACGATCCCTCTGCATCCCTGCACCCTCCCCAAGTGTCAGCCAAGCAGCGCTCCCTACTCAACGGCTGCAGAGGGAAGCGTATACTTGGTTGCTGCTAAGTGGAGCAGCCTCTGGGGAAATGCAGCATCCAATCATCAATAGTCCGATATCTCGATGACCAAAATGTTAAAAAATTATATTACTGTTGTGTTTTAAAATACAAAGATTTATTTTTGTAAATAAAATTGTGTTGGATATGTTATAAATAGGAGTTCTTGACCTAAATCAATCATAAAAATACCTGACAATTTTTGAGTGGCTTTTGGAAAAAATATTAGCCAGTTAAGTGGTTAAGGAGAAATATGACTTTTTAATGTATATTTTGAAAAAATACTGTAATAATGCAGTCCTATTACCTGGACCTAGAAATACAATAAATATATATAGCGGGTGTTGGGCAATAATCAGTTGAATAGACAGCTGTTAAATGGTGGCTGCTGCCATCATAAATGAAACAAAACCAAGAAAAGAAAAAAGCAGCGCTATATATCAACTGATAGTTTATAAAACAAGGCTTATTAAGCATAATTCGTATAACAGTTATTTTTACATGGTATAACATACAACAAAGTATGTGCAAAAAGTCACAAAACAATTACACATATATAAAGTTCTATAATTAAAAGGTAAAAAACATAAATAAAAATACATGATGTAGTTAATGAAAACCAATTTAGTGTTCTGCACAAAAATTGTATTATTCTGTATTATGACTTTACTCCTTAATAGATGTAAAATGTACAATTACCTGGACCTGGCTATTGTTGAGCACAGGGCTGCATGCTCAAATGGTGCAGAACATTTTTCCCATGAGGTGAAATGATCTAATATATAGCTGTACAAATGGAGACCATTGTTATCTGTGAAATAAGAATTTCCTGGTGTCCTATTCGAAAATATTGGAAATCATGTAGCTCTATGATATGTAAGCTTTCTCGGCCATATATTTTGGAAATGTTCTATGATACAATGTGATATATAGTGAATATTTACTTGTTTCAGCACTGTGGCTGTTTTCCAAATGATGATTACTGTAAAAACATAGACAAATACAAATGATAGTGCACTGCCCTAATTAATACAAATAAAACACCCCAGTGTCTAAAGAAATATATACTGTTATCTCCTTATTATGAATCCAAATCCATAGATGAAAGGACTACCTACTCAGAGGATTAAATACACATGCCCTTGAAAAAGTCACTTGATGGGATGAAACGCGTTGTCACACAGCTCCTTTTTAGTTTATAATTTCTATATTTTCATTATACTGTTAGCTACCAGTGTGAAGTTGTGTTTTTCTGCACTGTGCAGCCATAGATTGATGTTCATAGATAGCTTTGTACTGGCTTTCACTGTTATTTATTTATTTATTTATTTATTTATTTAATAAAAGGATTGTTCCAAATCCAAATCCACCCCCTTTTTTCAACACACCTTCCTCAACACCCCATCCACGCATACAAACTCATACTGCAGAATGACGCATGGCACGAGAATATTCAGGACCAGCAAACAATACAGAAAACATCTGGGTAAGTAATATCTTCCCACACTAGTTTGTAAAATAGTGTCTGTTAGTCCCAGATGCTGGGCACGGTGCGATTTTTCAGGTGGAGAGATGGTGAGCATATTTGCAAGAGAGAGCAATTTATCTGTTTGGGAGAATTGTGGCATTGGAGATTACCTACATACCATCTGTGTGGTTTCCTCTGCCCATTGGGACATTACATAATGATAATGCAGCAGCCTCTTTATGAAAATCCTGCCCACTGTTTTTGGATGGAGAGTAATCAGATTCTACCAACCAACCTTTTAAGAACATCGTACATACAGACTTTTGGTTCATAGACTATGCCTGTACATCAACCCCCAATAATTCATCCACTAGGGTTAATCACAATTACAATTTGCAATTAGCAATATTAGACCAATCAGATTTAGATTGTAAGCTTGCGAGCAGGGCCTTCCTACCTATATATCTGTCTGTTATTACCCAGTTTTGTTCTATTAATGTTTACAATTGTAAAGCGCAAAGTAATATGTTGCGCTATATAAGAAACTGTTAATAAATAAAATAATTGACCATTGAAGGCATACAAATGTTTTTCATACATGGTTTATTTAAGACTTTACACCATATTTACTGTTTTATTCTTTCTGATGAGATTTTCATATTCAATGTATAGTGGCAGAATCAGTACACATACTTTGCAATTGCTTACGCCAGTATCCCAGAGTGCTTTAGTCCTTCTCTTGTTTATTTAATGTCCTTACTTGAAGATTAAACTTTTGAGCATATCAGCATATCTTTATAATCCTCCTTTTCACTCATGAGAGAACCTTTCCCACTATTGCCATAGAAAGAAAAAGGTAAAGAAATCTAGTGCAGCACTGTATGTTGACCAACCAGTTAGATGAGAGTTTGTAAAAGTGAGCATGAGACTCACAAACATTGCATGAATGCACACTCCCGAGAAATGCTATTTCAAATTACTTGTGGCAAGGGTGTGCAAATTTTCTATAACATGCAACTTGGGAGAAAGGCATGAAAACGTGCGGAAACCCAGAGGCGTATCTTCCTATTGGCCTGGATGGCCCTCGCCAGGGGCATCAGCCGAGGGGGTTCGCCGTTGCCACCCGACATCATTAGCAAATTAGCACTGGTCTGCAGTGTCCCGCAGATGGCTATCGTTAGTAAATGATCTCTGGTCTTCTTCTGTCTCCACTGCTCTCATCAGTGTCCTCCATTAATTGCTAATGTGTATCAGGCTTCTTATATGTCCCTTTATATCAGAAACATTTAAAAAAAATTTTCCTAATATATCTCTTCTCCTACAATACCCACCACATACCAATCACCACTCACTAATTCCCATATGTCAACCTTGCAGGAAAAGAGTGCAAGCACCACATCAACCACAATGCTCTATTCGCAAGGTAATTTGCATATATGCAAATTATCTTGCCCACAATGCACCTTGTTTGTTATTGATGCCCTCTTTTCCTGTGTTGTTGACATATAGAAATTAATAAACAGTGTTTGCATGTAGTAAGTGTTATAACTGAAAAAAAATATATATATATTTATAAAAAAAAAGTGTATATATATATATATATATATATATATATTGTGACACAGTAGGGGACTCCTTCCTTACACACACGGCAGCCGGGAAACAGTACGCCAGACTGGATTCGAGTACAAGCTGGTCGGCGCCAGTCTTTATTTTACAATGTCAGAAATAACATAAAGAAAACATAAACATAAATCCTAGCCCTGTCGGGGCACAAACTTCACAGGTAGTTCCCTCACTACCAGAACCTGGCAGGGCCTAATGCCCTCACCAGCAACAAAGGCACAGCACAGTACTGACAAATAGGTTTTTCAAGTGTCTCTGAGCAAACTCCCTGCCTGCTCTCCCAGGTGAGACACTCAGCCCTAAACAAACTAGGCTTATATTGGCCACTCTCAGGTGGAAACCCTAACAAGCCTGTTACCAGGCTAAGAGAACCAAAACCTGGAGTGGCCATGGGTGGAGCCCTCCCTCTCCTCTCACCCACAACCCCCAGGTCCCAAACCGGCTTTTCAAAAAGCCGAGACTCAAGCCTGCTACACTGCAGACTTTCTCCTGGGGATTTAAAACACATAAGACAGGAATCTGGGATAAATGTCCCTGTCACAGACCACTTTACCAGTGATCCTATCACTATATATATATATATATATATATATATATAATTTGTCTCCCTATTTCTACAGGCGTGTAAATTGAACTACTCCCAGTGTAAGTACTCATAAGTTTACCTTTTCCACAGTGTGGGGAATTGACCATGATCATTATAGGTTGTGGATACTCTGATGGCAGGACAAAGACATGAACCTTATGGATTGTTTTTATTATTGTGTGTGTGATTGCAATGGACCCATGTGGGTAGTTTTGCCAGTGAATTTTGTGACAGAGTTAAAAAGCATAATGCAGTGTAAACAGTCCAATTTGAATATATGTAAATTAATTTACCCATAATGCATGTTTGTTTTTGGTGCAATGTTTTCAAACTTTTCCTCTGTTTTTTGGCATTCATAAATAGTGGTTTGCAATAGAGTAAGTTCTATAAAAGATATAAAAAGAGAAATAAAGAAAAATATTCTCTGTATTTCTACAGGTGTGTGAATTAAACTACCCCCAGTGTGTGTTGTTTTATTTTTTCAAGTAGAAGCAGTCATTGGAGGGGGGCGCCAGTCCCTTAGTTTGCCAGGGGCGCTCGGACCCCAATATACACCCCTGCGGAAACCATCCTAAACCCCAAAAAAGTCACAACTTTGTTAGAAGAATCATATAGAAAGCTGTTAGTGGGCATAAGCAAAGTACTGGGGTTTTTTCAAATGGTGTCAAATGGTTGATTTGTGCATTTAAAAAAAAAAAAAAAAAAGATAAAAGGCAACTTTTTTTTTAATCACAAACAAAATAAATGAAAAATGCAAAAAACTAAGAAAAAATTTAAGTTTGTGATAACTTGAGGCCACTCTACATTTTTATTAAAAATGTTTAATGATAAAAAAGCAGTTCTTTTTTATTGCAAAAATATTTAAATATTTAATTAAATATGGTGTGCCTAAACTAACAAAAAAGTTGATATGGGGGTAATTTGAGGCCATTTATTTAACACCCAAAATTACATATAGTTATTGGGCCTTTATAGCTAATTGAAAACTTCCAAATGCTTAATTAGTCATTAGTCCGTGCTGTGGAGCAGCACAGACTGTGTAATGGTTAGCACTACTGCCTCACAAAGGTCATGGGTTTGATTCCCACTATGGGCCAAATGTAATAGGGTGAGAGTTCAGAAAATGTGAGAGTTTCTGACACTTTTTAAACTCGGCCAATGTAATAAAGTCTGAAAGCAAAGTAACAGAGCGAACTTGCGTGTTTTTCAGACTTAAAAAACTCTTGCGATTTAAAATCTCATTCAGATGTTTTCCCATTTTGAAGATAAAACTCAAGCAACATGAGAGTTTACTGCTAAACTCTCGCATTTTCTAAACTCTCACCCTATTACATTTGGCCCTTTGGCTCTAACTGTGTGGAGTTTGTATATTCTCCCTGTGCTTGCTTGGGTTAACCCTAGTGTGTGTGTGTGTGTGTGTGTGTGTGTGTGTGTGAGCATGTGGTAGGAAATATAGATTATAAACAGCTCCACTAGGCAGGGTCTGATGTGACTGGACAAATACAGATGTGTCTTGCTATATCTTTGCTCCATATGACATGTAGCACGCCCTGTAGCACGCTGTGCTGTGTTGAGTCTCATCATAACTGACTGATGTGCAGGAAAATCCAAAAAGTGTAATACAACTTTCTGTCCACCAGATGTCACTTTTCCTAAACCGCACTGTGCATGTCTAAAAGACAATGCAATGTCTGTGGTACAGCCGCTGAAAGGCTGACTGAACCTGTCATTAGGTACGCTATAGTTGTAATGGATCGAGAGCTGTAATTGAGTGTGTGATAAAGGATTAAAACATTCGGTGTACAAGTCCTGAGTACACTTTTGAAAACCATTTATAAATGTGTTCTGCCATCATTATTACATTATATTATGCTAGATACAGGTCAGCAAGGTAACACCTAATTTTAAAAAAGACAAAAGATAACATGCCTTAGAAATGAACAGTTGGGTTTGAAGGGCACTGTATAAAACCATCACTGAATTACAAGGGGTAAATTTACTAACAATCGAGTCTGATCAAGCTGTTTTTTCATCAACTCGATTTGCATCACAGAAACTCAGGTGATTTCATGCTTCTGAAACTCACAATTTTCCTAAGAAGTGAGTTTAGCTGTGACCAAGTTGGCCGATGTTGAAGCAGATCGAGATACTGTATCTCCCCCGATTAGCAAGTTTAGATAGAGATTACTCACCCGAGTTTGCAGTGTTTCCTCTCTGCCAAACTCCCCCAAACAAGCAGCCTGCACATATCAGTTGCACCTGTAAAAAAAGGTTAATATTGAAAAAAAATGACAAAGGGTCCTCCCCAAAAAAGCATAACCAGCCCTGAACTACTCAACTAGTCCTGGTTCCTAAAAATAGGGGATAAAAGAGAAGGGGACCGATCACCTGGCAGCAGGTAAGTATGTGTTAGTGTGAGTGTGGTAGGTGTTAGGTGTATGTAATAAAGTTATACGGTGTGTGTGTTGTGGTTTTTTAACTATTTTTTTACAGTGGGGGTAAGGGTGCCAGCCGCCTGCTGGCACTTATAGTTCCACATGTGAAACTTTATCGCATACACTAAAGTAATCGAATACCGCTCTAAGTTGTCTTTTACATTTTTGTCCCATTTATAAATAAAAAGGTGGTTTTAAAACCAGATCCTTTTGTAATAAAATACAGTAGTTTGAAATAATCTTTTCAAATTCTTTATACAAGATCTATTCAGTGCTCTCCCTACACTATATTTCAAGTGTGGTCTGTTTGGCAAAATTTCCCTGCTGCTGGCACTGTGACATGGCAGAGCCACCCCCTCCACCTTGACCCTGGCTCACCCTGCACTGGAGGCAAGTATTGCAGCCTCACAACCTTCCCCTCTCCTACCTGGTGCCTGCCAAACAGAAAGTGAGATGCCAGATGGGATTGGGGTGGGTTCATGATGGGCTGCTGCTTACCTGCTTTGATAGGGTGTGGTCCCCCCTTTGACCATGCAAACCCAGCTGCTTCATGTTTAAGGAAGAACAAAATTTGTCCAAACTATGTTTATCCAATCTGAAAATGGGAAAAAAACATTGTCAATGAACCTGTGCCAGTAAACCAGGTTTATCCCCCTTTACAACTGTTCATGATGTTATAAAGCTCCCAGTGGACCATAAAAAGATTGACATAGACGGGGACAAACCTGGTTCCCATGGCAATTCCAATGAGCTGTAAATAAGAAAAACCATCAAAATAAACAATAATTATTTACAAAAATAAACTGGACATTGAACCTAATAATTGTTTTAACAATTTTTATACAACCAGGGGTGGACTGGGAACTTAAATTAGCCCTAGAAAGTATTATAAAAAATGGTCTTGCATAGATGGAACCAAATCAACTGTACAAAAGTCTTGAATAGCAGAAATCATATTACCATAGTCAGCTCTCTGTATCCACAATTTTAAGGTACCCTGGTGAGTTTGGTTAGACTACTCTACCTCCAGGAAGTGTGAATTAAACAAAAATACTCCCATGCAAGACTTATTACATGTACTGTAAGGCAAAACAGATATTATACTGTTGTGCATAATAATTTGTCCCATACTAGTGATAGAATATAATGAGAGTATCCTAGTGACCACCATGAAATACATAGAGCATCCTAGTGAACATCATGCAATATTTAGATCTTCATAATTACAATACAATATAGATAGCATCCTAGTAAGTGCAATGCAAAATAGAGTGCATATACAGTAGTACAATACAGAATGCATTCTAGTGAAATTCATACAATACAGAGAGCATCCAAGTGTCCAGCACACAATATAGAAATTATTCTAAAGACTGCCATACAATACAGAGAGCATACTAATGACAAAGATACAATACAGAAAACGGTAACTGCATTACAAAATAAAGAGTATAGTACAGAGTGTGCCCTAGTGAAAGCCGTACAAAACAAATATTATCCAACTGTCTGCACACAATAAAGAGTGTATTCTAATAACCGCCGTACAAGGCAGAAAACATCCTAATGACAACCATAGAATACAGAAAGCATCTTAGTGACCCCAATAAATAATTGAGAGCATAAAGCAGGGGCAATTATTTCAGCGGGGGAGCCATTTAACGAGTTTTAGAAACCTGTTGAGAGCCGCACACAAAGCATTCCTGGGCTTTCCACTCCCCAATTGCGGCAACATGCCTCCATTTTTGGAAACAGAAGCTGTGGCCGCCCACTCCCTGCCCAGAAATGGCAGCAGATTGTCAATCACTTTTATTAATTCCTGTATAGAAACTGGGGTGGCTAGCCAAATGCAGGAGTGTCACAGGCTTTTCATGGTCAGTGACTTGCACTGACCCTGGCGGCCATCCTCAGATGGAGAAATTGCACCTGCCATGGTGTGTCCAATGGTGCAACCGATGCAACATCTTAATGCACACAGCAGCAATTTAGTGCCACAACCATTTGGCATCTATGTATGAAAATTCCATCAGCTGTGGCATTAGCATAAGGATGCAGTACTGCAGCAGGGGACACAGTCATGACTGTAATAGTGTGAACCTCTGAATCAGGCCCTTTATCTACATATGCATCCACAAATATACTATTTAGGCTATACTTGTACAACATTCTCACTTATAAATTCAGCGTGGTGGCAAAGTGGTTGGTATTGATTCCTACTTCACTGAGGTCAGAGGTTCGATTTCCAACAATCTGTGCATTCTATATGGAATCTTGGGTTACGCCAAGGTGTCCTCTGTGGGGGAAATTCAGAATAAATTAATATCTCCAGGCATTAAACTTGTGGGGTAAACCATGCACCTATTTGGATATGCCCCTATATCTTTTCTTCTACATAAAATCTAAATGTTATGTTCAGAATGCACCAGCTACACAGTTTACTAACCTCTCCAGCTTCTCTGCAAAGTAACCACTACTAATAATGTTTCTCTTGCATGTGTGTAGCACCCAGTGTTGGACTGGAGAATAAAGAGCCCACACGGGGAATACAATGATAGGGATCCATTCCGTCAGCATGCATCTGAAGAGGTATTGCATCCTACAAACAGAGAGCATAGGCCAGCTGCTAGGGGGCTGTGGTCAGCCCATAAAACAAAGTTTATTATTTTCTTTTGGTAAATGTATGGATGTCACTGCAGCTGCTAAGCGCTTGCTGCTTCTTCTACTTACATGTAAATTGCTGTATTTAAAACCCTTGCTCCTGGTCTCTAGTAAGTTAATAAGTCATCACATTAGGCAGGCAATGTAATGTTTCATTACAGCAGCATTGAGCTGGATCTATAGAGGCGTTTGTCTAATTAATAAGTTCCAAACTCATTTTAAAAAAGTACAATATATTAATTTAATCAAGTGAAGAAAAATGTTAATAGTGTAATTAGGATGTATAAATAATTCACTTAGTAGTGGAAATTGGAATAAAATGGTTGTATATAATATTTTACAGATGAAGGAAAGTTATACACTATTCTTTTAATTTCTAAAGTAAAGAGTCTGATGGACAGACAGGGAGAATTGCTAACAAGTAGTAAATATAAAGGTGTATATGAACAAAGAAAATTATATTGCAGTAGTAACTAACGTTTTGTACCGCTGCTTATAACAGCTGTACAACACAAGTTACCGCTACAATTCACCAAAGGGTTTCCTTACTATGGTATCATGAACCCATTATGAAAACATAATGCACTAGTGGTAGGCTTCAGAGTGGTAACTAGAGGCTGGCCAGGATGGCTATGAGTGGTGGTCAAAGGGGGGACATCATTCTGGCCATAAACAAAACTACTGCAGTCCTCTTGGCCTGAGAATCAATGAGACTCTTCTCAGAGAAGTTACAATTCCAGGTTAGCCATGCCCCACCCATTATAAATAATGCAGGTAGTGCTCCCATCTATTGGCCAACCTCCCTCCTGCTTGGTGGTAATGAGACTTCACTGGGAAAAAGTGACAGGAGAGGAGTCTGGACTGGAGCAGCATTCATAAAAGCTGAGTACAGCAAGTTAGTAAAACTTTATATGGGGGGGCAGTGTGGCAAATAATTTAAAATGAGGACACAGTGTGGCATATCATAGGAACTGGGAGAATACCAAGTGTGGTATATAATGTGAATTGGGGGAATACCCAGTGTGGCATATTATGTGAAATGACGGCATGCACAGTGTGGTGTGTATGTAATTGTTATGTGAATGCTCATCATGTCCATTTAGAGTCGGGAGGAGGCTTGGGGCAGCCCAGTGGATCCCAGAGTGCTGGACTCACCCCCAACATGATGAGAAATGGGGGCAACATCTGGAGCATGACCTAGTGGGAATATAGGCTCGCATACTGTAAGTCCCGATTCTGAAACATGCTTCTGATATGTGGCTATCTCTGAAAGTGGCTTATGAAGATAAGTGTAAGTCAACTCAGGTTTGAGATATGGTGGCAAGCTCTTATATGCTACTCAAGTAGGGACAATTACACTGCGCTTAAGAGTTTGAGGAAGTTTTCACTGACATTAAAGATGTACTGTTTGTACCTAACCTAGGAACTAACCTGATTGCTGTGAGTGTACTGAGAGGATAGAGAGTCCAGTCTGCAGTGGGTTGGTGTATTGTGTACAACCAAACAGGGACTGGTATTGCAGCAGCTACCCGGTACCAAAGAAAAAAAAAAAAATATATATATATATATATAAAGGTTGTTGAGGTATCTACCCAATCAATGGACCTCTGGACAATGTACTGAAGCTTCAGAGTGGTATGATGACTGTTGTTGGAGGACATTTCTGAAAGACCAGCATGTGAGAGCTGTGTGAAGGGCAAGCAAACATGTTCTGCCATTCCTAATTTTGCATCCAGAGCACAAGTGCCTTTGGAGTTAATGAATACTGACTTGTGTGGACCATTGGAAGTTGAATTCATGAGTGGCAGACATTACTTTAAGACACTCATCGATGATGCTACACGGATGAACCATGTTTATTTCTTGGAAAACAAAAGCGAAGTGACAAGTAAGATCAAAGAGTACAAGAATCTTGTTGAAAACCAAACTGGTCAGCAGATAAAAATTCTAACAACTGATAATGGTGGAGAGTACCAACATAGGGAACTAGCCACGTACTTTAAAGAAAATGGCATCACGTATTCAAGGGAAGAAGATACAAACTTGATTTCAAGTCCATTGAATGCATCATGATTAGATATTGTGATCAGAGCAAAGGCTACCATCTTTGGGACTACTCCAGTTAGTGTTACCAGGTATATTGTTCAGTCACAGGGAAATGTGTTACTGGATATGCCTGCAGCTGAAAGCATGTGTTGAAGAAGTGAATTAACAAAAGTAAACAACCATTCAAGAAACAGGCGGGAAGCATCTAACAAAGTTTCATTTGGAGTTTGCTGTGTATCTCATCTTAAACCAACCTATGATAGGCAAGAATGGAAGTCTACTATTGATCCTGACTTCCAAGGCAAGTGCCGGAAATGCGTGGAAGTATTAGGTGTTGTGTGCCCAAATGCAAGGTAGGAAGTAGAAGAATACCTGCAGTTTCTTTTCTTGTTTCTGGGACTAAATGTAATTTAAATGTATTTAGTTCAGAGAGAGTCATCAGCATTACTACTGAAGACCACTTTATCAGGGATCTGATCAAAAATGTTTTAATCAGTGCAGTTTATGTTTCCAGAGAAATGTTGAGCACGTGTCTGATTTATCATGCTCAAAGTTTTATTTTGCAGGAATGTGGACTGTAACATATTCAAAATGTTGAAGCTTTGTTTTGCCCAATGCCTTTGCCTAACCCTCCATGTTTTCCATTGAAGAAAAGATACATAAAATGTGATATGATGCTCATTTTGTATCCTGTGATGGAAGGCAGTCTTGAGTGAGAGGAGGCGTTGGAAGGACGGCGCTCTTGTGCCGCCTTCCTCTAGCATCTGACAGGTAGCAGTAAGCCAGTCACTAGGACTTGCCAGAACTCATCAAGAGAGGTCTGACCTCTGACATGAGCTACTGCACATGCATGGCATCCGCAGGCATCTTTACTCCCTGGCAATCTGTATGGATGGTCAGATACAGGAGGCTCTCATCACTTGGGAGGCTAGCAGTGCATTACTGTATTACACGCAAGTACACTAAATAATACACCACTGTTGTACACTAGACCACCAGTGCTATCAAACGCTGGTGCCAGTCCTGGTGCACTATGATGCCTAGTGATACCCTGAGCTCTAGGGTGCCACAATCTACATGTTATACTTACCACTGTTATACATATGATATTCCATGTTTCATATGCTACCAGTAATTTTAGCTGATCTAAGAAATCGAACAACTGGTTAAGCTGTACTGCATATGGACTAACCCCCACCAGCACCAACTACTGCATTATACACCTATTCAATACCACTCACATTCTGGTCAGATACATTATACACTGTCTGCACTGCACTGCCCCGGCCACCATCAGCTGCCAGCGGACTGTACAGAGAAGGGGACAAGGAGTGGAGACAATTGGGGCTGGGCAAGAGTCACTGATTGAGTCTGATTGCAATTTGCAGGCCACGCTGTCATCGGCACCTACTGCAGCCAGTCTGTCAGTCTTTAAAAAAAATGGCTGATAGGGGGAGATGAAGCTCTGTCTGGGGGAGCTATTCTGTACCAAGGGGAAATGATGATCTGTCTGGAGGGGATAGGGTTATTCTGTACTGGGGGAGATTATCTCTCAGAGGGGGAGAGGGGTTATTTAGTGTTAAGGGGAAATGATGATGGCACTGAGGAGATGCAGGATGATGGCATGGGGGAGACCCAGGATGATGGTGTGGGGTAGATGCAGGATGATGGCGGTGGGGAGATGCAGGAGGATTGCATTTGGGAGATGCAGGATGATTGCATTTGGGAGATGCAGGATGATAGCACTGGGGAGATGCAGGAGGATTGCATTTGGGAGATGCAGGATGGTGGCATTGGGAAGACACAGAAGGATGGTGCTTGAGAGAAGCAGGGGGATAGCTCTGAAGAGGCGTAGGGGAATAGTGCCGGAGAGGCACATGGTGGGGATGGACTTGAGACACACCAAGGCAATGATGCTGTAGACACACAAATAGGATGGTAGGGAGCCTGGAGGACAGTAATCTTCAGTAACAAGTCTAATGATACCATATTACTGATACAAATGGTACTAAGGCCCTCATTCAGAGCCGCTCATTAGCGGCAGTACGCTCATTCCGAGCGATGTTTGCACATCTGCGCATGCGTACGGGTTTTAGTACGCATGCGCGAACCAGTCAGTGCGGCCAAAAATCGTTTGTACGCTATATAGCGAGTGCCTGCTATTTTGAGTGACAGAATGAGGCGTATGTGGGTGGTAACAGGGGAAGGTGCTTGAAAATGGGGAGTGGAGATCCGAACGCAGGCGTGCTTAAAGGTCAAAACGGGCGTATTATGGGTGTGCATAATTAATTCAGCAGCGTCATTGACCACGTCACTGGGTTATTTTATACCCAGAACTGCTCGCAAATTTGTGGTAGCAAACACCAACCACAAGAATAGCGAGCAGTTCATACGCTGGTCGATGTACTCGATTAATCTAATAAATAGCGGACATGACGTAGGATGCGAGCGGCCAGGGGGCGTTTTTAACAAATAAACGAGCGTATGTTTTGCTCGCTCGTTCAGACTTAGAGGCGTGAACAGACTACAATTTGCGAACGGATCATTTGAATAGCCACCCCTTGTTTTTGAACGAACGACCGCAAATAGCGAACGGCTCTGAATCAGGCCCTAAGTTAGCTAATATATTTTATTAATATAACATTGTTTGATAAGGGAAACTCACATTTTGTCCTGCCCCAAAGCTATTACTGCATGAATAGTGAATACTGACTCAAGACACTGCCTGTCCAGGGAGGATCAATTTCTTTAGAGGTTCCCTGTTGCAGAGAATGAAGACAGAGGGCATCTATGTATGCAGGAAGGACTCTAAACCCCTAGGCAAATAGGACAGTATTAAGTTAGCTGCATGGAGAGTTGAGGGTTAATCTATTTTCAGGCTAAGCCAATAGCCAAGTTGTTGGAGATCTGTGGGGGTGGGGTTAAGCATTTATAGCATTGCTACTTCCTGTATTCTGTCTCTTTTCAGAATTTGCCCCTCCCTTCCCTCCCGAATTTTTGACTAATTTTTGTGTTGCATTTTTCTTTTTCTTTTGGTTTGTTCTTTTCGTTTTGGTGGGAAAGAACAGCAACTGGGGGGTCACTCAATGATTAATAGGCGACTCCCCTGTAATATACCCTTTGGCTGATCGGCCCCACAGGGGCAGCAGTTTTGGTTGGCTAACCGGCTGCAGCGGTATAAAGGAGTATTAATTTCCTATGTGCTTGCTAACTGGGCAATTGGCCCTGCAAGATTTGTAGTAATATAATTTTGATAGTCACTGACCTCTGATAGCTGCTGTTTCTTTCGGTCGCCACCATATTTCTAAGAACTGATTTATTAATAAAAAGGCTGACCGGTTTAAACGATACTTACTGTCTCCGTGTCATTATTCATCAGAGTTGTTAAGTAATATTTATTGTGATATTTATGCACTGCTTAAGGCAGTGGTTCCCAAACTGTGCGCCGTGGCACCATGGGGTGCCTCGGGACACTTGCAGGGGTGCCTCAGGTTGGTGGTCCAGCACCAAATCAAATTCTTTATGGTCAATGTATTGTAAATATGTGCACAAACAGAAGCACAAACCTGTCCACCACTATATAACCAAACCTGAGGGTGACAGGTAAGCACTAATTACTTCACTTTACTACTTCACAAAATTTTTTATCAATAACAAACTTTTAGCTTAGGGTGCCATGAAAACATTGCTGATACACTAGGGCGCCATGATTCAAAAAAGTTTGGGAACCACTGGCTTAAGGTAATAGTGTCAATTGCCGATAGGGCGTTTAATCTGCTTGCTGTGCTTATTCACTGGAGAGAGGGACTGTGGGCATGCCCATAAGCTCCTGGAGTGGTGGCCATGCCCCCAGCATGACTAAAATGGGGGGAGTGGCTTGCAGGCATGGCATTTCACGTAAAGCCACACCCATTGTCATTAGGCCACATCCACTCTTTCAGGCGCACATACAGAAGGACAACTTTCTATCTACTGTATATATATCTATTACTAGATTTTTGTTAACAACTGTATGGCTCATTTTAATGGATTTGAAAATAGCATTTATGTCATATTACCTTTTTTATATTACTAATACCCATTCATGGTACAATTTTTATTTTGTTTATTTGTTTTGGGTTTGCCAAAGTAGATGTACTGTAAGTTATTTTTCTAGGATTTTATTTCCTTAAATCTAGAGCTATACAGCTCGAGCTGCTTTACTTATTTGGTTCCTAAGAGGATTACAACTGCTAAAGCACAGCCGTCCTCACAGATACGCAACACTGGCAGGCAGCAGCCTAACTAGCACATCATGATTCACTTAGCATGTCTTACAGTTACACTCTCTCTGTAAGGTAGTCACTCACAAGCTGACTCCTGCAGCATCATATCTCTCACAGCTTGGTCATGCAGCATCATTGCTTCAAGAAATTAATTAAACACTTATAAGTTGACAATTTTCATTAGGAAATAATGCCCCAGAAACGTATAGCACACTCTTGATTTTTTTCCATTATGTCTCACAGAACTACCAAATGTTGTATATTTCCATTTACAAAGCATAATAAACAGATATTATTAAAGCCACATATGCCTGACATCAGCTTGTATCAGCTTGACATCAAAACAAAATGAATAACAGCGCTGGGTGACACTTAGGGGTAAATTTACTAATGTGAGAGTTTTTAAAATTGGAGATGTTGCCCATTGTAGATTCTAGCTATTATCTTCTAGAAGGTACTAGTTAAATGTTAAGTAGAATCTGATTGATTGCTATGGGCAACATCTCCAATTCTAAAAACTCTCACTTTAGTAAATTTACCCCCTACAGTCTAAATAGATATTGAATAAAAAATTATGCCAGAAATAAGAATGAAAAATATACATAAAATAATAATAACGATGTAAAAAAGTATAACTTGTATGTACAAAGTATGAATTTAATAATATATAACAGACATCATTGGCCAATGTAACACATTTTGGTACATGTACAATATGTCTAAAAACATAACATCAAAAAAGCCAATCAACAAGATGACAAAGTGATAAATATACTGTATGTCTAGATCACCATAACAACTTTATATAGCAGCTATAATATCAAATGCTAAAAGTAAGGGCATAAAAAGTTGTACTCCCATGTAAGTGAGCAAGGAACCAAAAATCTATTTCAAGTTCCGCAAGAAAAAATATAATGATTTTCAAGAAAAGTCTCATCCGGAAAGGAGATACATTAAATTTGAACAGTAATTCCCAAACTGAATCCTGCTAAGTACTGATGACAACTGTCCAGAAATAGAATTGGGGGAATTTTGAGATAATATTCCGCTGTCAGTTTCAGTGCAGGTTTTATTAAATGAAAGTCTCACAGTGAGTACAATATGTACAATGTGTCCTCACTCACCAGCGCACCTCATGCTCTATCTGTCTCATGAGCAAATTTGCGGTTCATACCTCTTAATAGAGACAACAGTGTGGCAGTCTGCAGGCTCCATCCGTCTCACGGCAAAAGAACATGTACTTTTCGGTGTTAATTTGCAATTAGTGACGCACTACTGCTCAGCCGCTGGATGGCGTCTCCTGTGCTACCGCCTACACTATTTAGCGTCAGTGGACTGGCAGGTAACAGTGCTCTGTATGCTGAATGTGGAGTACTTAGTTCACAGTACTGTGGCAGATCACATAATGGGACAACTGCTGGACGTCATCTGGTAAGCCGCTGGCTTCAGTGTCTTACAGCAGCATGCTGGGAGATGAGGGTATCTCCGTGGGAAAAGCTCTGCCCAGCCCTCCTCCATGCAGTGCCAGAGCGACAGACTTGGACCCTTTTAGATATGAATGACGCAGGATCAGCAATTGCAGTGGTGATCAACCAGTGTCTTTGTTGATCACCACTGCAATTGCTGACAACAGCGTGGCAGTCTGCAGGCTCCGTCCATCTCACGGCAAAGGAACATGCACTTTTCGGTGCTAATTTGTGGTTATTGAGGCACTACTGCTCAGCCACCGGATGGCATCTCCTGTGCTACCGCCTACACTATTTAGCGGCAGTGGACTGGCAGGTAACAGTGTTCCGTAAGCCAAATGTGGAGTACTTAGTAGAGATTACTGTGGCAGATCACGCAATGGGCCCACTGTTTGATGGTGTCTGGTAAGCCGCTGCCTTTGGTGTCTTACAGCAGCATACTGGCAGATGAGGGTATCTCCATGGGACAAGCTCTGTCCAGCCCTCCTCCATGCAGTGCCCGAGCAACAGACTTAGAGGTGAAGGACGCAGGATCAGCAATTGCAGTGGTGATCAACAAAGACATACTTTTTTACATCGTTATTATTGTTTTATATATATTTTTTATTCTTATTTCTGGCATAATTTTTTATTTAATATCTGTTTAGACTGTAGGTGTCACACAGCGCTGTTATTCATTTTGTTTGATATTTTCTGTTGGTTCAAACAGCTGTGTGGAAACACTTATTAACGTAATCAAAATTTTCCAGTGCTCCATTTTTCAGCGCCATTGGCTATACTGTAGATATTTGTTTAGTTTTTCATTGTCTCAGTTTGAATCTGAGTAATTCTGATTGATAACTGATGTATAGACCTCTAGAACTTTTCATTGTATGGTTGCAGTCATCCAGTTAACATTTAATGTATATTTATTGATGCTACTGACATTCTTATTTACATAATATTAGTGTAAAGGCTGTGGCCATAAGGTATCAAACTACCTTTTGGATTTCTCTCACCCCCTCTGTCATATTCTCCTTTCTCTCCACTTTTTTTTAGTTATTACCAGGGTACCATAATCATGTGCATGAAAATGTTACAAACTAGGCATGCTCCCAACAAATATCTTGACATAGTGTTAAAGGAAATAGCCTTAATGTGTTAGGACATTGGTGGAGATATCATTGGTTTCACAAGACATACTGTATGTGGTACCGCGGGTGTTGGTGTGGGCACAGATAAGATAGGTGTAGGTAGTGCCTTACAGCTGAGACAGCAGCTCCAGTGGATCTTTCCTCTTCTCTGGTAATAACTCTATGAGCTTTATCCACACCAGGCTATAGCAGTCTAGCTCCATACACACAGCAAAATGACATAATGTGACAGCCTTGATATGTAGAATAATCAAGTAAGTTTCATTAAAGGGCGGGGGTTAGAGGACATGATTTCAGGAAGGGTCTTTATGTAATGAAAATAGTGCTCACCATACATATGAAAGTAAATTGCAGCACAAAAAGGTTAAAGCAATTATAACAGAGTAGTATACAGAATGGTGACAATTAGTGATTAGGCAATAACTTTCTTGGATAGTGAAATAAATTTTTTTAATAAAACTGCTGCAGCATCTCTTTTGCTATGACAAGAGAAGATGCAATTTCTCAATGGTTTCAATGGTTTCACTATAGTATTATCTAGACACACAATAACCTTTATAAAATATGTATATAAGGTAATAGCAAAACAGATTATTACTCATCACAATTAGCAATACCCTAAAACTGACCAGTTGTTTATGTGAAAGCAAGCACAAAGTTCCATTGTTGGAGTACAGTAGGCAAAAGTAGTAAGATTACCATCCAATCTCTGTCTTTCCTGATTCCAGAGAAACAATAGCTTTGGTTTTCCAATAATAAGGGACAATAAATATGGTTCCACTTTCAAGGGCCGCTTATTTTCAGCTTTTTACAGTATCAATAGCTCAGTCCCAAAGTTGCTCTTAATTCTTTTTAAGATTCTCTAGCAAAATGGCTTCCTCTCTTTATACTCTTAAACTGTCACTGACTCAGTAGCAGCTCAAACAATGATTATATCATGCTTTCAGCACACTCAGATCTTTAGCTTAGTCCCTTGCATAGGTTAGGGTTACCCAATACTTTCAATATGTTTTTTAATATACTTTCAATATCTCTCCATACTGTATATTCCCAATAGCTCTCAATAGTTTCCAATGGTTCTCAGTGTCTCTAAATGGTTCTCAATATCTCTCAATAAGGTTTTGTATATTTGAATGGCTTTCAGTATCTCTCATTTTTACGATCTGCAGCAGTACTACTCTTACTACAGTGGATGTGCTCTCCTTGTGTTGATTCCTCTAGTATCATTTTTCACCAGTGATGCTGCACTTCTGCTAGTGCTCCTAGCATTCCATGGTTTGTCTCTCTGCAGCTGGAGGGAATTGGCTAATGATCTGCACCTTTTACAACTGTTTATTATACAGCTTCTCTGAGCACTCAGTACCAGATTATCAGTTCAAGTTACCTGAGAGTAATCTAGCTCATGCTGCAAGTGGAGTCTCTCCACTTCAATTCAGCTACTATCTGAAATAATCCTGCTCCTGGCTCCCAGTTCAGCTCCCATACAACTCAGAATCTGCACTTCTATACAGATTTCTTCCTGCTCCAAATCTACAGTCCATTACAGCTCCATGCTGCCTCACAGGCCAGTCTACATCCTTGCTATCCGTGCTCCTCCTGTGAGTATCTGTGGCTGTTTTCATTAGCACTTCAAGTGCTTTTCATGTTACGGGCCTTATTGCCACTGTCTATACTGCATTACAAGTCAAGTCTGCTATCTTGTTATTACTCTTTGCAAGTCAAGTCTGCTATCTTGTTATTCTACATTGTAGTCAAATCTGTTATTCTGTTATACTGCATTACAAGTTACTACAGTCTCAGCACAACCTGCCATTCCTGTCTATGGTTTTATAATCTGCAACACATCCGCTATACCTGTCTACAGTGTTACATGTTATACCAGTTTCTGCACAGTCAGCTATTCCTGTCTATGTATTCAGCAAGCTTCCTGTTGCCAATCTCTGCCAGAGAAGTCTACATTTAGTCTGCACTCCAGTGGCAAGTGTCATCTCTTTATAGACTGTCATCAGTTATTCCCCAGTGTGGCTAATCTGCTTCTGCTCAACTATTAAGCCCTGCCTGCAGTATTGTTTTCTTATTCTTGGAGTTCTCATTATTGAGCTGTTTTGTGCTGTCTTTTCCCTGACTCTATTTTTGCACCATTCATCCTGCTGTACTGTACATTACTGTGTGTGAACCTATCATTCTAAGAATATTCTGTGTAAATGCATCCTCAAGCGTATAATAAACCAGCTACTGTTTCATTCCACTTGTGCATCTGTTCTTCGAAATACACACTTGCAAGGGTAATCCAAGATGACTCATGTCAAAGTGAGTCCTAACACTCAATAGCATTTACAGTTCTTAGAATTCTCAGTATCTATGCAGGGACATCTCCCTTCACGGATCTTAGCTGCGGCTCCTAGTGCTAACACACTGACTATGGATCTCAGCTTCACTCTGCTGGCGCTCCATAGTGGTTCCCAGTGCACAATCAGTGGGTATTGAATGTCACTCTGTACTACTTCAGAATTGTCCAGTTTCTCTCTTAAGACCTGCAGCACCACACCTCATTCTGCTACTCTGATCCACTATGTCTCTCAACTCTTCTGCACATGTGCAACCAGTGCCTCCCTGTTCTGTTGCTGGTTTGTCTCATTTTGGTGCTTTGCAGTTCCACCTAGTGGAAGCCTACTAAACTAAATCCTCTTGCTCCAGTGGAGTCAGGGGTATCACACATAGGTTTGAGACATATCTTTATAGTCACAGGACATAACCATAGGACATAACCTTAGTGTCATAGCACATAGCCTACATGTCATATCACATAGCCTTAGTGTACTATGACATAGCCCTACTTAGGTTTTATGGTCCTTTGTTCAGAGCATGATGTCACTAAAGTATGGAGGGGTAACACTCATATGGCCAACCTCATGATGTTGAGAGGGCAAGCCCAGAATTTATAATACCCCACAATTTTACCATTATCTGTTGGACCATTTGCTGGCAGTCCTAATGGGCTATACATAAATCTGCAAGCCTACCCATCACATGGCATCTGTACATTGGGAATTGCTCCGTACAGTATTCCCGCAAACAGATTCATGTGAGACTGTTCTGTTATTTTTTCATTTTTGTTAATAAGAAAATTATTTGCCTAAGATTATCTTTGTATGTCATTCTTATTAATTGCTTTTGTATATTCTTTAAGCATTGTATCTTTATCATATTAAACTCCATTTAATAAGATTGGTCTCTATGATTTTTATCAGATCCATTTGCCTATGAATTTGGCTTATCCATGAAACATACCTGAACTACAGATTATTCTTTGGGTAAGATATCTCAGACTTAATTGTAATTGCCTAGGGAGATCAGAAACTTCTGACTTAAAGTGTGTTGCTCCTGAACCAAATTCTGTGGTGGAAATTATAGGTGGCAAATTAATAGTAAGTGGGAGTGATACAGGGGAGTGTAATCTGATCATCTCTGTAGACAGGTCAGATTTTCTTTTTATTAACTGTGTTAGCCCCACATCATGCAAGCTCAAGTAAGTGCTGATCTTGACAAAGCAGACAGTGGTTAGAGATGAATCCAACAATGGAAGCTGGAATACAGGTAACACAGTATATTTGTCTACAGTATGTTAGTCATGTTAGGACAGGCTTGGATTAAGATTAAGTTAATATTAGGTCAAAGGTTAAAGCTTATTATATGTTAACGTTTATAGCTATCTTATTCATTAGGGCAATGACTGATATGTTATTAATCATGCAACTATTTTTATTATACATTTTTAAATTTACTTCATACATTTTTCCTCAAAACACAGATAACACAGATGTAAATGGGGAAAAACTCACCTTGTCATTTCTATTACCACAGTTAATAAAGAAGTAGTATGGTAGTTTCTGTGGAACAATGAGTGAAATTAAAATATTAAGTGAAAAAGTGGTGGATGAATGAAGGGACATACTAAAATAACAATGCAAGGTAAAACATAAACACTTTCAGTGCAGTAAACATTCATTAACTAATAAGTTCCTAAAGTACACTGTAAATGTTAACACCAACATTATATGAATCTCTAAGGTTATCTCTGAATCAATAGAGCCATTACTATCCCAATAACATTCTAAACAAGGACCTGATTCAGACATGCTCGCTAGATGCGATCGCTCGCTCCCAGCATATGCAAATCCAGCTCACGCCCAGCAAGGCAGGCGATTGCATGGCAAGGCATTAGCACGCCCCCTATGTCTTGGCGAGCGATCACTTTGTGTATGCAGATGCCCACCAGCCATTCATAAGACGCCCACTTGCGCACGTCATCTCCTGTAAGAGCATGAAAATATTGGTACATCGTGCACCATCAGATGTGCTCACAGCGCTTGAGGTTGACTATACCTGGCCACAAGCACTGTGATCACTTCAGTGTGAAATACAAGCAGGTGACATGTACAATGACACTGCCTGTTAATTATGCATGCCTATGAAATGGCGTTGAAACTAGAGATATGCGCCGACCCTTGTGTTTGGTTTTGGTTTTGGATCTGGATTGGTTTTGCAAAAACTTCACCTCTGTGTTTTGTTTTCATGTTTTGAGTTTGGATCTGGATTTTTTTCTTAAAAAATCATAAAAAACAGCTAAAATCACATAATTTGGGCCTGTTTTTGTTCCTACAGTATAATTAACCTCAATAACATTTATTTCCAGTCATTTTCAATCAATTTTGACCACCTCACAATATTATTTGCATCATCTAGTTAAAGCCAAAAGGTTGCATCCAGCTAGCTGGCTGACTAAGCTAAGTGACACAGTGGGCGGCACTAACATGTGGCAGTTCAGTTTCTAATTTTCAACACAGATACAGTGTGTTATACAGTGTGGGTTGGATACACCAATAGTGCACCTACTGTTAAAGCAGTGTCGGCAGAGCTGGGTTGATGACGGTGTATTCAGTACATGGAATGGCAGTGCTCCAGTGCTGAGAGTGTCCTCAGTGAAGGGTACCGGTGATGTCAGTAGTGCGGGGGTACTAGTGGTGTCTTTAGTGCAGGTTTGCTGGCTGTGTCGGCAGTGCAGGGGTGCCAGCAGTGTCTTTAGTGCAGGTTTGCTGACTGTGTCGACAGTGCAGGGGTGTTCTCAATGCAGGGTGCCTGCAGTGTCGGCAGAGCAGGGGTGCCAGTGGTGTCCTCAGTGCATGTGTGCTGGCAGTGTCGGAAGTGCAGGGGTGCTGGTGGTGTCCTCAGTGTGGGAGTGTCAGCAGTGTCGGCAGTGTGGGGGTCACTGACGGTGTCCTCAGTATGTGGGGCACCAGTGCAGGGGTACCGGCAGTGTCGGCATCATTGGTGTCGGCAGCGGGGGATGCTGCCAGTGGGGGTGCTGGTGGTGTCGGCAGTGGGGGGTGCCGACGGTGTCAGGCGGTGGGGGATGGTGGGCGCCATCTTCTTCTTCAGTGTTCATTTTCAATGGGCTCAACGCTGATTGGCTGAGAGCTATAGCAGATGGCTCTCTCAGCCAATCAGCCTTAAGCCCGCTCAATACAAAACCTCGTGACCCGACAGCGAGGGATCCGGGGCAGGCAAGGAGATCCGAGCGTCACTCAGATCGCCCCAGATCCCCGAAATTCGGGTGGGTTTGGATCTCTGAGATCTGAATCCGCTCATCTCTAGTTGAAACACATAGTTGAACCACGCCTGCGTTCGTACCTTCACTCCCCCGTTTCTAGTGGCCTGCCCATGTTACTACCCACAAACGGCCTCTTCTGTCACTCATTCAGTTGGGCTGTCTATGCTGGGTGAGCGAGCGCTTCCTGATCTGTTGCAGTGGTTCGTGCACGCGCATTGTGATGCTTGCGCAGAATGCAAATATCGGCCAGCTACAAGCAATCACATCCTAGCAAGCAGGTCTGACTCAGGTCCCAAGTCTTATGTGGCCAATCGTAAAACCATAATATGGGCCTGCCAAGCTATTACACAATATCTCTTTAAGGTTTCCTCTTCAATAGCAACAAGTCTAATAACCAAATTGGCTAGGCTTTGACTGATCAAATGCCACAAACATAATCCTCTCTCAATTCTCAGTCCTTATTTTGTTATATTGATGATACATAAATCCCATCTTTATAAGTATTACAGTATATTTCCACCTGGCAGAAATTTGAATTAACCACTAAATTAATTTATTCAGTGTTGTCACACATTGAAGTCCCCATTATCGGGACTGGTGGTATAACCTTACTGCCATCTGTGTCCACACAGGCTGCCTGCAGCATCCCTGAGACTTGTGGTAACTCATTTGTAATATACAGTTCCTGCCATTCTGCATCATGAGTGCTGCCATCTTGAACAGTATCACATGATTCACCCTGACAAACCAGTCTCCAGTAACTCCGGTCATATGATTCATTCAGTTTATCAGTTATTAGAGTGCACTATTTAAACCAGGAACTGCTATAAATTTCCAGAACAACTTCTCTGCCTAAAGATCAGTAACCTGGCTTCTGGTTCTATTTGCATCTTGCATCTGTTCCAGTAATCAGTCTACAGTATAGCTAACAACCTACCCTCCAACATGACCCATTCCATTAGGTACAAAATGCTCTGCTCTGGGACTTCCCATCTAATTTATGATTGCTGTCACCTGTGTTGAACTAGGAAATTGATAAAACAGGTGTTTCACCACAGGTGTCTGCAATCATAAATTAAGAGGGAAGACCAGGAGCAGAGCATTTTGTACCTAATGGAATGGGTCATGTTGGAGGGTCTGGATAATAGTATTTTGCGCTTGTTCTAGTTACCAGGCTCCAATGTTTGCTTCAGAAGCATTCTGCCTCAGTGTGGTCCAGTACACCTGCTCCATTAATTGCTACACAGAATTTAGCCTCAGTGCTATAGAGAAAACCTGCTCCATTATTGCTTCACAGCATAAATCATTGCAGCCTGA